>WOXC01007519.1:0-1200000 GCA_011680675.1 Gymnobelideus leadbeateri | reverse complement strand
AGTTATGACCATAGGTCAGAAGTGATTTATGATTCATTAAGTAAACGCTGAGGCCAAGATTGATAAGTGAAGTTATTGTGAACCCAGGACTTGTTGTTCAAGAAATCCTGGGCCTCAGTACTCTCTGTCCCATTAGAATGACTCAACTGTTTGCCAATCTCATTCATTAAATAGTGGGGTTCTATTTAATGTTTAGTAAAAAAATTAGGAGAGCACTCCAAAGTCAATGGGGAGATGATTCATTTGGGATCCCATGCTAAGAACAATGGCTTGTTCTAATTGTACAAACTAGTAGTGCCTTAGGGCAGCTAAGATAGAGCTCTAGTCCTGGAGTCAAATTCAGCATCAGATATTTAATAACTAGGTGACCCTGGGAAAGTCACTTAACTCTGTTTACCTTAGTTTCTTCATCTCTAAAATGAATCGGAGAAGGAAATGGGATGCCATACCAGTATCCTTGCCAAGAAAATACCAAATGGGGTCACAGAGAGTTGGAAACCACTAAAACAACTCAAGAACAACAATAAAAAGTACTCCCTTTCTTTGCCTCCCGAGTTGGAACCATCCTAAAGGTGCCCAGTGTATTATTGTTTACTTCTCCTAGTTGTTAGCATATTAAGGTGCCAATCAAGGCTCTAAGTTGTATCAATCAAGTGGGCTATCCCCTTGGATCAATGAGAGTATTGAAGAGCAATAACTTTTTTTTTTAAACAAATGCTTTATTAACTTCTGTTTTACATCATTCATTTCCGCCAGATTTTGAGTTACAATCATTTTCCCCCCATTATTCCCCTACCCAACCTCCCAGAATAGTAGTCCCACAAGATATCACTTCCTCCAATCTGCTCTCTCCCATACCTTCTCCCATACCCCCATCCACTTTTCCATTAGAGGAAGGTGAATCTTTGTGTCCCAATGCCTGCACATCTTATCTCCCAATTACAAGCAAAGAGTATTAATAATAGTATTTATATATATTTGAAACATTTAATGTTAAGACCTCGAATTTCAGATCCATTTCCTTCCTCCCTTGTCACCCATTCCCTCTGGGGAGATAAGTAATTCAGTATATGTTGTACATGTCTAGCTATGCAAAACATTATCATAGTAGATATATTGTACAAGGCTGCTTATAATTCCCTCCCTCATCCCACCCCCCACCTGGTCCATTCCCTACATGATCCTGTCCCTCTTTTATAGTGGGTACTTCCAACCTCCCCTCACCCCAAGGATGCCCTCCCATCCATCATCCCTCCTCTCATCCCCCTTCCCCTATCCTGCTGCAGGTTGAGATATCCCATTTAGTATGTATGTCATTTTCTCCCTGAACCAAATTCAATGTGAATGTGGTTTTGCCTTTTTAGCCTTCCTTATTCTCCCCCTCCTTTGCACCCACTTCCCCTACATGAGATAGTTTACCCTACCATGTCTCTCCCCATCTCCTCTTGCCACTTTCCTCTCTCTCCTCATAATTTCATCCCTTGAGTACTCTCCCTTCCCAACAAAATCAACCTATGCCCTCTATCCATATATAACTGTAACCATATACACACACATTCACATATGTATTCATATGACCACACACCCTTCTTCCATTATTTTCATAGTGACAAAGATATCATCAGTCACAGTTATTGTTTTTCCATATAGGGATGTAAATAGGTCAACTTTGATAAGTTCCTTTTGATTTCTTTTCCCTGATTACCTTCTCAGGCATCTCTTGCTTCTTGTGTTTGGATGTCAAATTTTCTATTCAATTCTGGTTTTTTCCCCAAGAATGCTTGCAAGTCCTCTATTCCACTGAATGACCATATTTTCCCCTGAAACAAAATACTCAGTTTTGCTGGGTAGGTGACCCTTGGGTTCATTCCCAGTTCTTTTGCCCTCTGGAATATCATATTCCATGCTCTTCAATCCCTCAGTGTAGAAGCTGCCAGGTCCTGGGCTATTCTGATTGTGTTTCCACAATATTGAAATTGTTTCTTCCTGGCTGCTTGTAGTATTTTCTCCTTGATCTGGGGATTCTGGAACCTGGCTATAATATTTCTGGGAGTTTTCTTTTGGGATCTTTTTCAGGAGGTGATTGGTGGATTCTTTCAACCTCTATTTTGCCCTCTGGATCTAAAACATCAGGGCAATTTTCTTGAGAATTTCTTGAAGGGTGATTTCTAGGTTCTTTCTTTGATCATGGCTTTCAGGTAGTCCAATAATTTTTAAATTGTCTCTCCTGGATCTATTTTCCAGGTCAGTGGTTTTTCCCATGAGATATTTCACATTGCCTTCTACTCTTTCGTTTGTTTGGATCTGCTTAACAGCATCTTGATTTCTCATAAAGTCACTAGCTTCCATTTGCTCCAGTCTGACTCTGAAGGAATGAATCTCCTCAGTGAACTTTTGAGATTCTTTTTCCATCTGGCAAATTCGACTTTTTAAGGCATTCTTCTCCTCATTGCCCTTTTGGGCCTCCTTTGCCATTTTTGTTAGTCTATTTTTTAAGGTGTTGTTTTCCTCAGTCAGGCTGTTGACCCTCATTTCATACTTTTCCTGCATCCTTCTCATTTCTCTTTCCAATTTTCCTCCACTTCTCTTATTTGATTTTTAAAGTCCTTCTTAAGGTCCTCTATGGCCTGCAACCCGCTCATGTTTTTCCCTGGGGCTTTTGGAGCAGGACTTCTGACCTCACAGTCCTTTTCCCGCTCTATGCCCCCAAAATAGGAGCCTAGGGTTGCATTTTTCTGTTTCCTTTGCCTTGGCATGTTGCCACTTAATTGCTTGACTTTTGGGCTTGTTGCCACACTATGGCTTTAAGGCCACATAGAGGAATTTTCGTCCCGAGCGTGTGGGGGCAACTTCCTTTTCTGGAAAGCTGTAAACCCACCCACAACTTCCACCCTAGATCACAATCCAGATCCAGGGAGGTTAAAGCAAGAGCAATTACCCCCCAAGACTGATCGCTGGATCTCCCCACGATTTGTAGGCTGGGAGCCGGAAATGCCTATGAAAACTACAAAATGGCATGTCTCCTCAGCGGCTTCTAGCCCCCAGGGAGGGAGCTGACGCATTCCCCAAATACAGGTCCCAAAGTCCATAGGACACTAACCTCTTACTTTGTCCTAGGCATGTCTATGTTGATAATTCTGGAGTCGCCACAGCTCCTGGTGTTCTGGGGTTCCTCCAGCTGGCTGCTGGCCCTGCCGCCCTGGGGCTAAAACCTCGGCTCACGTGGAAGTGGCCTCGGCTTGGCTCCTGCGCTCTGAGTGCTGCGTGCTGCCAGGTCCCAAACTGCTGCGCTGTTCCTTCCTGCAGGGCTGCTGGGCTGTCCTCAGAGGGAGGTTAGCTTCTCTGTGTTGTTCTGTGGGTGCTGGGGCTCCAGAAGTTGTTCAGAGTCCCCTTTTACATAGTTTGGGGGGAATCTGGGGGCAGAGTGGCTTGGATGAGCTGTTTCTACTCCGCCTTCTTGGCTCTGCCCCAAGCAATAACTTTTTAAAGAAAGAGTAATTAAAAAAAAATAACTCCTAGCTTACCATTTACCACTATCCATCTGTTCCCCCAGTTTTTGATTCTTAAATGGGATGGCAATATGATCCAATTCCATTCAAATCACTAGTGACTAGAACCATTTTTATATCTAATCCCTTACAAAATGAAGTGATAGCATTACAAAGAATACTATTGTCACCACTGGTAACAATTTGTGCATCAGTGCTATCAGGGCTAGACTTAAGAGGCTTAATGTATAGTGTCTCTTCTGTCACGGAAGGGGTGCACGCTCCCATAGGACACAGCTTCTTTCTTCTGGAGTGGCAAGTCCTCGTCTTTGGGAAGTGAAGTTACTAGCACAGAAGCCCTGTCCTTTTGCTTTGAACTCCATAGGAGCAAAAGTTCTTTTGGAAGTGATATATAAACTCAGAATTCCTGAAGACTCTCAATTTCAGGAGTGGTATTGGTGGTTAACTGTAGTAACTGATTACAAAGTCTTGAAACAATTTTGTTCAATTGTTGTAGTTGATATTGTTCAACTGCTTTAGAGCAGGCTTTTTAGCAACAGGGTCAATTTTGTTCAATTCGACATGCCCCATGACACAAGAGGAACATTAAGGGACTGGTTCTATAGAAGAGAAAGGTATTCTACACTGTCCAGCTGAAGCTGAGGAAGAGTAAAAGATAACTTTGATTATCTTGCTTTAGTGGTGTGCTGTAGGCCAGGCTTTACTCAGCTTGGACAGGTTGTTTCAGGTTTGGGGTTGGAATGAAATGAGACTATCATGGACCTTCTAAGCAGTCAACAAAAGGAGATTTACTAAGCCATACCACAGAAAGGATATTCAGCAAGAATACAGCATATGTCTGCTCTGGACAGTCTGTTTCGGCCTCAGAAACCCAAAGTTAGCATGAACCGGTTATCTCAACAGAAACCAAACCAGTGGCTTAATCAGTTTGTACCTCCTCAAGGGCCCCAGGGCCAGGCAGTTCAGTAATGGGAACCCAGCTGAACATGGTAGGACAGTGCCTTTGGTTTGCAGGGCAATCCTTTCTTTAACCCACAGAACTTTGCACAGCCTGCCAATATGACTAGTAGCAGCTCAGCTAGCAATGATTTAAAAGATCTATTTGGGTAAGGCATCTTGTGTTCATTTTGAAGAATTGATTGCATTTTAATCATGGGTAAGCTGATTTCCATCTTGGTATGTTTGATTGAATATCTGGCTTGGAGGAACTTTCCTTACAGGAAGGAGTCTGAGAGATTTGGTGGAGGAAAACGAGGGCGTCCACGGCAGCCTTGCAGTGATGTAGAATCCTGTCGTTTGTACACATTGAATGCAGTTTGATTTGTTTCCTCCTGCCTTCTCCCACATCCTTTCCTCCCCTCCCTTCCCTTTCTCAGTGATCTGAAGGCATCGCCCTAACCAGGCTCGTTCAGAGCTGAAAACATTGGTGTCAGTGGCTCATCTCTCCCTGTATAACTTGGTGTGACAAATCAGTGACAAAAAGGAGTCGATGGCACTGGCAGGTTTTCTCTGCCCAGTGCCACCAGGGTCCACATGCCACAGCTTTTCAGTCTTAATTTTAATTTGTTCTTTAGCCAGTTGCTTGAATTGATTCCTGAATTGGTGTTTCTCTGAGTAAAGTAAACTGTAAGCATATAGAAAGGATCAAGTCATTTGCTTTTCTCAGTCCTTATGCATTTTGTTGTTTTCTAGACAATTCTCAGCAAGTCCTGCAAGATTTCAGTCATCTTGCTTCTCATTGGTTCAAACTGTAAAAGCCTCGTAAACTATCATCAGTGCAAGATAAATCATTGTAAAACCTGGTGGAGCATGGTCTGCCTCCTGGCGTAGTGGGTTTTGTTCCTGAGCTCCCTGGGGAGTGTTTGGGATCATTTGACTCTTTCTTCCTGTGCCCATCTGAACAGAGGAGCCCAGCTGGATGGGCACAGTCACTTGGCACAGCTCTCTGTTGTGGGGCATTGCCCTGTCTCTTTTTGCCTTCTTATGTTTGAACTGAAACTTGTGAGGTTGCATTTTCCAAGGCAGATTTGTAAGAATCCAAGTGTATTTGATGAATAAACTTTTAAAGTTGATGCTGTATTGCTCCAAGTGTAATAAACTTTACTTCTCAAAAAAAAGAAGAAGAATACAGCATTGATTCTGTTTTTACAGGCAGAGAAACTGTGCTTAACTGAATCAGTGATATATCCATATCAGCACTCCAGAGGGAAGAAGCTATACCCTATGGGAATGCACATACCCTCCATGATAAAGAAGCTGTGCATTTTGTAGACAAAGATCTCTTTCTTTCTTTCTTTCTCTCTCTCTTTCTTTCTTTCTTTCTTTCTTTCTTCTTTCTTTCCTTTCTTTCTTTCTTTCTTTCTTTCTTTCTTTCTTTCTTTCTTTCTTTCTTTCTTTCTTTCTCTTTCTTTCTTTCTTTCTTTCTTTCTTTCTTTCTTTCTTTCTTTCTTTCTTTCTTTCTTTCTTTCTTTCTTTCTTTCTTTCTTTCTTTCCTTTCTTGCCTGAAGGAGCAGCTCTTGACTCCTTGTGGGCTAGGTTTTACACCTAGACCATCAGGAAGTTACATCAACGGTTCCAACCTTATCCCCTGGGCCAATTAAGTCTTAAGGAAAGTTTAAACACCTTTTGAGCAAAAACAAACAACTAGCTTAGTCTGTATAGGGTATTTGTTGTTCCTATCACACACCACCATTTAGTAGCTAGAAACTAAAGGAAGAGGATACCTCACCATTTAAATGGCCTTAGATCTGCTATTAGATGACCCTGACATCAGGTTGTGAGACATTTGGCACAGGCAGAACTGGAGGAGGAAACAAATAAACCAACAAACGAATAAAAAACCAAAACAGAAAGATCACAAAAAGACAAGCAATTTAACAGTTCCCCGAAGGAGTGAAAAGTGACAGAATATGGAGGAGAACAAAGACCAGAAATCTGAGGTTTCCCCTCCCCCCTTCAAAGTAACCAAATCCTGGATTTTAGCAGTCTAGTCCCTTTGTAGTTCATAGGGGGTGTCATTATGTAAAATGGAGATGATGAGCAGGAACAGTACCAGTAACATCATAATCACAGCAAAGATGACAGTGCCCTTGCATGTAGCCCATCCTAAAGTCAGTGCAGTACTGACTCCATGGACATCATGCTTTCCCCCAGAACAAGCTCATCACTAGACATATGAATCATCATAGAAATTGCTTCAGTTTTGGTACTTAATACCTCTTCTATACTCTCAGCTGCCTCTCCCCTCTGACTGGAAAGCTGGAGAGTGGAACAAAAAAAAAAAATTCCTCCTAAAGTCTCCCTTTTTAGAATATCCAGCTATCTCTTCATTCCTCAATAACTTCTCCGCTTGGTTTTGATTCCAGGAACATCATGCCCCTGTGCCAGGTACCCTCTGGCATGTCCCTTCCCCTTTAGCTTCCTTTTGTGTATTGTTTTTCTCATTAGATTGTAAGCTCTTTGAACAATTTAGTACTATGCCCAAAGGGCTATGAAACTGTGCATACTTTTTTGACTCAGCAATACTACCACTAGGTCTGTATCCCAAAGAAATCAAAGAAAAGAACTGGAAGACCTATTTGGGTTTCTTAAATTATTTTCCCGCCAATTACATGTAAAAGCAATTTTTAGCAATTTTTTTTTATTTTGAGTTCCAAATTCTCTCCCTCCTCATTTCCTCTCATTGCGAACTCAAACAATTTGATATAGGTTATACATGTGCAATCATGCAGAATATATTTCCATGTTAGGTTGTGTGTGGGGGAACCAGACCCTCCCTCCAAATAAAAAAGCAACTAAGAAAAATAAAGTTTAACAAAAAAAGTATACTTTATCTACATCCAGACTCTATTAGTTCTTTCTCTGGAGAACATTTTTATCATAAGTCCTTTGGAATTGTTTTAGATCATTGTATTAAGTTAAGTCATTCACAGTTGATCATAGTATAATATTGCTGTAACTGTGTGCAGTGTTCTCCTGGTTCTGCTCACTTTGCTTTACATCAGTTCATGTATGTCTTTCCAGGTTTTTCTGAAAGCATCCTGCTCATTTCTCATAGCACAGTATCAACTTGTTCATCCATTTCCTGATTGATGGGCATCCTCTCAACTTCCAATCCTTTGCCACCACAAAAGAGCCATTATAAATATTTTTGTATACATAGATCCTTTTCCTTTTTAAAAAAATTTCTTTGGGTTTATAAACCTAGCAGTGGTATTGTTGGATCAAAAGATATCTGCATCTTTATAGCCCTTTGGAAATAGTTCCAAACTTCTCCCCAGAACCATTGGATCTTCACCACCTTCACCAACAGTGCATTAGTGCTCCAATTTTCCCACATTCCTTCAAATATTTATCATTTTCTTTTTCTGTCATATTAGTTGATCTGATAGGTGTGAGGTGGTACCTCAGAATTGTTTTAATTTACATTTCTTTAATCAATAGTGAGTTAGAGCATTTAAAAATATCACTATAGTAGGCTTTGATTTCTTTGTCTGAAAACCGCTTGTATATCCAAAAAGAGCTATATATATGTATATATTTACAACAGCTCTTTTTGTGGTTTATATGGTTGTGATAATATACTGTGCTATAAGAAATAACAAGCAAGATGGTTTCAGAAACACTTAGGAGAATTTATATGAATTGTAGCAAAGTAAATTGAGCAGAACCAGAATATTGTGTACAGTAAATGGAATGACCACTTAAGAAGAGTGGATATTGTAATGATGATCAACTGTGAAAGAATTAAAGGCCTATGATGAAAATGCTATTCATCTCTAGAGAGAGAACTGATGAACTGAGTGCAGATTGAAGCAGACTTTTTTCACTTTATTTTATTCATTTTTTGGTTCATGTTTCCTTTTGCAATATGGCTAATGTAGAAATATGTTTTGTATCACCTCATATGTACAATCAAAATCATATTGCTTGCCTTCTCAAGTAGTGGGGAAAGAGCAGGAGGGAAGGAGAGAATTTGGAACTCAAAATTTTAAAAAAAGTGTTTACAAATTTTAAAACTGAAATTAGGAAATGTGTGTGTGTGTGTGTATGTGTGTGTGTGTGTGTACACACATATGTGTATGTATTCATGTATACTGTAAGCTCCTTGAGGGAAGGGATTGTGTTTTTCTTTTGTGTATCCCCAGCACAGAACCTGACACAGAATAGGTACTTTATTGTTGTTCAATTGTTTCAGTCTGAGTCTTCATGATTCCATTTGTATTCTTCTGTTAAAAGATTACCCATTTTCTTCTATAGGTCTGGGTAGATAGTTTCATTTCTTCATATGCTGTGGGTCACTTTCACTGTGGGTCCAGGCTCAGTTATTCCCCTGTCATTGGGCCCACACTAAAACTCACTGCTATTTGAGGGCTAAGCACTCCTCCCCCTCCCCCTCCCCCTTCCTCTCTGCCCTGTGCAAAGACCCACCAGCATTGCTTCGGAACCTATTGTCCAGGACCCTGACTCTGGGATAACCCTTCAGCAGTAGGGACTGATTGTGGCTTTCTTATGTAGAGGCCTAGTGATGTTCTTCTGTGCCAGGGACTGACCACCACTGTGACTAACAATACTTTCCCCTGCCTGAGCTGCCTCAACAATGTCCAGTGATGCTCCCCTGTGCCAGAGCTATTCTACCAACTGATCCTGCCACTGGCCAGGGTGTCACTGCTGCTAGATGGTGTACAACATTCATGTAGTCAGGAATGATCACACAGGAAGAGTCAACTCCAGGAGGTTCTGATCAGTCAGGCTAGGACTTGGGTCCTCCCTTGTGTTAGTGTTGGTTAGCATTGATTGAGAGACCCATGAGCTCTCAACATTTTGAAATTATAAGGCTTCTGCCAATGCTAGGACTGTCCATTACAGGATCTCTCACCAATCCTCAAGAGACAAAGGTGAAAGAAGCAGCCAGAGACTCTTAAACAAGTACCTAAGTTTTAGCAGCCACGTACAAGCAGTCATTAATTCTGCCAGGGTAAAGGAGAGATCTAGGGCCCACTCTGCAGGTGCTCATTAATGGAAACCTTATTGAAAAAACAGAATTAATGCATCTTTTCCAGTTCTCAAACAAATCTACTGAAGTTCATTTGAGACTCTTGTCTCTGGGCTATTGGAGATTAACTATTTATTGTCTTTTCAAATGCCTCTCATATTGGAATGACTGAACAAGTGGTGTATGATTGTGATGGAATAATACTAAAAGAAATTACAAGCAAGATAATTTCAGAATAGACTGGAAAAACTTTCATGAACTGATGCAAAGTGAAGTGAGCAGAACCAGGAAAACATGGTACACAGTAACACAATATTATATGATCTTCAACTGTGTATGACTTAGCTTATCTCAGCAATACAATAATCTAAGACAATTCCAAAAGATTTATGATGAAAAATGCTCTCCACTTCAAAAAAAAGAACTGATAGAGTCTCAATGCAAATAGAAACATAGTTTTTTTAAACTTTATTTTTTTGGGGTTTTTTTTTTGTCTGTTTTTTCATTCACAACATGACTAATATGGAAATATGTTTTGCATGACTGCACATGTATAACCTATATCAAATTGCTTGAGTTCTCAAAGAGAGTGGAGGAGAGGGAGAGAAAGAATTTGGAACTCAAAGTTTTAAAAAACTAAGGTCAAAAATAGTTTTCACATGTACAGTTTTTAAAAATGCCTCCTATAGTGCTTTACACCAAAGAGTTCCTAGAAAACTCACATGGACACCATTCCTAATGGCTTCCTATATGACATATAAAAAGTCTCAAGAAGTTCATTTAGCACAGCCCTTACACAATCTCCAAATTCCAGTCTTTAGGAATGGCCCAGGCTTACCACTGCTTCTGGGCTTGGAGATCACTATCACCCTTGGAATCAACTCTCTTCAGGGTGTGGTTCTTAAAGATACAGAGCACATTCCTATCTGTCTTGAATTAAATCCTTGTGCTTTTCTTTCTAATCCTACATTGTTCATTTGCAGCTGTTTCATGGCATATTGCCATAGCCAGAAGTGCCACATTAATAATCCTAGAGGCCAGAGGATGCAAGGCTCCCCTAAATTCAACAAACATTTATTAAGTGCTTACCATGTCCCAGGCACTCTTCTAAGAGGCAAAAAGACATGACCTGCTCTTAAGGAGTTTATAGTCTAACTGTGGAGAGATGTGAGGAGTGGGCAATACATGAAAGCAACTCTACACCAAATAGATATATTGGATCAATTAGAGATAATTAACAGAATGAAGGCAGGAGAACCAGAGACTAGGGTCATAGGATCCTAGATAGAAGAAAATATCAAGGAGAAGAAGGTAATTGTCAAAGGCTGCAAAGAGGTCAAAAAAAGATGAGGATTGAGAAAAAAAGCTATTAAATTTGAGTTAGAAGATCAAGTTTTGGAGTATGGTTGTGATAGGATACTACTGTGCTATAAGAAATGATGAGCTCAATGATCTTAGAAAGGCATAGAAAGACATGAAATAGTGAGGAACGATGTGAGCAGAACCAAGAAAACATTGTACACAGTAATAACAACATTGTTTTAAAAATGACCTTGAGTGACTGTCATCTTAACTATTACAAATACACAAAAAAATAAAAGATATATGAAAAAGATGCTATTTTCCTCCAGAGAAAGAATTGATAAATAGAAGTATGTATAGAATAATTTTACATATATATGTATGTGTGTGTATATGTGTATACCCATTTGTGTCTAATGGTCATCACTGGGGGTGGGGAGGAGGGAAAAAAAGAAATTGACCTGATAGCTTTATTGTATATTTAAGAAGAATAGTAAATTGTATGTAATAGAGTTGCCGTTTCATGTGCAGTCATCTTTTTTTAATCATATTATGTTATGATGCTTGTTTTATTCTGCAAATTTAAAATTAAAGAAAGAGGAAGGAAAAGGAGGAGGAGATCATTGGTAACTCTGGAGAGAGCAGTTTCAGCTGAATGATGGGGTCAGCAGCCGCACTGCAGAGAGTTAAGAAGAGACTGAGAGGAAAGGAGTGAGAGCATCAGATTGTAAAGTGCCTTCTCAAGGATTTTAGCCACAAAAAGGAGAGACATGGGATGGTAGCTGACATGGAGGGGTCAATCAAATGTATGTTTTTTGAGGATAGGGGAGAGATGGGCATGTTTATAAAAGGAGGTAAGTAGTTAGTAGAAAGAAATGAGTGAAAGTAGGGGTGAGAGAGGGGCAATCTGCTGGAGGAGACAGGATAGAAAGGGATCACTTGGGGCGGCTAGGTGGCACAGTGAAAAGAGCACCGGCCCTAGAGTCAGGAGGACCTGAGTTCAAATCTGGCCTCAGACACTTAACACTTACTGGCTGTGTGACCTTGGGCAAGTCACTTAACCCCAATTGCCCCTCTGAAAAAAAAAGCAAAAAAAAAAAAAAAGGATCACTTGTGTATTTAGAGAGATTTGCCTTGGCAAGGAGAAAGACCACCTCATCATGTGAGAAAGGGGTGAATAGTGGCAAGAAGTATCATGGTAATGTGAGAAGAGGGAAGAGGAGGAAAGAAGAAGAAAGAGCTTTCTGTAAATGATGGCTATTTTTTCAGTAAAATATGAGGCAAAGTTCTCAACTAAGAGAGCAAAGAGAAGGATAACCATGGGAGGCTTGAGGAGGAATGAAAAGGTGTAGTGAGTTAATTAGGGAGACAAAAGATTGCCTTACTGCAGTGAAGACCCAGTTGAGTTTATGTAACATACATTTGTGGTTGACTCAGGAAGCGTAATTTTGTTATTTTCTCCATCTCTATTCAGTAGTGTATGATTAGGCAGTGTATGAGTAGTGTATGAATGATGGGAAAAATCCTAGGCTGAGTCTTGGCAGGGCAAAATCAGCAATAAGATAAGGAGACAAGGGACTTGAGAGAAGGGGACAGTGTAGTGTTGAATGGTTAATCAAGAGGTCAAGACAGTGAAGGGAGAGGGGAGACTGTATTCAGTTCAGGAGTGATTGTGTGGTAGGTAATGGGTTGAGAGAACTTCAAAGTAGGCTAAGTTACTGAATGGTGGTGGTAGAACTTCAACGTGGTCATGGGGAACAAGAGGTACTCTAATTCTGTTGCCTCAACCAGTGAGTTGGAGACATGAGTGAAAGTGCAACCAGTGCTGGAAGTGTCATCAAGAGGGAGCCAGATTTCAGTGAAAGCCAGAAGGTGGAAGGAGTAGGAAAAAAAAGATGAAAAATGAAAGCAAGTTTATTACTTATGGTCAAGTTTTCCAGAGAGCACAATAACTTTAGAGAGGCATATTAGTGGGTAGTGAGGCACAGAGAGTGGGAAGGAAGGAAGGAAAAAAGCATTTATTTAGCACTTACTACATATCAGACACTTCTAAGTGCTTTACAAATTTTATTTAATTTGATCATCACAACAACCCTGGGTATTAGATATTATCCCCATCTTATCCCTATTTTACAGTTGAAACTGAGGCAAAAAATGGTGTGATTTGCCTAGAGTCACACAACTAGTAAGTGTCTAAGGTCAAATTTGAATTCAGGTCTTCCTGACTCCAGGTTCAGCACTCTATATACTGTGTCACCTAGCTGCTTACAAAACCCCATGGTAGCCACTGGTTCAGAATCACTGTGCTGGGGAGGGTTAAAACAGGTGGGAGTTTCTTAATCATTGAGGAATGAGTTCTGGTAGATTATTAACATCTCTTGGAGTTTGGATTCATGGTGAAGTCCTTTCAGGGCATTAGGCAGTTTATGCAGTGGGCTGCTGGAATGATGTTTTCTCTGTCCCCTGCAGTCCAGAAGAGGCCAGGTTATTGGACCCATGACCAATGGCATGGTGTCTTTCTGTCCCCTGCAGGCAGAAAATGACCATTGCAGGCTGGAAGAGCCTGGTGTTAGATGGAATGGTGTGTAAGTGTGTGTGTGTGTGTGTGTGTGTGTGTGTGTGTGTGTGTGTGTGTGTGTATGTGTTTCTCTTTCCCTGCAGACAAGAAGATGTCAGGCATGGAAATCTATATGGTGATAGAATGGCATCTATCTCTCTGTTCCTTGTAGGCAGACAGAGGCCAGGTCCAGAGATATATAGACAATGAATATTGGAGCTCCTAATCATTCTGTACACATCTTCTTTTATACTGCCATCTCTCACTTCAAGGTCATTCTAATCCAATCCTGCCAACTATTGCTGAAGACACCCTACTACAGTGGTAAACCAGGCCTGACTCAGGCTGGTCTGAAGGCTCAGGTTTGGGATTGAGATAAAATGGGACACTCACAGACCATTAAACAGTTAACAAAAGGAGGTTTACTTAGCCATAGGATGGAAAGGATTTTGGCAAGGACCATTATTGATTCGGGGGAGTACAGTTTCTCTGTATCTGTGGTGGCCATGCCAGTATAGCAGCCAGAAATTTGTGCCAATACTAAATGAAAACCTCCTGACTCCTTATGGGATGACTTTTGTACTAATGTCACCAGGAAACTCTGTCAAAAGTTTAAGCCTTAGCCTCCTGGACCAATTAAGTCTGGAGGATAGTTTTAGCACCTTTTAAGAAAAAAACTAGCCTAGCCTGCACAGACTTGCTTCTATCACAGAGTGAGAAAGAAAAGGCTTTGTCAGTGGAGTCCAAGTTTTCTGACTTTAAATTACCTGGCTATTTCTTAGACTGAACTTCTAAGGAATTCTCCTATGCAGGCTTCATGAATGATATAAAAACAAAAGGATTTTAAAGTTTAAAGTTTGGACTTTTTATTAACTTCTTACTCTCCTATAGCAGTTTCTTTTCTTTTAATCTCGTAGGCACAATAACTATACTAAAATTTACTCAGGGCCTTCTATTTAGTATATTCGTTACTGAGGAGTCTTGAGAGGGATCTGCAGGCAATTGCCTGGGGCTAGAATGGGCCCTTTCACAAAACCAGCAGCCAGAAATTTGTGAAATAGATGAAATGTTAATAATTGAGATGTTAATAATCTACCAGAACTCATTCCTCAATGATTAAGAAACTCCCACCTGCTTTAACCCTCCCCAGCACAGTGATTCTGAACCAGTGGCTACCATGGGGTTTTGTAAGCAACTAGGTGACACAGTATATAGAGTGCTGAACCTGGAGTCAGGAAGACCTGAATTCAAATTTGACCTTAGACACTTACTAGTTGTGTGACTCTAGGCAAATCACACCATTTTTTGCCTCAGTTTCAACTGTAAAATAGGGATAAGATAGGGATAATATCTAACACCCAGGGTTGTTGTGATGATCAAATTAAATAAAATTTGTAAAGCACTTAGAAGTATCTGATATGTAGTAAGTGCTAAATAAATGCTTTTTTTCCTTCCTTCCTTCCCACTCTCTGTGCCTCACTACCCACTCTCTTATTCCACTATGCTCAACCTAACCCCTTCAATATGCCTCTCTAAAGTTATTGTGCTCTCTGGAAAACTTGACCATAAGTAATAAACTTGCTTTCATTTTACATCTTTTTTTTCCTACTCCTTCCACCTTCTGGCTTTCACTGAGATCTGGCTCCCTCTTGATGACACTTCCAGCACTGGTTGCACTTTCACTCATGTCTCCAACTCACTGGTTGAGGCAACAGAATTGGAGTACCTCTTGTTCCCCACGACTAGAAATAGATGAAACAAATGATCAATATTAAAAGATAAGATCGCATTATAGGAGTGCTTTAACCAGATTTTAGCAAAGTTTTTAATAAAGTGTGTCATCACTTTTCTTCTGAATGAGAAGGAAAGATTGGACTAGACCAAAAAAAAAAATTAAATGGATTCTGACTAATTGGATTGCTAGACTCAAAAGTAGTCATCAATGGTTTATTGTAAGTGTGAAAGGAAGTCTCAAGAGGAACACTCCAGGGAGCTGTGAAGGGCTATGTGCTACTTAACGTTTTTATCAATGTCTTAGAAAAAGGCGAGCATTCTCATCAAACTTGCCAATGACACAAAGCTAAAAGGGATATCTAACACAATGCACAAAAAAGATTCAGAGTCCAAAAAGATCTTGCCAGTCTAGGACACAGTGCCGATTCTAATCAGATGCGATTCACTTGTGTACAAGTAATCTGCTTTATAAGTGCAAGATGAGGGAGGCATGTTCAGGCAATAGTAGTTATGCAGTGAGTAGAGTGCTGGGCCTGGAGTCAGGAAGACTCATCTTCCTGAATTCAAATCTGTCCTCAGACACTTACTGGCTGTGTGACACTGGACAAGTCACTTAACCTTGTTTGTCTCAGTCTCCCCATCTGTAAAATGAGCTGGAGAAGGAAAAGGCAAACCACTCCAGTATCTTTGCCAAGAAAACTTCAAATAGTGTCCCAAAGAGTGAGATTCAAATCAAAACCAAAAAAGACTTCTGAAAAAATGTAGGAGAGGAGAGGAAGGGTGGTTAGTGATTGTAAGCTCAATATGAGTCTGCTACAATGTGATGGGGTAGCCAAATAAACTAATGTCATCTTTTTATAAAAAATAAATTTGTTTACTTGTTTTTAGATTACAACATTCAGTTAGTTCCACAATCACTTGAGTTTCAATTTTTCCCCCTTCCTCTCCTCTCCGTTCTCAATGGTGGCATACAGTCAAATATAAGATCTACAACTATCTTCACATTAAACATTGTTCAGGGTGAAAAGAAGGATTATAACCAATGGAATGAACAATGGGAAAGAGGAAACAAAACAAGAAAAAGAAAGAGAGCACATAGTTTGTTTCATTCTGCATTCAGACTCAGCATCTCTTTCTCTGGCTGTGGATATCTCTTTCCATCATGAGTCTTTTGGAGTTGTCTTATAACCTTACATTGCTGAGAGGAGTCTAGTCTTAGTTGTCACACATACATTGTGTCTGTAACTGTGTACAAATTTCTCCTGGTTCTGCTCTTCTCACTCAACATCAGTTTGTATAAGTCTCTTCAGGTTATTATGAAGTCTGTCTGCTCCTCATTTCTTATAGCACAGTAGTATTCTATTACATTCATATACCACAACTTGTTCAGCCATTCCCTAATTGATGGGCATCCCCTTAATTTCCAATTCTCTGCCACCACAAAAAGAGCTGCAATAAATATTTTTGTACATATACAGGTCTTTCTCCCACTTCTATAATCTCTTTGGGATACAACCCCTAGAAGTAGTATTGCTGGGTCAAAGGGTATGCACTTATTTATAGTCCTTTGGGCATAGTTCCAGATTGCTCTCCAGAATGGTTGAATCAGTTCACAACTCCACCAACAATGCATTAGTGTTCCAATTTTTCCACATCTTCTCTAGCATTTATCGTTTTCCTCTTTTGTCATCTTAGCCAATCTGACAAGTGAGATGTGGTACCTTAGAGTTATTTCAATTTGCATTTCTCTAATTAATTATGATTTAGAGCATTTTTTCATATGTTTATAGATATCTTTAATTTCATCCTCTGAAAACTGCTTGTTCATATCTTTTGACCATTTATCAATTGGGGAACGACTTGTGTTCTTATAGATTTGATTCAGTTCTTTGTATATTTTAGAAATGAGACCCTTATCCTTGACACTGGTTGTAAAAACTCTTTCCCAACTCCCCACTTCCTTCTTAATCTTGCTTACATTGGCTTTATTTGTACAGAAACTTTTCAATTTAATGTAATCAAAATTATCCATTTTGCATTTTATAATGCTCTCTACCCTTTGTTTCATCATAAAACCTTCCCTTCTTCATAAATCTGACAGGTAAACTGTTCCTTGCTCCCCCAGATGGCTTACAGTATCAGCCTTTTCTACCTAGATCATGGACCTATTTCAACTTGATTTTGGTATACGGTGTTAGCTATTGTTCTATGCCCAGTTTCCATACTAATATCATCTTGAATTGGGCTGCTAGGTGGCACAGTGGAGAGAGTACCAGAACAGAAGTCAGGAAGACTAGTCTCAGACACTTACTAGCTGTGTGACCTTGGGCAAGTCACTTAATACTGTTTGCCACAGTGTCCTCATTTGTAAAATGAGCTGGAGAAGGAAATGGCAAACCAGTCCAGTATCTTTGCCAAGAAAACCCCAAATGGGGTCATGAAGACTCAGACCTGATTGAAAAATGAGTAACCAATAACAAGATCTCGAGGTTCATTAAGAAAGGCATAACATCCAGAAGCAGAGAGTCCCATTCCACTCTTGTCAGATCTTTAGAGTATTCTGTTTACCATTTTTTTTGGTAGACAATTAGGCCTAAGAAATTTACCCAGAGTCACTGAGCTACTAAGTGTCTGAGGCTGGATTTGAACTCAGGTCCTCCTGACCTTGCTGCCCCTTGGTGCTACAACTTAAGGAAGACATTGATAACCAAGAGATTGTCCACTGGATGGAAGGCAAGATGGTTAAAGACACTACTTGAGTCTATGACATATCAAAGTCAGTTAAAAAAAATTGTGGGTGTTTAGCTTGGAGAAGAGAAGACTCAGGAGGGACATGAAAGCTATGTTTCTCAAGTATTTGAAGGGCTGTTATGTGAAAGAGGGATTAAGCTTGTTGTATTTGTTCCTAGAGGGCAGAATCAGGAGTATTGATTGACTGTTACAAAGAAGCAAATTTAAGGTTGTTGGCAGGAAAATCTTTCTAACAATTAAGAGCTGTCCAATAGTGGAATGGGCTTCCTGAGAGGTGGTGGGTTCTCCCTTCTTGGAGGTCTTCATACAGAAATTGGATGATTGTTTGTGATAATGGGAATTGCCTTTTGGGTTTAGGTTGGACTTGATGGCCAATAAGGTCCCTTCCAACTTTTAAAATTTGTCATTCTGTAACGTCACAAAGAAAATGATACTCTTTTGAATGTCATAGAAATATAGGTTAGATTTCTATGGAACAAAATCATCAAATCTATCATTAAAATGTTATTTAGACAGCCCATTTCACATTTTAATTGCATTCCAAATATTTCTAGTCCTTGAAACTGCCATATTTTAAACCTAGACTCTCTGATAGCATTTATAGCTTTTCAAAGTCTACTGTACTGTTGACCAAAGCCAAATAAACTCTTGACATACAGGTAGGTATGTCAAGTACTAAGTATTAAATACTTAGAAAATAATTAACCAGAGAAAAATCAACATGTCTCCTGCACAAATTTTTCTATCTTATGATAACTCAATTATAGCATCCAGATAAAAAACGATCCAACCTCTGAATGAATATATACACCACACTCTAGATATCAATCCCCAAAATAAACATTGCTTTATAATATTTTCAAAAAAATTACAATGCAAGGAACTTATAAATATAGCATTAATATAAAATAATCTTATGAGAAGTTAAAATATAAAACTATTGTTGCCATCAAACTAATAGCATTAGTTCAGTTGAAGCATCTTCAAATTATCTACTTGGGGGAAAAATAACTATTCCATGAATGTATGTATCTCATACTCTCTTCTTGACACTCCTTCCTCCCTCCTGGTTCTACTCCTAACTATCTGACTGCTCCTTCTCAGCCTACTTTTTTGGATCTTAATTCAGGCCATACCAAGAGTATCCCATAAGCCTCTGCCCTGGCTCAGGGGTGTGCTAGAGCCAGCTCTTACTTGCTGGTGAGTGCTAATTGGAAAATTTTCAATGTGAGTTTTCAGAAATTAGCAAATGACATAAATTCCTGATCTGGAGCCTCTTGTTTCTATGTTTTAAGACATAGTCTAGAAATACAAATCCCATTGTCAGACATCATCTTTTTAGACAACTGTTTACTTTATTAAGTCAATTTTCTTCTTTAGCATCCCTTGGTTTCAATGACCAATATTAAGGAAAATACCACCATTATTTGTATGGTTCTTACCCAAGACTATAACATTTAGAAAAGTTTCTTAGGTTCCTTGTGGTAGAACCATTTGTGCATATGTGAATTACCAAAAGTGGGAAGAAATCACCAGTTTTGACAAGTATTGGGAAGTTATCTTTTTTGATACATATCTTGGGAAAACTACAGGTTTTTGGGTGAAAAAACCCCTATGTTCCTCACTCAGGAAAAGTATACCCATTCTTGTTCTCTGGGTCGGGAAATTCATCTCCAACATATTGGCAGATTTAGTATTTAGTATCCCAAAGAAGGACACCACCACAAAGCTACATTCAAACTACCTCAGCATCTTAACAGTAAGCTTGTGGTGTGTATATGTATGAGTGAATACACTACCCCTACCTAACATTTTAATTCTTAAGCCCCCATTGGTTTCCTCCCATTTGCACAAACCAACCAGTCACAATGATCACACTTTTAGATTTTCAAAACAACCATTTACTTATAAATAGAACAAAGGAAATAATATTGCAGATAGTCACATGTATCCAAGTTCAGGAATGATAAATATATCTCACTCCCCACTAAACATGCTTCATGCTGTCCCGTCAATGTAACTGACAAGGAAGCACAGGAGTGAGGAAAATTCACAACTCTAGGCTGCAAGCTTTGATGTGATTGTTCCATTGGTCCATTAGAAGATCTGCAGGAGACTAAACCACTCCTTTGATAACTGTTCCTTTTTTAGCTTTCACTGCTCTACATCTGGACAAATCTTCTTCTTTTCAGGTCCATTTGTGAAATGTTATGTTGGTTTCCCTGATTTGATCCCTTTACCAATTTCCAGTTTTCTTTTGGACATATTTTTGACCAATTCTGGATTTTATTGAGGGACATATTTGCTTCTTTTAAAATTTTCTGGGGTGGAGCCAAGATGGCGGAGTAGAAACTGCACATCCAAGGCACTCTCCCCCAAGATCACCTCCAAACTATGTAAAAGGGGACTCTGAATAACTTCTGGAGCCCCAGCACCCACAGAACGACACAGAGAAGCTAACCTCCCACTGAGGACAGCCCAGCAGCCCTGCAGGAAGGACCAGCACAGTGCTCTGGGAGCCAGCAGCGCAGTATGCAGAGAGCCGAGCCCAGGTCCGCCTGAGCCTCGGTTTTAGCCCCAGGGTGGCCGGGCCAGCAGCCAGCTGGAGGGACCCCAGAACACCAGCAGCTGTGGCGATTCCAGAATTATCAACACAGACATGCCCAGGACAAAGTGAGAGGTTAGTGCCCTATGGACCTTGGGACCAGTATTTGGGGAATGCATTGGCTTCCTCCCCTGGGGGCTAGAAGCCACTGAGGAGACATGCCATTTTGTAGTTTTTCAGAGGCAGCTCCAGCTCCTGGCCTGCGAACTGTAGGGAGATCTAGCGATCAGTCTTGGGGGGTAATCGCTCTTGCTTTAACCTCCCTGGATCTGGATTGTGGTCTGGGGGGAGGTCATGGGGTGGATATCCAGCTTGCCAGAAACGGAAGTTGTCCCCCACATGTTCAGGACGGAAGCTCCCCTGTCTGGTGGCAGAGTCCTACTGTGGCAACAAGCCCCAAAGTCAAGTAATTAAATGGCAACATGCCAAGGCAAAGGAAACAAAATAAAGAGAAAAATGCAACATTAGACTCCAATTTTGGGGGCAAAGAATCGAAGCATAGAACAGGAAGAGGACTGTGAGGTCAGATATCCTGCTCCAAAAGCCCCAAAGGAAAATATGAGCAGGTTACAGGCCATAGAGGACCTTAAGAAAGACTTTAAAAATCAAATAAGAGAAGTGGAAGAAAAATTGGGAAGAGAAATGAGAAGGATGCAAGAAAAGTATGAAATGACAGTCAGCAGCCTGACTGAGGAAAACAACACCTTAAAAAATAGACTGACTCAAATGGCAAAGGAGGCTCAAAAGGGCAATGAGGAGAAAAATGCCTTAAAAAGCCGAATTTGCCAGATGGAAAAAGAATCTCAAAAGTTCACTGAGGAGATTCATTCCTTCAGAGTTAGACTGGAGCAAATGGAAGCTAGTCACCTTATGAGAAATCAAGATGCTGTTAAGCAGATCCAGACAAATGAAAGAATAGAAGACAATGTGAAATATCTCATGGTAAAAACCACTGACCTGGAAAATAGATCCAGGAGAGATAATTTAAAAATTATTAGACTAGGGGCAGCTAGGTGGCGCAGTGAGTAAGAGCGCCGGCCTCGGAGTTGGGATGACCCGAGATCGAATCCGGCCTCAGAAAATGATCACCCACACATAAATAATGACTAGCTGTGTAACCTTGAGCAAGTTACTTAACCCCAATTGCTAAATAAATAAATAATAAAATAAAATGTCCCCTCTTATAAAAAAAAAAAGTTTCTTAAAAGGGAAGGGAAAGAGTATATTTGGAAACAAAGTTAACATAAAAGTTTAAAATAAAAAAAAAATTATTAGACTACCTGAAAGCCATGATCAAAGAAAGAACCTAGAAATCACCCTTCAAGAAATTCTCAAGGAAAATTGCCCTGATGTTTTAGATCCAGAGGGCAAAATAGAGGTTGAAAGAATCCACCGATCACCTCCTGAAAAAGATCCCAAAAAGAAAACTCCCAGGAATATTATATTCAGGTTCCAGAACTCCCAGATCAAGGAGAAAATACTCCAAGCAGCCAGGAAGAAACAATTTCAATATTGTGGAAAAACAATCAGAATAGCCCAGGACCTGGCAGCTTCTACACTGAGGGATTGAAGAGCATGGAATATGATATTCCAGAGGGCAAAAGAACTGGGAATGAACCCAAGGGTCACCTACCCAGCAAAACTGAGTATTTTGTTTCAGGGGAAAATATGGTCATTCAGTGGAATAGAGGACTTTCAAGCATTCTTGAGGAAAAAACCAGAGTTGAATAGAAAACTTGACATCCAGACACAAGAAGCAAGAGATGCCTGAGAAGGTAATCAGGGAAAAGAAATCAAAAGGAACTTATCAAAGTTGAACTATTTACATTTCTATATGGAAAAACAACTGTGACTAAGGAAACCTTTCTCAGTATGAGAATAATGGAAGAAGGGTGGGTGGTCATATGAATACATATGTGAATGTGTGTGTATATGGTTACAGTTATATATGGATAGAGGGCATAGGTTGAATTTGTTGGGAAGGGAGAATACTCAAGGGATGAAATTATGAGGTGAGAGAGGAAAGTGGCAAGAGGAGATGGGGAGAGACAGGGTTGGGTAAACTATCTCATGTAGAAGAAGCAAGGGGAAGTGGTTGCAAGGGAGGGGGAGAATAGGAAGGCAAAAAAGGCAAAACCACATTCTCATTAAATTTGGTTCAGGGAGAGAATGACATACATACTAAATGGGATATCTCAACCTGCAGCAGAATAGGGGGAAGGGGAATGAGAGGAGGGATGATGGATGGGAGGGCATCCTTGGGGGAGGGGAGGTTGGAAGTACCCACTATAGAAGAGGGACAGGATCAAGTAGGGAATGGACCAGGTTGGGGGTGGGATGGGTGGGAGGGAATTATAAGCAGCCTTGTACAATATATCTACTATGATAATGTTTTGCATAGCTAGACATGTACAACATATGCTGAATTACTTATCTTCCCAGAGGGAATGGGTGACAAGGGAGGAAGGGAATGGATCTGAAATTCAAGGTCTTAAAATTAAATGTTTCAAATATATATAAATACTATTATTAATACTCTTTTGCTTGTAGTTGGGAGATAAGATGTGCAGGCATTGGGGCACAGAGATTCACCTTGCTCTAATGGAAAAGTCGAAGGGGGTATGGGAGAAGATATGGGAGAGAGCAGATTGGAGGAAGTGATATCTTGTGGGACTGCTATTCTGGGAAGGTGGGTAGGGAAAAAACAGGGGGGGAAATGATTGTAACTCAAAATCTGGCGGAAATGAATGATGTAAAACAGAAGTTAATAAAGCATTTGTTTAATAAAAATTTTTTTCTTCATGATTATTCTTTTTAGGGTCCGTTTTCAGATATTTGCTTGGGTTTGTGTGGGAAAGCTGGTGTTTACTATGACCTTTCGTGTCTCCATTTTAAGTGGAAGTCGTCTCACCAGCAGTAGGCAAGGGCTTCCTAATTGGTCTGTTTTACTCAAGTCTTCCCCTTTCCAATACATCTTCCACAATCTGCCAAAACGATTTACCTAAAGCACCTGACTATATGATATATAAACTCTTTTACATATAAATTCTTTCATTTGATATTTAAACTCCTTTGCCACCTGACCCCAATATACATTTCCAGTTTTATCATACGTTACTCCTTAGGGACAGGTAACGTAGATGTAAGGGTTCACTACTTTCAAAATTCATAATAGCCCATCTGTACCTTGTAAGTGGTATATTCCTTTCATAATTTCTGTTACTGTTAAGAAAGTGTGAAAAGGTTCCTCAATCAACCAAATGGAATTATGGGTTAGCTATTCATTGGCTGACTGAAGGATTAGCCATGTCTTTGCCATCCTTAAAAAGCAAGAACAAACTGTGGAGCCAGTCATCTCTGGCAGTCAAGATAAATTACATATTATTATATAATCAATAAATTATGGAGAAAAACCCCAGCTAATAAGAGGGAATCAATCTTTACCTTTTTCTTTATATCTCTTCTGGGGTACAGTGGTATACAGGGAAGAGATTTCTACCTCCTCCTCATTGCTAATGCTGTCTTACAGCAGAAGCACATAACTATAGAAGACTCATTTCTCAACAGAGAACAGGTTCAGAGTTGAGCTGAAGAGAAAAGGCCCAGTGAGCCCAGAAGAGCAGTCTTCTCAGCAGAGATGCTACACTGAGGGAGAGTAGCATGAGAAAAGATATATTTTCTGCCAGAAGCACCAGTTGCCTTGGTCACATGTGTCCCCTATGTCTGTGTCCCTATCCTCGTTTACTGTATGTGAATGTGCACTCTTTCCACTGATACTATATATTTTTTTGAGAGAGTGTGCTATAAGGTTTATGGGGGGAATGAACATTTTGTTACTTCTGCTGATGCTATGCCATTATAGTAAATGTCTTTGCTTTGAGTTAATTATATCAACTGACTGACCACTATATGTGAATATGGTGATGGGGGCTCATAAGCTATGATTTAGGAATATGGATTCAAAGAATACATGGAACCTGAGGTAGTCATCCCTTTAGGTACCCAAGCTGTGAGTGCAAATTTGGGGAGTAACTCAGAGGGAACACTGCACCTATATAACCCAAGACCCAGGGTCCTAATGACCCTGGGGTCAAGAGACCAGGTCTGATCCTTGGGGCTGAACCAAGAAGTCCATTTTCTCTCTTTTTGGCTTATTGTCTCTCATCAGGGATTTACTCTAGAAAAAAAAATTTCCCAACATAACCTAAGTATAACTTGTGTCTAGCTTTCTCTACATGCAGGCAAAAGAAAAGCCCCAGCTCCCATTCAAGCACTCAAAAATACTAAATGCTTGCTGTATTTCACCCTACAGAAAATGCAAGAAGATGCAAAAGACTCACAAGAATATATAAATAGAAACATAGAACATAAAACATTTAAATGCTACCACCTCTCCTTTCCTGTCCCTTCTCTAAGAACTATTTAACTTCCCTAGAAGGCAATTGAATTTGAAGGCAACTCAATCAATTTTTTTAAGTGAATCAATTTTTAAAAGGCTTTGAGGAAGGACTAAATTAGTTTTGTCATCTAAAGACTGCCCTTGCTAAGTTCAGAGAGGCTACTACACCTGAAATCACAGACACTTAAAATATTGATGTAAAGAAATTCCCTCTAATGATGCTAATGAACAATTCCTCTGTTATATATAGTTTTAGAGTTGCTGAGAGTAACTGAGAGGTTAAGCGACCTGCCTTTGGTAGATATAAGGCAGACTTGAACCCATGTCTTCCTGACTTCAAGGCCAGTCACCCATCCATCATGAGACCTCTCAGTCTTACAGTAGTTTTATATCAGTTATTTCCTCCCACTCCCACCCCCTGACATTTCTGTGACAAAGAAAAATAAGAGAAAATCATCTATCTGACACCCTTGTCTGATAATAGAGTCAACATTTCTTCCTCTAGTCCCCCTGCTCTCTGTTGCGAGGCACGTTTCGCTAGCTCTTTGCTAGAACCTTCGCTGAGTCCTGCCCTTCAGAATTTAGCTTCCTTTTGGAAATCTGTTCAGTGGGCATTGGGTATAAGAGAGTTCTTTATTTCCTCCAACTAAAGAAAGAAAAAGTTAACTAGTAACTACTCATTGTGGTTCTTCAGTCATTTTTCAGTGGCATCTGACACTTCCTGCCCTATTTGGGGTTTTCTTGGCAAAGCTACTACAGCAATTTGCCATTTCTTTCTCCAGCTCATTTTACAGATGAGGCAACTGAGGTAAACGGGATAAGTGACTTGCCCAGGGTCACATACCTGATTAGTATTAGAGCTCAGATGTGAACTCAGGAAGATGAGTCTTTCTGACTCCAGGTCCAGCACTCTATCCACACTGAACCACCTCGCTGCTTCTAAGATTGCCATAGGCATCAAACTATGTAATACATGTAAAGTTCTTTGTAAACCTTAAAATGCCAACTGTAATTATTACATCAGTTGTGAATCACCTCTTGACTCATTATAAAATGAGTATTTTAAATCCCACCTTTATATTCAAATCATCTTGATGGTCTATGATGGAAAGGCAGGACAATTATTGTATACCTACGACAGTCATAACTCATATGCCATCAGCTTATTGTAGTTCAGTCTCTTCAGTCACGTCTGACTCTTCATAACCTCATTTAGTGTTTTCTTGGCCAAGATATTAGAGTGGCTTGCCATTTCCTTCTCCAGATCATTTTACAGATGAGGAAACTGAAGTAAACAGGGTTAAGTGATATGCTCAGGACCATACAGCTAGTAAGTGTCTGAGGTCAGATTTGAACTCAGAAAGATGAGTCTTCCTGACTCCAGGTGTGATACCCTATCCATTCCATCACCTACCATCCAATCCAACTATGAATTGATGATTTATAACATAATACAGAAACCAATTACTTGTATTATTGTGCTTTTCTAGGAGGCTGATAAACTTGAAACATTAAGCATGATGTGAATTGCTATAACCATTCTGGAAATTGGTTTGGAACTAAAATATAGTTAAAGTTTCTAAACTATCCTTATCCTTTGACCTAGTGATACCATCACAAGAGTTATACTCAAAAGAGTTCAAATAAAGAGGAAAGGGATCTATATGTGTAAAAATATTTGTAGCAGATCTTTTTGTATTAGCAAGAACTAGAAACTAGAGAGATATCCATCAATTGGGGAATGTCTGAATTTATCTTGGTATATAATGTAATAGGATACTATTGTATCACAAAAATTTATAAAAGGGATTATTTTAGTGAAACTCTGAAAGACATGTGTGAATCCATATAGAGTGACATGAATAGAACAAGAACAATTTATATAATGATAACACTGTAAAAGCAAGCAATTTGGAAAACTTCTGAGTATTGTAATGACAAATCATGACTCCAGGGGATTGATAATAAAGATGCTACTCACCTCTTAACAGAAGGGATGGACTCAAGGTACAGAATGAGACATATACATGATAGATAGATAGGACATGGCCAACATGGGGATTTTAAAAAATTTGATTATGTGTATTTGTTATAAGGTTTTTCTTTCCTTTTCTTTTTCCTATGGAGGTGAGGAAAGAAGAGAACATCAATTTTTGACAATTGAAACAATAACATATAATTTTAAACAGTTAAGCACGGACCACTAAGTGCCACAGTTGAATAGGCATTTCATCTTCACTTTAGCTTTGTACTGTCCTAACAACTCCCTCAAGGTTCATGATTTATGGCAAACCAGGCTAGTGCTTGGGCTTATCCCATTGGTGATAATATTGTCTTTACAAAATGCTTTGTAATAGCTGCAGGAAGTACCTCCCTCAGTGTAGCTGGAATCAAGGGAGCAACTCAGGAACTCCCAAATCCCACCCCCTCCTTTTAAAAAATAGAGATAACAGCCAGATGTCATGCAAAGCATGCAAAGTAGCTCAGGGGAGCCCAGCTTAGTGCCATGCATACTCCAATGAAGTGTCCTCTAGCCAGAGCTAGAGTAGGGGCAACAGGGGTGCAGAAAGACGTAGTTCCCCCTATTACAGAAGTATAAAAGACAGGACAAAGAAAGCAGAGGAGATGATAACCGTCTCTCAGTCCTGTTTATCATAAATATGTTTGATGAGCACTGCTTTTCTTATTGAACATTTTTGGGTAATTTACAACTTCAAATGTCAATATTCAGTTGACTCATATTTACTGAGCACCTATGTGCTGAGAGGTAACATAGATGGACAGACATGATGAGGATAATAATGGGCCTTGCCTTATAGGGTTGTTAACAGTAAATGAGATAACATATAATGTGCTTTGCAAAACTTAAAGTGTTAGCTATTATTATTGTGTTTGCTCTTATTAACAATTTCTATGAGAGCTAGCAATTCTTTAAGACTGAAGGCAATCTGCCTCAGTGGTGGAAGCTCCCACAGGGACAAAATTGAGTCCTTGAGGAATTGGTGTATTACTATGTACAAGAAAGATTAATCAGACCACTTTATGAATGTTCAATTAGAGAATGGAAGACATTGTAGAAGAGACCAATTAGGAAGCTGTTGCAATAATTCAGAAGGATGCTAGATGTATATTTGTTGTAGATCAGGGGAAGTGGAACAAATTAATTCCAAAATATTGAAGAAATAAAATACAAAAGAGATGGAATTGGGACAGCTAGGTGGCACAGTGAATAGAGCACCAGCCCTGGAGTCAGGAGGGCCTGAGTTCAAATTTGGCCTCAGACACTTGACATGTAACTAGCTGTGTGACCTTGGGCAAGCCACTTAACCCCATTTGCCATGCCTTCACCCCTTAAAAAAAAAGAGATGGAATTGATGATACTAGGCTCTTCTTCCTGTGAAATGTCCCTTTTTGTTCTAAATATCCCCTTCCCTTCAGTCTTTCTTGTTTATCTCTCTCTGTTCATTAAAGCCTCTGTAGTTTTGACAAACTCCTTCCCAAGAGGGTGTGTGCAGATAAATTCCTGGGTGCTGTTTCCTACTATCATCATATTTGGCATTTTCAGATGCTCAGAAAGATCAGATGATTCACAGACTATAAGCCCAGTGGTCTCTCCTGCCCTGCCCTTGCTATGAATTACATTACAATCTCTAATTCTTTGACCTTTCTTCTATGTGATCTTGTAATAACCTTATGTTCTGAGTCCAATCCTAAGATCAGAGGATCACCATGATTCCCCGCCCCCCCAAAATCGCAATACTTTTTGAGTATATACTATTTGGTCAGTAGGTTGATCCATAAAGGTCATATTAATCAAATTCTTAATAGAGAAATAAAGTGAATATGTAATATTATGACACAATTCAAAAGCAATGCTCTAAGTGGCCCTTAGCAAGAAACAGCAAAGCAAATATGCAAATTAGTAGCAGTGACAATACCATTCTATTTGCACACTGACAAGCAAATAATTATTACTGTTTCAGTTAGCACCGTTACATAACATTCTTATATATACAAATGCAACATATGCAAAGTGCAATAAATACAAAATAAAAATAATAGAAAAACAAAAGAAAAATACAAACAAGGTTTAAAACAGAAAAAAATCATAATAAAAGTTTTAGTAAAGAGAAAAAGAACAGAATAAAAGAAATAAAAGTATACTTCAAAAGAAAGCAAAATTGTGTGTCACAATTATAAAACTCAATAGGCAACAAATCTTCCAGATAACAGCAACACTAGTGACTAAATTTGACTCTAAACTCAAAAAACTAAAGAAAAGTTAAATAATAGAGGATGAAAAATGAAAAATGTGTAAAATTAAAATTAAAATTTTTGTGGTACAAGTTTCTCTGATGCATATAACAATAATGCTGGAAAATTCTGCTTGAAAAGATGTGATAAGAAAGATTTAAGAGAATGTTTAAGCTCCTAAAGTAGAGGGGAAAAAATTTAAATCGTATTGGTGTGGTGGTATGGCAGAAAATGGTATGGTAAATCATATAGTGGTGGTGTGGCAGAAAAATGGGAAAAGATGTTTGTGTAGACTACTAGCCTTTGAATGAGGAAATCAAAATGCAATAATACCCTATGCCAAGAGATCAAGATGCTCTGGATTTTAGCCAGCCAGTGTCTATTAAGTACCTAGTGACTACCTACTAGGTTGTTATGGCAGAGGAAGATGACATGGAGAAGCTTGATTTCATTTGCTCAACTGGATTTTACCAGGTTGATTTTTACCAATGCATCTCAAGGGCACTTGTTATATCCTAGAGCCTGGCAGAAAAGGTAGAGAGAGGGAACTATTGGTCTAGTTTGATTATATCAGGGTGGGGAACCTGCAGTCAGTCTCAAGGCATGTGTGTCCCTCTAGGTCCTCAAGTGTGACCCCCTGGCTCAATCCAAACTTCACAGAACAAATCCCCTTAATAAAAAGATTTGTTCTGTAAAACTTGAACTCAGTCAAAAAACTGCACCCAAGGACCTAGAGGGCCACATGTGACCTTGAGGCCTCAGATTCCCCACCCCTGGATTATATCAATGTTTTTGAATAGAGGAGAACCTGATGACAGAATTAGGTAGGTTAAAGGGAGATGATTGAAAGCTATGGTGGCAGTTTTGAAGAATTTATGTCAAATATGTAGGTACAAAGATATGAGCACTGACCCAGAGCAGATAGAAGCATTCTTGACTTGCCCATACTGATCTGAGAATTTTTCTAGTATTTGCCAACACATAATCCTTTCTTTCTGTTCATTTTATTTGGTCTTTAAATTCAGAATAAAAACAAAACAAAACAATGTTGCCATTGCTAAACCAGGGAATGACTTCCTTTGCACATTTAAGAATATAGAGATGCAGATTCAGAAGTGCAAGAAAGTAGTTTCTTTTTCTCATCTCTCCTTACCTTGTTCTTAACATGTCTAATTTCCTTCAAAACTCAGCTCAGGTAGCACCTCCTACATTAGTTCCTTCCTGATACCCACTGTAAAATACGATGTACTTGTTTTTTAAATTAAATTAATTATTATTATTATTTTAAAAAAAATTTTGGAGGGGGAAAGGCAAGGCAATTTGCCCAAGGTCACATAGCTAGTAAGTGTGTAAAATGTCTGAGGCCGGATATGAACTCAGGTCCTCCTAACTCCAGGGCTGGTGCTCTATTCACTGCACCACCTAGCTGCCCCTTTATTTTTTATTTTTTTTTTACATTTTAATCTGTATTCCTCTACCCACACTGCATTAGAGAAGGCCACCATTTGAAACAGATTACATATATGTATGTGTGTATGTATATGTATACACACACATATATATGTAAACATACATCTTCCTGCATAAGTTCTTTGTAGTTGATCTGAGTATCATTCATAATGGCTCTTCAGACAGTTTTGCTATTACTGTATACACTGTTTTCTTGGTTCTGCTTATTTTGCTCTTCATTATTTCACACGAGTCTTTCCATGTTTGTCTCAAATCAACCAGCTCATCATTTCTTTTAGCACAGTAGTATCCCATCATAATTGTTGTATTTTTTTTTCTTTTTTGGAGGGGGGAGGGCAGGGCAATTGGGGTTAAGTGACTTGCCCAAAGTCACACGACTAGTAAGTGTTAAGTGTCTGAATTCAGATTTGAACTCAGGTCCTTCTGACTCCAGGGCCAGTGCTCTATTTACTGTGCCACCTAGCCGCCCCAACTGTTGTATTTTTAAAAATTTATATTTCTTTATATTTTGCTTTTCTAATAGAATATAAGCTCCTTGAGGGCAGGAACTTTCTGTTTTATCTTCACATCCCTAATGCTTTGCATATCCTATGACCATAATAAAAACTTGATCAATTTGTACCTTTCTGTGGTTTACTATGTTCAACTCTAAGGACTAGAGTTTTAGGTCATTTCACTAATTTTGCAGTCAAGTCCATAGAGGAAAAGAAAATTCTCTAGTGGTAGTTTTAGACTTAAAGCAAAGAAACAACTGAGAGGGTTTACCCCCTCCCCCATCTTGTTTAGAACATCCAGGGTTTTGGTTTCCCTGTGTCAGCCAGGCAGCCAGGAAGAGAACTGTCACATCTCCATGTAGGTCATCTGAGCTTTTAGCTACTCTTGCCTGATCCCTCTGTTTTCCAGAATGCTGTGCTGTAGTCAAACAGTCTGTCAGCTTTACACCTGCTGGCTTATATCACTTTTTTCTGTTAAAGGGATCTGGGACTGACTTAAAATCCAAATGGAATGTGTTACAGGGACAAAAATGCACATCTGTGGTGAAATCAGAGCAGCCAATTAAAAAAAATGTTAAAGTACTGAAAGGGAAGAATTGTCTTTAAAAATCATTTGACACAGTTCCTTCCCTCCCCCTGCCCCATGATCCTTTATGGTTCCCAGAGGTTTAGGAGAGGTCTGACCTGAGACTTAAGATATTTGTATCTTTCTTCCCTTCTACTGGGGTCACTTAAAAACAGCCCTTAGAAGAGCCAGACTAACAAGCAAGTACATTTTTTTGGTCTTTCTTAAAAAACAAAAACAAAACAATGATCATATTTTTTTTGATGCTTTTTGGCATGACATCACTCCAGATGGAAGAACCCCTTGTTACAAAGAAAAAACATCTGATGCAGTGATAGCAGATGGCACTGTATTCTGTCATAGTAGTTCCTGTTCCTCTGCACTGGGGAATGGCGATCGGGAGGGGAGGTGGGGAAGGCTTCATTCTCTGTTCTCTACTACGACTCCCTAGTTTTTTAGTTATTTAGAATTTTGGTTTCCTTTTAGTGATCTTGTCTTTTATATCTTTGTGTATATTGTTCTCATTTTGCTTTATTTCAGTTTGCATCAGTTCACACAAACTTCTTGTTTTGCTAAAGTATATGGTCCTTGTGTTTTACTGCACAATAATATTCCATTCCATTCCTCTAACATAGTGGGGGTTTTTTAAGTCCATCTCTAATCAGTGAGCACCCATTAAGTTTCCAGTTCTTTGCTATTGCAGTGGCTGCCATCTCATGGAGGATAGCTGTAGATCTTTGCTAACAGGAATGCATGACCAAAAGTTCCTTGTTGAGCCTTGTTTGTCTCCAAAACTATATTTTGTGTTGATTTCTGTCTAAGTCAGGATTGTGGGCCGTAAGGAGTGGGCTTAAAAACACATTTTGGGGATCCCGGGGGTGAGCCAAGATGGCGGAGTAGAAACAGCTCATCCAAGCCACTGTGCCCCCAGATTACCTCCAAACTATGTGAAAGGGGACTCTGAACAACTTCTGGAGCCCCAGCACCCACAGAACAACACAGAGAAGCTAACCTCCCGCTGAGGACAGCCCAGCAGCCCTGCAGGAAGGACCAGCGCAGTGCTCTGGGAGCCAGCAGCACAGCACGCAGAGAGCCAAGCCCAGGTCTGCCAGAGTCACGGTTTTAGCCCCAGGGCGGCTGGGCCAGCAGCCGGCTGGAGGGACCCCAGAACACCAGCAGCTTTGGCAATTCCAGAATTATCAACGTAGACATGCTTAGGACAAAGTGAGAGGTTAGTGCCCTATGGACTTTGGGACCAGTATTTGGGGAATGCGTCGGCTTCCTCCCCTGGGGGCTAGAAGCCACTCAGGAGACATGCCATTTTGTAGTTGTCAGAGGCAGCTCCAGCTCCTGGCCTTCGAACTGTGGGGAGATCCAGTGATCAGTCTTGGGGGGTAATCTCTCTTGCTTTAACCTCACTGGATCTGGATTGTGACCTGGGGTGGAGGTCGTGGGTGGGTTTCCAGCTTGCCAGAAACAGAAGTTGCCCCCCAACACGTTCGGGGTGAAAATTCCCCTATCTGGCGGCAAAGCCATATTGTGGCAACAAGCCCAAAATTCAAGTAATTAAGTGGCAATATGCCAAGGCAAAGGAAGCAAATTAAATAGAAAAATGCAACCCTAGACTCCTACTTTGGGGGCAAAGAGGGTCTAAGCATAGGGGAAGAGGACTGTGAGGTCAGAAGTCCTGCTCCAAAAGCCCCAGGGGAAAACATGAGCGGGTTGCAGGACATAGAGGACCTTAAGAAGGACTTTAAAAATCAAATAAGAGAAGTGGAGGAAAAATTGGAAAGAGAAATGAGAAGGAAAAGTATGAAATGAGGGTCAACAGCCTGACTGAGGAAAACAACACCATAAAAAATAGACTAACTCAAATGGCAAAGGAGGCCCAAAAGGGCAATGAGGAGAAGAATGCCTTAAAAAGTCGAATTTGCCAGATGGAAAAAGAATCTCAAAAGTTCACTGAGGAGATTCATTCCTTCAGAGTTAGACTGGAGCAAATGGAAGCTAGTCACTTTATGAGAAATCAAGATGCTGTTAAGCAGATCCAAACAAATGAAAGAGTAGAAGGCAATGTGAAATATCTCATGGGAAAAACCACTGACCTGGAAAATAGATCCAGGAGAGACAATTTAAAAATTATTGGACTACCTGAAAGCCATGGTCAAAGAAAGAACCTAGAAATCATCCTTCAAGAAATTCTCAAGGAAAACTGCCTTGATGTTCTAGATCCAGAGGGCAAAATAGAGGTTGAAAGAATCTACCAATCACTCCTAAAAAAGATCCCCAAAAGAAAACTCCTAGCAATATTATAGCCAGGTTCTGGAATTCCCAAATCAAGGAGAGAATATTACAAGCAGCCAGGAAGAAACAATTTGAATATTGTGGAAACACAATCAGGATAACACAGGATCTGGCAGCTTCTACACTGAGGGATCAAAGGACATGGAATATGAGATTCCAGAGGGCAAAGGTCCTGGGATTAAAACCAAGAATCACCTACCCAGCAAAACTGAGTATTTTGTTTTGGGGGAAAATGAGGTCATTCAGTGGAATAGAGGACTTTCAAGCATTCTTGAGGTAAAAACCAGAACTGAATAGAAAATTTGGCATCCAGACTGAAGAAGCAAGAGATGCCTGAGAAGGTAATCAGGGAAAAGAAATCAAAAGGAACTTATCAAAGTTGACCTATTTACATTCCTATATGGAAAAACAATAACTGTGAGTGATGATATCTTTCTCACTATGAAAATAATGGAAGAAGGGTGTGTGGTCATATGAATACATATGTGAATGTGTGTGTATATGGATAGAGGGCATAGGTTGAATTTGTTGGGAAGGGAGAATACTCAAGGGATGAAATTATGAGGTGAGAGAGGAAAGTGGCAAGAGGAGATGGGGAAAGACAGGGTAGGGTAAACTATCTCATGTAGAAGAAGCAAGGGGAAGTGGTTGCAAGGGAGGGGGAGAATAGGAAGGAAAAAAAAAGGCAAATCCACATTCTCATTGAATTTGGTTCAGGGAGAGAATGACATACATACTAAATGGGATATCTCAACCTGCAGCAGAATAGGGGGAAGGGGGATGAGAGGAGGGATGATTGATTGGGGGAGGGGGATCCTTTGGAGGAGGGGAGGTTGGAAGTATCCACTATAGAAGAGGGACAGGATCATGTAGGGAATGGACCAGGTGGGGGGTGGGATGAGAGGGAGGGAATTATAAGCAGCCTTGTACAATATATCTACTATGATAATGTTTTGCATAGCTAGACATGTACAACATATACTGAATTATTTATCTCCCCAGAGGGAATGGGTGACAAGAGAGGAAGGAAATGGATCTGAAATTCGAGGTCTTAAGATTAAATGCTTCAAATATATATAAATACTATTATTAATACTCTTTTGCTTATAATTGGGAGACAAGATGTGCATGCATTGGGACACAAAGATTCACCTTCCTCTAATGGAAAAGTCGAAGGGGGTATGGGAGAAGGTATGGGAGAGAGCAGATTGGAGGAAGCGATATCTTGTGGGACTGCTATTCTGGGAGGTTGGGTAGGGGAATAACGGGGGGAAAATGATTGTAACTCAAAATCTGGCGGAAATGAATGATGTAAAACAGAAAAAAAAAAGGGACAGGATCAAAGGAAAAAACAGAACAAATGGGGGGGTAGGATGGAAGGAAATATAGTCTTTCACAATATAACTACTATGGAAATGATTTGGGTAACTACACATGTACAACCTATGTTGAATTACTTGTCTTCTCAATGGGAGAGGGGGTTTGAGGAGAGAAGAAGGGACAGAATCTGGAACTCAAAAGTTTTTAGAACAAATGTTAAAAAAATTGTTTTTACATGCAACTGGGAAATAAGATACACAGGCAATGGGGTATAGAAATCCATCTTGCCCTACAAGAAATTAAGGGGGAAGGAGGTAAGGGAGGGATGGGGGAGCAGGAGAGAGGGCTGACTGGGGGAATGGATAATCAGTATGCTTGTCATCTTGGGGTGGTGGTAGGGGAGAGATGGGGAGAAATTTGGAACTCAAAATATTGTGGAAATGAATGCCGAAAACTAAAAATAAATAAATAAATTCTGGGAAAAAAAATAAAATAAGAGAAGTGGAGGAAAAATTGGAAAGAGAAATGAGAAGGATGCAGGAAAAGTATGAAATGAGGGTCAACAGCCTGACTGAGGAAAACAACACCTTAAAAAATAGACTGACTCAAATGGCAAAGGAGGCCCAAAAGGGCAATGATGAGAAGAATGCCTTAAAAAGTCGAATTTGCCAGATGGAAAAAGAATCTCAAAAGTTCACTGAGGAGATTCATTCCTTCAGAGTTAGACTGGATCAAATGGAAGCTAATGACTTTATGAGAAATCAAGATACTGTTAAGCAGATCCAAACAAATGAAAGATTAGAAGGCAATGTGAAATATCTCATGGGAAAAACCACTGACCTGGAAAATAGATCTAGGAGAGACAATTTAAAAATTATTGGACTACCTGAAAGCCATGATCAAAGAAAGAACCTAAAAATCACCCTTCAAGAAATTCTCAAGGAAAATTGCCCTGATGTTTTAGACTCAGAGGGCAAAATAGATGTTGAAAGAATCCACAGATCACCTCCTGAAAAAGATCCCAAAAAGAAAACTCCCAGGAATATTATAGCCAGGTTCCAGAATCCCCAGATTAAGGAGAAAATACTACAAGCAGCCAGGAAGAAACAATTTCAATATTGTGGAAACACAATCAGAATAGCCCAGGACCTGGCAGCTTCTACACTGAGGGATCGAAGGGCATGGAATATGATATTCCAGAGGGCAAAAGAACTGGGAATGAACCCAAGGGTCACCTACCCAGCAAAACTGAGTATTTTGTTTCAGGGGAAAATATGGTCATTCAGTGGAATAGAGGACTTTCAAGCATTCTTGAGGTAAAAACCAGAATTGAATAGAAAATTTGACATCCAGACACAAGAAGGAAGAGATGCCTGAGAAGGTAATCAGGGAAAAGAAATCAAAAGGAACTTATCAAAGTTGAACTATTTACATTCCTATATGGAAAAACAATAATTGTGACTGAGGAAATCTTTCTCACTATGAAAATAATGGAAGAGGGGTGTATGGTCATATGAATACATATGTGAATGTGTGTGTATATGGTTACAGTTATATATGGATAGAGGGCATAGGTTGAATCTGTTGGGAAGGGAGGATACTCAAGGGGTGAAATTATGAGGTGAGAGAGGAAAGTGGCAAGAGGAGATGGGGAGAGACAGGGTAGGGTAAACTATCTCATGTAAAAGAAGCAAGGGGAAGTGGTTGCAAGGGAGGGGAAGAATAGGAAGGCAAAAAGGCAAAACCACATTCTTATTGAATTTGTTTCAGGGGGAGAATGACATACATACTAAATGGGATATCTGAACCTACAGCAGAATAGGGGGAAGGGGGATGAGAGGAGGGATGATGGATGGGAGGGCATCCTTGGGGGGAGGGGAGGTTGGAAGTACCCACTATAGAAGAGGGACAGGATCATGTAGGGAATGGACCAGGTTGGGGGTGGGATGAGTGGGAGGGAATTATAAGCAGCCTTGTACAATATATCTACTATGATAATGTTTTGCATAGCTAGACATGTACAACATACACTGAATTACTTATCTCCCCAGAGGGAATGGGTGACAAGGGAGGAAGGAAATGGATCTGAAATTCAAGGTCTTAAGATTAAATGTTTCAAATATATATAAATACTATTATTAATACTCTTTTGCTTGTAATTAGGGTATAAGATATGCAGGCATTGGGACACAAAGATTCCTCTAATGGAAAAGTAGAAGGAGGTATGGGAGAAGATATGGGAGAAAGCAGATTGGAGGAAGTGATATCTTATGGGACTGCTATTCTGGGAGGGTGGGTAGGGGGAAAACGGGGGAGGGGGGGAAATGATTGTAACTCAAAATCTTGCGGAAATGATGTAAAACAGAAGTTAATAAAGCATTTGTTTAAAAAATAAAACAACAACACATTTTGACCTCTTCTGAGGCAGCCACTTTTTGGGGACACAGCCATTACCATTTCTCCCTTGGACATCCATGGGTAAGAGAAAGGTTTTCATCTCCCCTTCCCTGGGCAGCAATGGTGACTGCATGCATGTGGAAATAAAAACATGGGCTTGCTTAGGTGAATGGGAGACTGGCCCTTGTTTTATGATTCATTCTGAGAAATGGTATTTCCAGTACTGTTGGTAACCCTGTGAGCTGAAGAAGATATGGTCATTCAACAGCAGGTGATTTTGATGATGATTCCTCTGAGGAGAAGATGTCTACCACCAAGAAAATGCTAAAGCTGAATGAAAAGGAGTAAGAAAGCCCAAGTCATGCTCTGGTTTGTCAGACTTGTGCGTACCTCACACAGGACAGATCCAAGGAGAAATCTTGGTGTCTAAAGGGAGCATGTCAGAATTTAGACCCTGTCATTGCACCAGAGAGAAAAAGCAAAACCATAATGGTGTGGGGAGTCAGGGACTGTGGTCACCCCCGACCTAAGTATTATGCGTCTCTCTACGGTTTCAAAGAGAAGAATCAAGGACTTCAACAAATATCAGGATTCTGTAACTAGGGGTTGGCAGGCAGACCTGATGAAGAGTACTGAAGTCTTCGTGCTAGGGAGACGGAATCCAGGGAATCCTCTTCTTGCAGCCGCTGCCTTCCCCCACACGCTCTCTAGAGAGAGACGAGTCTGATATACCAACACTTACTAAGAATTTGTTTGCTTCCTGATGTTCCATTTATCTTAAATGAAACTGTCTTCTGTAAGACAAAATGGCTATGTAGTAGTATTGTAATTTTTATTATGTTGGTACAATTCAACCCTGAACAATGATTATCACTCCAGCTATTAAAGTCATTCTTTATCCACACACACACACACACACACACACACACACACACACACACACACACACACGGACAAGGAGGTCATCTTGTTTATTCCTATATTTATTGGGAAATTTTCTAATGTTTTTCCATTGCAAATAATACTCATTTTTAGTTTTAGATAGATCCTTTTTTTTTTTGCCACATTAAAAAAGATTCCTCTAAGCCTACATTTTGAAGGTTCTTTTTTTTTTAAGCATAAATAAGTATTGCATTTTGGCAAAGGCTTTTTTTCTGCATTAATTGAGAAACTTTTGTGATTTTGGATTTTTTTACATGATTATGTTGATTTTTTCCCCCTATTATTAAATCATCTTTGCATTTCTGTTATAAATCCAAGCTGGTCATACATTAGTATGATTTTTGGATAAACTCCTATAGTTTTTTTTTGGCCAGGATTTCATCTAAAATTTTTGAGTCAGTATTCATTAATGATATTGGGTCATACTTCTTTCTTTGTTTTATCCTTCCCTCAATGTTCTTTTTTCACATGGTGGTTGATAGTTCAGAATTCTGAAAGTTGTTCACAACCTTTGACCACTGTGAAATGGCTCTAGGTCTTAAATATTTGTGCATATTAACTATGAATTTTGGATATCACATTTTTATCAGTTTTTAGATATAAAGATTTTTTTCTCCACTCAATGGTTTATCTTTTTATTCTAAATGTATTGATTCTGTTGGTGCAAAAACTTTTATATTTTATATATTTGAAACTATTTTATCTTATATGATCTCCGCTGTCCCATTTGCTTAAGAATTTTCTCTCTAGAGTTGTGAAAGATGCCACCTTCCATTTTCCTCTAAATTTTAAATGCCTTTTTACACTTAGGTTGCTATCAAATCTGTAAATAAGGTAGGAGACTGGTTTAAACATAATTTCTGCAAAAATGTGTTCCAGTTTTTCCTACAGTTCTTTTTTTTTTTTGCCTTTTGGAAGGCAATTGGGGTTAAGTAACTTGCCCAAGGCCACATGACTAGTTTTTGTGTTAAGTGTCTGAGGCCTGATTTGAACACAGGTCCTCCTGACTCCAGGGCCGGTGCTCTAGTCACTGTGCCACCTAGCCGCCCCTTTTCCCCACACTTCTTGTTAAAGTGGAACTCCTCCATGTAGTTTGTTCTTAAGTTAAATCAAATTCTAGACTGCTTTTGTTTTTGTTTATCTACTTTTTTTATGGATACAATTTTCTATTTTCTATCAATACCAAAGAGTTTTAATATTTACTGCCTTATAATATAAAATTTGGTATCATTAGGCCTCCATCATTCATGTCTCCCCCCGCCATTATTTGCTGAGATTTTACTAGTGCTGGCAAACCTGCGACCTCAAGGCTACATGTGACCCCCTAGGTCCTCAAGAATAGTTTTTTGACTGAATCCAAACTTCACAAAACAAATCTCCTTAATAAAAGGATTTTTTTCTATAAAACTTGGATTCAGTCAAAAGACTGCACCCAAGGATCTGGAAGGCCACATGTGGCCCCTTTCTAGACTATCTCCAAATGAATTTTGTTATTTTTTCTGGTTCAATAAAGTAACCTATTGGTTATTTGATTGGCATAATATTAAATTTATAAATTAATTTAAGTAGTATTGACATTTTATCATACTGAAATTTCTTTAAGCATTCTCTTTTTGTAATATTAGTTTTGTAGTTCTATTTCTATAGGTCCTAAATTTGTCATTGTAGGTTAATTCCTGGTATTTATGCACATAATTTCTCTATCATTTCTGATCATTTTAAAATAAGAGAACCAAAGACAGACTTAAGCCATCCCCTGATTATGAAAATCTCTTAACAAGCCACTTTCAAGGCTACAACTTAAGTATTCTTGAACAGAAAAATTTTCATGTTATAGAAACATATAGTATATATATATATTTGTGTGTGTGTGTGTGTGTGTGTGTGTGTGTGTGTGTGTGGTTATAAAGCTTAACAATTAACACATCGCTTAATCAAACTGACAATAGTCACTTAAGGTTAGCTACATTATAGGAGGATAATTTTCCTAAAACCATTCAGTCTCTCTTTGACCACTTACTTTAAGAATTCCCCTTTCCTACTGGTCAGCAAGATGAAATAAGGAAGAGATGCTTCTATTAATCACAGTAATCCTTATTATTGTGTGAATCCTTTCAGAGCAGGCAATGACCTTAACTAGATTGAGGTGTTTCCCAGTTCTAAATCTGGTTAACACCCTTAATCTATTTTCTCCGACCTTAGCTTTCATTCTTAACCTTTTATAGCTTTCCTGAGAGAAAATTGCTTAGCTTTAAACTAGAATAATTTTAAGATTTAAAGAAAATATTTCCAAAATTCAGGGCAGGAGCGGGAAGGCTTTAGATGGCTTCTATAATATGAAATCACGAATCTCTTGTTGTATTTGTTTGCTTGTTTGTTTGTTTTAAAGTACATACTAAATTAATTCCTAGAGGTTTCTTGTCTCCAATTCCCTCTAAACCTCCCATTCTCTTTTGCTTCATTAAAAAAAAAATGATTCTTTGAAGTTCCTTTCTTTCTTTTTCATTTTTGCATCACTTTCTGCATTACCTCCCCATTACCTCAATAAAAAACACCCACCCTTGTAACGAAATAGCATAGTCAGGGAAAACAGATATACATTCCAGAAAGGTATGTCTCATTCTGCAACTCTAGTATATATCACCTTTCTGTCAAGATGTGGGAAACACGCTTCATCCTCATTCCTTCAGGGTGATGGTTGGACATTGCATTGATCAGAGTTCTTAAATCTTTTGAAATTGCTTTTCTTTTATATCAAATTTTCTTTACATTTTCCTCCATTCATTCCACATTAGTTCATACAGTCTCTATAACTTTTTCTGAACTGATCTCTTTCATAATTTCTTACGGTAAAATAATATTCCATGGCATTCATATAACATAATATGTTCAGGTATTTCCCAACTGATGGGCATCCGTTTCATTTCTAGCTTTTTGCTGCAAAAAAAGTGCTACTTTGAATATTTTTGTACATATTTTCCACTTTCTTTGATCTCTCTAAGGTGTAGGCCTAGTAGCTGTATTTCTGGGTCAAAGACTATGCAAAATTTTGTGGCTATTGGAGTGTAGTTCCAAATTGCTTTCTGGAATGGCTGGACCACTTCTGAGTGCCAACAAAAATACATAAGTGTGTCTATTTTCCTATAACCCTTCCAATAATTGTCATTTTCCCTTTCTGTCATCTATTTTTTTTTCCCAAATGCTTTGTTAACTTTTGGTTTACATCATTCATTTCCGCCAGATTTTGAGTTACAATTTTTTCCACATTTTTCCCCTACCCACCACCCCAGAATAGCAGTCCCACTAGATATTCCCTCATCCAATCTGCTCTCTCTTATCTCTTCTCCCATACCCGCTTCGACTTTTCCATTAGAGCAAGGTGAATCTCTATGCTCCAATGCCTGCACATCTTATCTCCCAATTACATGCAAAATAGTATTGATAATAGTATATATATTAGGAATATTTAATTTTAAAACTTCGAATTCCAGATTCATTCCCTTCCTCCCTTGTCACCCACTCCCACTGGGAAGATAAGCAATTCAGTATATGTTGTACATGTATAGGCATGCAAAACATTACCATAGTAGATATATTGTAAAAGACTGGCTATATTTCCCTCCCACCCATCCCACTCCCCACCTGGTCCATTCCCTACCTTGATCCTGTCCCTCTTCAAAAGTTCGTGCCTCCAACCTCCCCTCTCCCCAGAATGTCCTCCCTTCCATCATCCCCCCCTCTCATCCCCCTCCACCCCACTGTCCTGCAGGGTGAGATATCCCATTTAGTATGTATGTCATTCTCTCCCTGAGCCAAATTCAATGAGAATATGGTTTTGCCTTTTTGCCTTCCTGTTCTTCCCTTCCCCTGCACCTACTTACCATTGCCTCTTCTACATGAGATAGTTTATTCCCCAACCGTGTCTCTCCCCATCCCCTCTTGCCACATTCCTCTCTCACCTCTTAACTTCACCCCTTAAGTATCATCCCTTCCCACCAAATTCGACCTGTGCCCTCTATCCATGTATATCTGTAAACATATATACACACATTCACATATGTATTCATATGCCCATATACCCTTCTTCAATTATTTTCATAATGAGAAAGGTTTCATCAGACACAGTTATTGTTTTTCCATGTAGGAATGTAAATAGTTCAACTTTGATAAGTTCCTTTTGATTTCTTTTCCCTGTTTACCTTCTCAAGTATCTCTTGCTTCTTGTGTCTGAATGTCAAATTTTCTATTCAACTCTGGTTTTTTCCTCAAGAATGCTTGCAAGTCCTCTATTCCACTGAATGACCATATTTTCCCCTGAAACAAGATACTCAGTTTTGCTAGGTAGGTGACCCTTGGCTTCAATCCCAGCTCTTTTGCCCTCTGGAATATCATATTCCATGCCCTTCGATCCCTCAGTGTAGAAGCTGCCAGGTCCTGGGCTATTCTGATTGTGTTTCCACAATATTGATATTGTTTCTTCCTGGCTGCTTGTAGTATTTTCTCCTTGATCTGGGGATTCTGGAACCTGGCTATAATATTCCTGGGAGTTTTCTTTTGGGATCTTTTTCAGGAGGTGATCTGTGGATTCTTTCAACCTCTATTTTGCCCTCTGGATCTAAAACATCAGGGCAGTTTTCCTTGAGAATTTCTTGAAGGGTGATTTCTAGGTTTTTTCTTTGATCATGGCTTTCAGGTGGTCCAATAATTTTTAAATTGTCTCTCCTGGATCTATTTTCCAGGTCAGTAGTTTTTCCCATGAGATATTTCACATTGCCTTCTATTCTTTCATTTGTTTGGATCTGCTTAACAGCATCTTGATTTCTCATAAAGTCATTAGCTTCCATTTGCTCCAGTCTAACTTTGAAGGAATGAATCTCCTCAGTGAACTTTTGAGATTCTTTTTCCATCTGGCAAATTCGGCTTTTTAAGGCATTTTTCTCCTCATTGCCCTTTTGAGCCTCCTTTGCCATTTGAGTCAGTCTATTTTTTAAGGTGTTGTTTTCCTCAGTCAAGCTATTGACCCTCATTTCATACTTTTCCTGCATCCTTCTCATTTCTCTTTCCAATTTTTCCTTCACTTCTGTTATTTGGTTTTTAAAATCCTTTTTAAGGTCCTCTATGGCCTGTAACCTGCTCATATTTTCATTTGGGGCTTTTGGTGCAGGAGTTCTCACCTCCCAGTCCTCCTCCTGTTCCATACTTTGATCCCCTTTGCCCCCAAATAGGAGCCTAAATAGGAGTTGAATTTTTCAGTTTATTTTGTTTCCTTTGCCTAGACATGTTGCCACTTAATTACTTGACTTTTGGGTTTGTTGCCACAGTAGGACTCTGTCACCAGACAGGGGTGCTTCTGTCCCAAACGTTGGGGTCTTCTCAACTGCAGGAGGTACTAGGTGGGTGCTCTCCCTGAAGCCCCCACACACTCTGGCAAGCACCCCAAGACCTCCACCCCAGACCACAATCCAGATCCAAGAAGGTTAAAGCAAGAGCGATTACCCCCAAGACTGATCTCACCCCAAGACCTCCACCCCAGACCACAATCCAGATCCAAGAAGGTTAAAGCAAGAGCGATTACCCCCAAGACTGATCTCCGGAATCCCCTACAGTTCGAAGGCCAGGAGCTGAAGCTGCAAAATGGTGGCTGTGTCGAGGCTCCTCAGCAGCCTCTCTCCCCCAGGGGAAGAAGCTGATGTGCTCCTGAATACTGGTCCAAAAGTCCATAGGGCACTCACCTCTCACTTTGTCCTTGGCATCTATGTGTTAATTATGGAAATACCACAGCTGTTGGTATTCTGGGGTCCCTCCAGCCAGCTGCTGGTCTGGCCGCCCTGGGGTTAAAACCATGACTCACATGGGCCTGGGCTCAGCTCCCAGAGCACTGAGCTGGCTGCTCCCTGCTGGGCTGTCCTCAGTGGGAGGTTAGCTTCTCTGTGTCATTCTGTGGGTGCTGGAGTTCCAGAAGTTGTTCAGAGTCCCCTTTTACATAATTTTGAAGTGGTGTGGGCTGGAGCCCTGTGGAAGTGCTGTTTCTACTCCGCCATCTTGGCTCCTCCTCTGTCATCTGTTCTGATGGGCATAAGAAAGAACCATCATTTGTGATTCTGAATATTTTTCCATATGATGGTAGATAGTATGCCTTTCTTCTTATTATTCTCCTTTTTTTTTTTGGAGGGGAGAAGGTAGTGCAATTGGGGTTAAGTGACTTGCCCAAGGGCATACAGTTAGTTTTGTGTTAAGTGTCTGAGGCTGGATTTGAACTCAGGTCCTCCTGAGTCCAGGGCCAGTGCTCTACTCGATGTGACACCTAGCCGCCCCTGCCTTTCTTCTTTTAGAACTGTTTATTCATATTCTTTGAAAATTGCCAATTCTTAACTATTTTTTTTTTGGAGGGCAATTGGGGTTAAGTAACTTGCCCAAGGTCACACGGCTAGGTTTTTGTTTGTGTGTGTGTTAAGTGTCTGAGGCCGGATCCGAACTCAGGTCCTTCTGACTCCAGGGCCGACACTCTATTCACTGTGCCACCTAGCCCCTCCAATTCCTAACTATCGAGAAGGGCTCCTATTCCCATATATTTATGTCAATTCCATATAGATCTTGGATAGTCAACCTTTATCAGGCAAACAACACAAAAATCTGTTGTGGCAGCAAGCACCCCAACATCCCCAGGGTGGCTGCCAACTCAGGTTCTTAGATCTGCTTTTCTAAAGGAAAACAACTCAAAATGGGTTAACAAACTTACTTTAATCAATAAAACATAGATCATTTGCCTAGTTCAGGTGAAAAAGATCAACACCCTGAACTTCAAAGTATACAGACAGAACTTACAAGACAGAGAAACAGATCAAGTAGGCAGGCTTCCAAACTGCCCAACCATTACATTAATACCAAATCACAGTTATCAGAGAGGGAAGCATCAACATCTGGGTTTTCAAAGCCGGGGGGCTGTCAACGGCTGCCCAGAGTTTCATCTGGTCAAATCACAAAACACTTCTCAAAGTGAGCCCCAAAGCAAAGCCTCACATCAGGGATTATATAGTCTTCTCCAGGTTCAGAGAATGTAACAACCCTCTTGACCTACTGCCCAATCACACAGCATCTAGGTGTGGGCATTCCTGAAAACCAAGCCTCCTACCACAGGCTCCATGTGACCACATTCAGCCTATTAGGGGGCAGAGTATATTTTCAAATCAAGGAAGGTTCTCAGAGTCTCTTAAGCCTATCAAAGGGCCTAGGGGCAGGGAAGATCTTTAAATCTGCTTTTCCATTATACCTGTTCATTTAGCTGATTTTAGCCGAATTGATTTTTATTTGCGAAAACATCCTCAATCTTACATATTCAAAATTGCTCATGTTATCTCTGGTGATCCTTTCTATCCCTTGTTTGATCAAGTCTTCTTTATCTATAGTTGCAAAAGCTATTTCCTTCCATTTTCTTATAATAAGCTTGTGATGTGGCCTTACATATTTAGGAAAGAAGAAGGAAATGAATAAAGAAAGGAAAGGAGGGAAGGAGTAAGAAAACAATCACTTATCAGGATTCTACTATATATCAGACACTCTGTTAAGCATTTTGTCCTCCTGACAACTCTTTGAGGTGGGTGCTATTATTATCATTTTGCTGCTAAGAAAAGTGAGGGAGACAGAAGTTAAGCATGTGCTGAATATCACACAGCTAGTAAGTGTCTGACGCAGGATTTGAACTCAGGTCGTCCTGACTCTAGGTCCTTATAAATTGTTCCATCTAGCTGCTTGTAGGTCATATATACATTTGGAACTTATTGTAGCATGTGGTATGAGATGTTGGTCTAAAATAATTTTTGGCAGATTTTTTTTTCAATTTTCCCTACAATGATAGTTGATAATTAGTTTTTATGCCTGTAATTGGAGTCCTCATATTTAGCAAACACTACACCAGGCGTGGGGAAACTGCAGCCTCAAGCCTACATGTAGCTTTCTAGGTCTTTGGGTACAGCCTTTTGTTTTACAGAACAGATTTTTACAGAACAGTTTCAAGTTTTACAGAACAGATTCTTTTCTTAAGTGGATTTGTTCTGTGAAGTTTGGATTCAAAGGGCTGCACTTGGGGACCTAGAGGGCCAGATGTGGCCTTGAGGCCACAGGTTCCCCACACCTGCACTACTCTATTGTTTCTTTGCTTCAAGGTATTTTATTTTTAATCTGTCTTACTGAGTAACTTTTTTATTTTTTAACTAGTATCAAAGAGTTTTAAAGATTATTGCTTTGTGGTATAGCATGAGGTCTGGTATTGCTAGGTCCCTTTCTTTTCCACTTTTTTTGTTATTTACTTTGAGATTCTTAATCGTTTCCCCCACCTCCAGATGAATCCTGTTATTTTTTTTCTAGCTAAATTAAAAAAAAAAGACTACTTTGACAAACTGTTATGGCACTGAATAAGTAAACTTTTTTGGGGCAATGTTGCCATTTTGTTTCATTGGCAAGGCCTGATCATGATCAATCAATACCTCTTTAATTATTTTGGTCTGTCTTTATTTATGTGTTTTATGGTTGTAGTCATATAATTGTCTTTTTCTGACTCTCGAATAATTTATAAATTCTGTAATTGTTTTGAATGCAATTTATCTTTTGAGTTCATCTTGCTAGGTTTTGTCGTAATATATACATAAGGATTTATGTGAGTTTATTTATATTTTATTTGTATTTTGCTAATTTGCCAAAGTTATTGCTTTAATTAGTTTTTCATTTATTTCTAGAGTTTTTTTTTTTAAAGTAGATCATGCTGGGGGAGGCTAGGTGACACAGTGAATAGAGCACTGGTCCTGGAGTCAGGAGATCCTGAGTTCAAATCCAGACTCAGACACTTAACACAAAAACTAGCTGTTGGCCAAGTCACTTAACCCCAATTGTCTTCCAAAAAGCAAAAAAAATAAATAAATAAAATAAAAGTAGATCATGCTATTATCTGCAAAGAAGAATAATTCTGTTTCCTCTTTGTTTATATTCATTCTCTCAATTTCTTTTTCTTGTCTTATTGGTATAGCTAGCATTTCTAGAACTACATCAAATGATGGTGGTAATCATGAATAAATTTGCTTTATCCTTTATCTTATTGAACTTTAATCTTTCCCTGAATAATGCTGGTTCTTCTTTTGCTGTTGTTTGATCATTTTTTCAGTTGTGTCCAACTTTTCATGACCTCATTTGAGGTTTTCTTGGCAAAAATATTGGAGTGGCTTGCCCTCTCTTTCTCCAGCTCATTTTATAGATGAGGAATCTGGGGACAACAAGGTTAAAAGACTTGCCTAGGGTTACATAGCCAGTGAGATTCTGAGGCCAGACTTGGTTTCAAGAAGGTGAGTTTTCTTGACTTTAGGGTTGGCACTCTATCCACTGCACTACCTAGATGCTATTTGTCATATTGAAGAAAAGTTTATTTATTCTTATTCTTTAAAAAATTTTTAAACAGAGAATAGTTACCATATTTTGTCCAAAGCTTTTCCTGCATTTGCTGACATAATCATATAATTTTATTAATTTACCTAGTATTAAACTAATCTTGGTTTACTGGAATAACTAAAACTTGGTTAAAGTGCTTGACCTTTTAAATATATAACTGTACTCTATTAATATTTCATTAAATGTTTTTGAATCAATATTCTTCAGACATTAGTTTGTAGCTTTCTTCATCTCTACCTAATTTATATAACATTGTAATCAATCCTATTTGAATGTTTGACATAATTCACATGTACAATAATTTTTTTATGGAGCTTTCTGCTTTGGGAGCTCATTTATGACTTTTTCTGTTTCTGTTTGTGCAATTGGATTAAGTTCTCTATTTCTTATCCTGTTAATTTGGGTATTTTAAGGATTAAAATTTTCATTTTCCTTTAAGATTGAATCCTTTCTTAAAAAGTCTGTTACTCATGATAATTACATTGTGTTGTAATCAGCAAAAGATGTGTTTAATATATCTGTTCTCCTGCCATTGATTAAGAACTTTTTTGCCCTAGCATATAGTTAAGTTTTGCAAATGTGACACTCACATCTTAGCAATGTGTATTTTCCATTTTGTTCCCATTCAGTAACTGCTAGAAATCTAGAATATCTAGCATTTCTAAAGTCCTATTCAGGTCCTTAACTTCTTGTTTATTTCTTGTTACATTTGTGTAGGTCTGAAAGTGGTGTGTTAAGGTCCTCAACCATTATAATTTGTTGTTTACTTATCCCTACCATTCAATATCTTTTCCTTTATTTACTTAGATACGATGTCACTCAATACACAAATATATTAAATATTTGTATTATTTAACTTTTTATGGTAGCTTTAAGTAATGTAGTTTTCTTATTTATCTTTTTAAACCATCTTTATTTTTACTTTGGGGCAGCTAGGTGGCACAGTGGATAGAGTGCTGGGCCTGGAGCCAGGAAGACTCATCTTCCTGAGTTCAAATCTGGCCTCAGACACTTACTAGCTGTGTGACCCTGGCCAAGTCACTCAACCCTGTTTGCCTCAGTTTCCTCATCTTTAAAATGAGGTCGAGAAGGGAAGGGCAAACCCTCCAATATCTTTGCTACAAAAACCCCAAATTGGGTCACAAAGAATCAGACATGACTAAAATGACTGCAGGACAACAATTTTTATTTTTGCCTTGTTTAAGTTTATGATTGTTTCTCCTTCTATTTTGGATTTACCTGAAGCATAAATATTTTGCTCCAAGCCCTCATTTTAATTCTGTGTGAATCTTTAAATTTTAGGTATGTTTTTGATAAATAATTTCTTGAATACTGCTTTCCAATAATTTTTTGACTATCCTTTTCCATTTTATGAGTGAGTTAATCCTATTTATGTTCATAGTTATGAAGGCTAATTGTGTATTTCCCTCTGTCATATCCTCTTATGCTTTTCCCTCTCTTTTCTCATTTCTTCTCTTTAGATAGAAGAAAAAGATGATGAAGCTGAAGGAATATAATCATCACTAGTGATCTGCAATTGAAACAATCTGTTTCCATTCAACTACCCTCCCTTTCTTTCTCTTGCTCAGATCCAGACCCAGATCTATGGTTCATAAAATTTCTATTTTTCATTCCCTTATTACAGCATGTAGTTGAAGTTTATTTTACTTTTTGACTATTCTCTCTTAAACCTCTCCCTTTCCGATCCCTATCTAACTGTTGAATTAAATGTAGTACTATGTCAAATTATTTGTGTGCATGTGTTCAACCTTTTGTTCAGTTTAGGTAAGAGTGAACTTCATATAATACCATTTTCTTTATTCCTTTCTCCATGAATGCCTCTTCTTCTCATAGACCCCAATTATGAGACAAATTAAGTTCAGACTCCTTCTTTCTTATGTCTACCCGAGGGTGTTCCTTTTCCCTTCCCTTTTTCTTTCTTTGCTTAAAACCATGAAAACAGAACAAAATCACCATATTCTGTATGGCTTATTTAATTCCCTCTATGACTCTTGAAGACGTTATGTGAACAGTTACTTATTTTTTCTTCCCCTCTTAGAATGTAAGGATTTGATTATTGTTTATCCCCTTCTAATTACTCAAATATATTTACCTATCTAGGTTTCTCTTGATTATTGTGTTTACATTTCATAATTTCTTTTCAGCTCTGGGCCTTTCATTAGGGATGATAGAAAATCTTTCATTCCCTTAATGGTACAATGCTTTTTCTGCATGAATATATTCAGTCTTGCAGGATAAATTATTCTTGGTTACAAACCTTAGTCTTTTGCTTTTTATAATATTGCATTATGATACAGTGCATTATGATATTGTTGCCTAGTCCTAAATGATTCTGGGTATCATTCCTTGGCAACTTGAATTCAATCTTTCTGGCTGTTTGCAGTATTTTTTCTTTGACCTTGAAATTCTGTATTTTAACTATGACATTCTTAAGATTTTTCACTCTGACTTTTCTTACAGGAAATGACAAGTAGGTTCTTTCTATTTTTACTTTGCCCTCTGGTTCTAATAAAGTGGGGCATTTTAATTTATTGCTTCTTGGAATATAGTATCAAGCCTTTTCTTTTTTAAATCATAGGTTCAGGGAGTCTGATAATTCTGAAAGTCTTGAATTTTTTTTATAGCTTAGTCATTTTGGATAGTGCATACCTTACATTTTTTTTCTATTTTTCAATATTTTGATTGTTTAAGTTCTGTTTGTCTATTCTCCTTTATAGGAAGTTCACTATTTGGATAAGCTTTTTCACCTTCTATTCTAGGTTTCTTCTTCTTCTTCTTCTTCTTCTTCTTCTTCTTCTTCTTCTTCTTCTTCTTCTTCTTCTTCTTCTTCTTCTTCTTCAGCAATTGGGGTTAAGTAACTTTTTTTTTAAGCAATTGGGGTTAAGTAACTTGCTCAAGGTTACACGGCTAGTCATTATTTATGTGTGGGTGCCCATTTTCTGAGGCCGGATTCGATCTCGGGTCATCCCAATTCCAAGGCTGGCACTCTTACTCACTGAGCCACCTAGCCGCGCCCCCCTTTTTTTTAAAGGGTAAAATTATTTAATGTCTCAGTGCACTCAGGCAGCCAGGCAACACATTCACAGAGTCTCTTTACTGCCTCCCTTTCTTTTTTTTAAAATTTTTTAAAAAAATTTAAACAAATGCTTTATTAACTTCTGTTTTACATCATTTCCGCAAGATTTTGAGTTACAATCATTTCCCCCCCCCGTTTTCCCCCTACCCACCCTCCCAGAATAGCAGTCCCCCAAGATATCACTTCCTCCAATCTGTTCTCTCCCATATCATCTCCCATACCCACTTTGACTTTTCCATTAGAGGAAGGTGAATCTTTGTGTCCCAATGCCTGCACATCTTATCTCCCAATTACAAGCAAAAGAGTATTAATAATAGTATTTATATATATTTGAAACATTTAATCTTAAGACCTTGAATTTCAGATCCATTTCCTTCCTCCCTTGTCACCCATTCCCTCTTGGGAGATAAGTAATTCAGTATATATTGTACATGTCTAGCTATGCAAAACATTATCATAGTAGATATGTTGTACAAGGCTGCTTATAATTCCCTCCCACTCATCCCACCCCCCACCTGGTCCATTCCCTACTTGATCCTGTCCCTCTTCTATAGTGGGTACTTCCAACCTCCCCTCCCCCAAGGATGCCCTCCCATCCATCATCCCTCCTCTCATCCCCCTTCCCCCTATTCTGCTATAGGTTCAGATATCCCTTTTAGTATGTATGTCATTCTCTCCCTGAACCAAATTCAATAAGAATGTGGTTTTGCCTTTTTGCCTTCCTATTCTTCCCCTCCCTTGCAACCACTTCCCCTTGCTTTATTTACATGAGATAGTTTACCCTACCTTGTCTCTCCCCATCTCCTCTTGCCACTTTCCTCTCTCACCTCATAATTTCACCCCTTGAGTATCCTCCCTTCCCAACAGATTCAACCTATGCCCTCTATCCATATATAACTGTAACCATATACACACACATTCACATATGTATTCATATGACCATACACCCCTCTTCCATTATTTTCATAGTGAGAAAGATTTCATCAGTCACAGTTATTGTTTTTCCATATAGGAATGTAAATAGGTCAACTTTGATAAGTTCCTTTTGATTTCTTTTCCCTGATTACCTTCTCAGGCATCTCTTGCTTCTTGTGTCTGGATGTCAAATTTTCTATTCAATTCTGGTTTTTTCCTCAAGAATGCTTGAAAGTCCTCTATTCCACTGAATGACCGTATTTTCCCCTCAAACAAAATACTCAGTTTTGCTGGGTAGGTGACCCTTGGGTTCATTCCCAGCTCCTCCTCCTCCTCCTTCTTCTTCTTCTTCAACTTTTATTTCACTTTTTGTCATTTGCTTCATTTCTTCTAGGTACTCATAGTCCTTTAGCCCAAAATATTCCCCATCCCTCCCACTCTCCCAAGGATCTACTTCGACTTGTGGAGTTATTCTTTTCTTCTCAGGTTTCCTCTGGAATGCCTTTGATCAATATTTTTTTTTCAAAGGGTTCATTATCTTCTCCTCTTTGTTCATATCTCTAGCTTCAGTTTTTTATTTTGGACTTTTTTAGACCAGAGTCTCACACTTTTTGGTGAGGCACTCAGCTCTGGTTTCCTCCTAATCTCAATTTCCTGGGCTCCTGCTGTTTTACCTCCCATGTATCTGGGCTCACAGTGCAAGTAGGCTTCAGTGTAAAAGGCCAGAGCTCTGAGGCTGACTATCCCCAATCAGGGTACTGTTAGGGTCTTCCATCCTCTATGGACCTTCCTTGGTTGGAGTATTGCTGCAGTCTTTCTGCCTGTTTACCTGAGCTTGTGTTGGATTTCCTAGTGGAATCCCTTCCAGTGCTGTGGATTTTGGATGCATTTTTGTGCAGTCCTGGCCCAAGAAAAGGAGCTAACTAATCTTTTTCTTTGGATTGCTTCCATTTTTTAAACTGGTGCTATTTCTAGATCATTGCTGGAGTATATGGGGAAGAATTTGATTTATTCATGCCACTATCTTTCCTGGAATTCTCTTCTCTGGAGTTTGCTAAATAAAACATTATGTCACCTGTAAAAAGGTCCAAGTTGGCCTTCTCCTTACCAGTGTTTATACTTTTCTTTTCCTCTCTTTAATATGGCTAGCATTTCTAGAACTAAATGAAATAGTAGTAGAGAGAGAGCATACTTGCTTTATCACTATATTTACTGGGAAAGCTTCCAGTGTTTCTCTATTGCAAATAATACTAACTCACTTAAAAAGAAAAGTTGATGTTTGAAGAGGACAGGAGTCACATTACAACATTTTAAATAAATGGATCATTTAGTGTTTTTCTGATTTGTTATTACTGTAAATAATGTAAAAATCACTGGTTTTTTGACTTAAAACAGTTCCAAATGGTGCACAGTAGCAGAAGATTTCTTAGTATCAAAATTTTACATTCCCTGGTATCTTAAACCCAGGGTTTATATAGGTTTTATATATTTTATAAATATAAGTATTTTATAAATCAGTTTTAAATAAATTTTTATAACTCGGTTTTTTATAAATATAAACCAGTTTTTTATAAATCAGTTTCCAATGGTTCCCTATTGTCTATGAATAAAGTCAAAATTGTTTCAGCTGGTATTTAAGGACCTTTATAACCTGGTACCTCCAGCTTTTCAGTCTTATTTCATACTGATTTTCTTCTGTCAAAGTGGACCACCATCATATCTTGTATATATCCAGTGCTTTTTATACATTTTTATCTTCAGTCACATCATTCCTTATTGATATAATACCTTCCTTCTCCAGTCTGCTCTACTTTTGAAATCATATCCATGGTATATGGCTCAAGTTGGATGCTGCCTTTTCTATGAAATCTTCCCTAAGTAGAAAATGGCTTTTTCTGCTTTCAACCTCTCATCATCATCATTGCTAGAATTTATGTAGCCTTTAAGGTTTGCTTTACAAATATTATCTTATTCTCACAACAACCTTGGAACATAAATTTCATTATGATCCTCATTTAACAGATGAGGAAACTATGGCAGGCAAAGGTTAAGTGACTTGCCCATGGTGAGCAGTCAGTGTCTGAAGTCAAATTTGAATTCAGGTCTTCCTTACTCCAGAGTCACAGTACATTATTTGTACCTTTCTTATGTTTTTATTCCATTCTATTCTGCACTACAATTATCTTATATATAATTATGAATACAAGTAAATATACTTATATATTATTATATAGTATTGTGTTCAAATAGCATGCCCCCTCCCTACACTTTAAGTTTCATGAGGGCAGGGGCAGTTTTATAAGCTTTGTATTTCTCCAAGCGCCTCGGGGAAAGCACACACACACACACACACACACACACACACACACACACACACATCAGGCACTTAATAAATCTTTCTCTCTGTGTTTTGTTATTAATTTTTCTCTATTTTCCCTTTCTTTTTAAATTAATGCTTGACAGTTACTTGGGAGCAAACCCAAAACCAAAACCAAAACACTCTATTCTAATCCTGAATTGATCTTCCCGTAGATTTGCTACAGCTGTCCTGGAAATTCTCTGGTGAAAGGTGCTACACGACAGCAATAATGCCCTGTGTTTTCCATCTTTCAAGCGTGTCACAAACATCAAATAACTAATATTCCTAGACCCTGGGAGATGTGATTTGTAAATCATTTTGGGGTCCTATGGTTAAGGCACTACAGAAAAAGGTGTTAATACTAAGGAACCCTCTGCTCCCTGTCCCCCCCTACCCCATCCCAATCTGGAACCACTGAAACAACACTTGGGAAGATCAGGACTGTTCAGATAGTATAAGCTTGTCCCCTTCTCCCCCTTCCCTCTCTAATGAAGTTTCTGACTTTATGGCTATTGTGGTTTGGATTTACTATGAAAATCCTGAGAATTCGTTGAGCATGGGGAAAGTCATTAGTACATCTGGAAACTGCGGGGGAAAGAATACTTTGAGACCCAGTTCGTAAACTATAGGGCAAGGCAAGGGCTACACTTTTCAGGGAAAGCCTCATTCTGAAATTTAAACATCATACTGGAATTTAAACAATTGGCCACGTAGGGCTTGTATAATAGAGCTTGTAGGGGGGACTCCAAGGCTTCCTGGAGGGGAGGGGGGAGAGAAACTGCAGTAAAAAGGGAATGGTCTTCCCCCCTTCTTCACCTCCATCCTTGCAGAAGATTCCGTCCTACTGATATCCCTACCAGTTTTCTGAAGTTACTGGAACCACCCCACTCCCCTTTTCATGGAAACCCTGTCACAATACCGTGTCTATCACTCGTCCCCCTTTTCCTTTTATCCACTCTTCTTTCCCACATCCATCCGCTTCAGCCTCTCCATCCTTGCCTCCTCTTCTCTCCATCTACCTCAAGCTGTCTCCTAGTTGCCCTTTTCCTATCTCCGCCCCACTTAAATTATACACCCTCTTGGCTCGGGACTTGAGCATCTCTGTCCCTCCTCCCACCTGCTCAGTCCTCCTCCTCCACCTCTTCCCTCCCCCCTTTTCCTCCTCTTCCTTCTCCTTGCCCTCTTCCCGGGTCCTCCTCCTCCTCATCTGCACGTGTCCCCGAGGACCTCCTGGGCCTCCCACCCCCGCCCCAGCCCTGGGGTGGGTGTGGGGGGGCGGCAGGGACCAAGGCTCCCTGCCTGGTGGCACGCGCCGCCGGCTCCCCTGCTGCATCCGCCCTCCCATTGGCTACTGGGGTCTGGGCGCTCCCTCCCCGGCTCCCCATTGGCTGGAGCCGCCGCGGTCCTCTCCGCGCAAGCAGCCGCTGACATCACGCCGAACCTGGCTGTGGCGGCGGCGGCGGCGCCCCCTTCCTTCCCGCAGCCCCTTGGGCTCGGCTGAGGCCCCTCCGCGGTGCCGGGCGGAGGATGGTGCGAGGCGCCCTGGGGGCTCCCAGCCGCCAGAGCCGCAGCTTCGCAGCACAGCCCGCAGCCGCAGGCAGCCGCCCCTGCCGCAGCGGGCTCCGTCTGAGGCGCCGAGGCTGAGCTTGGGCAAGCAGCGCGGGCGCCTGGGCTGGGGGGACCGGGGCCGGGGCCCCGAGCGGAGACTCCCGCGGCTATGGGGGCCCTGACCAGCAGGCAGCACGCAGGCGTGGAGGAGGTGGACATCCCGTCCAATTCCGTGTACCGCTACCCGCCCAAGTCTGGTGAGAGCCGAGGGGAACCGGGGCCGGGCGGGGGCCGGGGCGGAGCTGGGCGTGACCTCTGCAGGCAGCTGGGGGCAAGGAGTTGTAGGGCCGGGGTCTTGGGTGGGGGAGGGCACGAGGGCCTGGACTTTGGGGACGCTGGGCCACCCCGCTGTCAGACTCTTCCCAAGACCCGGGGAGGGGGCAGAGCCCTTCCAGCGGAGTTCCAGGAGGTGAGTCCCTCTGGGTAGAGGCGGGGTCCTGGTGAGGGTCGGCTTCTGCCTCTTAGGGTCACTGAATAGTGATGGTTTCCAGAAGCTGGAGCCCGGTCAGTGCAGTGGATTTTAGTGAAAGAAGAATCAGCTGCTTCGAGACTGTCACCCAGCACTGAATGGGATGATAAGCATATACCTTCCAGCCCCCATCTCCCCCTACCTCAGGCCCCTCACCATCCCCGCCTCTCCTTTCTTTTGATGGGTTTAAGGCAGTGGCATTCCTCAGTATGGAATATGCAAGTCAGTGTCTACCAAGAGACTCCTCAGCGATTACTGAAGTGGCACAGGTTCGGTCTAGTTTTGTTCTGAAAAATCTTCCTACCTGCTGAAGGAGAGATAGGACACAATTTGCAAGCCAAAGCATTTTCAAGAGATAGTTTGTTAGGAGAAGCAAGCAAAAATCTTAGTTCCTAAAAATATTTGCCTTATCCATGCCATCAAATCCGCTATGAGTGGCTTTACCCAGTGTGGTCACCTTTGTAGTAAGGAGGAGGGAGTGGCCGGCAAGCATGCCAATTGTACAAATTCAAGTACTATATTTGTTCAGGGAGGCAGTTAATCGACTGACATTATTTTAAGTACAGGAGATAGAGGCCTGAGGGGATTATAGTGATACCCCTGGTTCTCTGAAGAATAGATGAACAAGACCTATACTTTGCTAGCTCAGGGCCCCCATAATCTTCAAGTGCCAAGATTGCTACCACTTTTTTTTTTTTTTGGCTCGGGTCTAGCGAGGACTCTTAGTGCTAGTCATAGTCCAAGATGTTTTCCTTTTCAGTTGAATAGAGACATATTGAATTAAAGACTCATGAGGAGCCAGTTTCTCAGCAATATGTCCAGTTTCTGCCTGGTGAGGGCAGGGACCAGACAATGAACCTGCATCCCTGTGGAGTGTTTTGGCAAAGCTCTAATCCTCCCTGCTTTTGTGCCAGAAAATCCTTGCAGAGATGAATATTGTTAGCAGAGAGCTGTTTTAGTCAAGGTGGAACTGTAGGTCAATGGCATGCTAACAAACTTCTAATTACTTCTTTTATAAAGAAGTATGGCTTTAGAAGATTTAAAGGCACATATTTTTTTCTTTAGATAGAACAGCTGGATTTAGTGTGTTGAAACACCTGTGAATTTTTTCAATTAACTTCTATTGCTAGAAATGATTTGCTGAACTTTAAGTGTTGATGCCTCAGGGGAATAGTCACTCACCGAGTTACATATAGGAGAATTAAATGATATATCTATATGAGTACATATGTCTTGAACAATATAAATATTAATGTTGGAATGGTAATGTGAAAAAGGATATTTTACTTTTATGAACCAGATTGATGAAGGACAGTTAAGAGGTTCAGGATCAGGAGTGGAATAAAAGGGATCATTCATAGACATTCTAACATTTAACAGTAGAAAGTTTACTTAGATGTAGCATGAAAAAGATATTCAGCAAGGATATAGCATCATTTCATTTCAATGCAATGTCCACTAGTTAGAAGTGTGTGGCAAGCCTGAGGAAAAAGATTCTGACTTCTCCTCTGGCTTTTGAACTTAGCCCACTAGGAAACTATGTCAGTGACTAGAGCCTTAGACCAATTAAGTACTGAGGAGTTTCATTACCTTTTAGGGAAAAACTAACTTAGCCTATATGATGGAGATTTTAGGTTTTTACTCTTATTATATCTCACCCCTTATTGGAAAGATCCTAAAAGTATTCCAGAAGATCTTTCACCACTTAAGTGATCTTAGGACCTTTATTGAAAACTCCCACTTCAGGGATACAAAGCCTAGGAAAGGAAAAGAAATGAAGATGAGGAAAAGAAAAACAAAACATAGCAGAAAGATTACCAGCAATGTAATGGCCCCTTGAAACAGTCACATAATATGAAAGGAGAAGGAAGACCAGAAATCCCGAGTTTCACCTCCCCTCTTTAGGACAGAGTCCTGGATCTGGTACATGTTGTAGGTAATACTAAAGGGCTCTTGATGGGACAATGGCAAGAGAAGCACCAAAAATATCAGGGCCATAGCTTAGATGATTTTTTTGGCACAGTCACCAATCCATATCATGGGCCAGGATCATTTGTATTAAGGTAGCTAAGAGGCCATTATACTTTTGCAGTTAGCCTTTTGCAGTGTCAGAGTCAATACCGAAACTAACTGTTCTTCTGGGCCAGGCCCAAAGGAGGCTAGTGGAGTGATTCAGTCTCAGGGTTAGAATATAATGATAGACTTGTGGACCATAAAATGCAATAAAAGTGAGTTTACTAAAAACAAAGGATAGACTTCCTAAGGTTAAAAAAATGGTAATTCAAAGAAAATGGCTATTCTTCCTACCTCTTTCTCTACCATACACATCATGCATTTGCATGCTCCATGGAAATGGCCACACTAGATCAGAAAGATACTCTTGCAGTACAGTGGGTATTCAACTAAAACTTCTGACTCTAAGTACCCATTAGCTGAGTCTTTTATACCTCAGGTGACAAGTAAGCCAAATGACCTCCCTGTCCTCTTAAAGCTTCATTCCAGTCTGCATAAACACGTGCCATTCCTACAACGCTCATCTTTACCACCATTCCCCCCCCACCCCTAATATCTTCCAGCCCAGTAGCCAGGACCTCTACCTCCCTGGGAATCTTGAAGGGGAAGTTACCAGATCTTTGTTCGTTTAGACCAGGAGTTAGTAAATAGTGGTCCGTTGGTCAGATGTGGCCCACAGGCTGCAGTCTGTTGACTCCTACTTTAAAAAACTCTGCTATACACTTTTCTCTTTCCCCTTTGTTGCCAGAAAGAAATGTACCTCACAACAATTTTACCCCTTGGTCTTCAAAGCCCTTCTTGAGAAGGTGTTGTTCATTCATTGCTGAGTACTATATTGGCAGCAAAATGGAAGGTTACAATAAACAAAGGGATTCAGTGGGCCTACCTGCTCTGGAGACCTCGCCATTGCTCATTGTGCTTTGGCCAGACACTGCCTATCTATTTGTTCTGGGGCCTGAGAGCTCTGTAGGGCTGCTGCCTCTAAGTGTCAGGTTTTGTATCAGAACCTGAGTGCTACTGTGGGAACTGTCTCTGTACTCCCGGGCAAGGGCCTAGAAATACCAAGTGCTGGGGTCTGCATGCCACAATGGGCATCATTTCTCCTCTGCTGGGCCCAGTGTGTACCCTTATACTGGGGCTGCACCACCAGCTCCCAGTGCCATAGACTGAATGTTACTGCTCACATTGGTGAGATTAGGAATAGCTACACTGATGGCTCAGGCTACTACAAAGGATTCTAGCCAGCCAGACCAGGACTTGTTCTTGTTTCTCTGTTAGTGATTATCCTTTCTGGCAACAGAAGGAATCAATGAATGAACAAATTTTTTTCATTAGTTAGCTCTTACTAAAGGCTCCAGGAGCTCTTGATGTCTTAACTAACAGTGCTGCCACCAAGGCTAGGAATTTTCATCTCAGGATTGCTCACCTGTGCTCAGAGAAACAGACTCAAATCAAACAAGACAGTCAGAAATTCCTCTAGGCCAGCACATGTCCTCTAGCTGCTATGTGCAAGCAGTTGTCATTTTTACAAGAGTAGGAAAAGGGTATCCAGGGTCTGCACTGGGGCTCACTGAGCAGGGGTCCCTTACCTATTCCTCACTTGTCTTCCCAAGGAGGAAGGGAGCTACATTTCACAGGATCTAGAATGAAGTTGTCTACTTTTAAACTGATGTAGCTATCCCCAGTCCTCAGTTAACTAGCTTTGGTGCAGTTAGCACATTTGTGCTATCCTATCCCCAGTTTTGGAAAAGTCCTTGAGGTTCAGAGGAAGATTAGGTACTATTTTTTCAAGTGTCTCCCCCAGTGCCTTGCACCATAGAATTCGACAGAATGCATGTGGCACAATTCCCAGTAGCCTCCCAATTACTATACAAAAAGTCCCAGACCACTCATTCAGCACAGTTCTTACACAATTCCAAACTCTAGTCTTTAAAGAGAGTCCAGGCTTACCACAGCATTTGGGCCTGGATATCACTAGCACTCCCAAATAAAAATAAAATAGACAAATTTAGCTAACAGCAGTTCATAACATGTCTCATCTCCAGGGTATGGTTCTTAAAGATTCAGACCACATTCTTATTTTTCTCTAGTTGCTGAATACCTACAGACAGTTTACTCTCTAATTTTCCCAGGTCAGTGGGGTAGGCCTCATGGAATACAGCCAGCACACAGAAGCAATGCCTGAACTGTGGAAGCCACAGGGTACAGGGCTTTTGTATAAGGGCCTCTAATTACCCATGACTCCCCTTCTTCTGAGTCACACTTCTACTATTGCCAAATGCCTGACTCAGGCTAGTTTGAGGGTTCAGGTTCAGGTTCAGAATGAAATGACACTTACAAACTACCTAGCAATTAACAAAAGGAAGTTTATTTAGCCATATCTTCGAAAGAATAGTCAAAAGATACAGCATCAGTTCATTTGGGCACAGAATCCCTGCCTCTGTGTTGGCCATGCTGGGTGTACAAAACTGTGTGTCAGGCTGCTGAGAAACACTTGACTTCTGCTCTAGCTGTTTTACTTAAGCTACCAGGAACCTGTCTATGTTAATACCTGAGAGTTTACTTAGTTCCATGAGCAATTAAACCTCAAGGAAGTTTCAGTACTTTTTAGGGGAAAAGTAGTTTAGCTTATATGGTGGGAGCCTTATTGTATGCTACTTCTACAACACTCTTGGTTCTCCCTCTAATTCTCTTAGCCTTTTTTGGTTTACTTAATTGCAGGAGTCCTTTGAGGGGAAGGTTGTATAATTAGACAAGTAGCTATAATTATGTATAGTAGTAGACTTATAAAGTTGAATTTCTTGTGTCAAGTAGGCAAAAGTCCTATGTACTCAGAAGAAAAAAATGTGTGTATATATTCACTTCTATTTTAGGCCTGGTAATTAAACCCATTGCTTATCTTTTGTTGATTAGTGTGACTTTACCCTTTTGCCACCAGAATGACTTTTGACCAGTCTTTACAAAATTTTAGAAAAGTTCCATCTTTAGTTGAACTTCGTCACACTCTTTTTGCCCATAGTTGGCTGAAACAGATATTTGTTGAACAAAGGAAATTACATTAAGTAATCATGCAGGACTTGGGAAGTAGTAAAATCTGTGGCAAAACTCAAGGCATTTTGGCTTGTTGAGACTGATCTGTAGTCCTAGTGAAGTCTTTTCATTTTGTACCTGATAGTGGAATGGGTGGACTCTCAGGATTCCAGAGGGCAGGAGTATAGCTTAGCATTGTAGACCTGGGGAATAGTCAGTGCAAAGTCACCAGGAAGATGGAAGATGGAATGTCCTTTGTAAAGATTAGTGTGACTGAACCATAGAGGGAAATAATATATAAAAATACTACCAAAGTAGAAAGGGTCCAATTTGTGAAGAGTTAAATGTCAGACAGAGGAGTTTATATTTGGTCCTATAAGTAATGGGGAGTCACTGGAGTTTATTTTGGAGAGGGATGACATGGTTAGATATGCACTTTAGGAAAATTACTTAGGTAGCTCTGTGGAGGATGGATTAGAGAGGGGAGAGGCCCAAGGCAAGGACATCAACTAGGAGGCCATTGCTGTTACCTAGGTAACAAGTGATGAGGGCCTGAACTGGGTGGTGGCTATGTGAATGAAGAGGAGGCATGCTAGAGAGGTAGAGAGAAACAACAAGATTTGGCAACTGGTTGGATGTATGGCATGAGTGAGAATGAGGTATCACGGTTGACACAGAGGTTACAAATATGGGTGACTGGAAGAATGAGGTACCTTCAATAGTAATAGAGGTAGGTTTTATGGGAAGGGGGTTTAAGTTTGTGATGGTTACAGACTTCCACTTTGAAATATTATCAGGTCATATAATAGGCAGTTGGTGATGTAGATAGAATGGTAGGCCTGAAGTCAGGAAGACTCATCTTCCAGAGTTCAGATCTGGCCTTAGTCACTGTGTGACCATGGGCAACTCACTTAACCCTGTTTGCCTCAGCTTCCTCATCTGTAAAGTGAGCTGGAGAAGGAAATGGCAAACTGCTCCAGTATCTTTGCCAAGAAAACCCTAAATAGGGTCATGAAGAGTTGGACCTGATTGAAATGACTGAACAATGGCAACAACAGTGATGCAGGATTGGCACTCAGGAGAAAAACTAGGGCTTGATGCATAGATCTGGGATTTTGAACTACAAAAATGTAAAAAAAGTCAGCCTGTGGTAGGGAGAATTTGGCAGTAAAGTAGTTTAATTTAAATAGATATATTTACTTACATACATTTTTAATCCTTGCTAAGAAATGCATGAAAATTATTTTTCAAGAAACAGAAGGGATGGTGGGAGTTAGTTTCTTCAGTATTTCTAGGATAACACAGAAAGCAGATTATAGCATTATTCTATTCCATTTGGCTGTCACTCTCTTTATTTTTTACCATGAGGCCTATTGATATTGTTATAGCTAGCTAGCTTTGCTTTGTTTTGTCATATAAGTACATTCTATGGGTCCTCTGTTGCAAAGTACTTATGTGCACTTTAACAGTCATGGCTTTGTTGCAGTGGATCCTTTTATTCAGGCATGTCCCACTTTGATAAGAGAATTCAGGTAATGAAATAGTATGAGGGCATGTTATTTCTACCTAGGAAGAATTGGAGAATGGACCACAAGAACAATTAAAATGTGTTTTAATTCTCAGCTTTTCTCTCTATACCCTTGAGGCTACTCATCTTTTGTTTATACAAGGTACTAATTTTATACAAGATTTAAGTGTGTAAGACTACAACTTAGTTATATGAATTACAGATTTGGGATAGGAACTTGTGCTTGCCTAGGGGTATCATATTAAAATAACAAGGATGGTTGTCCTAGTGTCCCAGGTAACCATTCCATGGTACATGGAACAAATGTGCTTCTTGCATGTTTGGCTTCCAAATGAGATAATTATTTCCTCCCTCCTCACCAGCAGTCAGCCTGCTCTGAAGCAGGTATGTGTCTCTTATTTTACTAAAGGGATCAAAACTTCCTCACAGATTTCAGTTGTACCCACTACTGTCATTATTCACACCAGACTAAGCTGTGGTGGCTGCCAGACTTTCCTTGTTTATAATCAAACACAGGAGGGGAGAGAGAGAGAGAGAGAGAGAGAGAGAGAGAGAGAGAGAGAGAGAGAGAGAGAGAGAGAGAGAGTGTGTGTGTGTGTGTGTGTGTGTGTGTGTGTGTGTGTGTGTGTGTGTGTGTGTGTGTGTGTGTGTTTTGAGGAGGACATGATCCTCCTCAAACAGCACAAAAGAGCACTGGATGCTTTGGTTGCAACCAGGAGTTATGCCTCTTTTTCCTTACCTTTTCCTTCTCTAACTGAGCCAGGAGCAAGTTAGGGCCAAATAGCAAGCATGGTATTCCATCAGTTGTGTTTAGAAATCGGACACAACTCTACCCATCAGTGGTACTAACTCCTGCAAGGCACAAGATGGAGAATGAATTCTTCTTGCTTTCTCTTTCTTTCCTGAAGCCTCTAAAGCCAAGTTCAAAGAAATGTCACCAAACTAATGAATTCTGGAAAAGCATCTGCTTGAGCCTCCTATCTCCATAGCAACTGTATCTGGGCAGGGAGCCCAAAAAGCTAGAGTTACATTCCTCCCTCTGGTCAGGAATTTTGAAGTCCCTTGTTAAAAAAAAATGAGCCAGGGTATACTTGACATCTGCAATTACACAACATAAGCATAAAAACAAATATCAGTACTTTAAAATAATAAGGATAATTTTCCTAGTGTCCCATGTAATCATTCCATGGTTCATGGAGCAAATACAACAGATATGCATTAACAATATATGCAACATACCCTTTGACCAGTGTAGCGCCAATGCAATACTTACAGTGCCCATAATCATGATAAAGACCATGACTATAAGTATTGCATGACGGTCAATTGCAAAATATACCAAACTCTCCAGATAGAGGATAGAACTGAAGCATTTATTCAGACACCAGAAAACTGAATTCCAAAACCAGTAAGCTGATTCCATCATATTCAGAAGCCATAATAAATAATGCTGAGAACCATAGCATCCTTCAGCCTTCCCACAAACCAATACAAGATCAAGATCTACTCACAAACCTCTCTGTCTCCTTGCCTCAATCTCCTCTCTCTCCCACAGTCTCTCTGCTTCTGATCGGCTTCCTGTGGGCTCTGCTTCCCTTCAGCAGACTCCTCCCACCACAGGCTCCATGTGACCACATCCAGCCTATTAGGGGGCAGAGTTTATCTTCACAGCAAGGAAGCTTCCTGAGGGCTCTGCTCCACCCTATAGCAAATTCCCTCCATCACAGGCTCCATGTGATGACATTCAACCTATTAGGGGGCAGAGTTTACTTTCAAAGCAGGGGAAGTCTTCAAACTCCCCTTTAGGTCTATTAAGGGGCAGGGAAGATCTTCAAATTCCCACTCCCATTTCATCCAGCAATACTGCTACTAGGTCTGTACCTACAAAGAAATCAAAGAAAAAGAAAAAGGACCCATATGTACAAAAATATTTATAGCAACTCTTTTTTGTGGTGGCAAAGATTTGGAAACAGAGAGAACGCCCATTAATTTGTGAATGGCTAAACAAGTCGAAGTATATGATTGTGATAGAGTACTGTTCTAGAAGAAATGACAAAGTGGACGATTTCAGGAAGAACCTGGGAAGGCTTATATGAGCTGATACAAAATAAAGTAAGCAGAACTGGGAGAACAATTTATACAGTAACAGCAATATTGAAATGATAATCAGCTATGAAAGACTTAGCTACTCTGATCAATATACAGTGGTCCTCAACAATTCTGAAGATTCAGGATGAAAAATATTGTCCACCTCCGGAAAGAGAGAGAACTGATGAACTCTGAATGTATATTAAAGCATATTTTTCCACTTTCTTTATTCTCTTGCTTCTCCCCCTCTCCCTTCCTGCATCACGATTAATGTAGAAATATGTTTTGCATGACTACATTTGTGTGATTGTTGCTGTTGTTTGGTTATTTTCAGTTATGTCCAACTCCTCATGACTCCATTTGAAGTTTCCTGGACAAAGATCCTGGAGTAGTTTGACATTTCCTTCTTCAGCTCATTTTACAGATGAGGAACTGAGGCAAGCAGGATTAAGTGACTTGCCCAGGGTCACACAGAAAATGTCTGAAACCAGATTTGAACTCAGGAAGATGAGTCTTCTTGACTTCAGGCCCAGTATTCTCTCACTGTACCACCTTGCTAACCATGATTTATATGTATTATATATATGTATGATGGATGTAGTATTTCTTGACTTCTCCATGGGTGGGGGAGGGGATGAAGGGAGAGAGAATTTGAAACTGAAAATAAAAATTAAAAATAAAATACTTGCAATAAACACAACACAATAAAGGGCATTGTACAATACTTTAGTGACTAAATATCTAAAATACACATAGCACATATTGCATGTATATCCTTAGATTACATGTGTATCCATAGTACTCAAGCAAATAATCTTTTTTGTTTATTTAAACAAAACAGATGGTAGATTACATTGGGCCCATGGACTGTAATTTCCTGACCCCTTCTCTATATAGCTAAAATTTTAACCAAGAAGGAATTGCCTTTGGGTTCAGTTATCTTATTCTATCTGAACTCGATAAGGTTGTTAAGTAAGAGTATGCAATGTATCCTTTACCAGAAGTTTCACTTTTAGAGCCAGTACGTGTTTCAGATAGTTTTTGTATAATTGATAGGTGGTCTCCTTTCCACAGTCTGTTGAAGTGTTTGTTTTCACCAACTGCTCATTAGACTGTCCAACTAACTTTTCTTTGCAAGCAATTGTATTTTACACGGTCCCCTCCATTTTTTGAGGCTATTTTTGAGAACAGGTTATTCAGTTTCTCAGCAACCTTGATTTTATAACTTGTTTCCCTTGATTTCCACATTTTCTTAACAAACCTCTTTGTTGCAAGTCTTGACAGACCAAGAGACTTGGGCATCAGACTGGTGTTTGTTTTTGTTAAAGCTATTTTGGTCTAAAGTTGTAGCTAGTTGATAAGCCTCTTTCACCTTCTCTCTCAGCTGAGAGATATACTTGTTTTGTGTCTTTATATCATCTTCATTCTTAGAAATGCCAGAAAGTATAAGTCATTAGGTAGGTGTGACTCTCACCCAAGCATCAACATGAAAAGCCTGTGGATTCATTCCTCGTAGAGTTAAATACATGTAGTAGAAATGCCACATGTTGACTCCCCTGAGATTTTTATTCTGGTTTTAGAGTTGCCTATGAATTTATCAGTGTGTGCTTGAAACACTCAGACTGTGGGTCTCCTGTAGATGGTAAGATATAGTTGTGGACTTTTTGATATCCTTCCTTCAAAGGTAGTATTTCTTTGGATAGTTTACTTTTAAAATCTTTACCTTGATCAGAATGGATCCTGGAAGGGAATCCATATGCTGAGGCATGCTTCTTCCACAATATTTTAGCAACTGTGGAAGATTTCTTGTTCTTAGTTGGGAATATTTTTACAGTCCTGGTGAAATGTTTATTCAAGACTAAGATAGTACTTACGTTTATTATCTCTTTCTAAAGATAAAAAGGCAATATGAAGGACTTACCTGAACCGATTCAAAGTGAAATGAGCAGAACCAGAATATTGTATATAGTAACAGCAATATTGCAGGATGACCTACTGTGAACAACTTAGCTATTCTCAGCAATACAATGATCTAAGACATTTCTGAAGGACTTATCGTGAAAAATGCTATTTATCTTCAGAGAAAGAACTGATGGAGTTTGAATGCAGATTAAAGTATACTTTTTCTTTATTTTTCTTGGTTTTTTTTTGGTCTGTATTTTCTTCCTCAGCATGAATTATATGGAAATATGTTTTGCATGACAGCACATGTATAACCTATGCCAAATTGCTTGCCTTCTCAGTGGGAGGGGAGAAAGGAAGGGAGAGAATTTGGAACTCAAAATCTGAAAAAAAATAGTTAAAATTGAAAAATAAAATCTTAATTTTTTTTAAAAGTCCATGCAGACACATTCTCAAGGTTTTCTAGTGCTTTCATTTTCCAAACATGGAGAACAATTCAGCAGTGTTCTTCTTTATACACATTGTACAAGTTTTACACTTTGTAGTGACATCTGTTGCCATCTTAAGTAAGTAAAATCTGTTTCTTACCAGCTCTGGGGTCTTCTCTTGACCCATATGTTTAAAGTCATCATGCAGTGCTTTCATGGCTACAGAGCGTTATACTTTGTTTGAGTGCAACTGCTTTCTCATATCATGCATTGAATCAGTCACAGTTAAATACAACATTCCATTGTAGAGCTCCAGTTTTCTATTGTCTCAACAGTAAGTTGCCTTCCAATGACTAAAACTAGAGTGTTCTAGCATTACTTCTTTGTTCCTTGGCTTGTATGATTTCTATCAGTCTGTCATTATCCATCCATACTGCCAGTCATTCACAGATAACTGGAACAAAGAAAGTTGCTTAACAGAAATAAGGTTTACATATGCTGCTGCCATGCCATCAGGTGGAAGACCCAAGCTCTCAGTTATACTTCCACTTCATTTTAGCCCTGGTATCTGGGTATTACATATAGCTTTTATATCTGCTATTGGTGTTACTGTAACTTTATTGTCATGTGGCCTTTGAAACAGAGCATTTGCATCCATATTAATCTTCCCAGGCCTGTGGCATATGTTGAATTCATAACTGGATAGTGCTGCTACCTATATCTGGCATGCAGCATCCAGTTGGGCACTGGTCTGAACATAAATGAATGTTGTTGATCCACACTTGGGGTTTTGTTCTATATACATAGTCCTTTACCTTTTCAGTGATAGTCTCCTCTAAAGAGCCAGCATGGTTTCATCAAGAACAGATCATGCTAAATTAACTTCATTTCCCTTTTTTGATAGGATTACTAAACCAGTAGACAAAGGAAAACTGTTTATATAGTTTACCTAGATTTTAACAAAGCTTTTGCTAAAGCATCTCATGTTTTTCTTGTGGAAAAGATGGAGAGATATGCACTAGACAGTAATACAATCAGATGGATTTAGAACTGATTGGATGGCTGAATTTAAAAAGCAGTTGTTCAGTGTCAACGTGGCAGAAAGACTTGTTGGAGTGCCCCTGGGATCTGTGCTTGGCCTTGTGCTATTTTAACATTTTTATCAACATTTTTGTCTATTCCTCAGATAAAGGCAGAGATATTTATGCTCTTAAAATGTATAGATGACACAAAGCTGAGAATAGCTGATATAGTGAATCTAAAAATAAGGATATAGTGAGGATCTAAAAGAACCTTGAACCCTAAAGCATTAGGAAATACCGTATCTCAGGAGAACTCCCAATGTTCAGTGCATACCTTGGAGGTTGGTTTATAGATTGATTACCACATATTATTTCCTATTATCATTACTTCATGAATGTTTGAAAGTCCAAATGTTTCAGGTAATTCACAGAGCACTTCCAGAGTGACCTCATCTGACTTTATACTACTATAAATTAATTACTCAGCAATCCTCCAAGTCTTCACATTTCTTTTCAATATTTTAACATAGTATCTTTAGTCTTATGATCTGTAGCTTCTAATGTTAGGAGGCCTCTATGACTTTCAATACCTATAATGTAACCACACATTTTAACCACTTCAGCACCTATCTCTTTAAGAGATTGCTCCATGTTTAAGATGTTCAGCAAAGTCAGTAAACATGCAGAGGCATACTACGATAACATAGGAAGAAAGGCTATATCCAGTGAATAAAGATTGATATCATTGCAGCAGAAATAAACTTAAGATAATGAAAAAAAACAGTATCAATAGTTTTTCATATATCAGGATAGAGCACATAGCCATATAGCATGCAGGAAAGCAAAACACTTTCATGCTCATAGCTACATAAGCATGGTGCCTCATAAACATAGTGTATTGATTAATTGTATCAGTAGAACATTTTGTCTAACAGTATTTTTATGTTTGCACCAGATAGGTTATGGGAATTGAGAAATGTTTCTCAGAAGATGAGGACAACACCCAATAAAATTAAATATGAAATTGGAAAGAATAGCAGGGCTTTCCTGGCAAAAAAGATAAAAATTGACAGTATCAGAAAGTGTACAAAATATGCACCTCAAAAAATAAAAAAAAAAGGAAAGGGAACTAGAAGTGCATTTAAAAGGAGCTGGATTAGCAATAGTCTACTCACAATTGAAAAAAACAAGACAAAATAAAAATAAATTCCCAGAGTTGGGAGGTGAAAATTCCAATAGAGGCAAAACTAAAAGAGTATTTAACATGTCACAATAGAAAAAAATTCAATTAATAAGCACAAAGATATTAAAAATTAAATAGCTGAGATATAAAATGACAACAGAAATGAATGAAACAATTTCTTCTGACCAGCATTAAGAATACAGCTTGAAACTCAAGACTGTCACTGAAAATCTCAATCGTGAGAAGATTAAGAGAACTTAATAAACTTAAATGATTAAACACAAATCTCAATAGGAGAGAAAGAGCAGGAAAAAAGAAAAAATTATCTTTAAAAATTAATTCCCAATGGTGAAATCCTCATTTCTTAGCTTTTTAAAGGAGTGGGATGGACTAAGTGTGGTGAAGCCTGCTAGTGATCCCTGTGCTTGGAGGAGGTTGGAACTTGTAGAAATCTTGGATTCAGTCTTGAGCTGCAGGAGGGCTAAAGTTGATTGGGTATCCCCAATACTGGCAAACAACATCTATATTTATATACAGTGTAAATGGGAGGTAATCTCAGAAGAAAGGCCCTGGTTATGGGGATAGGGCAAGATACCCAGAAAGGCCTCTGACAGAAGGTGGGAGTAGCACTGGGTCTTGGAAAAAGCTAAGGAAGCCAGAAGATGGAGGTGAGGATGCCATCTTTTCCATTCACGGGAGACGACTGATTAAAAAGGCATGGAATTGAGAGATGGAGTATTTTGTGCCAGAGCATCAAAAATGCCTTTATCATGCATACCATGTTGGGGTTGGGGGAGGGGAGAGATGGGGAGAAAATTTGGAACTCAAAATCTTGTGGAAAGTGAATGTTGAAAACTAAAAACAAATTAATAAAAAAGAGGGAAAAAGAATGCCTTTATTGCTAAATAGTAGAGCATGGAGAGGAGGGTAAAGCATAAAAAGACTTGGAAAGGTCAGCAAAGGGGCATATACCTCTAATTCCTGCTATTGTGGAGGCTGAGGCTAGTATGTCCCTTGAGCCACAATAGGGCTAAAGTTGAACTGGAGGTCTGTGCTAAGTCTGGCATCAATATGGCAAGCCTCAGAGAGGAGGGGCATAGGAGAGGGGACCAGGTTGTCTAAGTCAAGGTAGGAAACAGAAAAAGTCAAAGTTTCTGGGCCAGTCGGTACTGGCATCAGGTCCCTGAGTGGTTAGCCTGGGTCTGATAGGTAAACTAAATCTCAAAAAGAAAAAGTTAAAAGTGGGAATGGGTGTCACACATGTATCCTAGCCATGTCTAGGAAAGTGTCACACTTGTAAGAGGACTTGTGAGATGGAAGCCCCAGTTCTGTAGAGCACAATAGAAAATCCCTCCTAGAAATCTGTTCCTGATTTCTTCAAAGGCTTCTATTTGTTAGTTCTAGGGGTCTGTGTAGATATTTTTTTCTAGTTCATCCATATCGATATTAATGTATATATTAATATAGACAATAAGTACATAGATATGTATATATATGTGTATATATAAATGATATATATGCACACATATATGTATATATATATCTATACACACATATATGTTGTGTTGTTTAGTCATGTCCAACTCTTCATGACTCCATTTGGGGTTTTCTAGGCAAAGATATTGGAGTGGTTTGCCATTTCCTTTTTCAGCTCATTTTACAGAAGAGGAAACTGAAGCAAATAGGATTAAGTGACTTGCCTAGGGTCATAGAATTAGTAAGTGTCTAAGGACAGATTTAAACTCAAGAGGATGAGTCTTCCTGACTTTGGGCGTGGCATTCCATCCACTGAGCCACCTTGAAGCCCTATATATATATGTGGGGGTGAGAGGAGGAAAGAGAGAGAAGGTTTATGAGGACAAGCCCCCTAGATGGAACAGGGTTACACAGGCTCAATGGTTGATCACACTCCCTTACAGGTCACCCCTCAGTTTGCTACTTTGCCTGTACCTATTTTTATTTAATAAACTGGAGAAAATCCTATTCCTATAAGTAGTTACTCATAAGTACTATACTACTATAAGTAGTTTTCTCTCTCTATTGAACTCAATAATCTAGACTTAAATAAATATTAAATTAATGAACATGCAATTTATTAACAATGAGCTCAATAATAGCATAGACAAAAATAATTATTTACAGTGTTTTAGCTATGAGAGATCAGAGCCAATCACTTCAAACCATTACTTTGTAAGACAGAAGAAGAGATAGATCAAAATCCCTTATTGATTTTGCTTACTTTTGGATCACATCTCTCTCTCTCGTCCCCCACACACATACATTGTCATGTCTTATTCAGTTAATTCAGGATCACAAAAATCTCTTCACAAGTTAGAGGTTGCAGTAGTTTTGTAAAGAAAAATCCATCTTCTTTCTCTTTTTCTTTTTCAGCCTATCTCCAGCCATGACAGGAAAAGAATTTCTTCAGCTTCTCTTAAGCCATTACTCTTAACATTCTCGTCTCACTCTTCATAATTTTTATAGTGTTTTTTCATAAAATAACAGCTAAAACACTTCTTTGAAGAAAGAAGTTTTTCCTGATTCTCTTTCTCTCTTTTTTTCATAATTTCTCTCAAATATTTTCTTTTCTTTTTTCTCAAAAACTGTCAAGTATTAAATATTCTATTTAGTTCTTAAAGCTATATTAACTGTAACTATAGCCTTTGTAGGAGATGGCTTTTGAAACAGGTGTTATAGATACAATTATATCTCTGCTAATAGGCTCTCCTCTTTGGGAGGAGGGTAAGACTTATCCTTGTCTCAGATGACATTAATACATCTCTTTTGCATGTAGGACTTCCAGATGGAATCAGAGTATACTACTCACCCCTGGCATCTCAGCCCAAAGTGAAACTGGGATGTTTTTCATGTCTCTCTAAAAGGATCAAAACCATTTCCCATATCTCTTCCTGCTGACGTCATTAATCTCACCAGTCATGGATTTGGCAGCTGCCAGCTTTTCTCCACTTATAAGTGAACACTGGACATGCATGATAATGTCGTGTGTGTGTGTGTGTGTGTGTGTGTGTGTGTGTGTTTGTACACCTGATCATAAGGCAAATAGGATAAATGAGCACTGGTACTTTGACTACAGCCAGAGTTAAGACCTCTTTCTCTCCTGCCATTTCTTCTTTTTCTAGCTGAGCAGAAAGTCAGGTAGGAGCAATTACAAGTATCAGATCGTTCCATGTGCCACCATTCTGCCAGAATCCTGGAAGGGAAGGAAGAGGAGGAGAGGGTACCCAGCAGCTAGAAATCAGATAAGAGACCCTACAAGTCACCCTTGCTTTCCCTTGACCAATCTGAAGAATTAACTCTTCTGGCTTCCTCTTTGCAGAAATCTTCAAATTAATAGACATCACCAAACTAGTGAAATATGCTTGAGCTTCCCATCTGCATAGCCAATAGGCTGGCAAGCCAGTGTTATAGACTGTCCAATTAGGCATAAAAAAAGGCAGTAGAAGTTGTTGGGATAATATGACTAAAAATGGATTCTAGAATTCATAATGAGTATATACTTACTACATTAAAAATTGGCATCAAATGGAGCAATGTTCTTTTTTTTAGAAGTCAGTCTTGTCATTTTATTTTATTTTTGTTTTTAAATATTTTAGTTTTTTCAGTTACACATAAAAACAATTCTTAACATTCATTTAAAAAAAATTTGGAGTTCCCAAGTTCTCCTGGTTCTGCTCACTTAACTTTGTATAAGTTCATGTAAGTCTATTCACATGTTTCTGAAAGCATTCTGCTCATTATTTATTATAGCACAATAGTATTCCATCACAATCATATACCACAACTTGTTTAGCCATTCCTCAATGGATGGGCATCCCCTCAATTCCCAATTTTTTCCACCACAAAAAGAGCTGCTATAAATATTTTTGTACATATTGGTCCTTTTCCTTCTCTGGAGAGTGGGGAGGATCTATTTGGGATATAGACCTAGTAGTGATATTGATGGGTTAAAGGGTATCCACAGTTTTATAGCCCTTTGGGCATAGTTCCACATTGTTCTCCAGAATGGTTGGATCAGTTCATAACTCTACCAGCAGTGCATTAACATCCCAATTTTCCCACATCCCCTCCAACATTTGTAATTTTCCCTTTCTGTCACTTTAGCTAATCTGATAGGTATAAAGTGGTACCTCAGAGCTGTTTTAATTTATATGTCTTTAATCAATAGTGAGTTAGACCATTTTTCCATGTGTCTATAGATAGCTTTGATTTCTTCATCAGAAAACTGCCTATTCATATCTTTTGATCATTTATCAGTTGGGGAATGTCTTACATTTTTATAAATTTGACTTTATTCCCTATATATTTGAGAAATAAGACCTTCTTATCAGAGAAGCTTGCTATAAAAATTTCCTTCCAGTTTTCTGCTTTCCTTCTAGTCTTGACTATATTAGTTTTGTTTGTGCAAAAAATCTTTATAATGTAATGTAATCGAAATTATCCCTTTTATATCCCATAATGTCCTCTATCCATTGTTTAGTCATAAATTCTTCCCTTATTCATAGATTGGACAGGTAAACTATTCCATGCTCCCTTAGTTTGCTTATGGTATCACCTTTTATGTCTAAATCATGTACCCATTTTTACCTTATCTTGGTATATGGTATGAGATGTTGTTCTCTACCAGGTTTTCACTAAACTGCTTTCTAGTTTTCCCAGAAGCTTTTGTCAGATAGTGAATTCTTGTCCCAAAAGTTGGGATCTTTGCATCAAACACTAAATTACTACAGTCATTCCACCATTTTCTCTCTTAGCCAGTACCAAGGTTTTTTGTTTGTTTGTTTGTTTGTTTGCTTGTTTTTTATTACCGCTTTGTAATACGATTTGAAATCTGGTAGGGTTAGGCTTTTGTTTCCTCATTGCCTATTCTAAGTCTTTCAATTTCTTTTTTTTGTTGTTGTTTTATTGCTATAGCTAGCATTTATAGCACAATATTAAATAATAGTACTGATGATGGGCATCCTTGCTTTACTCCTGATCTTAATGAGAAAGCATCTAGCTTATCCCTATTACAGATAATGCTTGCTGATGGATTTAGAAAAATGCTATTTATTTTAAGGAAAGCTTAATTTATTCCTATGCTTTTTGGCATTTTTAATAGGAATGAGCATTGTATTTCATCAAAAGCTTTTTTGCTTTTTTTTTTGGAGAGCAATTGGGGTTAAGTGACTTGCCCAAGGTCACATGGCTAATTTTTATGTTAAGTGTCTGAGGTCACATTTGAACTCAGGTCCTTCTGACTCCAGGGTTGGTGCTTTATTCACTGTACCACCTAGCTACCCCTTTGCCTGTTTTTCTAAATAGTTTATATATTATTGGAATAAATTGTTTTTTAAATGTTTGGTAGGATTAATTTGTGGAGCCATCTGGTCCTGGGGATTTTTTTCTTAGGGAGCTCATTAATGGCTCATTCAATTTCTTTTTCTGAGATAAAGTTATTTAAATGTTCTATTTCCTCTTCTGTTAATGTGGACAATTTATATTTTTGTAAATATTCATTTCACTTAGATTGGCAGATTTCTTGGCATATAATGGGGCAAAATAGCTTCTAATAATTGCTTTAATTTCCTTCTCATTGGTAGTGAATTTACCCTTTTCATTTTTGATACTGGTAATTTAGTTTTCTTCTTTCTTTTTTAAAATCAAATTAACCACTGATTTGTTTATTTTATTGGTTTTTTTCCCCATAAAACCTGCTCCAAATTTTATTTATTAATTCAATCGTTATCTTTCAATTTTATTAATCTCTCTTTTGATTTTTAGGATTTCCAATTTGGCGTTTAATTGGGGATTTTAAATTTGTTTCCTTAGGTTTTTTTTTTTTTTTAGTTGCATGCCAAATTCATTGATCTGTTTTTTCTCTATTTTATTGATGTAAGTGGTTAGAGATATAAATTTTCCCCTAAGTCCTGTTTTGGCTGCATCCCATAAATTTTGGTATGCTGTTTCATTTGTTGTCATTCTCTTTAATGAAATTGTTAATTGTTTTAATGGTTTGTTCTTTGACACACTCTTTCTTTAGGATTAAATTAATTAGTTTACGTTTAATTTTTAGTCAGTTTTCCATGGCCCTTTATTTAATGTAATTTTTATTGTATTATGCTCTAAAAAGGATACATTTAATATTTCTGTATTTGGTTGTGAGGTTTGTATACCCTAATAAATAGTGTAGGTGCCATGTACTGCTGAGAAAAAAGTATATTCCTTTCTTTCCTTTTCAGTTTTATCCATAGGTCTATAATATTTAATTTTTCTAAAATTTTATTCATCTTAACTTCTTTCTTGTTAATTTTTTGGTTATATTTATCCTGTTCTGAGATGGGAAAGTTGAGGTCTCCCACTGGTATAGTCTTGCTGTCTATTTCCTCCTATAACTCATTTAACTTTTCTTTGATTATTTGGTTACATTCCTGCATGGGAAAATATACTTGCTCAAAAGAGACAGACAGTGGCCATGAATGTCAATTGACTATACCTTTTGGTACATATATGTTTTGTGTTGATATGACTTCATTGCCCATGGTACCTTTTTAACAAGATGTTGTTTCCTTGTTTATCTCTTTTAATTAGATCTATTTCTGCTTTTGCTTTGTCTGAGATCATGATTGCTACCCCTTTATTTATTCAGCTGAAGCAAAATAAATTCTCCTCCAGCTCCCTACCTTTATTCTGTGTTTGTCTCTCTGTATCAAGTGTGTTTCTTGTAAGCAACATATTGAAGGATTCTGGATTTTTTTTTTTTTTTGCTTTTTGGAGGGCATTTGGGGCTAAGTAACTTGCCCAAGGTCACACGGCTAGGCCTTTTTTTTGTTTGTTTTAAGTGTCTGAGGCTGGATCCGAACCCAGGTCCTTCTGACTCCAGGGCCAGGCTCTACTCACTGTGCCACCTAGCCGCCCCGAGGATTCTGGATTTTTAATCCACTCTGTTATCCACTTCCATTTTATGGGTGATTCATCCCATTCACAGTTATGATTACTTTGTTTTCCCCTTCATCCTGTTTTCACGTTTATCCTTCTCTCTCTCTCTCTCTCTGTCTCTCTCTCTCTGTCTCTCCCTCCTCCCTCCCCCCTCTCCTTTCACCTTGTTCTTTCTCAAAAATGTTTTGCTTCTGACCACTACCTCTCCCCAATCTGCCCTCTCTTTAATTAACACCATGCCCATCTCTTATCCCTCTGCCCTCTTACTTCCCTGTAGTGTAAGATAGATTTTTATATTCAATTGAATAGATTTGTTATGCTCTTTCAGCCAATTCCAATGAGAGTAAAGTTCAAGTATTGTCCACCCCCCATCTTCTCCTCTTTTATAAAAACTCTTTCACATCTCTTTTGTGTGAGATAATTTATTCCATTCTACCTTTTCCTTTCCTCTTCTCCTGGTGCATCCCTCTTTCTCATCCCTTAATTTTGCTTTTTTTGGACATCATCCTGTCATAGTCAATTTACATTCATGCCCTCTTTCTGTCTCCTTTGAACAAGTATATCTTCCCTTGCAGGAATGTAACCAGTTTTATCTTATTAAATCTCTTATGATTTCTTTTTCCTATTAACCTTTTTTATGAATCTCTTGAGTCTTGTATTTGAAAATCAGATTTTCTGTTCAACTCTGGTCTTTCATCAGGAATATTTAAAAATCCTCATTTCATCAAATGTCCACTTTTATTTTTACCCTGAAGGATTGAGGGAATACCAACATATATGTTGAAGTCCTAGATTAGAAAGGAAGATTGTGAGGTAGGTGCTGGATTTATCAAGAAAAAATAATAGCTACCAGGATCTGGTTTATATAAAAAAATTTGGATAGCATGAAGTTCGGGGAATTAAAATTGCTAAATGATGGTGGCAATGGAAAGTGAGAAATATTTGTACTTCCTTCTAGGACCAGTGAAGCAGGAGGCATGAAACGTAACTAGTAATAGAAAAGATGAAATGTAATGGGGTGGAGTAAGGGGGCAGTAGGGGGACAGTCTCTGTGAGCCCCAGAAGATGGAAGGAGCATGAGAAGAGGTTTAAAAAGAAAGGAACATTTTTGGTCATGGAGCAGGCGTTCCAGAGCACAGTGTGTATGGGTGGGGTGGGGGGGGGTGGAGGGGTGGGCAAGGATTCTGGAAAGATGGTGGAATCGGCCAGAAAATTCCAAGCTCTCCAAATTTCTTCCACAAATAAGGTAAAATAGCACCTCAGTGTCAACATAGAGCTGCAAAAATAAACAAGAGTTGAGGCAGAACAGTGTCCTCCTGGGACAACCAGAGAAGATCTGAAGAAAAACACCCGGAGGGAGGTTTAGCCTGAGTGAAGTGTAAGTACCTCCAGGCTAACTCTGATGAAATAGCAAGCATAGAGCCTTGGGGCAGCTGTGTTGGGAGGTAGCCTCTGCCACAGGAATCTTCACCTCCCAGATAGTATGGAGAGTCAGGTGTCTGAGTGGGGGAAGATTGAGGAAACCTCTGCTGACTAGAGACACCAGGCCCAGAAGTACCGCTGAGATGTGGTCCTAGGTGAAAAGGAACCAGCACATGCCTGGTGAGTGCAGAAGCAGTGGGGAGGGGATGCTTCTGGCTGTGGACATTTACAGGAGAGATAAGTTTTTGGCCTTAGTTCCAGGTCAGAGGGGAGAACTGAATATCATAGCCACTGGAGGGTTCTCAGGGAGCAAGAGCATTCCCAGCATAGTGTGCTGGGGGGCCCTAGCTGTGACTTGGAGGGGGCAAGTAGTTCAGAAATTGAGCCCAGAACAAAGCTCAAAAAAATAACACTAAGAAGGACCTGAGGCCAGAGGCACCATCCCCCACACCTCAGAATTAGAAGTGATTATAACAACAAGCTGCTAAAAAAATTTTTTTAAATGAGCAGGGAAAGGAGAAAGAATCCAACCACAGGCAGTTACTGGGGGGATAGAGAAGACTGGGGTTCATCTTCATAGGGGGATACTGAAGCAAAAAAGCCTCTCCTACCCCAAAGAGTAATGCCAAATGGTCACCTGCCCAAAAAGAATTCATAGAACCCCCCCAAAAGACTTCAAAAATCAAATAAGAGACTCTGATGAAAACTGTTTAAAAAAATAGTGAGGACAACCCAAGAAAAAAGATTATTAAAAGAAAGTCAGCCAACTGCAAAAGGAGATCCAGAATCTTAAGGAAGAAAATGACTCCTTGAAAACTAGAATTGGGCAAGGTGAAGCCAGCAAAGTTATGAGACCAAGAAATAATAAAACAGAATATAAAGAAAGAAAAAATAGAAGAGAATATGAAACATCTTGTAAGAAAACTGATCTGAAGAATAGATCAAGAAGAGAAAACAAGAATAATCAGATTACCCAAAAGTGATGATAAAAAAAAGAATCTTGATACATTAATACAAGAAATAATTAAAGAAAATTATCCTGAAGTGTTAGAACAAGAGAGGAAAGTAGAAATAGAAAAAATTCACTGATAACCACCTGAAAGAGATCCTCAGAGGAAAACCTACAGGAATACTGTAGCCAAATTCCCAAACGTCCAGGCAACAAGAAAAACATAATTCAAATATGGCAGAGCCACAAGAATTACACAAGACCTAGCAGTGGCTACACCAAAAGACCGCAGGTCTTAGAACATTATATATCAAAAAGCAAAAGAACTGGGCTTATGGCCAAAATAAAGTTAAATATAATCCTGAACAGAAAAAAAGGACATCCAATGAATTGACAGACTTTCAGGATTTTATTGCAAAAAGACTCAGAACTAATAGAAAATTTTACATACAGGATTCAAGAGAAATATAAGGTAAACATTAAATACTAATGGACTCAATGAAGACAAATCATTTACTTTTTATACATGGAAATGTAAACCATATGTCTAAGATTGTCATTAGTAATTGGGTAATTCTAAATAGTAGCACTGCATTTGCTCATCTGGGTCAGAACACTTGCAAACACCAAGACTGGTTCAATGAAAATGATGAGGAAATTCAGAAGCTGCTAAATGACAAAAATGAGAACTCCGCAGGATTTATCAGCAGGATAGTTCATCCATCTCTAAGAAGGCAGCATTTAATTCCATCAAAAGTAAAGTACAAGCAAAGCTTAGAGAGATGTAGTATTCCTGGCTCAGTGAGAAGGTAGATGAAATTCATTTTGTGCTGACAGTAACAATACAGAGCACTTTTATGATGCCCTGAAGGCTATTTGTGGGTCCAAGACCTATGGTGCATCTCAACTACTGGGTGTTGATGGAGCCACATTGATTAGTGATAAGGACATGATCCTAGAGAGATGGGCTGAGCACTTCCATAAGTGTTCTCAGCAGACACCAGCAATCAGTGCTAAGGCCACTGACTATTTACTTGAGGCTGAAGTCAGTCCCTCCCTAGCTGAAGCTCCAAGTAAAGAAGAGGTTCTGAATGCCATTAGGCTCCTTTCTTGTGACAAAACACCTGGTGCTGATTCAATTCCAGCTGAGATTTACAAGGTAGGGGGTCCAGTGCTCATACAAAAGCTGATTGAAATTTTCCAGGTTATATGGCAAGAGGAAGTTATCCCCCAGGAGTTCAAGGATGCCTCCATTGTCCCTCTGTATAAAAGTAAAGGAAATAGATTGTCCTGTGACAATCACAGGGTGGGGTGGGACAGCTGGGATCTCTCTCTTAGTCATTGCTGGCAAGATTCTTGCCAGCATCCCCATTAGTAGGCTGATCCTTTACCTGGAAGATGGTCATCTACCTGAGAGGCAGTGTGACTTCAGAAAGGGTCAAGGAACAGTTGATATGGTGTTAACTCCCCAACAGCTCCAAGAGAAATGCCAGAAGTAGAACAAAAGTCTATACACAACATTTGTAGATCTGACCAAGACCCTTGATACTGTTAGTCATGGGGCTTATGGAAAATTATGTCAAAATTTGCTTGCCCAGAGAAGTTCATTAGCATTGTACGTCAGTTTCATGACAGCATACTTGCCCAGGTTCTAGATGATGGACAATGCTCTTGTGCTTTCCCAGTCACCAGGGGAATGAAACAAAGCTGTGTATTTGCTCCCATGCTTTTTAGCATGATGTTTTCAGCCATGTTGTCAAATGCTTTCAATGAGGAGGAGCATGGCATCAAGTTCAGCACCACACTAATGATGAATTCTTCAGCTTGAAAAGGCTACAAGCCAAGACCAAAGTGGAGGGAGTGCCAGTGCATGATTTTCTGTTTGCAGATGATTGTTCACTCAGTGCAGCCTCTGAAGCTGAGATGCAGCAAAGTGTGGATCAGTTCTCTGCTGTTTATGCAAATTTTGGCCTAACAAATAACACCAAGAAAACACAGGTGCTCCAGCAGCCACTACCACACTGTCCATATGTGGATAGCAAATGGAGAAGTTTTGAATGCTATGGATAATTTCACTTACCTTGGTAGTATACTTTCCAGGGATGTCCACATTGATAATGAGGTTGATGCATGCATTGCCAGAGCTAGTTCAGTGTCTGGGAGGCTCCGAAGGAAAGTGTGGGAGAGAAGAGGTATTAGACTGACTACCAGACTGAAGGTCTACAGAGCCGTTGTGGTGACCTCAAATTGTTGTATGCCTGTGAAACCTGGACAGTCTACCAGCGCCATGGCAGGAAACTGGATCGCTTTCATTTGAATTGTCTTAGGAAGATCCTGAAGATCACCTGGCAGGATAAGGTATCAGACACTGAGGTCCTTACTTGAACTAAACTGCCAAGCATTCGAACTCTGCTTCAGAGAGCGCACCTCTGATGGGGTGGCCATGTTGTTTGAATGCAAAACATATGCTTGCCAAAAAGAGAGTTTTATGGAGAACTCACACAGGGCAAGCATTCACGTGGTGGTCAGAAAAAGCGATACAAGGACACTCTCAGGATCTCTTTCAAGAACTTTGAAATTGATTGTGTGAATGAGAGAAACTGGCACAGGACTGCTCAGCATGGTGAGTCCACATCAGAGAAGGTGTTGTGCTCTCCAAGCAAAGCAGAATTGAAGCAGCTCAAAGGAAATGCAGGGTGTGCAATTTTGGAGATTCCACCTCAGATGTTCACGTGGACTATTTGTGCATGACCTGTGGTAGAGCATTCTGAGCTCATATTGGTCTGATCAGCTATATTGAGATACATTGAAACTTGATTTTAGCATTGTCATGACGTTTCTCTCCTCTTCAAGAATGAAGGACAACAACCAACCAACCAATTCAAAAGAAAGAGTGGGGTAGAGCTGAGTATGATGTGATTCTAAAAAGCAAAATGATGTAGGAAAAGGCAAAAACAGAATCTCATACACATGAAGTGCAGGAGGAAGAACTGATAGAGAAGAATTAGATGGGGGATGAAAGCAGGTAGTTCTGGAACCCTACTCTCATCAGGAGTGGGTGAAAGAGGGAACAATACTTATGCTTTTAGAAGGGTACAAAAGTCTTCTAAATTCAGAAAGAAGTAAGAGGACAAGGGGAAAAGGAGGGAGGAGAGGACAAGGGAAGGATGGAGAAGAAGATAAGGGGTGTGAAAGGGGGTGTAGGTTAGTAGGAATGGGATAAAGAGGGAACAACATATATATTTAGAAGGGCAAAAATTTTCTATATTCAGAAAGAAATAAGTGGGTAAGGGGGTAGGGTAGAGCGAGTGTAAAGGAGGGATTCATGGGAGTAGGTTAAGGAATAGGAGGGCAAGGTAGTGAGTAGAAGTAAACAGAGTAAAGAGGGATAGGAATAATGAGAGAAAAGTAGTGAGGAAAAATAGGAAGGAGGCAAATACACAACAGATAATTATAATTTAGAATGTGAATGGGATAAATAAAACCCATTAATGGAAACGGATAGCAGATTAAAAATTTGAATCCATATTAAGTATATGTTGGGGTGGCTAGGTGGCGCAGTGAGTAGAGCGCTGGCCCTGGAGTCAGAAGGTCCTGAGTTCGGATCCGGCCTCAGACACTTAACACACACAAACAAAAACCTAGCTGTGTAACCTTGGGCAAGTTACTTAACCCCAATTGCCCTCAAAAAAAAAAAAAATATGTTGCTTTTAGGAAATGCTATAAAAATGAGAGATATTCACAAAAATAAAAGTTAGGAGTAGAATTTATTATGTAAAAAAGCAAGGATAGTAATTATGATCTCAGATAAAGTTAAATCTAAAATAAGGTTAAATAAAAAGAGAAAAAAGGGAAACTACACGGTGTCAATCATATTAATCAATAGTTTTAGACCATATAAAATAACTATACAGAATAAAAAATATGAAAGTATACCTGCCCAAACAGACCTAGGAGCTACACAAATATAAACACAAAACACCTTTTATATAAAGTCAGATCTAAATAATTGAAATAATATTTATTGTGCATGGGTAGGTAAAACTATTTTTAAAATGACAGTTTTACTTAATGAACCAATTTATGTAATACTGTCCCAATTATTAAAAAAAAATTACCTTACGGAGTCAGAAAAAATAATAATAGGGTTCATTTGGAAGAGCAGAGGGTCAGAAACTCCAAAGAAACCAGGGGAAAAATGTGAAGGAACTAGATTCAGTAGTATCAGACTTTAAACCATATTATAAGTTGAGAGCAAGACTGAAGTGTAAAATGGATAATTTTGATTACTTAAAATTAAAATTTTCCTGTATAAATAAAACCTATGTAGCCAAGAATAGAGGGAATGCAGAAAAATGGGGGGATGGGGGGGAAGTCTCACAATCTCCCAGATAGAATGTGCTTGGAGTAGAATATTGAGTAGAATATTGGTGTAGGAAATGATGGGCTGGTGAATTTAGAAAAATATGGAAAGACAGAATGCAGTGGAAGGGGCAGGCAAATCTCAATGGAGCGTTGAGGGGTAGGGTTGACAGAGAGAGATGAGAGGATGAGGAATGGGGGTTGGATTGTTATCACTGAGATGGACAGAATAAAAGGGGCTGGGAGTTTACTGATCATAGCGGGATGAGTCTAGGCAGAGAATTAGCAGGTAGGAGCAGCTCCTTGAATGAGGTCAGGTGAGTCGCATGTTCCAGGTCACAATCTTGGCAGAGAGCTTGGATTTGAACCCAGTTCTTCTGATACCAAATCTGCTGCTCTTTCTACCACTAAACCAAACTCCTCTCTTTCTGATTGTGCTTTGGATGTTATACAGTTATTGTGTGTGTGTGTGTGTGTGTGTGTGTGTGTGTGTGTGTGTTTAATGCATATTAAAAAAATTTTTTTACATGAGTCCAGAGGCAGTTTGGCTTTGGTTACACTTCTAGAATTTGAAAAATAAATAAAACAGAAAAACGTGTTCCAAATGCTGTTTTGAATGATTTTTTAAAACCCATGTGTTTGTGCCTCCCTAAGAGAATGCAAGCATTTTCTTTAATATTCTCAATGTGAATACTGGTTAAAGGTATACAATTAACCAATAATAAGAACCTTACTGTTTTTGTCAGTGATGTTTTCTAATAGTCAAGCAGAATTTTTTTTCATATTTTCTTCCCTGTTCACCCCTCCTTCTTTTCTTTTTCTCTCCTTTCTCTCCCTCTCTCCTCTCTGTTCTCTCTCCTCCCTCTCTCAGTCTCTTTTCCCCCCCTTCTCCCCCTCTTCCTCTTTTCTCTCTTTTCCCCTCTCCTCCCTTTTTACTGTGCAGTTCATGTTGTGGAGATAAATAATGGGAGCATTATATAAATATTTAAGTATATAAATTGGCAATTGAGGCATCTGTTATATGAATAATTAAAGTTTCTGGTGTCAGGTGCTATTGATATAGAGTAGCAATACCACATAACTTACTTTGATCCTGTTGATGGCATTTGTTTCATCCTCCTTAAAGAGTTTCTCAAGATCCCTCTTGCCCCCCAGTTGGCAGTGAACTTTATTCAACTTTGAAACAAGTAATTTTTTTCCTCATGCTCAGTTAAAGGAAAGTTATTAGAGGGGCGAAGTAATCAAGTCATTGGCTTCCATTATGAAAGGAAAAATAAAGTTCTGTCTGTCTTAAACCTATTTGTCTCACTAACTGAGTAGCCCTTTATTTTAATTCATAAAGTTTTCTATTTTTAATGTTTTTCCCTTTCTTTAAAAGCTAGAATTTTAAAGATGAATAGTGACATAGAATTAACTGAGTGATTGAATAATAATTGGGGTTGAGGAACCTGCATGTGGCCTTGAGGCCTCAGGTTCCCTATCTCTGGGATAAACGTTCAAGTTAGCTTAATTAGAAACTGACACTTTTATCAGTGACATGAAATGTTGAGAAAAACTCATGCCAATTGACAGCAATCCAGAGACATGGCATCACAGTAATTTTTGGTCTGGACTTGTGATTTCATTAGTATAGGAAATTCCCTATGCCAATGTAAATGACCAACTGTTCTCCAAAGCCTTAAGAGAGTTTCTTGAAGTACTGAGAAGTTGTAATTTCCCAGGGTTACACAGCAGGTATGTGTTAGAAGCAGGATTTGAACCTAGGCCCTTTCTGACTCCAAAGCCCCAGGTTATCTACTATGCTAAGATCCCTTTCATAGAATATTAGAATTAGAAAGGGCCCTAGAGACCTTCTAGTCCAAATCTCTTATTTAATACACGAGGAATCCGTGTATAGGTATTAAAAAAGTAAAATACGCTTTACTGAAGTAAAGCGTAAAGGGTGTCCTTAGATGTGCAGTGTTTTACACAATTGATTCTCCTTTGTCAGTAACTTTGGAGAGAGAAGTTTCAATTGAGTGATGAAATTAGAAGCCAGATCTCAAAGGACTGAAGAGTGAGGAAAGGAAGCCGGGGCAACATGAGTAGACAGGCTGATCAAGAAGATTCAGGTTTAGGGGTGGTGTTTTGTTGTATTGTTATTTGTTGGTAATATGAAGTCATTGCTCTGGCAATGTTGTCCTGTTCACTGAGGCCATTTGTTTTGGGCAACTCAGAGCTATCTGATCAGACCTGCTTCCAGGGTGGGATCTTCTAGGCCTTTATTAAGATCCCTGACTAGTTAAAATCAGTCTGGTTCAATTGAGGAAGAGGGATCTTTCTCATCCATTTAAGATTCATATCTAAAGGTAAAGCCATCTCTTTGGGGCATTTTTCTCAGTAACTGTTTGCTGATGTCTCAAGGGGCTAAAGAAATCGAGTATTTTATACATGAGACAGGTAATATCTCTCATAATACTTTTGCTTGACTTTATAGGGTTTGTTGCTAAAAGAGTTACATATAAATTGAATATCAGTTATTTAAATTATGTATTAATTTTTGCATATGAGGAGTTTATTGTTTAAAAGAAGTATAGCATCCTCCCTGGGCTACTCCCCTAACTTTCATTCACACTTAAAAAAGGGGTTGTTGCCTGGGGTTCTTGGGTTCCTGATGGGTCTGCACTTCTAACATCTATCTTGGCCTCTGTTGTTATGCTTCTCATTAATCATCAGACATATTTAAGCTCTAAGATGGCTTAAAAGAACAGTAACATTTCCCTCCAGAAACCTGGGGTGCATTGTCCCAAAAATATAGCTTTCATGGGAAGAATGGGCTCAAACTTAGAGTAAAAGGGTAGTAACACACACATGTTATATATGTAACAATAGCACCTCATAACTCTGGGGTTTTTTTTGTTTGTTATTTTGTTTTTGGAGGGGGAATTAGGGTTAAGTGACTTGCCCAAGGTCACACAGCTAGTAAGTGTTATATGTCTGAGGTCAGATTTGAACTCAGGTCCTCCTGACTCCAGGGCCAGTGCTCTATTCACTGCGCCACCTAGCCTCTCTCTTTTCTTGAAGCTGTGTCCTTTCTGTGGTTATTGCCTGTCTTTTTCCCTGTCTGTCTGGAGTCTGTGTTTCTACCCCTTCAGTTATACCTTGAACTTCCTAAAACTGACAAACTCTTGAACCTCTGATTGGAATATCTGCCACTGGGCAAATTGCTGCTTAGACATCATGGTCAATGTGAATATAGAGGGGAGAGAGTAATCCTCTCACCCCACCTTCAGGGGGTCTCATCTACAAAGCCTTGCCGAAGCTATATTCCCTTGAATACTCAGATTCATTCAGGGTTTAGATATTTAAAATCTCATAAAGGCATGACCAGTTTTTTCCCCCATCAGTGAGGTTGCTTTCTTTAATTCTGTCAATGAAAAGTATTCATACTTCATAAAAGGATCTTGGTAGTGTGTGACTGAATTTTGTAGTTAGTTTAACACCATGTTAGCATTAAAACCTTGTCATCTGTGACTAAGCCTGTGACTTCATCAACAGAGTGCTGAAAGGGGATTGGGAAGATTAAATACCCTCCCTCACAGAGGCTTATTGTGAAACTTGTTATAAAGTTAGGAATCAAGCAAAGAATCATCTCCAGATTTAATTTTTATATAAATTCAGGTTTTATTATATTTTATTTGCCATAAGGTAAACATTTATGATGTCGGAGAATCATAGCATATTAAGACTTAGAAGGACCCTTAGAAATTATTTAGTGCAAAATTTTTCACTTAAAAAATTTTGTTATACTGAAATTGACATGCAAAGAATTAACATTTTCATACACAAAGAACAGAAAAAAGAACTATGTATGAAATAACCAATATCTATATATAAAGCTTGTTTTTAAAAAATGCTAAATTTAGCATTCTAGTTCCAAAGCTAGCTCACTTCTCTATGTTCCCCACTTCTTTTCTGTGCATTTAAAAAAATGCTTGACTGATACTCTTTTCCTTCTTTTTAAAAAAATCAACATAACTAGCTTGCTTTTTCTTTTCAATTCTACTCCTTCCACCACCCCCTCAAAATCAAAAACAACCTTCCCTTGTAAGAAGTTAGCATAGTCAAGCAAAATAAATCCACACATTGACCATATATGAAAGTGTAACTCTTTCTGCACCTCACTGTTAAGAGGTGGGAAGCATGCTTTGTTATTGATCCTCTGGAGGTAAGGCTAATTATTGCATTGATCAGAATTCTTTCAAAAAACTGAGTTACTTTTTTTCTTTTTCTTTTTTTTTTTTTTTGGAGAGGGGAAAGCAGGGCAATTGGGGTGAAGTAACTTGCCCAAGGTCACATGGCTAGTAAGTGTGTCAAGTTATCTAAGGCCCAATTTAAACCCAGGTCCTTCTAACTCCAGGGCCGATGCTGTAGTCACTGTGCCACCTACCCACCCCCAGTTACTTTTTTGATTGATTTGATTTGATTACAGATCTCACTTGGGAATCTCTGTAATGTTGCATGACCTGGTATTGCCTCTGCCTGAAAACTGGTATTGTCTTGTAGGAAGGAAGTAGAACTGAGCACATAGGACAAATGAGACCACAGGATATGAACTAGGAAAAAAAAGAGAAATGCTTTCCTGACAGTCCGAGAGAGCTGGTAAAGATGTAAGTAAAGATGGCATCTACCACTGGAGGCCATAAGTCCACTTGAGATATTAGCCAGCAAATGTCATCTGCAAGTAGCAGTGGTATTATAGGGGAAACTCTCTTCAATTTGAACTCTGCTTTGGAAATCCAACATGGCATGATAAATGGTCAAAGGGTATGAATAGGTAGTTTTCAGATGAAGAAATTAAAGCTATCCATAGTCATGTGAAAAAAATACTCTAAATCACTATTGATTAGAGAAATGTAAATTAAAACAACTCTGAGGTACCACCTCACACCTATCAGATTGGCTAATATGACAGAAAAGGAAAATGATAAATATTGGAGAAGATGTGGGAAAATTGGGACACTAATGCACTATTAATGGAGTTTTAAACTGATCCAACCATTCTGGAGAGCAATTTAGAACTATGCCCAAAAGACAATCGAACTGTGCATACTGTTTGATCCAGCAATACCATTACTAGGTCTTTATCCCAAAGAGATCACAAAAATGGGAAAAGGATCTACATGTACAAAGATATTTATAGCAGCTTTTGTGGTGCCAAAAAATTGGAAGCTGAGGGAATGCCCATCATTTGAGGAATGGCTGAACAAGTTGTGATATATGAATATAATGGAATACTATTGTGAATGTGATAGAATTAATGAGCCAGTGGGTTTCAGAAAAACCTGGAAAGATTTACATGAATTGATGCTGAGTGAAGTGAATAGAACCAGGAGAACATTGTACACAGTAACAGTAACATGGTGCAATGATCAACTATGATTGGCTTAGTTCTCAGTAATACAGTGATCCAAGACAGTTCCAAAAGACTCATGACAAAATGCTGTCAGCATCTAGAGAAAGAACTATGGAGTCTGAATGTAGATTGAAGCATATTGTTTTCACTTTTTTTTGTTTATTTATTTATTATTTATTTCCCCTTTTGTTTCTTCTTTCACAATATGACTAATATGGAAATATGTTTCCATGATTGCACATGTGCAACCTATATCAGATTGCTTGTCTTCTTGGGGAATAGGGATGAAAGGGGGAGAGGGAGAAAAATTTGGAATTCAAAATCTTAAAAAAAATGAATGTTGAAAACTAGCTGTACATGCAATTGTAAAAAATATGCTATTTACCAAAAAAAAGAACAACAAAGTCGTTTTCCTTTACAGTGTTATAGTCATTGTATAAATTGTGCTCCTGGCTCTTCTCATGTCTCTGTCAGTTCATATGAGCCTTCTTAACTTTCTCTGAATCTCTCCCTTTTGTCATTGCTTATCATGCTGTATAATACTCCATCATATTCACACATTATAGTCTGTCCACCCATTCTCCAGTTTATGGGTACCCTCTTTGTTTTCTAGTTCTTTGTGACAATAAAAAAGAGCTGATATGAATATTTTTGCACATAGGGGTCTTTCCTGCCTTTGGTCTCTTTGAAGTATATGCCTAGAAGATTTATTGCTGGGTCAAAGAGTATGTACAGTTTAGTGATTTTGGAATATAGTTTCTAATTGCTTTCTAGAATGGCTGGAGCATTTCATGCCTCCACCAATGGTGGAACAGTGTGCCTGTCTTTCCACAATGTTCTAACAATGGTCATTTTCTATTTTTGTTATCTTTGCCAATATGACGAATGTGAATTAAAGCCTCCAAATTGTTTTAATTTGCATTTCTGTTATTAGTTCTTTGGAGCATTTTTCATATGGTTGTTAATAGTTTATATTTCTGGAGGCAGAGCCAGAGGTGGAGTAAAAGGTTGAACTTGCTTGAGTCCCTGCTCCAACCACCTCCAATACCTGTAAAATATGGCTCTAACCAAATTTTAGAGCTACAGAACCCACAGTGACAGAGAGAAACAAATCTCCTGCTGACGGCAGCCTGGCAGGCCAACAGGAAGAGGCTATTGCGGTCTGGTCCCTGACACCGGGGCAAGAGGTGGCTGCTGCATGGTGGTCATGTGGCTGCCTCCGGGAGCGCCTGGCCTGCAGATTGTAGGGGGACCAAGCATCACTATTGCTTTGACCTGCTTGGATCTGGGTCACAGTCTTGGGTGGTGGTCCTGAAGTGTGTGGCCAGTGTGCCAGAGCTTATGGCAGCTGTAGAGAGGGTGCCCTGCTCTTAGCTCTGACAACATTTGCAAAACCCCCAGCAATTTGGGACATAGTTCTCTCCACTCTGGAAGCAGAGTTCTACTGTGGCAATGAGCTCAAAAAATCAAGTAATTGGCTGGCAATATGAGCAAGCAGAAGAAGCACAATCAGACCATAGAATCCTTTTCTGGGTACAAAAAGGATCAAAACATGGAACCAGAAGAAGACAATGAAGTCAAAACTACTGCATCAAAAGCTTCCAAGAAAAATAGAAATTGAAATAATTCACAGATCACCTCTTGAAAAAGATCCCAAAAAGAAAACTCCCAGGAATATCATAGCCAAATTCCAGAGTTCCCAGGTCAAGGAGAAAATATGACAAGCTGCTAGGAAGAAACAATTTGAGTATTGTGGAAACACAATCAGGATAACACAAGATCTAGCAGCTTCTATATTAAGGGATTGAAGGGCTTGGAATATGATATTCTGGAGGTCAGAGGAGGTAGGATCAAAACCAAGAATCACCTACCCAGCAAAACTGAGTATCATGCTTCAGGAAAAAATCTGGTCATTCAATGAAATAGGACTTTCAAGTATTCTTTTTAAGGTGTTATTTTCTTCAGTCAGGTTGTTGACTCACTTTTCATGATCTTCTTGCATCATTCTCATTTCTCTTCCCAATTTTTCCTCCACTTCTCTTATCTGAGTTTCAAAATACTTCTTGAGCTCCTCCATGGCCTGTAACCAGATCATATTTTTCTTGGAAGCTTTTGGTGCAGGAGTTATGACTTTGTTGTCTTTCTCTGTTCCATGCTTTGATCCTTTTTGTACCCAAAATAGGAATTTAAGGTTTGACTGCTATGCATGCTCTGTTTCCTTTGCTTGCTCATGTTGCCACTCAATTACTTGATTTTTGAGCTTTTTGCCATAGTAGAACTCTGCTTCCAGAGAAGAGAGCTTTGTCCCAAATTGCTGAGGTTTTCACAGCTGCCAGAGCTATTAGTTGGGTGCCCTCTCTGAAGCCTCCACAGGCTCTGGCACCTGATCACACACCCCAGGACCTCCACCCAAGACAGTGATCCAGATCCAGGCAGGTTAAAGTAAGAGCAATTACCCCTCAGAATGGTTGCTTGGTTCCCCTACAATCTGCAGGCCAGGAGCTCTGAAGCAGCCACACTGTGGTGGCTCCAGGGCCACTGCACCTCTGCCACTTCTGGCTCCGGGGTACAGGCTGGACTGTGCCATCCCCCGCCAAGTTCCAATAGAGTTCTACACTGACCTTTTACTTGGTCTTTGGCATTTTTAATGTGATAATTCTGGAAACCACCACAGCTGCTCATAATCCACTCTCCCAAAGTCCGTTGCAGCTGCTGGTTGGGGCTGCCCTGGGGCTAAAATCACAGGCTCACATAGAGCTGGGCTGTGCTTCCAGTGCATTGCAATAAACCCTTCCTGTTGGCCTGCCAGGCACCCTCTAGCAGGAGATTTGTTTCTCTCTGTCACTTTGTGGGTTCTGTAGCTCTAAAATTTGTTTAGAGTCATATTTTGTAGGTATGTGAGGTGGTTATGGGGGAAGCTATAGAATTTTCTGCTGTCTTGGCTTCGCCTCCCACTTTCAAGTATTCTTTTTTTTTTATTTTTGGAGGGCAGTTGGGGTTATGTGACTTGCCCAAAGTCACATGGCTAGTAAGTGTGTCAAGTGTCTTGAGGCCAGACTTGAACTCGGGTCCTTCTGACTCCAGGGCTGGTACTCTATTCACTGCGCCACCTAGCCTCCACCACTTTCAAGTATTCTTGATGCAAAACCAGAGCTGAACAGAAAATTTGACTTTCAAATACAAGAAGCAAGAGAAGCATGAGAAGGTAAACAGGAAAAAGAAATCATAAGGAACTTATTAAAATTGAATTATTTACATTCCTACATGGAAAAATGATAATTGTAACTCATGAGACTTTTCTCAGTATGAGGATAGTTGAAGGGAATATATATGTATATATATGTATACATACATATATATGTCTGTATAGGAGGGTGTATTTGTGTATATATGTGAGTATATTTGTGTACATATGTGAGTATGTGTATATGTGTGTATATGTATACATAGACAGAGAGCACAGGATCAGTTGAATAGGAAGGGATGATAACTAAAAAATAAAATTAAGAGGAGAGGAATATAATGGGAGGAGAAAGGAAGAGTTAGAATGGGGTAAATTATCCCATATAAAAGAGGTAAGAGAAAACTGTTACAATGGAGGGGAAGAGCAGGAAGGTGAAAGGGAATGGGGTTAACCTTACTTTCATTGAATTTGGCTTAAGGAGGGAATAACATACACACTCAATTGGGTATCTTAGCCTACAGGAATGTAGGGGGGAAAGGGATAAGAGGGGGATGATAGAAGGGAGATCAGATTCGGGGAGAGGCTAGTTAGAAGCAAACACTTTTGAAAAGGGACAAAGTCAAAGTAGAAAATAGAATAAGTGGGGGACGGGATAGGATGGAGGGAAATATAGTTAGTCTTTCACAATATAACTGCTGTGGAAATGCTTTGTGTAACTACACATGTACAACCTATATTGAATTACTTGTCTTCCCAGTGGGGGTGTGTGAGAAGGGAAGAAGGGAAAGAATCTGGAAATCAAAGTTTTAAAAAGAAATGTTAAAAAATTGTTTTTTTTTACATGCAACTGGGAAATAAGATATACAGGCACTGGGGTATAGAAATCCATCTTGCCCTACTAGAAAGTTAGGGGGAAATGGGGGAGGACATAAGAGAGAGCAAATTGGGGGAAGGGGTATGCAGTAGGCTTACTGTTTTGGGGTGGGGGTAGGGGAAGGACGGGGAGAAAATTTGCAACTCAAAATCTTGTGGAAATGAATGTTGAAAACTAAAAATAAATAAATGATTTATTTATAAAAGAAGTGGATAAAGTAAACACCTACTTCATAGGGTTGTGGTAATAAATTAAATTTTACATGTAAGTGAAAAAAATAGTTTATATTTCTTCTTTTGAGAAAATGCTTCTTCTTTCTCCCTTTATTTATTAGCAAATGGCACTTGTTATTATATATTGGATCAGTTCCCTAAATGTTTTTAATATCAGATCTTTATCAGAGAAATTTTTTAACATATTTTTTATTATTGTTTGTTTACTTTTAGTTTACAAGATTCAGTTCCACAATCCCTTGAGTTATAAATTTTCTTCCCCTCCCTCTCCAAGCCATGGAAGCATGCAATCAAGTATAGGATCTGCAAATACTTTCACATTATACATTAGTCAGGTTATAAAGAAGGATTTTAAGAGATGGAATGAACAATGGGAAAGAGGAAACAAGACCAAACAAGAAAAAGAAAGAGAGCAGGTAATTTGCTTCAATCTGCATTCAAACTCTGTTTTTTCTAGTTCTTTCTATCAGAGAAATTTTTAGCTATTTATGCACCTCTTATTTTAACCATAATGATTTTATTGAGAAGCAGCATAGCACTATGTATAGGGAGCTGACCTCACAGTCAGGGAGTAGAGCACTGAGTTCAAGTGCTGCCTCTGACACATAAAATTTGTGTGAGCCTTGTCAAAACACTTGACCTCTTAGTGCTGTCTCCAGTCCTCTAGGCTCTTAGTTATAGAGAAGGTACCTAGAGTTTCCTCTGCTGGAAGTTTCCTGTACTAATTAAATCACATTTCTAGTCCCTATCCCTAATGTCACAAGTTTGAAAACTTTTAATTTTATCTAATTAAAATTGTCCTTTTTTCCCCTTACTGTAATCCTCTCTATCCCTTGTTTGATCAAGACACCTTCCAGTATTCATAGTTGTGAAAGTTATCACCTTTCCCACTCTTCTAATTTATAATATGACTTTTTAATATCTAAGTTATGTGTCTATTTGAGGCTTATTGTGTTATGTCGTGTAAAAGATAGTCAAAACCTATTTTCTCCCAGACTTCTTTCCAATTTTTCCAGAAGTTTTTGTTAAATTTTTAGTCCAGTAGTTAGAGGTCTTTGGGTTTTTCAGCCATTACATCTATGGGCAGTTAGGTGGTACAGTGGATAGAACATTGGGCCTGGAGTCAGGAGCTCCTGAGTTCAAATACAGCCTCAGATAGTTACTAGCTGAGTGACCCGTGGCAAGTCATTTAACCCTGTTTGTCTCAGTTTTCTCATCTGTTAAAATGAGCTGGAGAAGGAAATGGCAAATCACTCCAGTATTTTTGCCAAGAAAACCCCAATTGAGGTCACAAAGAGTTGGACACAACTGAAACAACCAAACAAAAATTGTTTACAAGTCAACAAGTATTTATTGTTTATTACATGCCATATTACTATGTTTACTTTTAGATCTTGTTCTCCTAATTTGTCCCACTGGACAACTTTTCTTATCCTTTTTTTTTTTTTTTTAGACAAGCATCAAATAGTTTTGATGATTATAGCTTTGTAGTATTGTTTTCCAATCTGGCACTGTTAGGCCCCCTTCCTTTTTTTTTTTTTTTTGCTTTTTGGAGGGCAATTGGGGTTATGTAACTTGCCCAAGGTCACACGGCTAGGTTTTTGTTTGTGTGTTCGTTAAGTGTGTGAGGCCGGATCCGAACTCAGGTCCTTCTGACTCCAGGGCCAGCGCTCTACTCACTGCGCCACCTAGCCACCCCCTCCTTCCTTTTAACATTAAAAAAAAATCATTTCCTTTGAGATTCTTGATATTTTGTTTCAGATGAATTTTATTTTTAAAAACTATAAAATAATTCTTTGGTAGTTTGATCAGTATTGCACAAAATTAATTAATTAATTTAGGGAGCATTGTCATTGATACCAACTAGTTGATATTTCTTTTATTTAAGTCTGTCTATTCCTATAAGAAGTAATTTATAGTTTTCCTGTGTATGTGTCTTAGTAACTGGACTCCCAAATATTTTACATGTTCTATAGTTATTTTGAATAGAACTTCTCTTTCTAGATTTACTGTATTTAGCCTGAGAGAGCACATGTAGGAGCAGTAGATGGAAGTTGGAAAGAGACACATTGAGGCTTGAAACAATAAAAACTTTCTAACAATTAGCTTTATCTTAAAATAGAATGGAACCAATACAGTCAAAATTAGAAAGAAAGCAGAAAACTGGGGGAAATGTTTGTAGAAAGTTTCTTTGACAAAAAGTCCTCATTTCTCAAATATATAGAGAACTTAAATTTATGAGACTACAAAATATTCCCCAATTGATAGTCAAAGGGTATGAACAGGTAGTTTTCAGATTAGGAAATAAAAGTTATCTATTGTCATATGAAAAAATGCTCTGGGGCTTCTCAAACTTTTTCCACTCTTGACCCCTTCAGCAACTCATATGGGGTCATGACCCACAGTTTAAGAAACTCTGCATCACTTTTGATTAGAGAAATGCAAATTAAAACAACTCTGCACTACTACTACAGGCCTATCAGACCGACTAATATGACAGAAAAGGAAAAGAACAAATGTTGGAATGTGGGAAACTGGAACACTAATGAACTATTGGGGGAGCTATGAACTGATTCAGCCATTCTGTAGAGCAATTTGGCAATTTGAGCAATATGCCCAAAGGACAATCTGTGCATACCCTTTGACCTAGCACTACCTCTGCTAGGTCTGTACCCTAAGAGATTAAAAAAATCAGAAAAATACCTACATGTACAAAAATATTTATAGCAGCTCTTTTTGTGGTGGCAAAGAATTGGAAATTGAGGGGATGCTCATCCATTGGGGGATGGTTAAATAAGTTGTGGTACATGACTGAGACAAAATACTATTGTGTTATAAGAAATGATGAGCAGAAAAACATGGAAAATTTAAATGAACTAATACAAAGTGAAGCAAGTAGAACCTGGAGAACATTGTACACATCATATTGTATGATGATCAGCTGTGAATGATTTAGCTGTTCTCAGCAATACAAAGATCCAAGACAATTCTGAAGGACTCCTGATGAAAGATGCTATCTACCTCCAGAGATAGAACTGGTAGTTTGAATGCAGATAGAAGTGTACTTTTTAAAAACTTTCTTTATTTCTCTAATGGTTTTCCTTGGGGGTGGGGCAGGGGTCTATATTTTCTTTCACAACAAGGCTGTGGAAATATGTTTTGCATGACTACACATGTATAATCTATATCAAATTACTTACCTTTTCAATGAGGGGGGAAGGAAAGAAGGGAGAGAATTTGGAACTCAGATTTATAAAAAAGAATCTTAAAAACTGTTTTTACATGTAATTATTAAAAATAAAAAATATTTTAAAACAAAAAAAGTAGAATGGAATGTCTTGGCAGTGAGTTTATTTCCCCCTGCTAGCCCCCCTAATTGGAGGTCTTCAAGCAAAGACTAGATGATTTGTTGGGTGTGCTGGAGTGAAGACTTTTCATTGATATGAATTAGACCAGATGGCCAATGAGTTTCCTTCCAGCTTGGAAATTCTATGATTCTTGGGCAACTCAACTTTGTGTTATTTTATATCTGATCTCATCTGGAAAATAGAAATGATATTTTAGTATTTTTTATATTATTTAAGCTGTTAGACCTATATGTATATGTTTACATTTATATATACTTATGCACACACAAACATGTGTGTGTGTGTGTGTGTGTGTGTGTGTGTGTGTGTGTGTGTGTGTGTGTGTGTGTAGGCAGCTAGGAGTCAGGAAAACCTGAATTCAGATCCAGCCTCATATGTTTACTATTATGTGACCCAAGGCAAGTCACTTAACTTCTGTCTGCTTCATTTCTCTCATCTGTAAAATAGGGATTATAGTAGCGTCTCCCTCTCAAGATTATGATGAGGAGGGGGCAGCTAGGTGGTACAGTGAATAGCGTACTGGCCCTGGAGTCAGGAGGACCCAAGTTAAAATCTGACCTCAGACACTTAACACTTACTAGTTGTGTGACCTTGGGCAAGTCACTTAACCCCAATTGCCCTGCCTTCCCCCCTCAAAAAAACAAAACAAAAGATTATTGTGAGGATCAAACGAGATAGTATTTATAAAGTGCTTTGCAAACCTTAAAGCACTATGTACACGTTGGATATTAGGACATGTATAGTTAAATTATACATATACACACACCATTATTCTTTTTCTCTACATATTTGTATATAGAAATATACCTATAACACTCCAGAAGAACACAAGCCAAGGATATGACGCATTGATGCTAGGTCACTTTCTTTGCCTAGCTCCAACACAGAGACATGATGCCGATCTTCAGTACTCTGTATCAGAACTATCCAGCACGGTGATAATGGACTGGGGTTCGCAGTTGAGTAAAGCTCTGTGTTGTTCTTTAGGTAGATCACTTTTTTGGGGTAGTAATTTCTTTCTTTCTTTTAAATTAATTAATTACTTTTTAGTTTTCAACATTCACTTCCAGAAGATTTTGAGTTCTAAATTTTATTACCCTCTCTCCCCCCTACCCTCTCCCTAAGATGGCATGCAGTCTGATATAGGTTCTACATATACATTCATATTAAACATATTTTCACATTAGTCATGTTGTAAAGAAGAATTAGATATCTCAATCACTTTGTGTTGGTGTTGCTCCCTTTTTCTGAATTCCTCTTGTACTTATATTCCAGATGTTATTATTTGAGCTAAAATTTTTTTTCCAGTTGTTTCACATGTCTTAATTTTCTCTCCCCAGTTAGAATGCAGTGTGAAAGAAAAGAAGGAAATATGTCATACACACAGCAAATGGCAAAGTGTTCATAGTAATGTATGTAGTCCCTAGTAAGTGTTTAATAAATAATTGTGATTGACTTAATGTATAGATGATGATTTGAATTTGGGATTTTTAACCATGAATTTGCAAATAATAAAACAAAAAACAAAACAAAACAAAACTTGTACATTAATTAAAACATGGTATTAAACTCCAGCCTTTCATTTGTTTTTAGTGCAACAGGAAATCTTAACTGCAAGTTTAATTTACTGTTGTTAGTTACTCTTCAGAATAAAAGTCAATCCATCTATCAAGGTAAAACATATAAATGGTTTTACTTTTCATGCAATTTAAGTATATATGATGAATCATTTTTATTGATGTCTGTTGGTAGCTCACTATTGTTCTTTGAAATAGCTGTTTTCACTCAAGGCTTCTAGACAGAACTATCTTCCCTATAAATTATGCACATGGAAAACAGAACTGGTGAATTGATAGTCATTCATGATTAATAACTGTTCGAAGTTTGAAGATGATGAATTGTATTTTTGTATCACTGCAAATCTTTATTCTTTATGTTTACAAGTTGTAATATACAACTCAGATTTTGCTGGGTGAACCTTTTGGTTTTGGCAGTTAGATTAGATGAGATAAAGTATTTATTAAGCTTATAGTGTGCAAGGCACTATGCTAAGCACTGGGAAGACAAGCAAAAAGCAAGAGTGTTACCCTCAAGGAACTTACATTCTAAGGAAGGAAGACAACATATAAAAGGGGATTGGAAAGTAGAGGTGGGAGGCAGGGAAATAAGGCACCCTATGTGAGACTAAGTGGAAAAATAGTCTGAAGCAAGGGTAGTGTGGGCTCAATGGATTATAAATGAGAATGGGTTCTTCCAGGGAGTAACTGTTAGCCAAAACTATTGTCAAATATTTATTTTTGAGGGATATTTAAAAAGAAAAGAGCTGACATTTTAAGGACAGTACTACATATGCTTTTTGCACAAGATAACAGTTCCTTTTTGTTAAACTTAATTTTTTTTCAGTTAATAAGCATTAATTTTCTCCCTTCCCCTTCCTCCATTGAGAAAAAAAGAAAAATCAAACTTAAAAAATGCTTAGTCAAGTAAAATGAATTCACATATTGACCATGTTCAAAATGTATATTTCCTTCTTAAGTTATTTTTATGTAGTACTTTACAGTTTACCTTCATTTAAAAAAAGTTTCATTTGTGTTTTGTTACATTAATTAATACTTTAAAAAAATATACCTTCCAGGCGCCTAGGTGGCGCAGTGAGTAGAGCGTCAGCCCTGGAGTCAGAAGGACCTGAGTTCTGATCCGACCTCAGACACTTAACACACACACAAACAAAAAACCTAGCCATGTGACCTTGGGCAAGTTACTTAACCCCAATTGCCCTCCAAAAAGCAAAAAAAAAAAAAATCTACCTTTTATTGATTTCTGGTTTTATATAACCTTCATTTCTGAATAGATCCTTTCTACCTCTCCAACACAGTGTGTTAGAGCCATCTCTATTAACAAAGATTTAAAAAGGGGGGTTAAAAAAAGTTTAGCAGGGGCAGCTAGGTGGCGCAGTGAGTAAGAGTGCTGGCCTTGGAGTTGAAAGGACCCGGGATCGGTTCTGGCCTCAGAAAATTAGCACCCACACATGAAATAACTAGCCATATAACCGTGAGCAAGTTACTTAACCCCAATTGCTTAAAAAAAAAAAAGAGTTTAGCAAAACCATCCAGTATATTAACCATGTCTGATAGTATATACAATATTTCTCATCCATAGTCTCACACCTAAGCAAAGAAGGGAGGAAGTAAGTATGTTTTCTTACCCTTTCTCTAAGACCAAGTTTGGTTAGTATAGTAAGTGTCCAATTTCTTTTTCTTTTTTTCCTACTTACAATGGTGTAGTCTTTGTATAATCACATATAAATCTTTCCAAGTGTCTCTGGATTCTTGATATTCATTGTTTATTATGATACAGTAATATCCCATCACATTCATATATCAATTTTGTTTTTCTTTGGTGGTTGAGCACCTATTTTGTTTCCAGCTTTTGCTACCACATTAAGTGTTGCTGAATGTTTTTGGTACAAATAGACCTTTCTTTCTTTGATCTTCTTGGAGCTTATGTTTAATAAGGGGATGTCTGGATCAAAGAATATAAATATTTCAGTTATTTATTCAACACAATTCCAAATTTCTATCCAGAAATGTTAGACCAATTTGCAGCTCTACCAATAGTGTATATATTAAGGTTCCTATTCTCAATTTTTCAAATAATGATTATTCCCATATTTTGTCATTCCTTATTTGCTGGTATGAGATAAAATCTCAGAATTGTTTTGATTGCATTTCTCTTATAATTGGTAATTTGAAGCTATCTTTCATATGGTTATTAATAATTTAGAATTCTTTTAAGAACTGTTAGTTCATATCCTTTGACCACATATCTATTGAGGAGTGGCTTTTTGTCATATGTATTTGCATTAATTTCCTGTATATTTAGATACCATATATTTGTATTGCAGATATTTTCCTCAGTCATTGCTTTTAGTTACTACCACAGTGATTTTGTTCATGGAAAAGTTTTTCAGTTTCATATAATAAAATTGTTTATTTTATCTTTTGTTATGATACTATCCCTTGTTTTGTTTATATCTTTTGTTATGTCACTAATCCCTAGAAGAATTCTTCTTCTAGACATTGCCATCAAAGTTATCTGATCTCATTTTTCTTCTATTTTTTAAACTATGTGATCTTTTAAATTCGGGTCACTAAACATTTTTAACTTATTGTGGTATGTGGTATAAGATGTTGGTCTAACCTAATTTCTGCGAAACTTCTTTCTAGTATATGACAAACCTGAGGAAATAAATTACTTGGGGGAAGAATTCCATATTGAACAAGAACAGCTTTGAAAACTGGAAAGCATTGTGGATAAGCTCTGAGTAAGCTTATCCCAACTTCCACTCTTACTGATGAGTTTCTGCTCTCCAATTCATGACTAGCTATAATTTCCCGTCAGAGTATTAGAGTTACCTCTGTGGAGTGAGGGATGATTCTCTAATACCATTGTCTTGAGCTTCTACTGGTGTGCTTCTCCCTGCCCCAAGATTATTAGTAGAAAATCAATTTAGTCAGCTAGTTTTCAGTAGCTTTTAGAAAGGGATATTTAATAAGGTAGTACTTTAAGAATAGTTGGTGTACTCTGCATCCAAAAGTCTGTAACATACTTCCACGGCCCAGTTCAGGTCCTTATTACTTCTTGCCTGGACTTGATCAGTCTCTATCTCTACTCTCTCCCCATTCCAAATTATATATCACACAACTGCCAAAGTGATTTTCCTAAAGTACAAATCTATCTTCCCCTTCCACTGTCTCTCTGGAAGTCCTACTCTGTAATTAATAAACTTTCTTTCATTTTAGACCTCTTGTTCTTGTTTCTTGTATCTTTTAGTACTTATTGAAACCTGGTTCCCTTCAGATGAAATTGCATTTCAGGCTATTCTTCCCCATACTGATTGCACCTTCTCTCCTACCCAATGACAATTTTTCTTTATAGAAGAAAAATACTGTAATTTACATTTTAGCCAAAGTTTGTCAGAGACTATTAATATATAAGCATTCCTACTTGCAGGGAATTTTCCCAAATGAGAAGAGTTCCCTTGATTACTTAGAATTTGTCTTTGGTCCAGACTTTGTCCACTTATATTTTACAGTAACCATGAAACAAAAATCACAATTCCATAGCAAAAGGAAAATAAAAGATAGAATTAAATTTGGGTTTTTGAATTTACTTAAACAGAATAGTAATGTTAATCCTGGTGTACCTCTGAAAAAAATATCTTACTGAAACAGATTATTTCCTCTTTAACCTCTCATTGGCATTGCAAGCTCTCTGCAGCCTGGTGCCTTCTTATGTTTGTAGTCTTCTTACACATTACTTACTTCCTCCCACTCATCTATGATTAAGCTATACTGGCCTATTATTGTTCTTCACACACAATACTCCATTTTTCCATCTTGGTGCCTTTGCACAGACTCTTCTTTTTATGAAATGCTTTCTCCCCTCATCTCTGCTCTTAGAATCCCTACCTTTCTTTAAGACTTAGATCAAGAACCACTTGCAAGCATCCTTTTCTAGTTTCAACAGCAGCCAATTCCTTTTCCTCTAAGGTAGGTAGATATGTCTACTTGTTATGTATCTGACATATACCTATTTGTGTATATATTGTCACTCCCCTATTAGAATCACAGAATTTGAGAGTTGGTCATCTAATCTAATCTCTACACAAAAGATTCCATACTATAACATACTGGTCAAGTGTGGTCTAGCCTCTGTTTCAGTATCTGTAAGGAGGGGCTACCCACCATCTTTTGAAGCAGCTCATTCCACTTTTGGATAGTTCCAGGGGTTGAGACAGGGATGGGGAACCTGTGGCCTCAAGGCAACATGTGGCCCTCTAGATCCTCAAGTGTGGCCCTTTGAATCCAAGCTCCATAGAACATATCTCCTTGATAAAAGGATTTGTTCTGTAAAACTTGGACTTGGTGAAAAGGCCACACCCAAGGACCTAGAAGGCCATTGCAACCTCAAGGCCACAGGATCCCCTGGGTTAGGAAGTTTATCCTGACTTGAAGCTTAAATTTGTTTGCTTTCAACTTTTACCCTTTCTGGCCTCTGAAGGTAAACAGAACAAGTCTAATATTTCCTCTACGTGAAAGTCCTTTAAATATTTGTATGCAGCTATGATGTCAATTGAGTCTAAACATACCCAATTCCTTCAACCATTCCTCATGTTATGGATTCAAGACCGACCCTTCACCACCTTTGTTGTCTTCCTAGACACTATCTAGCTTTTCAATGCCCTTTTAAAACTCTGGTCCCCAGAACTGAACATACTACTCCAAATGACATCTGATGAGGGCAGAGTACAGTGGGATTCTCTATTCCTGGAAACTATGCTCCTCTTAATGCATCCCAAGATAGCATCAGCTTTTTTGGCTGACATATCACGCTGCTGACTCATATTGAACTTAGAATCTACTAAAAACCCTCCAATCCTTTCCAGTACAAATATTGTGTCTTCATGCCTCTCCTATCTTGTAAAGCTGAGGGTTTTTGTACCAAGAGTGAGATTTTACCTTTTTTTCCTATTGAATTTCCTATTCAGTGTACTATTGAATCCTGAATCTTCTTATCTACTGTATTAACTATACTTCCTAGTTTTGTGTCATTTGTAGACTTATTGAACATATGATCTATGCCTTTATCCAAATGTTTGATAAAAATGCGAAAAGCATCTTGGGTACCACATTGTAAATCTCTTGCCACATTGATGCTGACCCATCAGCCACTATTCTTTGAGTCTGAACCAGTTCTGAATCCTTATGATTGTATTGGCATCAACTCCATATATCTCTCCATCTTCTCCACAAGAATAATATGAGGTTCTTTATCAAAAGTTTGCTAAAACCTAGGTAAACTATATCAATAGCATGTCCCTCATCTACTAATTTAATCTTGTAAAAACTCCTACTACCTTTCGTGCTTGGGCGCCGCGCGGGAGGAGCTCTAGTCTCCGGCTTCCGCCACCACCTCCTTCACCGCTTCCTGTGTCTCCAGTCTGATTCTGGGCCTGCGCCGCCCGCCAGCAGCATGCCGTCCAAGGGGCCACTCCTGTCCATCCAGGTCTTTGGGCGAAAGAAAACAGCCACTGCTGTGGCTCATTGCAAGAGAGGCAATGGCCTGATCAAGGTGAATGGGCGACCACTGGAGATGATTGAGCCTCGCACCCTGCAGTACAAGCTGCTCGAGCCTGTCCTCCTACTAGGCAAGGGACGTTTTGCTGGAGTCGGTATCGGGGTCCGTGTGAAAGGAGGAGGCCACGTAGCCCAGATTTATGCTATCCGCCAGTCCATCTCTAAAACCCTGGTGGCCTATTACCAGAAGTATGTGGATGAGGCCTCCAAGAAGGAAATAAAAGACATCCTTATCCAGTATGACCGAACTCTGCTGGTGGCTGACCCTAGGTGATGCGAATCCAAGAAGTTTGGTGGCCCTGGAGTCTGGGCTAGCTACCAGAAATCCTATCGATGAGGCAATTGCTAGGATTGTGGGTCTTTTTGCAATAAATTTGGTATATGACCTTTTAAAATTAAAAAAAAAAAAACTACTGCTTTCGTGCTTTCCGGGAGCCAAGATGTTTAAGCCAGGACGTGGTGGGTCGTCCGGAGCAAAGTTCCGAATTTCCTTGGGTCTCCCCGTAGGAGCTGTCATCAATTGTGCTGATAATACAGGTGCAAAGAACCTGTACATCTCTGTGAAGGGGATTAAGGGGAGATTGAACAGGCTTCCTGCCGCTGGTGTAGGTGACATGGTAATGGCCACAGTCAAAAAGGGGAAAGCAGAACTTAGGAAGAAGGTTCATCCAGTAGTGGTAATACGGCAATGGAAGTCATATAGGAGAAAAGATGGTGTGTTCCTATATTTTGAAGACAATGCAGGGGTCATAGTAAACAACAAAGGCAAGATGAAAGGTTCAGCCATCACAGGGCCTGTTGCCAAGGAGTGTGCTGACTTGTGGCCAAGGACTGCATCTAATGCTGGCAGCATTTCTTGATTCTCCCTTAAAAAAACCCTCATTAAAGTGTCTGCCTATTAAAAAAAACAACCAAAACAACAAACTACTAATATTAATCATAAAATTCAAAGGAAAAGAGGTTAGTTAATCAGGTATGACTTGCTCAATTGATGAAACCATATAATCACTGCTTTCTTTTCTAAGTATTTGCCAGTCATCTCTTTAGAAAGTCAATCCTTTCTAGGATTTTCCCAGTATTGAAGTTAAATTCACTAGCTTTTAGTTTGAAGATTCTCTTTTTATTTTTTTGAAAATCAGGACAACATTTGCCCTTCTCTAACCTGTGGTTGAGTAGCTAAGAGGCACGGAGGATAGAGTTTCAGGCTTGGAGTCAGGAATACCTGAGTTCAAATCTGGCCTCAGACACTTACTAGCTGTGTGGCCCTGGGCAAGTCACTTAATCCTGTTTGCCTCAGTTTCCTTATTTGTAAAATGAGCTGGGGAAGGAAATGGCAAACCACTCCAGTTTCTCTGCCAAGAAAATCCCAAATGGTGTCATGAAGGGTCAGACATACCTAAAAATGACTGAACAACAACAAAAAACTCTTGTGGTATCTCTCCCATTTTCCATGATCTTTGAGATATCATTGACAGTGGCTCAGCAACTATACTTGGGCCAAGTAAGTTGAATTCATCTAGGCTAGAGGTGATCTCTTGCTCTCTCCTTACTTAGGCATAAATTTTCTGTTGATCATTTTGCTGCTGTCATTTTCTATATAAAAATCCTTCTTTTCAAAGAAAACAGAAACAAAGCAAGAATTAGCTTTGTAGCTCTGTTGTTAGTTGTCATTGTCCCATCTATCCCCAGCCAAGGTTCTATCTATTCTTGGATCCTCCTTTTCCTTCTAGCATGTCTTAAAAACAAAACAAGCACACAAATAAAAAAGCTAACAAACTCTCCTTGTATTTTGCTTCTCCTCTCTAGATTTGGCTTATTCAGAGCTTTAACATTCCTGACACTGTTTTTACAGGACTTTGCTATGCATTTATATTAATCTTCTGTTGCCTTCATTGAAATGAAAATGGACTTCTATTTTCTGTATATTTCTTTTTTTTCCCCAAATGCTTTATTAACTTCTGGTTTACATCATTCATTTCTGTCAGATTTTGAGTTACAATTTTTCCCCCATTTTTCCCCTACACACCACCCCAGAATAATAGTCATACAGGATATCCCCTCAACCAATCTGCTTTCTTCCATCTCTTCTTAATCAGGTATGACTTGCTCAATTGATGAAACCATATAATCACTGCTTTCTACTTTCCCAGTAGGGCGAGGTGAATCCCCACACCCCATTGCCTGCACATCTTATCTTCCAATTATATGCAAAATAGTATTAATCATAGTATTTATATATTTTTTTAAAAATTTGATTTTAAAAGGAAGATAAGCAACTCTGTATATGCTGTACATGTGTAGCTATGCAAAACATTACCCTAGTAGATATATTGTAAAAGACTGACTATATTTCCCTCCCTCCCATCACACCTTCCACCTGGTCCACTCCCCACCTTGATCCTGTCCCTTTTCAAAAGTGGGTGCTTCCAACTTCCCCCACCCAGCCTGCCCTCCCCTCCACCACCTTCCCCCATTCCCCTCCCCCCCACACTCCTGTAGGGTGAGACACCCTATTTAGTATGCATGTCATACTCTCCCTGGTCCAAATTCAATGAGAATAAGGTTTTGCCTTTTTGCCTTCCTGTTCCTCCCCTCCCCTGCAACCACCTTCCCCTGCCTCCTCTACACTAGACAATTCACCCCATTGCCTCTCCCCATTCCCCCTCACCACATTACTCTCTCACCTCTTAACATCACCTTTTAAGTATCATCCCTTCCTATTAAATTCAACCTATGTATACCTGAAAACATATATACACACATTCACATATGTATTCATATGCCCATATACCCTTCTTCAACTATTTTCATATTGAGAAAAGTTTCATCAGTTACAGTTATTGTTTTTCCCTGTAGGAATGTAAATAGTTCAACTTTGATAAGTTCATAGTGATTTCTTTTCTTTTTACCTTCTCAAGCATCTCTTGCTTCTTGTATCTGAATGTCAGCTTTTCTGTTCAACTCTGTTTTTTTCCTCAAGAATGCTTGAAAGTCCTCTATTCCAATGAATGACCAAATTTTCCCCTGAAACAAAATACTTAGTTTTGCTGGGTAGGTGATTCTTGGTTTTAATCCCAGGACCTTTGCCCTCTGGAATCTCATATTCCATGCCCTTTGATCCCTCAGTGTAGAAGCTGCCAGATCCTGTGTTATCCTGATTGTGTTTCCACAATATTAAAATTTTCTTCCTGGCTGCTTGTAATATTCTCTCCTTGATCTGGGAATTCTGGAACCTGGCTACAATATTCCTAGGAGTTTTCTTTTTGGGATCCTTTTCAGGAGGTGATCTGTGGATTCTTTCAACCTCTCTTTTGCCCTCTAGTTCTAAAACATCAGGGCAATTTCCTTGAGAGTTTCTTGAAGGACGATTTCTAGATTCTTTCTTTGATCATGGTTTTCAGATAGTCCAATAATTTTTAGATTGTCTCTCCTGGATCTATTTTCCAGGTGAGTGATTTTTCCCATGAGATATTTCACATTGCCTTCTATTCTTTCATGTGTTTGGATCTGCTTAATAGCATCTTGACTTCTCATAAAGTCACTGGCTCCCATTTGCTCCAGTCTAATTCTGAAGGAATGATTCTCCTCAGTGAGCTTTTGAGATTCTCTTTCCATATGGCAAATTTGGCTTTTTAAGGCATTCTTCTCCTCATTGCCTTTTTGAATTTCTTTTGCCATTTGAGTTAGTCTATTTTTTAAGGTGTTATTTTCCTCAGTCAGGCTGTTGACTCTCATTTCATACTTTTCTTGCATCTTTCTCATTTCTCTTCCCAATTTTTCCCCCACTTCTCTTATCTGCTTCTCAAGGTCCTCTATGCCCTGTAGCCAGCTTGTATTTTCATTTGGGGCTTTTGGTGCAGGAGTTCTAACCTCACAGACCTCCTCCTGTTCCATGCTTTGATCCTTTTTGCCACCAAAATAGGAGTCTAATGTTCATTTTTCTGTTTATTTTGTTTCCTTTGCCTAGGCATGTTGCCACTCAATTACTTGACTTTTAGGCATGTTGCCAGTAGGACTTTGCCACCAGCCAGGGGAACTTCCATCCCGAACGTTGGGGTTTTCTCAACTGCCTGATGCATTAGTTGGGTGGCCTCTGTGAAGCCTCCACACACTCTGGCAAGCTGGTTACACACTCCAAGACCTCCACCCCAGACCGCAATCCAGATCCAAGAAGGGTAAAGCAAGAGCGATTACCCCCAGACTGATCGCTGGATCCCCCTACAGTTGGCAGGCCAAGAGCTGAAGCTGTAACTCGGCAATGTGGTGCAAGCTGCTCCAGCTCCTCAGTGGCTTCTCACCCCCAGAGGAAGAAGCTGACGCATTGTCCCAACCAGTCCCAAAGTCCATAGGGCACTGACCTCTCACTTTGTCCTAGGCATCTATGTGTTGATAATTCTGGAAAAGCCACAGCTGCTGGTGTCCTTCCAGCCAGCTGCTGGTCTGGCTGCCCTCAGGCCAAAACTGTGACTCACGTAGGACTGGGCTTGGCCCCCAGAGTGCTGCATTGTTGGCTCCCAGAGCTCTGAGCTGGCAGTTCCTTGCTGGGCTGCGAGACTGTCCTCAGTGGGAGGTTAGCTTCTCTGTGTCATTTTGTGGGTTCTGGAGCTCCAGAGGTCGTTCATAGTCCCTCTTTTACATATTTTAAGTGGTGTGGGCTGGAGCTCCTTGGAAGTGCTGTTTCTACTCTGCCATCTTGACTCCGCCCCCATATTTCTTTAAAAAAAAAAACCTAAAGCGATAGGTGAATTCCTTGGCCATCCACATTCATCTCTTTAGACGTATGTTGTGATTTTTTTTCTCTTGCTTGAAATTGTTTCTTTTTAGGTCTTTGGAATTTTAATTTTGAATATCACTCATCCCTCCTGGGTAGAATTCCCTTAAAGTATTTCAATACACGGGATCCTACCTACCATATCTCTGAACTCTTTGAAATCTCATTTCTTAACATCTAGGCTGCATGTCAGACTATGCCCTGATAGCCTCTACTTCTTTATCATAAACTCTACATAGAGTGGTCATTTCCCCTCAAGTTTCCCATCATTTCTACCCCACCACTGAGATCCTCTCTGAGTGAAAATCAGATTCAAACCCTTTGTTTTAAAATCAGATTCAAAACCTTTGTTGGTTCCTCTATGTTTTGAAGGATGAGCCAAATCAAAAAGTTAATAGCTGCTCTGCTTTTAACAAATAGGGAGACCTCTGGCAGATAGCCAGATAATTGAAGTTCCATATCACTACTATATCATACTTTTGTGCCTGGCCTGTGATCTGTTTCCTAAAAATCTTTATCTATTCTCTCTCTCTCTCCATCCAGGTAGTCTGTAGTATACTTCAATGACAAAATCACTTCTGTGTCTCCATCCTTTGATCCTGTATCGCCAATGCAATATTTACAGCACCCATGATCATGATAAAGACCATGGCTATAAGTATCACATGACATTTGATCACAAAGTATGTCAAACTCTCCAGATAGAGGATAGAACTGAAGCATTTATTTAGACACCATAAAACCAAATCCCCAAACCAGTAAGCCAATTCTGTCATAGTACCAAAGATATTCAGAAGCCATAATAATGCTGAGAGTCACAGCATCCTTCAGCCTTCCAACAAGCCAATACAAGATCAATATTTACTCACAAACCTATCTCCTTAATAAGCATCCTCTCTCTCCCACCATCTTGCTAGCTCTGACCAGTTTCCTGTGGGCTCTGCTTCCCTTCAGCAAACTCCTCTCACCACAGGCTCCTTGTGACTACATTCAGCCTATTAGGGGGGCAGAGTTTATCTTCACAGCAGGGAAGCTTCCTGTGGGTTCTGCTGTACCCTTCAGCAAATTCCTTCCATCACAGGCTCCATGTGATAACATTCAGCCTACTGGGGGCAGAGTTTACTTTCAAAGCAGGGGAGGTCTTCAAACTCCCCATAGGTCTATTAAGGGGCAGGGAAGATCTTCAAATTCCCATTCTCATTACAGATCCTCACCTAAATATTCTCCATAATGCTTTCTTCTTCTAGTTCCCATATTTCTTCATATACCCTGATATATTTTTAATGTTGAATGTTACCCTACTCCCAACCTTTTTTACTTGTCTTGTTTGTTCTGAAGAGGGTATATACATCCAGAGCCATAGTCCAATAATAGGTTTCATTCCACCAAGTCTTCGTGATAGCTATGAGGTTAGTTATGCCCCCTTGAATTAAAACTTCTTATTCCTCTTGTTTGTTGTCTAAACTTTGAGCATTTGTATGTAACTTTCTTAAACTTTCTCTCCTGTTAATGTCTGGGAATACCAACTGCTATTCTTCCTTCTTGTGACTACTCTCTACAGGTCTAAAATCACATACAAACTCTTCTTTAGTGTATTTAACACCCTTCACAATCTAGAACCTTCCTACCTCTGCTGTCTTCTTATACATAACTTTTCTCTATGTACTTTATGGTCCATCTATACTAGCCTTCTTTCTCTTTCCTATATGTGATACTCCATCTCCTGTCTCACCCATGCCTTGGCACCATCTGTGCTCCCATACCTGGAATACTGCCCCCACTTTCATATCTTAGAATCCCTAGTTTACTTCAAAACTCAACTCAGGTGCTACCTTCTGTTTAAGTCTTTTCTAATTCCTCTAGCTTCTAGTACTCTCCCTCCCATAAGCATTTTGTATCCATGAGATGTGTATATGTACACATATATGTATATATGATGCATATACTTATATATCTCCATGCTGTGTCCCACTTTAGAATATTAACTCCTTGAGGGAAAAGATTGATTTTACACTTTAAGAGATGGCACATTAGCTTAGGGCAGTTGTTCTCAGAAGCGTGGTCCTCAGATCTTTGGAGTCAGGAATGAGTGGGGAGAGAAATAAGCATTTATATAGAACATACTATATTTCAGGCATCATGCTAAGCACTATTCGCATATTATCATTATCCTCTTTTTACAGTTGAGGAAACTGAGGCATATAGAGGCTAAATGACTTGCCCAGGGTTACACAGCTAGTAAATATCTGAGTCTAGATCTTAATTCAGGTTGTCCCGAATAAGGCCTAGGACTCTATCCATTGTACCATCTAGCCACCTCTAGTTTCCAAGACTCTTTCAGGGGGTCTGTGAGGTTGAAACTATTTGCATAATAATTTGAAGATGTTATTTACCTAATAAAATACTCCTCCATTTTCTAAATATGTATCTATGTAAGGCTGGATTTTCATCAACCAAAATGACATTACAACAGATTGAATGGAGAGGTCCAACTGTCTTGATTGAACCAGCTGTTAAAAAGATTTGCAGAAATATGTAAAACGGTGTCATTCTTCACTAAAGTTTTTTTTTTTATTTTGGAGAGTGTATTTTTCATTAAAATGTTATGTTAACATATAATGAGTTTATTATTCTTTTGAAATGAATCATTTAAAATATTTTGTCATGTAAATTTTTAATATAGTAAATATTAATAAATATGATTCACATAAAGAAAAGCTCTTTGGAGTTCTCAGCAATTTTTAAGAGTGTAAAGGGGTCCTTAGACCAAATATTATAAGAGCTGTTGCCCTAGAGTAAGGTCACATTTTCCCCTTTAAAATGTATGCTACCTGTAGCCAGGGATAGTGTTTTTTGCTTTTCTTTTATGTCCTCAGGCTTAGCACAATGCCTGGCACATAATGAATCTTAATAAATGCTTGTTGATTAAATAATTGATTGATTATGTTGCCCATCTAATGCCTTTCCTGCTACCTCTAGGATCAAATATAAACCTCTCTGTTGTTTAATGCTCATTGCAACCCAGTCTCATCCTCTTTTTTCAGCATTTTCATATATTATTTCCTTCTATGACCTCTACAGTTTAGCCATACCTGTATCCTTACTGTTCCCCACACTTTATATGAACCTTAGCCTTATTTGAATCTTAGCACCAGCTGGCCCCCATGTCTTGAATGTGCCCTAGCCTGACCTTTTTGCCTCTTGGGATCCTTGATTTTCTTCATGATTTGGTTGAATGCCACCCTCTGGATGAGGCCTTTTCTGGTTACATTAGCTGCTGGTGTCTTCTTCTTGAAGATTGTCTTGCATCGATCGGCTTTGTGTGTGTCTTGTATAGATATATACATATACATACATAGTGTTAATGGGACTTAAAATCTTCTCCATCCATTAATAGGCCTCACATGGAGTCCCTTAAGGGAAGCTTGCTTAGAGAAAGCTTATTTGTAGGAAGGCTTTCACACCTTTTGCTAATTTGTAATCAGGCACTGAGTCAGGAGGGTTATGATGCCTTCTGGCTCTGAGAAGTGTATATATACTTTGAGTTGGTATTTTGCTTTGGGGGCTAGCTTATGAGAAGGATTTTGTGATTCCATGGTGTAGCGGCAAGCACCCCAATATCCCCAGGGTGACTGCCAACACAGGTTCTTAGATCTGCTTTTCAAAAGGAAAGCAACTCAAAATGGGTTAACAAGCTTACTTTAATCAAACAAACATACATTACTTAGTTCAGGGGAAAAAGGTCAGCACCCCGAACTTCAGAGTTACAGAACTTACAGATCAGACAGGCTTCCAAACTGTCCCAACATTACATGCATCAATACCAAATCACAGTTACCAGAAAGGGAAGCATCAACATCTGGGTTTTCAAAGCCGGGGGGCTCTCAACAACGGCTTCCCAGAGTCTCATCTGGTCAAATCACACAACACTTCTCAAAGTGAGCCCCAAAGCAAAGCCTCTCCTCAGAGTTTATATAGCCTTCTCTTGGCTCAGAGAATGTAACAACCTCCTTGACCCACTGCCCAATCACAAAGTATCAAGGTGTGGGCTTTCCTGAAAAACAAGCCTCCCACCATAGGCTCCAGGTGCACTTAAGCTAGGGGCAGGGAAGATCTTTAAATTTGCATTTCCATTACATTCGGCCCCAAGATCTTTCATGCCCATAGCATACGCAATTTACATTTGAATTAGCACTAAAACATCTCTTAGGTCACATTTTCAAGGTACATCTAAAGTTACCAAAGTGGCCACTGGGTCTTAAACAAAGTACATTGCTTTTTCACATCAATTCACAAAATACAAAGCATTATCACATAAAGTTCTCTTGGGAGGAGGGGGGGTGTCCTTCCCCTCGCACTGCTCCAGCCCCTGCTTCCAAGTCCAGAGAGGGGGCTGGGCAACAAAACCAAAGTGGGGTCCTTGGGGTCCATGGCACTTCACCCCACCCACCAGTCACAAGTCCATCCTCCCCCTGGGTCACAAACTGTGGGATGCAGCAAGGAAACACATTCAGTGCCCCTGCTTTGCCACACAGTCTTTATCTTGTCCTGTGGCTGAACTCCAAACTCCTGGGTTCCTTCTCCAGCAGAAGGCAGCAGCTCCAGGCTTCTCCACAGGTCTCCATGCAGGCAGCTCACCATTCCTGCTCTCAGCTCAGTGAAGTCAGCATGCAGGCCGTTCTTCTCTCCTGCTCCATGGCTCCACAGAATCACAGCTACCACAACTGGGAAACAAACAATTATCCCAGCCCCCATACTTTCCTTTTACTCAGCAGATCCCATCCTCATCGCCATTTTGTAGCGGCAAGCACCCCAATATCCCCAGGGTGACTGCCAACACAGGTTCTTAGATCTGCTTTTCAAAAGGAAAGCAACTCAAAATGGGTTAACAAGCTTACTTTAATCAAACAAACATACATTACCTAGTTCAGGGGAAAAAGGTCAGCACCCCGAACTTCAGAGTTACAGAACTTACAGATCAGACAGGCTTCCAAACTGTCCCAACATTACATGCATCAATACCAAATCACAGTTACCAGAGAGAGAAGCATCAACATCTGGGTTTTCAAAGCCGGGGGGCTCTCAACAACGGCTTCCCAGAGTCTCATCTGGTCAAATCACACAACACTTCTCAAAGTGAGCCCCAAAGCAAAACCTCTCCTCAGAGCTTATATAGCCTTCTCTTGGCTCAGAGAATATAACAACCTCCTTGACCCACTGCCCAATCACAAAGTATCAAGGTGTGGGCTTTCCTGAAAAACAAGCCTCCCACCACAGGCTCCAGGTGCACTTAAGCTAGGGGCAGGGAAGATCTTTAAATCTGCATTTCCATTACATTCGGCCCCAAGATCTTTCATGCCCATAAGCATACACAATTTGCATTTAAATTAGCACCAGAACATCTCATAGGTCGCATTTTCCAGGTACATGAGAAAATCACAATATAATCTCAAAGTACAAAAGTCCGGGTCTTCCACTCATGGGGCAAATGTTAAATCAGTCACTTATCAGTAAAATCGAAAAATGGTCACTCTTAAGTTAACTCAATCTGTCACATCAGTTTTCAAAGTACATGGTCAAAGTCTTCCACCCATGAGGCAAGGTCTTGATTAACTCAATTGGTCTCTTATCAGTAACGATCAAAGTACAATCAGTCACTTATTCGTTAAAGTCTTACTATATATGCCCATAGCATAGACAATTTGCATTTCAATTGGCACTGGCCATCTCTTGAGTCATATTTTCAAGGTGCGTCTAGAGTTACCAAAGTGGCCAAAGTGCCTGGGGGGCTCACTTTGAGAAATGTTGTGTGATTTGACCAGATGAGACTCTGGGAAGCCGTTGTTGAGAGCCCCCCGGCTTTGAAAACCCAGATGTTGATGCTTCCCTCTCTGGTAACTGTGATTTGGTATTGATGTATGTAATGTTGGGACAGTTTGGAAGCCTGTCTGTTTGATCTGTAAGTTCTGTCTGTATGATCTGAAGTTTGGGGTGCTGACCTTTTCCCCCTGAACTAGGTAATGTATGTTTGTTTGATTAAAGTAAGCTTGTTGACCCATTTTGAGTTGCTTTCCTTTTGAAAAGCAGATCTAAGAACCTGTGTTGGCAGCCACCCTGGGGATATTGGGGTGCTTGCCGCTACACATGGTCGAGATTCTGAGTGGCCATATGTTCAGAGCTCCCCAGCTGCTCAGATGTAAAAGCTCTCTCAATCCAGTGATGTATGTAAAATGTATAGCAATATCACATGATTCAGACAGAGTCCTGTCTGTATTTTCTCTGAAGTTCAGGGTGCTGACTTTGCCCCTGAAGTAGCAAATGTAATTAAAAAAGATTGTTGACACCTCAAACAACTATCTTTCCTAGTAAAGCAGATCTAAGAACCTGTGCTAGCAGCCATCCTGAGGATACCAGGCAACCGCCCCTACAACATGTTATCTTACTCATTAGGATCTAAGCTCCTTTGAAGGCAAAGATTGTTTCTTTTCTGTCTTTGTGTCACCTACACCTAATACAATGCTTGATATATTGCCCCATTATAGATGTTCAGTACATTTTTGTGAATTGGAAAATGCCTTTCAAAACACTGTAGTCACCTTGACACACCCAAACTTTTCTCTTTCCCTAATCATTCATAATCTTTTTCTTAGTTTGAGATTTGAGAATTAAGTTTCTAAATAGTGGTAAGCATCAGGGCATTTCAATGAGAACTCTACATTTCCTGAGTTAGCTGTTCACAGAAACTTAGTGGCAATTGGCATTCAGCTTTTTAAACTAAAGGGAATAATATCCTGGGATTCTCAGTTGTTTTCACAGTATCTTTTTGTGACTTTGAAGTATCCCTTTATCTTTTCTGAGCCATCACAGTGTGGCAATGTTTCCTGGCTTATCTGAACAGTGTTCCTGACAGTTCTGAGCTCTGTTTCCATTCTTCTGATTATTGTAGTATCTGTTGGAAATATCTGGTCTTCTAGCTTTTCAGGATAGGAGTGGGGTAGATGAGAGCCTGTCATTTACTGATTTTCCTCATTTTGTGGTCTTTTGCTAAATTAGTAAAGAAAAAAGTTTCTCCAGTTGGAATTTGCTCTGATTTTTTTTTAGTCAACAGTTTACCTAAAGCTTGACTTTTTCCTTTTAAATGTTTGTCTCTATTTAGGGAGCTATTTTGCTAGCCACTTCATCATGGGAGGAGAAAAGTTCGATTCAACTCACCCTGAAGGATATCTATTTGGAGAGAACAGTGATTTGAACTTCCTGGGGAACAGGCCAGTAGCGGTATGTTACCTAGATTTAATTCACTTTTGTTGGGTATTTCAGTGACCGGTATAGTCATTTACATTACTGAGATTGCAAAGATTAGTCTTTACTTTTTTATAGTTTGACACAAAGCTGAAACATCCAGACATTTAGCTGTGTGTCTAAGCCTTTTTTGTCTGACTTTCATTCGCTGATGAATGTATAGGGATACAAAGCAAATACCACAAATCAAAGCTTTTTTACTAGATCACATGAGAATCTTTAATAGTTCTATAATCTTTTCCCCTTTTGAATTCATGTTTTTTAGCTTCCATTCATTTATTCAACAAATAATTATTGAGTGCCTACTCTATACTACACAGCAATATTACTGGACTAGGCTTTGCTAAGGATATAGGTGATGCATACCATGTATCCTTCTATCCTCAAGAAACCTATAGTTCAATTGGAGAAACAAAACAAATGAGTGTGTGACAATTAAAAATAGTAATAAATAATATTTACATTCAAGACATACCCTGATGCCTCATCTTGGTATAGAGAAGACCCTGGATTTTTGAGGGTTTTCAGTAGTGAATAAACTCTAGAAGGTATTGTCATATGTGATCTGCAGTGGAGGCAACCTAGTTAAGTTTAGAGGGACTCATCACCATAAGGCTGCCCGTGAGGTGATATTTTTTCATTCGTTTCATTAAATGGCATTCTTAAGAATGGAGGAGTTGTGACCTGCCTTGGAAGAAGAAGCATCCATATTGATGACCCATGAAGTTTGGAAGTAGAAGATAGAATATGGTCAAACAATGTAAGAGTGCAGAGGATGGAGAGACTAAGGAGCTGCTGCAGTATAAACAAAGTGGGATTTGAAGCAAGCTTTGAAGGATGACTTCCTAAAGAAGATGACATGAAAGATGATCTAAACTGAGCTTTAGATCCCTAAGAAACTGCCCAGCAAAGGGTGGCAGAGGAAGCAATAGTCCATAAAATCAAGGAGTGAGAGAATGAGGAGTAATAAGAGTAAGCACCTCCATTCTACTCAGGATGGCATAAGTAGACAGCCAGAAACCAGGGAGGGGTTGTGACAGGGGGATGTGCCCAGAGGATCTTGGCCTCGGCTTGACAGAGCTGTAGCAAGAGACAAAGAGAGTTTCCTAGAGGTATCTGACAAAGGAGACAGAGAGGAGGCAGAGGTGCCTGGCACTGTGTGCAAACTTTGGGGTCCTCTTGAGAGTCTGAGATCAGAATGATCTCTGATATGCTCTTGAAGTCACAGTAAGGGACAAAGCAGATCCTAATCAGGGATTGCTCAGGGAGACAGAGATGGGACAGAGGGGATAAGGCAGCCCATAACAGGGGTTCCTCCAAGACACCTAAAACCATTGCCATCTTTGGTATTACCTGGTTCCACCCTGGGATCAAGAGGATGAAGATGAGGTAGAGCCTTGGGGCCTTCCAGGAAGTTTGAAGCCATTACTGTTTCTGGTATTTAGTCAGTCTGTCAGGGCCACAACAGTAAACAAAGCCAAAACCCTGTTGTTGATTGCAAAAGAAGGAGAGGGAGATGAGCTAAGTCCAATGCCTGCTTTGGGTCACCAGGAAAGGAAAGCATAAGCCTTGGCTGAGTCATAGGACAGTACCTCCTCTCAGCTCTAGATCCACCTTCCTGTTCTGGGTGAGGATTGTAGAAGAGGGCAGAGAGAAGGACTAGGGACCAGATGTCTTTATCCATAAATTTGTCAGGACAGTGGCAACGCATCAAGCCTGCAAGAAGAGACAGGACAAATGCTCACCTACCCAATCGAAGTGTAAGAAGGAGTGGAGCCTGGTCCCAAAACAGAGTCCAGGTATGGGTATTGAGGCTAGAGACACAAGCAGAGACAAAATACTCATAATGCAATGAAAATACTATAGGTTAAAAGAACTGCAACTGGTAAATTTGGAAGGAGAAAATAATTCCACAGAAAGTACAAGTAGTCCTCAGAAGAAAGAATGGCTTCAAGAGCCAAGGCAAGAAATGAAGGAAGAAATTAAAAATGATTTAGGATACATAGCTTAGAAGTAAGAGTGAAAAACATGGCACCCTGGAAAACATAATGGAGCAAAGTAATTATGATTCTAAGAGAAAATAAATATTTTACAAAATCAAAAGACCAGAAAATTAGAGGAATATGTGAAATATCTCCTACCAGAAACAACTGACCTAGAAAAGAGGTTAAGGAAAGGCATTTTAAAACTCATTGGACATTCTTTTTTTTTAATTAAACAAATGCTTTATTAACTTCTGGTTTACATCATTCATTTCTGCCAGATTATGAGTTACATTTTTTCCCCATTTTTCCCTACCCACCACCCCAGAATAGCAGTCCCACTAGATATCCCCTCATCCAATCTGCTCTCTCCCATATCTTCTCCCATACCCCCTTCGACTTTGCCATTAGGGCAAGGTGAATCTCTGAGCCCCACTGCCTGGACATCTTATGAAACATTTAATTTTAAAACTTTGATTTTCAGATCCATTCCCCCTCTCCCTTGTCACCCACTCCCTCTGAGAAGATAAGCAATTCAGTATGTGTTGTACATGTATAGCTATACAAAACATTACCATAGTAGATATATTATAAAAGACTGCTTATATTTCCCTCCCACCCGTCTCACCTCCCACCTGGTCCATTCCCTACTTTGATCCTGTCCCTCTTTGATAGTGGGTACTTCCAATCTCCCCTCCCCCCAGAATGCCCTCCCCTCCATCATCCCCCCTCTCATCCTCCTTTCCCCTACTCAGGAGAGTGAGGGTAAGATATTCCATTTAGTATGTATGTGATTCTCTCCTTGAGCCATCTTCAATGAGAATATGCTTTTGCCTTTTTGCCTTCCTGTACTTCTCCTCCCCTGCAGCTACTTCCCCTTGCCTCTTCTACATGAGATAGTTTACCCTACCCTCTCTCTCTCTATCTCCTCTTGCCACTTTCCTCTCTCACCTCTTGACTTCACCCCTTAAGAATCATCCCTTCCTTGGGGCACCTAGGTGGCGCAGTGAGCAGAGCGCTGGGCCTGGAGTCAGAAGGACCCGAGCTCGGATCCGGCCCCAGAAACACAACAGACAAACAAAAACCCAGCCGCGTGACCCCGGGCAAGTCACCCAACCCCAATTACCCTCCAAAAAAAAAAGAATCATCCTTTCCCATCAAATTCAACCTGTGCCCTTTATCCATGTATACCTGTGAACATATGCTATGTACCCTTCTTCAATTATATTCATAATGAGAGAAGTTTCATCAAACACAGTTATTGTTTTTCCATGTAGGAATGTAAATAGTCCAACTTTGATAAGTTCCTTTTGATTTCTTTTCCTTGATTACCTTCTCAAGCATCTCTTGCTTCTTGCGTCTGAATGTCAAATTTTCTATTCAACTCTGGTTTTTTGCTCAAGAATGCTTGAAAGTCCTCTATTCCACGGAATGACCATATTTTCCCCTGAAACAAGATACTCAGTTTTGCTGGGTAGGTGAACCTTGGCTTCAATCCCAGCTCTTTTGCCCTCTGGAATATCATATTCCATGCTCTTTGATCCCTCAGTGTAGAAGCTGCCAGGTCCTGGGCTATTCTGATTGTGTTTCCACAATATTGAAATTGTTTCTTCCTGGCTGCTTGGAGTATTTTCTCCTTGATCTGGGAGTTCTGGAGCCTGGCTATAATATTCCTAGGAGTTTTCTTTTTGGGATCTTTTTTCAGGAGGTGATCAGTGGATTCTTTCAACCTCTATTTCCCCCACTGGGTCTAAAACATCAGGGCAATTTTCCTTGAGAATTTCTTTAAGGATGATTTCTAGGTTCTCTCTTTGATCATGGCTTTCAGGTGTCTTTTTAATAATTTTTAAATTATCTCTCCTGGATCTATTTTCCAGGTCAATGGTTTTTTAAATTTAAATAATTTTTAAATTATCTCTCCTGGATCTATTTTCCAGGTCAATGGTTTTTCCCATGAGATATTTCACATTGCCTTCTATTCTTTCATTTGTTTGGATCTGTTTAATAGTATCTTGATTTCTCATAAAGTCACTAGCTTCCATTTACTCCAGTCTAACTCTGAAGGAATGAATCTCCTCAGTGAGCTTTTGAGATTCTTTTTCCATCTGGCAAATTTGGCTTTTTAAGGCATTCTTCTCCTCATTGCCTTTCTGAGCCTCTTTTGCCATTTGAGTTAGTCTATTTTTTAAGGTGTTATTTTCCTCAGTCAGGCTGTTGACTGTCATTTCATACTTTTCTTGCATCTTTTTCATTTCTCTTCCCAAATTTTCCCCACTTCTCTTATCTGCTTCTTAAGGTCCTCTATGGCCTGTAGCCAGCTTGTATTTTCATTTGGGGCTTTTGGTGCAGGAGTTCTGACCTCACAGTCCTCCTCCATGCTTTGAGCCTCTTTGCCCCTAAAATAGGAGTCCAATGTTGAACTTTTCTGTTTATTTTGTTTCGTTTGCCTAGGCATATTGCCACTTAATTACTTGATTTTTGGGCTTATTGCCACAGTAGGACTCTGCCACCAGACAGGGGAGCTTCCGCCCAAACGTGGGGTCTTCACAACTTCAGCCAGTTGTGTGGCCTCTGTAAAGCCTCCACCCACTCTGGCAAGTTGGATACCCACCCCAAACTTCCCCCCCAGACCACAATCCAGACCCAGGCAGTTTAAAGCAAGAGCGATTAACCCCCAGACTGATTGCTGGATCTCCCTACAGTTCGCAGACCAGGAGCTAGAGCCACTACTGACACTGCAAAATGGCTTCTGTGCAGCTGTTTCTTCAGCAGCTTTTTGCCCCCAGGGGAGGCAGCTGCACGTTCCCCAAATACTGGTCCCAAAGTCCATAGGGCACTAACCTCTCACTTTGTCCTAGGCATATCTGTGCTGATAATTCTGGAATCGCCACAATTGCTGGTGTTCTGGGGTACCTCCAGTTGGCTGAAGGTCTGGCCGCCCTGGGGCTAAAACCGCAGACCTGGGCTTGGCTCTGGGTGCTGTGCAGTCAGTTCCCAGCGTGCTATGCTTCCTACTCTCAGAGCACTGCACTGGCCACTTCCTGCAGGGATGCTGGGCTGTCCTCAGGAGGAGGTTAGCTTCTCTGTGCCGTTCTGTGGGTGCTGTGGCTCCAGAAGTTGTTTGGAGTCCCCTTTCACATTATTTGAAATTTGTGTGGAGCAGAGCACATTGGAAATGCTGTTTCTACTCCGCCATCTTGGCTCCGCCCTTCCTGGACATTCTTAAAACCATGACCAAAATAAAAATCTGAATGCAGTATTTTAACAAATAATTTTTAAAACTGTTTAAGCTCTGTTAGAAGCAGAGGATAAAGTAAAACTAGAAAAACTTCAGAGAGAAACTCAATTAAAAATATCCAGGAATGTTATAGGCAAACTCTTTTCATTAGGAATGATTGAAAATCCTCTATTCTATTAAAGATTCATTTTCCCCCCTGTAGGATTATGCTCATTTTTGTAGGATATGTTATTTTTTGGTTTTAAGGCTTTTTCCTTTTTTTGCCTTCTGGCATGCTCTGTTCCAAGATTTCCTCTTCTTCATTGTTGTTGCAATATGATCTTGTGTAAGCCTAACTGATTTCCTTTGTAGTTCAACTCTGTTTCTTTCTTCTACTTGCAGTATATTGCTCTAACCTTGAAGCTCTGGATTTTAACCATAACATTACTGAGTAGAATTTTTGAAATGCAAACACAAGAGGCAAGAAACACCTAGAAAGTTAAATATATTTGAACAATTTTAAATAGCTAAAACATGAGCAAATGCTTTGATAGGAAGAAAAGAGTAATAGCTTTTCATAATCCCATTGTCCTCAAGGTTTATAGAGGAAGTAAAAAAAAAAGCAAATGCTATATCAGAGAGTCATTGGGGGGGGGGGGGGTTGAGAAAAGAAAGAAAGGGGAAAGGAAAAGGATATGCTAAAGAAGAAATGAGAAAGAAGGAAGAGGAACTTGTTCTTTCTAACATTTAGGTTGTGCCAGAACAGTATACAAATGTGGAGAAAGGGACAAATCATGAACTTCTCTTTTATCTGAACCAAGCAAAGGGGGATTTAACACACACACACACACACACACACACACACACACTCACCCAATTTGATGTAGAGATATTTAACTTCAATTGGAGAATAGGCCAGAAGAGGAAGGTGAGAGATTGGAGTTTAAGAGGGAGGTTAGAGTTGGGAGAGAATAGTCACAAGCAAAAGTAATTCACCTATGGAGGGTATATCATAAAAAGGGAATTAAAAAGAGAAATGGTGAGAATCAGTGATTTGGCTTTGGTCTGAAGAGTAGGGACTCAGAGAAGTAGGATCACTCTACTTCAATTGTAGATTACTAGTGTCCATTTCTGCTCTTTCTTTTCCCACCTTTTTTGTTTGTAAAGTGGGACTGGGGAGCAAAGAAAGGAAAAAAGTAAAAAAGATGATATTATGAAGAGAAAAAAACCATACCTCTAACAGTCCTAACTATGAATGCGAATGAGATGAATCCATCCATAAAATGAAGAAGGGAACCATACTGGATTAGAAAGTAGAATCCAAAAATATATCATTAACAGGAAACACATTTTAGAAACAGCAACAACAACAAAACCCACGTAGAGTTAAAGCAAAATGTAAATATTAAAAAGCAAAAGTAGCAATCATTATCTTAGACAAAATACCGGCAAAACTAGTAGTAGTTAAAAGTGATATACAGAGGAAGTATATATTAACCATACCATCGATAATGAAGTAATATTAATACTTAGCACATACTTACTGAATGGCATAGCCTATAAGTGCTTAAAGGAAAAACCAAATAAACTATAGGGAAGAAATATATCACAAAACTCATGATAGTTGGAGACCTCAGTATGCTCTTTTCAGAACTAGAAAAGTCTAAGAAAAAGAAAGAAGAGACCTGAATAGAATTTAAGAAATGAATTTTAAAAAAAGATATGAGAGACATCTGGAAATTAGTGAATGGGAATAGAAAAGTATATACATATTCCAGGCATGCAATAACATTTGTGTAAAAATTGACCATGTGTTAGATCAAAGAATCAGATGAGAACAAGTAAATATATTAAACACTTCTTTGACCACAGTACAAAAATATTATAATCAACAAAAGGCTTTTGAAGAAAGAGTATAAATTAATTGGAAACTAAGTAATTCAATCCTAAAAAAATTGCTAGGGATAATAGGAATAATAGAACTTTCCATTTTCTTTGATGAAATTAATGAGATAACATACCAAAAACTTTTGGGATGCAGCCAAAGTGATCCTTTACAGTAAATTTTGTATCTCTAAACACTTTAATCAGCAAAAGAGAGAGAGAGAACAAATTAACGAATTGGGCATACAACTAAAAAATAACCACTAGAAAAGCAACTGATCAAACAACAAAAACTAAGCATCAGAATATTTTTATAATTTTTGGTTTTTTATTTAATATTTTATTCTTTCCCAATTAAACATAAAACAATTTCTTTTTCTTTTTTAAAATTAATTTATTAGTTTAGTTTCAGTTAACAAGATTCAATTCTATAGTTCCTTGATTTTCAAATTTCCTTTACCTCCCTCCCTCCACCCCCCATGACAGCATATAGTCCAGTATAGGACCTGCAAATACATTCATATTAGACATTAGTCCAATTACAAAGGCGTATTGTACTAGGTGGGATGAAAAATGCTAAAGAAGAAATAAAAACAAACAATGAAAAGAAAAAAGATCAATTAGTTTGCTTCCATCAGGATTCAAGCTCAGTTCTTTCTAGTTATGTCTCTGGATGTCGCATTTCTCTCCTTCATGAGTCTTTCAGGATTGACTTATATCACTGCATTGCTGAAAAGAGTCTAGCCTGTCATAGTTGGTCATCACACATATGATGTGTCTGTGATTGTATACAAATTTCTTCTGATTCTACTCTTCTCGCTCAGCATCAGTTTGTGTAAGCCTCTCCAGGTAAATATGAAATCTGTCTCCTCCTCGTTTCTTATAGCACAATAATATTTCATTACATTCATATAACACAGCTTGTTTAGCCATTCCTCAATTGATGGGCACCCCTTTAATTTCCACTTCTTTGCAACCACGAAAAGAGCTGCTATAAATATTTTTGTACATATGGGTCTTCCTCCCTCTTCTATGATCTCTTTGGGATATAAGCCTAGAAGTGGTATTGCTGGGTCAAAGGGTATGAAATTTTTTTTTTTGCAGGGCAATTGGGGTTAAGTAACTTGCCCAAGGTTACACGGCTAGGTTTTGGTTTTTTTTTGGTCGTGTGTGTTAAGTGGCTGAGGCCGGAACCGAACTCAGGTCCTTCTGGCTCCGGGGCCGGCACTCTACTCACTGCACCACCTAGCCGCCCCTATGAAATTATTTATAGCCCTTTGGACATAATTTCAGATTGCTCTCCAGAATGGTTGAGTAAGTTCACAACTCCACCAGCAATGCATTAGTGTTCCAATTTGCCCACATCCTCTCCAGCATTTATCACTTTCCTGTTTTGTCATCTTAGCCAATCTGACTGGAGAGATGTGGTACCTCAGAGTTGTTTTGATTTGCATTTCTCTAATCAATAGTGATTTAGAGCATTTCTTCACATGCTTATAGATATCTTTAGTTTCTTTCTCTGAAAACTTCCTGTTCATATCCTTTGACCATTTATCAATGGGGAATGACTTGTATTCTTATAGATTTGACTCAATTCTCTGTATATTTTAGAAATGAGTCCTTTGTCAGAGACATAGGTTGTAAAAATTCTTTCCCAATTTCCCACCTCCCTCTTGATCTTGGTTACATTGGCTTTGTTTATACAGAAGCTTTTCAATTTAATGTAATCAAAATTATCCGTTTTGCATTTTATAATGCTCTCTAATTCTTGTTTGGTCCTAAAGTCTTCCCCTCTCCACAGATCTGTCAGGTAAACTATTCCTTGCTTTCCTGGATTGCTTACAGTATCATCCTTTACACCTAGATCATGCACCCATTTAGACTTGATTTTGGTATATGGTGTTAGATAATGGTCTATGCCCAGTTTCTGCCATACTGTGTTCTAGTTTTCCCAGCAGTCAAATAGTGCATTCTGATCCTAAAAACTGGGGTCTTTGGGTTTATCAAACAATAGATTACTATATTCATTAACTGTTGGGTCTCCTGCGCCCAATCTATTCCACTGATCCACTACTCTACTCCTCTGCCAGTACCAAGCAGTTTTGATGACTGCTGCTGTATAATACAGATTAAGACCTGGCATAGCTAGTCCACCTTCCCTAGCATTTCTTTTCATTAATTCCCTTGATATTCTAGACTGTTTGTTTTTCCAAATACATTTTGTTATTATTTTGTCTAACTCTAAAAAGTAGTTTTTTGGTAAATTGATTGGTATGGCACTAAATATATAATTTAGTTTGGGTAAAGTTATCATTTTTATTATATTAGCTCGACCCAGTCACAAGCAATTGATATTTTTCCAATTAGTTAGATCTGATTTTATTTGTGTGAGAAGTGTTTTGTAGTTGTGATCATATAGGTTCTGGGTTCATAAAACATTTTCTAACATTCTTTTTTTTTAAAATATTTTTGAGTTTCAAGTTCTCTTCCTCCTTCCCTCCTCTTTCCCCAATCCCTCATTGAGAAGGCAAGCAATTTGATATAGGTTATACATGTGTAGTCAGGCAAAATATATTTCCATGTTAGTCATATTGTGAGAGGAAACAGACAAAAAAACCAAGAATAATAAAGATAGGGGCGGCTGGGTGGCGCAGTGAGTAGAGCGCCGGCCCTGGAGTCAGAAGGACCTGAGTTCAGACCCGGCCTCAGACACTTAAAGCACACACAAACAAAAACCTAGCCATGTGACCTTGGGCAAGTTACTTAACCCCAATTGCCCTCCAAAAAAAGCAAAAAAAAAAAAGAATAATAAAGAAAAAGTGTGCTTTGATCTGCATTCAGAGTCTATCAGTTCTCTTTCTGAAAATGGATGTAATTTTTCGTCATAAATCCTTCAGAATTGTTTTGGATCATTACATTACTGAGAATAACTAAGTTATTCACAGTTGATCATTATACAATATTTCTATTACTATATACAGTGTTCTCCTGGCTCTATTCATTTCACTTTGTATCAGTTCATGGAGTCTTTCCAGGTTTTCTGAGAGCATCTGGCTCATCATTTCTTATAGCCCAATAGTATTCCCTTATGATTATATGTAGCAACTTCTTCAACCACTTCCTAATTGATGGACATGCCCTCAGTTTTCCAATTCTTTGAAAAGAGCTGCTGTAAATATTTTTTGTACGTATAGGTCCTTTTCTAAAATAATTTTTTAAAATTAAAAGCTATTGGGATAAACATGCCAATTCTTTTTTTTTAATTTTCATTTATTTGTTTATTTATTTTAGCTTGCAATATTCAGTTTCACAATCCCTTGAGTTCCCTTCCCCCTCCCCCATTATGGTGGCATGTAATCCTATATAAGTTCTACAAATACCTTCACATTAAACATTAGTCAAGTTGTAAAGAAGGATTATAACCAATGGAATGAACCAGAAGAAGAAAGGAACAAAACAAAACAAAAAAGAGAGAAATAAAGTAGTTTGCTTCAATCTGCACTTAGACTCTGTAAATCTTTCTCAAGATGTGGATAGCCTTTTCCATCATGAGTCCTTTGAAATTGTCTGAGTTGGAGCCTTGCATTGCTGAGAAGAGCCCAGTCCATCAAAGTTAGTCATCACAAATACAACGTGTCTGTATTTCTATACAATGTTCTATTGGTTCTGCTCCTTTCACTCAGCATCAGTTTATATAAGTCTTTCCAGGTTATTATGAAGTCTTCTGCTTCTCATTTCCTATATCACAATAGTATTCCATTACATTCATATACCACAACTTGTTTAGCCATTCTCCAGTTAATAGGCTTCCTCTTGATTTCCAATTCTTTGCCACCACAAAAAGAGCTGCTATAAATATTTTTGTACATTTGTATGACCTCTTTGGGATACAGCCCTAGAAGTGGTATTGCTGGGTCAAAGGGTACGTACATTTTTATAACCCTTTGAGCATAGCTCCAAATTGCTCTCCAGAATGGTTGGATCAGTTCACAACTCCACCAACAATGCATTAATGTTCCAATTTTTCCACATCTTCTCCAATTTATCATTTTCCTTTTTTGTCAAAACATACCAATTCTTTATATAGTAAATAGGATTTCTTCCAGACAAGAGCCTGCATTATCTGTAATGGAGAAATGCTAGGGGTATTTTGGTGTGATCAGGGATTAGGAGAAAGCAAGGATGTCCATGTCACCACTATTATTTTATATTGTTCTGTAAATACTAGCTACAGAAAAAAGAAAAGAAGAAATTGAGTGAATTAGCATATGCAAAGAGGAAACAAAATTATCACTTTTCATAGATGTTATTGTTCAGGCATTCAGTCATAAGCAACTCTTTGTGATCCTATGGATCATACTATCCATGTGGTTTTCTTGGCAAAGATACTGCAGTATTTCCTTCTGCAGTGGATTAAGTCACATAGGGTTAAATGACTTGCCTAGGGTGACACAGCTAGTAAATATCTGAGGCCAGATTTGAACTTAGGTCTTCCTGACTCCGGGCCCAGCACTGTAGCCACTGAGCCATCTCAATTCAAAGATTTGGTGAAACAAATGAAACAAGAACTTCTAAGAAGTTCTATGTAAATCTGACAGGTTGGTGGTATAGTGAATAGACTACAGGACCTAAAGTCAGGTAGACCTGATCCTCAGACACTTGTAAGTGTATGACCCTGGGCAAGTCACTTAATCCTGTTTGCCTTAGTTTCTTCATCTATAAAATTAAAAGGAAATGACAAACTACTCTGGTATCTTTGCCAGAGTTGGCCCTCAACAAAGAAAATCTCATATGGGGTCATGAAGAATCAGACATGACTGAAATGACTGAACAATAACAAAATATAAACCTACAAAATTGATCAACCTTCCTATTACCAACAAAACCCAACAGGAAGAGAAAGAAATTCTATTCAAAATGACCATGGAATGTGAAAATATCCGGAAGTCCATTTACCAAGACATATGGGAATTAGAGGAATACAGCTACAAAATACTCTTTACAGAAATTGTGACACTTAAATAGAGAGATAATAGTTGATCGTGATTGGGTTAGCCCAGTCTAATAAAAACGACATTACCATATATATTAATTTATAGAGTCAGTGCCATGGCAATCAAACTACCAAAGGATTATTTTATAGAATTAGGAAAAAAATAACAAAGTTTATCTAGAAAAATAAAAGGTCAAGTTCTAGAAGAACAGAGGTCAAGAAAATATCAAGGGGAAATAATGCAAAATGAAAAAAAATTAGAAAGTAAGGAGTATACCAGATCTTAAACTATAATACAAAGCAGTAATTATCAGAATTGATGCAGTTAGAATAGAGGGAAATCAGTTAACTGGGAAAAAATCTTTGCAAGAGACTTCTCCGATAAAAATCTAATATCTAAGACATATAGGAAATTAACACAGATATATTAAAACAAGGATATGAATAATAAATCAAGTCAGGCTGGAAGAATGTGTGACCTTTAAGATAATAGAAAATTTTAACACAAGAGTATTTGTTGGGGGTGGAGTAGTTGGGGGGGGTGTGGTTCTAGTGAGTCTTATTTCAGACATATTGAGTTCAAGATGCCTATAAGATGTCCAATTTAAAGTTGGGAAGTGATGTGATCAGAATGAAGTTCAGTAGAGAGACTAAGATTGGATCTGCAGAGGGAGTCATATGCATAGATACTAATTAAATTCATGGGAACTGATGAGAGTACCAAGTGATAGTATGGAGAGAAAAAGAGGGACTAGGAGAGAGACTTGGGGGGTACTCACAGTTAGTGGGCATGATATAGATATAGATATACACACACGCATATAGACATATGTATATGTATATATGTATATAAATTCAGTCAATGGAGCAATAAGTGGGAGGAAAACCAAAGAGAGAGCAATCATGAAAATTCAAGGAAGAGAAAATGTCTAGGAGGAAAAGGTGGTTAACAGAGTGAAATAATACAGGGAAGTCAAAAAGGATTAGGATTAAAAAGATATAAAAAGAAAAAATGCAGGCTGTCTGCCATCATGGGCAGCTAGATAGTACAATGGATAGAGCACCAGGCCTAGCATCAGGAAGACCTGAGTTCAAATCCTACCTCAGGTACTTATTAGCTGTGTGACCCTGGGCAAGTCACTTAACCCTGTTTGCCTCAGTTTCCTCATCTTTAAAATGAGCTGGAGAGGGAAATGGCAAACCATTCCAGTATCTTTGCCAAGAAAAATCCAAATGGGATCATGAAGAGTTAGACACAATGGAAATGACTGAACAACATCTGCCACCATGTGAAAAAAGAAATCACTAATAATAAGAAAAAAGGAAATTAAAACAATTCTGAGTTTCGACCTTAATACCTCTCAGATTAGCAAAGATGACCAAAACAGGACAATTAGCACTGTTAGAGGGGCTATAGGAAGAGAGGCACACTAATGCACTGTTGTTCAAATTGTGAACTGGTCCTGTCATTCCAGAAATCAATTTGGATCTGTACCTCCAAAAGTCACTAAACTGCACATACCCTTTAACCTGGAGATATTACTGGGTATAAACAGGGGCACACTCGTAAATGTTTAACAACTGGCTCTCAAAAAAAAAAAGACCCTAAAAGGCTCACCACCCTTTTTAAGTTTAATTTGCATTATTAACTTTTTCTCTCTTACTATCTTTCATTCTAGTCAATAAACAAAATAACAAATCAAACCTTGTTTTGTAGCATTTACCAATTTCTGAGGTATAAATGTTCTCACTGAAAATTTAACACTTAGATGCATTCCTATGTAACCTTCCTAAGCCCCATTTTACCACTCTTTGGAAACACATCATCTTTGCCTTGGTTGGAATTCAAGGCCTGGTATTCCATAAGCCAATGATGAGTGAATGAATGAAAAGAATTTGTTAGGCATTTACTATGTGCCAAACACTATGCTATGTACTGGGAATACTGATTAAAAAACCCCAATATAATCCCTTGTTCTCAACAAGCTCACATTTTTTTTTTCGGAGGGCAATTGGGGTTAAGTAACTTGCCCAAGGTCACATGGCTAGGCTTTTATTTGTGTGTGCGTTAAGTGTCTGAGGTCGGATCCGAACTCAGGCCCTTCTGACTCCAGGGCCAACGCTCTACTCACTGCGCCACCTAGCTGCCCCAAGGAGCTCACATTTTAATAAAGGGAGATAATATGTAGTGGGATATAGCTACAGGGCAAACGGAAAGATCCAGTGGTCTTTAGGGTACAATTCAGTTGATTGATTGGCTGACATATCTCTAAAATATTGGATTCTAGTAACCACATTTTAGGAAGAATATTGACTAACTGCAGTTCATCTATCCTTACCAGGTGGTAAGGAACACTCCAAACCATGCTGTATAAGGAGTAGTTAAAGGAATTGGGAATGTTTAGCCTGAAGAAGAGAAAGAGGAGGGCGTGTATGTGGGAGGAAGAAGAAGAGCAGCTTGGTAGGCTGGAAGAAGTACATGATACATCTATTTTTCTAGTATCTGAAAAATCACACTTAGATCCCTATTGGTGTAAATAAAGAACCACCTCAAGTGATCACATTAATTTGAATTTCCTCTGTGTGTTTCCATTGGGTTGGAACCAGTGACTATATTTTACACAATTATAATTTCAAATAGTGTGTATTCAATTGCATGAAAGCACTTCAGGAGATTTTTTATTTACACTAATAGTGATCATACTGTATTACCTGGAAGAGTAATTAGATTTGTTCTTCTTGGGCCCTGAATACAGAGTCACAAGGCCTAGAATGTAATGGGTAGAAGTGAGAGAGAAGTAAATTTTGGCTCAATACAAGGAAAATTTTCCTAATAGTAAAGCTGTCATGAACTGAAATGGGCTGCTTCAGAAAGCATTACATCCCACACTAGAGGTCTTCAAGCAAAGTCTGGAATGACCACTTGTTAAGGATATTGTCAAAGGGATTCCTATTAAGGTATAGAATCCTTCTAGTTCTGAAATTCTGCAAAATTGAAGTTGAAGGGCATTCTAGCTGTGGAGTTAGGGTTAGGATAGGGAAGAGGAAATTTTCAGAGCTTGTAAGATAGTTTGGCTGGCATAAAAGGTTCATCCTGAAGAGTGAAGATTGTGGAGAGGTATATTGGGAGCAGATTATTTAAGGCCTTTGAAATCCAGGCTGAAGAGTCTGTGCTTTATCCCTATGCAGAAGGGAAGAAAGAAGATGGTGCCATTGAAGGATTTTGAACAGGAGAGTGACCTGATAAATGCAACAGTAACAATAATAATAACATGCTAGGTTTGAAAAATGCTTTATATATGTTACCTTATTTGATCCTTACAACACCTTGTGTGGAATGTGCTATTATGAATCCCCATTTTACTGATGGGGAAACTGGTATCACACAAGCCAATGAATGAATGAAAAGAATTTGTTAGAAGTTAAGTGACTTGGGAGTAGAAACAGGACTTCCGTGCAGCTCTGGCTCCCACCTTCCCCAATTCGTGTAGAAGGTGACTCTGAACAAACTTTGGAGCTCCAGAACCCACAAAATGACACAAAGAAGCTAACCTCCTGCTGAGGACAGCCCGGCAGCCCGGCAGGGAGTAGCCAGCACAGCACTCTGGGAGCCGAACCCAGGCCGACATGAGTTGGAGGTTTTAGCTCCAGGGCAGCCTGACCAGCAGCCGGCTGGAGGGTCCTCAGAACACCAGCAGCTGTGGTCGTTTCCAGAATTATCAACACATAGATGCTAAGGGCAAAGTGAGAGGGTAGAGGTCCTGGGGTATGTGACCAGCTTGCCAGAGTGTGTGGAGGCTTCAGAGAGGGCACCCAACTAATACTTCCAACAGCTGAGAAAACCCCAGTGTTTGGGATAGAAGCTTCCCTGTCTGGTGGCAAAGTCCTACTGTGGCAAAAAGCCCAAAAGTCAAGTAATTGAATGGCAACATGAGCTGGCAAAGGAAGCAAAACAAACAGAAGAATCCAACATTAGACTTCTATTTTGGGGACAAAAAGGATCAAAGCAGGGGCGGAGTCAGGATGGAGAAGAAGAAACAGCACTTTGGCGCAGCTCCAGCTCCCACCACTTCCAATCCATGTAAAAGGGGACTCTGAACAAACTCTGGAGCTACAGAACCCACAAAATGACACAGAGAAGCTAACCTCCTGCTGAGGACAGCCCGGCAGCCTGGCAGGGAGCAGCCAGCACAGCATGTTGCATAGCTACACATGTACAATCTACATTGAATTACTTATCTTCTCAGTGAGGTTGGGTGACAAGGGAGGAAGGGAATGAATCTGGAATTCAAAGTTTTAAAGTCAAATGTTTAAAAATATAGAAATACTATTAATACTGTTTTACATATAATTGGGAAATAAGATATACAGGCACTGGGCACAGAGATCCACCTTGCCCTACTGGAAAAGTCGAAGGGGGTAAGGAAGAATATATGAGAGAGGGAGCAGATTGGATGAGGAGATATCCTGTGGGACTACTTTTTTGGGGTGGTGGGTAGGGGGAAAATGGGGAAAAATTGTAACTCAAAATCTGGCAGAAATGAATGATGTAAACCAGAAATTAATAAAGCATTTGGAAAAAAAAGGATCAAAGCATAGAACAGGAGGAAGACAGTGAAGTCAGAACTCCTTCACCAAAAGCTTCAAAAGAAAATACTAGCTGGTTACAGGCCATAGAGGACGTTAAGAAGCAGATAAGAGAAGTGGAGAAAAAATTGGGAAGAGAAATGAGAAAGATGCAAGAAAATTATGAAATGAGAGTCAACAGCCTGACTGAGGAAAATAACACCTTAAAAAATAGACTAACTCAAATGGCAAAAGAGACTCAAAAAGGCAATGAGTAGAAGAATGACTTAAAAAGCCAAATTTGCCAGATGGAAAAAGAATCTCAAAAGCTCACTGACAAGAATAATTCCTTCAGAATTAGATTGGAGCAAATGGAAGCTAGTGACTTTATGAGAAATCAAGATGCTGTTAAACAGATCCAAACAAATGAAAGAATAGAAGGCAATGTGAAATATCTCATGGGAAAAATCACTGACCTGGAAAATAGATCCAGGAGAGATAATTTTAAAATTATTGTACTACCTGAAAGCCATGACCAAAGAAAGAACCTAGAAATCATCCTTCAAGAAATTCTCAAGGAAAACTGCCCTGATATTTTAGAACCAGAGGGCAAAATAGAGGTTGAAAGAATCTACCAATCACTCCTAAAAAAGATCCCCAAAAGAAAACTCCTAGCAATATTATAGCCAGGTTCTGGAATTCCCAAATTAAGGAGAGAATATTACAAGCAGCCAGGAAGAAACAATTTGAATATTGTGGAAACACAATCAGGATAACACAGGATCTGGCAGCTTCTACACTGAGGGATGGAAAGGCCTGGAATATGATATTCTGGTGGTCAAAGGAGCTGGGATTAAAACCAAGAATCACCTACCCAGCAAAACTGAGTATCATGTTTCAGGGGAATATATGGTCAATCAGTGGAATAGAGGACTTTCAACTATTCTTGAAGAAAAAACTAGAGTTGAATAGAAAATTTGATGTTCAGATACAAGAAGCAAGAGAAGCATGAGAAGGTAAACAGGGACATAAGGAACTTATCAAAGTTGAACTGTTTACATTCCTATATGGAAAGACAAAAATTGTGACTGATGAAACTTTTCTCAGTATGAAAATAGTTGAATGGAATACACACACACACACACACACACACACACACACACACACATATATCGTAGGGTATATGGGTGTATGAATACATATGTGAATGTGTACATATATGTTTACAGGTATACATAGATAGAGGGCACAGGACCAATTTAATACCAAGGGATGATACTTAAAAGGTGAAATTAAGAGGTGAGAGAGGAATATAATGAGAGGTGATGGGGAGAGATAAAATGGGTTAAGCTATCTCATATAAAAGAAGCAAGGGAAACTCTTACAATGAAAGAATAGGAAGGCAAAAGGGAATGGGTCAACCTTATTCGCATTGAATTTGGCTCAGGGAGAGAATGACATACACACTAAATAGGGTATCTCACCCTACAGGAGAGTAGGGGGAAGGGGATGAGACGGGTAATGATGGAAGGGAGGGCAGGCTGGGGGGGAGGGAAGTTGGAAGCACCCACTTTTGAAAAGGGACAGGACCAAAGTAGAGAATAGAACAAGTGGGAGGTGGGATAGGAGGGAAGGAAATATAATCAGTCTTTTACAGTATATCTACTATAGTAATGTTTTGCATTAGCTACACATGTACAACCTATATTGAATTGCTTATCTTCCCAGTAAGGGTGGGTGACAAGGGAGGAAGGGAATGAATCTGGAATTCAAAGTTTTAAAACCAAATGTTTAAAATACATATGTATATATGTATGTATACTATTATTAATATTATTTTACACATATTTGGAAAATAAGATATACAGGCACTGGGGCATAGAGATCCACCATGCCTCACTAGAAAAGTCTAAGGCGGTATGGGGGAAGATATGGGAGAGAGCAGATTGGAGGAGGGGATATTCTGTGGGATTGCTATTTTGGGGTGGTGGGTAGGGGAAAAACGGGGAGAAAATTTGTAACTCAAAATCTGGCAGAAATGAATGATGTTAACCAGAAGTTAATAAAACATTTGAAAAAATAAAAGAAGCTAAGTGATTTGCCTAGGGTTACCCAGATAGGAAGTGTCAGAGGCAGAATATGAAGGAACTCAGGTCTTCTGAACTCCAAGTTCCTCACTTTCTCCACTATACCACCCAGGTGCCTTAGGGAGCTTCAGCTATTTTAGAAAGGTTAAGTTCTCTGTCTTCTACCTTAAGGTTCTTTTATTTTTTAAATTTCCCTTTTTATCCATTGTTCTCTCCCCTTCTCCTTGAAACTGCCTACTCTTAAAGCTTATTGCACTTATATTAATTTCAAAATACTTCATGCTTTTGAAATGTCTCTGCTACTTCAGATCAGCAAAATGGGCACAGCACAGTATTCAGTGTTTTCTGTTCTTTTTCTTCCAACATAGATATAATATTGACTTGAGTCCCCTGTTTTCCTTCCTTTAGTGTCAAACTAGCTTACATATTCCTTTAAATATGTTCTATTCATTTAGGCAGTAAAAACCACTTTAAAACAAGTAAATTATCCAATTAGAATCATATATTTATGTGAGGGACCTAAAAGGTCATTTAATTAACGCCTTCATTTTACATATGAAGAAATGGAGACCCAGAGAGTTGCTATGATTTATACAGGTCACACGGATAGTAAGCAGCTATGGGACTGTGTTTGAACTTGAGTCACTGGCCTCCAAATACGCCTTCTGCTGCCCCACAGCTCAGCTTAAGGTTTGTGCCATGTTGTACCATTTTACTTTGGATTTTTGGTCAGTCTGCAGAATTTGATGACTCGCCATATATTTCCACCTCCCATCTTATAATAACATAAGTCAGACAGTGCCATGCTTGGAATCGAGAAGATGTGAATTCAAACCCAGCCTCAGACACTGACTGTGTGATCCTGGGCAAGTCACTTTATTTGTGTTTGCTTCAGTTTCTTCATCTGTAAAATGAGAATAATAACATCACCAACCTCACAAAGTTGTTGTGAAGAGTGAAGATTAAATGAAATAACCCATATAAAATACTTTACTTAAGGCTCTTTATCCATGTTAACTAGTTTCTTTCTTTAGAAACTAATATTCTATTAATCATAGCCATATAATATGTGGAAAGATATTGGTGTTTAAAAGATAGGCTGAGGGATAGAACCAAGATGGTGAAATAAAAGGAGCATTTCTTCCAAGCTCCCCTAACTGCCCCCTCTGAACAACTTTTTAAAAGTGCATCAAATAAAATTCTAAGTTACATAACCAGCAAAAAGTCATTTTTCCAACTGAGGACAGCTTAGGACAGAAGGAGAGGTCTGCAGCACTGGGGTGAGGGTTAGCTGAGATTATGGCCTGATGGAAGCTACTCCATCTGTGGGATTTGGAAAAGGTGGTAGCAGCAGTAAGTGTTAATGGGAGAGCTTAACTTCCAGGGAGTGTAGGGGGATTGAACATCTGGTCAGAAGGAGATTACAGGGGACCCTGGTGCTAGCACTGGGCATAGGACCATGTGCCATTTGGTAACCCCATTGCCCATTACTCAGTTCTGGGTTATAGTTCCAGGGCAGAGAAGAGTTATGGTTGTAAGAGAGAAAGGGCCATACTTGGAAAAGGACTAGAGTTCAGACTAGGAGAGCACTAACAATATATCTACCCATCTCACACTACCTTGCAAACATAAAAAACTTATGGGCCTCAAGAGCTAGCTGTAAAAACAACAGGACATAAAAACCTGAAGCTTGGGACAATCACATCCTTCCCCATTACTGCCTGGATTAGCAGAGCCCAACTCTGTTAACATAAAGTCCAGAATAAAAAAAATAGGCTGGAAAAAAACGAACAAACAACAACAAAAGGGAATGAGGAAGCTCAAGACACAAACTCAGAAGAGAATGATTTAAAAACATCCACAAGCAACCCTCCCCCCTCCCAAGAAAAATGCAAATTGGATACAGGTCCAACAAGAATTACTAAAAGAGCCAAAGAAAGCCATTTTTTTAAAGAGCAAAAACCTATTTTAATATGTATACATATAATACAGTGCTTAGCATATAGTAGGTGCTATATAAATGTTTATTCTCTTCCCTTTCTCTCTCCATACCAAAGCATGGTTGCTGACTTCCTTCAACTTGGTTAAGCAAAAGTGAGTAAGAATAAAGGAAACAGATAGTGGGAGTAATACAAGGCTGAAATTTTACAAGAGAAGAGTCTCAATAGTACAGGAGGCAAAAGATTAGAAAGTAGAGGACAATATTGAGTTGAATTGGCTCATCATAGAGGCATAATTTGAGACAGAAGCAAGTGAATGAGGTCTGATGAGAGGTACTGGCCAGAAGTACTGTGGGGTAAAGGAATTGGAAGTCTTGAAGAATGGATTTAGGAAGAGTGAAGAATAAGGAGAGATGCAACGATAAGAATTTATGGTTAGACGGGAATCTCAGCATGTTTTTTGTTTTTTGTTTTTTTATTAAAGAAATAGAATGCTTGTGGGTAATAATGAGATCCACTGTGTAAGTGACCATCCTTGTGTGGCTGAGGTGCAGTAAAGGAGTTTAAAATTTAAAAATACTGAAACATTTGGAACATAAGGAATTTTAGGGAGCAGCAGCAGCATGGCTGTTGAGGTCTCTCAATAATTGAAGGTGGGAGTTGGGGAAGAGAGAAGTGCTGAACTCCTTGAATAAAGAGGGAGAATGAGTTGAGGACTGGTATAAAACAGATACCATAATCTTCACTTGGGTAAATTATATTGAGAATAGATTGTTTTGTAGAAATAAGGTAGGCTACACACCATTTCAGAATAATGTAAAAGGGGGACTCTGAATGACCTCTGGAGCTCCAGAACCCACAAAATGACACAGAGAAGCTAACTTCACACTGAGGACAGCCTGGCAGCCTGGCAGGGAGCGCCCAACTCAGGGCTCTGGGAGCCGACAATGCAGTGCTCTGGGAGCCAAGCCCAGGCCTACATGAGTCTTAGTTTTGGCCTGAGGGCAGCCAGACAAGCAGCTGGCTGGAGGGACACCAGCAGTTGTGGCTTTTCCAGAATTATCAACACATAGATGTCTAGGACAAAGTGAGAGGTTAGTGCCCTATGGACTTTGGGACCAGTATTTGGGGAACGTGTCAGCTTCGTCCCCTGGGGGTGAAAAGCTGCTGAGGAAACGCAGCAGAGGCCATTTTGCAGTGTCAGTGGCAGCTCCAGCTCCTGGTCTGCGAACTGTAGAGAGATCCAGCAATCAGTCTGGGGGTTAATTGCTCTTGCTTTAACCTGCTTGGATCTGGATTGTGGTCTTGAAGGAAGGCCTGGGGTGGGTATCCAATTTGTCAGAGTGGGTGGAGGCTTTACAGAGGCCACCCAACCTCCGGAAGTTGTGAAGACCCCATGTTTGGGATGGAAGTTCTCCTATCTGGTGGCAGAGTCCTACTGTGGCAACAAGCCCCAAAATCAAGTAATTAAGTGGCAATATGCCTAGGCAAAGGAAACAAAATAAACAGAAAAATGCAACTTTAGGCTCCTGTTTTGGGGGCAAAGAGGATCAAAGCATGGAACAGGAGGAGGACTGTGAGGTCAGAACTCCTGCACCAAAAGCCCCAAATGAAAATACAAGCTGGCTACAGGCCATAGAGGATCTTAAGAAGCAGATAAGAGAAGTGGGGGAAAATTTGGGAAGAGAAATGAAAAAGATGCAAGAAAAGTATGAAATGACAGTCAGCAGCCTGACTGAGGAAAACAACACCTTAAAAAATAGACTAACTCAAATGGCAAAAGAGGCTCAGAAAGGCAATGAGGAGAAGAATGACTTAAAAAGCCAAATTTGCCAGATGGAAAAAGAATCTCAAAAGCTCACTGAGGAAAATCATTCCTTCAGTTAGACTGGAACAAATGGAAGCTAGTGACTTTATGAGAAATCAAGATGCTGTTAAGCAGATCCAAACAAATGAAAGAATAGAAGGCAATGTGAAATATCTCATGGGAAAAACCACTGACCTGGAAAATAGATCCAGGAGAGACAATTTAAAAATTATTGGACTACCTGAAAGCCATGATCAAAGAAAGAGCCTAGAAATCATCCTTCAGGAAATTCTCAAGGAAAATTGTCCTGATGTTTTAGACCCAGAGGGGGAAATAGAGGTTGAAAGAATCCACCAATCACCTCCTGAAAAAGATCGCAAAAAGAAAACTCCTAGGAATATTATACCAGGTTCCAGAATTCTGAGGTCAAGGAGAAAATACTACAAGCAGCCAGGAAGAAACAATTTCAATATTGTGGAAACACAATCAGAATAGCACAGGACCTGGCAGCTTCTACACTGAGGGATCGAAGAGCATGGAATATGATATTCCAGAGGTCAAAAGAGCTGGGATTAAAACCAAGAATCACCTACCCAGCAAAACTGAGTATCTTGTTTCAGGGGAAAATATGGTCATTCAATGGAATAGAGGACTTTCAAGCATTCTTGAGGAAAAAACAAGAGTTGAATAGAAAATTTGATATTCAGACACAAGAAGCAAGAGATGCTTGAGAAGGTAATCAGGGAAAAGAAATCAAAAGGAACTTATCAAAGTTGAACTATTTACATTCCTACATGGAAAAACCTTCCTCATTATGAAAATAATTGAAGAAGGGTATATGGGCATATGAATACATATGTGAATGTGTGTATATATGTTTACAGGTATACATGGATAGAGGGCACAGGTTGAATTTGGTGGGAAGAGATGATACTTAAGTGGTGAAGTTAAGAGGTGAGAGAGGAAAGTGACAAGAGGAGATGGGGAGAGACAGGGTAGGGTAAACTATCTCATGTAGAAGAGGCAAGGGGAAGTAGTTGCAGGGGAGGGGAAGAATAGGAAGGCAAAAAAGCAAAACCCTATTCTCATTGAATTTGGCTCAGGGAGAGAATGACATACATACTAAATGGGATATCTCACCCTGCAGGAGAGTAGGGGGAAGGGGGATGAGAGGGGGGATGATGGAAGGGAGGGCATTCTGGGGGGAGGTGAGGTTGGAAGTACCCACTTTTGAAAAGGGAAAGGATCAAAGTAGGGATTGGACCAGGTTGGGGGTGGGATGGGTGGGAGGGAAATATAAGCAGTCTTTTACAATATATCTACTATGGTAATGTTTTGCATAGATATACATGTTCAACACATACTGAATTGCTTATCTTCCCAGAGGGAGTGGGTGACAAGGGAGGAAGGGAATGGATCTGTAATTCGAAGCTTTAAAACTAAATGTTTCAAATACATATAAATACTATTATTAATACTATTTTGCATGTAATTGGGAGATAAGATGTGCAGGCATTGGGGCACAGAGATTCACCTCACCCTAATGGCAAAGTCGAAGGGGGTATGGAAGAAGATATGGGAGAGAGCAGATAGGATGAAGGGATATCTTGTGGGGCTGCTATTCTGGGGTAATGGGTAGGGGGAAATGGGGAAAATTTGTAACTCAAAATCTGGCTGAAATGAATGATGTAAACCAGAAGTTAATAAAGCATTTGTTAAAATAAAAAAAATTTTTTAGAAAAATAAAAAAAAAGAAGCAGATAAGAGAAGTGGGGGGAAAATTGGGAAGAGAAATGAGAGAGATGCAAGAAAAGTATGAAATGAGAGTCAACAGCCTGACTGAGGAAGACAACACCTTAAAAAATAGACTAACTCAAATGGCAAAAGAGGCTCAAAAAGGCAATTAGGAGAAGAATGCCTTAAAAAGCCAAATTTGCCAGATGGAAAAAGAATCTCAAAAGCTCACTGAGAGGAATCATTCCTTCAGAATTAGACTGGAGCAAATGGGAGCTAGTGACTTTATGAGAAATAAAAATGCTATTAAGCAGATCCAAACAAATGAAAGAATAGAAGGCAATGTGAAATATCTCATGGGAAAAACCACTGACCTGGAAAATAGATCCAGGAGAGACAATTTAAAAATTATTGGACTACCTGAAAGCCATGATCAAAGAAAGAACCTAGAAACCACCCTTCAAGAAATTCTCAAGGAAAATTGCCCTGATGTTTTAGGACCAGAGGGCAAAATAGAGGTTGAAAGAATCTACTAATCACCTCCTGAAAAAGATCCCAAAAAGAAAAGTTCTAGGAATATTATAGCCAAGTTATGGAGTTCCCAGATCAAGGAAAAAATATTACAAGCTGCCAGGAAGAAACAATTTGAATACTGTGGAAACACAATCAGGATAACACAGGATCTGTCAGCTTTTACAGTGAGGGATCGAAGGACTTAGAATATGATATTCTGGAGGTCAAAGGAGCTGGGTTTAAAACCAAGAATCACCTAGCCAGCAAAACTGAGTATCATGTTTCTGGGGAAAATATGGTTATTCAATGAAATAGAGGACTTTCAAGCATTCTTTTTTTAAAAATTGTTTTATTTTTGTATTTGTACATAGTGGACACAATGGTTTTTTTTGTTTGTTTGTTTGTTTTTGTTTGGTTTTTTGCTTTATTTGGGAGGTAGGGCAATTGGGGTTAAGTGACTTGCCCAAGGTCGCATGGCTAGTTTGTGTGTGTGTGTGTGTGTGTGTGTGTGTGTGTGTGTGTGTGTGTGTGTGCGCGCGCGCGCGCGCTAAGTGTCTGAGGCCGGATTTGAAGTCAGGTCCTCCTGACTCAAAGGCTGGTGCTCTATTCACTGTGCCACCTAGCTGCCCCCTACTTTCAAGCATTCTTGATGAAAAAACCAGTGTTGAATAGAAAATTTGACATTCAGATACAAGAAGCAAGAGAAGCATGAGAAGGTAAACAGGGAAAAAAATCATAAGGTACTTATTTAAGTTGAACTATTTACATTCCTACATGGAAAAATGATAATTGTAACTTATGAAACTTTTCTCAATATGAGGATAGTTGAAGGGAATATAAATGTGTGTGTGTATATATATATATATATATATATGTATACATATATATATCTATATAGGAGGGTATATGAATGTATGAATACATAAGTGATTGTGTGTATATATGTGTACAGGTATATGTAGACAGAGGGTACAGGACCAATTGAATAGGAAGAGATAATACTAAAGGTGAAATTGAGAGGTGAGAGAGGAATATAATGAGAGGAGATGGGAAGAGTCAGAATTGGGTAAATTATCTCATTTAGAAGAGGCAAGGGAAAACTGTTACAATGGAGAAGAACAAGAAGGCAAAAGAGAATGGTTAAACCTTATTCTCATTGAATTTGGCTTAGGGAGGGAATAACATACACACTAAATAGGGTATCTCACCCTACAAAAGAGTAGGTGGGGGGGAAGGGGATAAAAGGGGGGATGATGGAGGGGAGGGCAGGTTGGAGGGGCAGGGAATTTGGAAACACCCACTTTTGAAAAGGGACAGGGTCAAAGTAGAAAATAGAACAAGTCGGGGGGGGGTCAGGATAAAATGGAGGGAAATATAGTCAGTTTTTCACAATATATCCACTATGGAAATGTTTTGTGTAGCTACACATATACAACCTATATTGAATTGCTTATCTTCCTAGTAAGGGTGGATGACAAGGGAAGAAGGGAAAGAATCTGGAATTCAAAGTTTTAAAATAAAATGTTTTTTAAAATTGTTATTATTTTACATGTAACTGGGAAATAAGATATACAGGCACTGGGGCATAGAGATCCATCTTGCCCTACTGGAAAGTCAGAGGGGGCATGGGGGAGGATATAGGAGAGTGCAGATTGGGGTAGGGGGTATACAGTGGGATCGCTGTTTTGGAGTGCTGGGTAGGGGAAAAATGGGGAGAAAATTTGTAACTCAAAATCTTGTGGAAATAAATGATGTAAACTAAAAATAAACATAAAATTTAATTTAAAAAGAAATTAGCAAATGTTACCAAAAAGAAAAAAAAAGAAAAGAAAATGAAAGTTATTTATATCCAGAATTCCAATTGTATTACTGATAAATTAATTTATATTGTTGAATAATTAGAATACTACTGAGAGTTATTGTGTTTAATACCCCACCTTTTCCAAATGAGTTAGTTACTCTTAGGATTTGTAGAAAACAGTTAAGTGGAGGACTGCTCAAAATCTTCCCACATTTAGTGGCAGTAAGTGCTTTGTGATAAATTAATTACTCTTCTCAGAGGAGAAATAGGATACATAAAGTTAGAGATATATTGAAGGATATTCTCTGTAGCCAATAGAGATTTCATGAAATGTGATGTTTCTTAGGTCTTCATCTTGAAGTCTTGAGTCTCTGCCAGCTGTCTAAGACCACAAAGGTTTAGAAGGGAAGAGGACAGTAGCTCCTTGAGAAATTAGTGGAGATGAGATAGATAGTAATTCCCAGGGGTCTCTGAGGTTCAAACCAGGAATGACTTTCCACCAGCTATCTAAGTAATACAGAGGCCTGCTGTCTTGAATTGTGTGTGTGTGTGTGTGTGTGTGTGTGTGTGTGTGTGTGTGTGTGTGTGTGTGTGTTGGGGTAGGTAGGTGGGGAAAGGAAGTTAGGAAGCAGTTCAAAAGATCTTCCCAGTATGGCTTTCTGGCTTTCCCTTTATATCCAAAAACAGTCCCACTTCTTATACATTAGATATGTTACAGTTTATTTAATTCCCAGAGATTCTAGGACAGCAATTGACTGAATAGATGAGAGACTCATTCTTCTTATCTCTGCTTATAATTGGTAATCTATTATCTACAAGAACTAGGCTGTTACAAAGAAACTTAGGCTGAGTTGAGCATTATCACATTTTTGGAAATGGGAGAGCTCTCTTCCTAGCAATTTAGAGATATAAGGTAAAATAGGAAAGTTGCATAGATGAATAGGTACTAGTCAGAATGTCCTAAGAAGCTTTTCCTTGGCTGATGTCAGAGAGAAAGATCTTAAGCCTCCTTCTCTAGGGAGAACAATAGTCCCTGCATTAAGCAGGGGCAGGGTCATATGGTTCCTAACCTAAAGGGTGTGTGTGTGTGTGTATCCCTAGTGGGGTATAAGAAGCTTTTCAAAAGAGGCATGGGCATATTTGATAAGTCACTGTTGACTAATATTAAATTTTTATTTTCTGTGTGCATATTATTGGTAAACTCTAAAATTTATTTTCTTTTATATTGAATCGAGGTATGGGAAAGTTTGCTAAAAGCCTGGGGCTATGGAGACTGAAAAGGTTGGGAACCTCTGCTTTAAGGAATTGCAGTTTCCCCCTTGGATTCTATATATAAATGCTGACCTAGATAGGAGATGAGGGAAAATTTTCATGAGTGCTTGCAAGGATATTAAGGAGAAAAAGGCTTCTCCCAGCACTATAGCTAGTACACCAGTTCCTACAGCATACAGCATGCTATATAATTTCATTTTTTATTATAGAAGAAAGTTGGCATTTGCAATTACAAAAATCCTGAAGACCAAATGCATCATTATTATTTGCATCATTAATAGTAACGTCAGGTCAGACATTATGGAATGCATTAGAGGTTAAAGAGTGATGTTTGGTTCTACCACAAGCTGCCCTTAGGGGAGTACTTTTTTGGTTCATCTTCCTTGCCCACCTCCTTTGTTCCTTTTCTGCAAATAAGGGTAAATGTAGTCAGGTAGTCCTCCTGCATCCAATCTAAGGATCAGTTGGTGTATGTTCTCAAATGCTGGCTGTGAGATAGGAATAAATATACTCAACTGAGGACAAACAACAAAGATATGACATCTTGGAGTATCTCTTCAGTGAATTAATATTAGTTGTGTAATTTCACTCTACTGAACCAGCTCCTGGGTCATACCCTTACTCAACTTCATACTTGTTTGGTGGAAGAAGCTGCAATTAAAGGTAAACACACTGCTTGATCTCTGAAGAACTGTATCCAGTGTCAGTTGGTGGCTGTCATGCAGAAGGGAAGGCAATGATGACAGATTTCATACAGTATTGAAGCAAGATTGACACATGTTCCCAGAGAAATCTGACCCAGTAAATATTTGGAGTAGGTTTGGTAGTAAATTTGCATTCTTAAAACAGAAGTGTGTTTTATCTGGTTCCTGGCTCTTCTTATAGCTGTTGCTATTGAGTGGTGGGGTCAAGAAAAGGTCACATTCAGCTTTTAGTTCTTCATAAGCAATATCAAAATTTGATAAATATATTACTGTATCCTAAAAGCTGGTGGAATGTATAGAATGAGGTAGATGGTTGGGTATTGAAAGTCAAGACAGGAGTTTTATGATCCAATTATAAAAAGTGTCTATAACCTTGGACAATCATTCTATTTCTCAAATTGCCCGTTTGTAAAGTGGGGATATCACTGGCTTTATAGGAATGTGAGGCTTAATTCTTGGAAAGTGCCTTGAGATTGTTGGATAAAAGAAACACAGAGTAATGTTGGCTGCTGACCATTAATATTCCAAGCTGGTCGTTCCTGCAGCTGCTGGCAGCTTTGAGCGGGTCATGCACCTGTTGCAACTCAACCTCTTCACAGTTGCCGTATAAATGGTCAAAGTTTTCATTGCCAATAAAGTCTCTTCTAACTTAAGCGGTATTAGAATTTTCTCGGATGCTGCCCTTCCCTTATAATTTTGGGTTGCTTTTGTCATGCCCTTCAGGATCCTCAGTCTGCAAATGGGCATCAGAGGGTCTATGCTCCCAGAGACCCAGTTTTTTACTGTTGCTTATTTTATAAGTCTTAGGAGGGGGAGTGGTCACATTTATAAATAATCTGAATATCTTTAATACCTTTAAACATATGTCCTGGCCTTCTTTCCAGGTGGCACAGGATCTGCTGCTGCCTTTTGCTTTTTATATATTTGGATTATTTGTTATGTTGGTGTAAATTAATACTGAGGTTTATGGTTTCTTTAGGTTTAGTGGACTGAGGATTGACAGCGCCAGCTGCCTCGTTGGCCACATGCCTTTCATGGCGATGCATTCCAACCTTTCCCCTGGTCACAAAGGGAAAGTTGTTGAACTTGATCCTAGAGCCTTCTGGCTTACATTACCAGCTAGGGGCCTTCTTCTATAACCAGGCACCATTAGCAAGCTGTCCATTTTTCTCATGCCCTTGGGTAGAGCTAATGTAGTAGTGATGCTGCTGGCTACAGTTAAGATGAATAGAGGAAAATTTTGCTTTCTGAATAAATATATTCTTGAAAAGTTGTTTAAATTGATTTTTTTTAAGAGAGCAATTGTGTTTATGTGTGAAATGGGGGAACTTTTATTTAAAGGAGCCTGTCAATTAATCCATTTGTAGATAGCGGTAGAGAGTTGTATAATAAGCATCTTGGTCTGCCTTTTATGATCCTAACATTAAGTATTTCCTTTTTATTAGGTTTAGTGACTGATGTGGTCTTTTCTTTTAAACCCTGTATGGAAAACTCCAGACTTGTAAAACATAAACTAGGAGGCAAGTGCTCAGACTTAAAAAGAATGTTGTGTTTTACAGAATGTTTTACATTGACAGGCTAGTTCTTTTTAATATTAGCTCTCCTATTATATTACAGTATGATTTGGATTATGCATATTGTATTTATAAGCAGCTTTTTACAGATCAGTGCTGTTGTATGTGTGAGATGCAGTGTGGTGTCAAAGAGTGATCTTGGAGTCAGGAAGATCTGGGTTCGAGTCCTACCTTTGATGCATTCTGGCTGTGATCTTGGGCAAAGTACTTAACCTCTCAGTTCTCCAGACAAGTCCCTAAGATCATTCTCTAAGTGGCAGAGCAAGTGTCAGTCTGCATAGGTAGAAGGTCTTCACTGAGAGCTTTCTACACTGATGACATCATTAGTCTGGCTTAAAAAACTGTCATCTGTGATTATCTGTGTTCAGGGCACAGGACGAAAGAAACTGTTTAATTGGGGATTCTTGTAGAATGCAGATGATGTTTTTTGGTCTTCATATTTGAAATTTAACTTCTTATTTTTGGCTGTGCCTTTTTGAAAATACAGAAAAACCAGATTTGAGAGACATACTCCATTCTGTTTGTCTTACCTTTTGTCCTTTCCAAAGAATAGGAAAAAAAATTTTAAATGACTTTCTCCTTGGGAAAGTGATTTTCTAACACTCAACTGCCAAACATGGGCAAATAAATTCCAAATATATAAACAGAAGCTCTTTCACAATATCCAGATAACAGCACAATTACATAATTATTTCTATATTAGAAACTAATATGTCACTAAAGTGCAGAATCTGACCCTACAAATTAACACTTTTACTAAACTGTTTTTTGATCCCTAAAATAGCATTGAAAACTTGTTCCCTTTTTTATTTTAAGATTGGCTTCTCCTATTTCACCCAAGCTGAAAATGCAGTGACAGCTCTTGGATCCAGTCCTACTATTGATGGATGGAGGTGGGGGTAGGGGTGGAGGGGTTTTTAACCTGATCAGATTTGCTTTTACTTAGTCAGCCTAGTTTCTCCCTCCCTTTCTTCCCCCACCCCCACCCTTGGGGGCTAGTCTAGCAGATCCTCTTAGCCTACTGGAGCTCAGAACTCCAGAGCTCATCTTCTCTAGTAGTGGGGATTATGGAGGTGTGTGCAACCTCGCCCAGCAACTGCTCCACATTTTGCAGGTGTTAGAGGACTTATTTCTTTCAGGATATGAGAACACACAAAACATGATACATTCTAGTTCATATAAAATTAAATGCATCTTTGGAAAATGAGGAACAAAAGGAATAAAATAGTTGCTGCCTGTGTGAGAAAATGGGTGGGAGAGATTTAAATATTTAATATTTGGCCTTAACAGGGATTTTTGAAATTATTTATTTTATTGAATACCATTAATCAAATTTATTTAGTAACTATTTACATTTAGTGGATTTCATTGTATAAAATCATTTTTCAGTCACTAGCCCTCCATCAGGATTCTTTTTTAGATCATTGTCATTCGTTTTTCCTCTTATGATTTTAATTAGTTAGGCTGCTTCCAGCTGTGCTTTTTTTCTGTAATTATAATTTTTAGGTTTAGCCTCAAATAAGAAAGAAAATACATCTCCACTTTACAAACTGTCAATCTCCATTAATGTGCTGGTTAGTTTTTCTGAACTGGTTTTTTTTTAACTTCCCCCCTCCCCCCCTTTTAACTTTTTATTATTATTTGGGGAGAGAAAAGAGATAACATATCTCTTTATTTTTGTAATTCTCTTTCATATTTTTCCAAATTGCTCTTCAAAAATAATTCACAGATTTGCATTTCCAAGCAATGAATGAGTCCTGCCACCATTGAGTCGTGTTACTTTTAATTATTTTTACCATTTCAGTGGGTATGAGGTGGTGTCCTAAAATTAGACCTTTTTTTTAAACTTATATTTATTTAGTTCTAGAAAATTTATTTGGAATTGGTTCTTTGTTGGGAATTATTTTCAAGTGAATACACTTTCCTTTGAGAGTGGTGGGTCACTGGGTGGAAATGTATTCAATCATCCTGATCAGATCTCTTCAAATTCTACCACTATTTAAAGTATTCCTTATCATCACTTATACTGAAGAGTAGAGATAGGGAGAACAATTGAAATGAGTTGTTTTCTCAGGTTTTTTGTATTACAAACAGAAGAAACACTCAGAAGTATAGCTTTTTTTAAAAAAATATTCTTTATACTATGTTTCTAATACTGCAGAGATTTATTTATTCAAAAATAGTCACAAAGTGTTATCCTCTCTATAGTTAAGGTTCCTGCATTGGCAGAATGCAGCCAATAAAAGACCCAATAAAAAAACTTAATAAAAGGTTAAGTGTTTGGAACGTGAGTTAAGATGACACAGAAAGTCATAGAAGAGCCTATCTCATCCACGTATATTTTCAAAGATCTTAAAAGGGTACCAGGTTGAATAATGATAGAAAACTCCAAAGGTAAACAACAGTAAGCCCTGTCCCCCGTCCCAGACTACACAAAATGAAAGCCAATAGCCTGCTTGACCTGTATCTGGGGGATGGGGAAGCCCAGAGGGAAGAGAGACAGCCAGAGAAGCTATTGAGAGCTCAGGTAAACAGCCCTGAAGCCAGCACTCTGATCAAAAATGTCCCCCAGGGTCCCAGAGCCTGCACTGTGACTGAGTGTGTTTCAGCAGGGCTTGAAACCTGTCATCACACTGAGTGCAGGCAAACCAGAAGAGGTGGAAGCCATTGACAGGAGAACTGGAAATTGGGCACAGGACCAACCTGGCCTCACCACTCCATCTGAAAGTGCAAGCAGAAACCGAGCCTAGAACTAGCACAAAGACTCAAGAGAGAGAACTAAACTGCTAAAGAAATGAGGAGATTGAAGAAAACAATTGACACAATAAAGAATTCTGTGGGGGGCAGCTATGTGGCACAGTGAACAGAGCACCTGCCCTGGAGTCAGGAGGACCTGAGTTCAAATGTGGTCTCAGACATCTTACACTTACTAGCTGTGTGACCTTGGGCAAGTCACTTAACCCCAATTGCCCTCCCCCCCCAAAAAAAACACTAAAGAATACTGTGGGTTAAGAGATGCCCAAGATTTAAATCCAGAAGAGCATATGGGTGGGTAAATAATTCTAGCTCTGATACCTTATTGATGAAAATACCTTTTGACTCAGTCCTAACAATCACATTCTATAGGTTTTGCATAAAATAATAACAAACTAGCTTGGAGCCTGGGCATTTGAATATCTGGCAGTTTAGAGTTCAAGTCAAGTCCCTGACAGGGAAGGAATCACCTGGGGAAGATAGGGGTCAGGGCTGTGGGAGTATCAGAACTTGTATAGTTTTCATTTTGAGGTCTTAGTAGTGTCCCTGAACAATCGACAGCAGTGTCTACATCAGGAATCAAGGTTAACTGAGGCACACTGAGGAAAGGCCACCTCACGACTCTACAGAGCGTAGTAGAAAGTGACTCCATGCCAAGGAGAACAAAGATGCCAGCAAAAGGTCTTCCAGGAGGGGCGGCTAGGTGGCGCAGTGAGTAGAGCATTGGCCCTGGAGTCAGAAGGACCCGAGTTCAGACCCAGCCTCAGACACTTAACGCACACACAAACAAAAACCTAGCCATGTGACCTTGGGCAAGTTACTTAACCCCAGTTGCCCTCCAAAAAGAAAAAAAAAAAAAGGTCTTCCAGGAGCTGTGATACACTTTACCATAGCCTGTGCTTTACAGTCAGGCCTACATTCCTCTGGACTTTGTATGGACTCTTGGAAGAGTGTTCCTCTTGTTTTGGGGGTAATGTTTTGTACCAATTATCCTTACTATATCACCTTAGTAAGCAGTCATTTCCAAAAGTTAATTAAGCCTGGCTATCTAGTTGATATCAACTAATAATCAATAAAGACATTTTGCATAATTCCACATGTATAATTGATATCACATTTCTTGCCTTTACAGTGGGTGGGGAGGGTTGGGAAAGAGGGAGAGAATTCAGATCTCAAAAAAAGTTTTAAATGAATATTAAAAATAAACAATAAATTTGGAATAAAAAAAATCAATGGGAAGCATTCTAGTGGACTTTTGAGGTTTTAAAAAATGAAAAGGTAAAGTCCTTTTTCAAAGCAAGAAGGGAAAAAGTTTTCCTCATTGAGAACATAAAGAAAAGCAGAACATAAAAAACTAGCATCAGTGTTCCTCATTTTAAAGTCTCTTTTTAGCATTTCCTCTGAAAAGCCCATTGAGATTAGATGGGCTGCTTCCTGTGGGGACTTGAACTAGCTTAACCTCTTTTTTGCTGGGTTGGTTTATCCAGTTATTGGGTTGGTTTTTATCTTGAATATGGTAAACCAGTCTGCTTAACTTGTCTGGATTACCCCCATGGAAATGTCTTTAGATTGTTCTATTAAGGCTGTGTATAATTGTTAGGGGCCAAGCAACTCCACCAAACTAGGGGTAAATTAAATTAGCCAGATTATATTTAGAAATCTAATTCCAGATAGACTGTGACCATTTAATGTGAATTCAAATCAAACATTTATTAAGCCTCACTTGTGTGCAAAATACTATGTTTTATCCTGGGAGGAGTTAGAAATATCGAATAAGATGATTATGGCAGAGCATCATGTTCTACTGCTATCCCTCAGATATTAGGGGAGGAGGATGCAATATGTACCTAAATAATGATAATCGGTAAGCATACAAAAGAGGTCCAAACAGTGCTTACAGAGTGTGGCCCTGGAGTGGAAGGGTTCTTTCTGAGGTGATCCAGGAATTTTTCTTGGAGAGTAGTGTCATTCTGAGTTGGGAAGGAATTCAGCAGATGGAGGGGTAAGCAGACATGCATGTAGGCAGTAGGAAAATGCACTTCAGGGGGGTGTCTCAGGGTCAGTGAGCAATCCAATTTAACTGGATAGTAGCATATGTGAAGGGTTAGTTAGGTGACAGGCTGTCAAGAAGTTGGTCTTTGAAATCATGATTCATTATTATATTAATTAGCATCCTCTTAAGCCTAGAAATTAAAATTTGTATTCCTGCATTGTCTTGTAACTTTAAATAGATATTTAATTTCTCAGCTTTTCTTTTTTCCCACCTTAAATATGGAATGATAAGCTTCTTTCGTTTTTGCTAGAAGATTTTCACATTCTAAGATTGTCAGTACTAGAGAACATAGCAGGTGCTTAATAACAGTGGTTGAATTAAATTAAATTCAGTTATTTTACTTAATGTAAAAAAAAAACCCTCAACTATATATGTGCCTATAGAGCTATTGAATGTTAAAGCTAGAAGGGAGTTTAGAAACCAACCCTCACCCTTTGCAATTTCAGTATGAGGAATTCATTCTTATAAATCTTTCATAAAGGTGTTGGATTCCTGTTTAGTTTTCATACGTCCAGTCAAGATTTGGTATTTTGTATCTTTAACAGCATGGGAGAGCGGCCTAGATTTAATTTGGGAATTGAACACCTATTTTCAGGAAGTTTAAGATTTTACAGAACAAAAAATATTTTGCATGAATGCACATGTATAATTTATATCAAATTGCTTGCCTTCTCAAGGAGGGGGTAGAGAAAGGATGGAAAGAGAAAGGTGGAAGAGAATTTGAAACTCAAAATTTAAAAGAACAGATTTTAAAATTTTTGTTTACATATAATCAAGAAAAATGATAAAAAATGTAAAAAAGCACATTAGAAAGTCAATACTCTTGTCAATAATATGAAATTTTAGGGTAAAATAAGTTATTGTATCCTTTTCCTCTCACTATTTCCATGATTTACTCCTTATATTTCTTTCTTTTTCACATAGTTTCTTGGTACATGATTGCCTGAGATTACATGTTCCCTGAGATTTAATTGGAAAAGGAGTGTTAAACAGAGACCTAAAAGAGATCACAAGTCAGCACAAATTTATTAATTAAATTCTGACTATGTGCTAGGTACAGGTGTTCTGTCTGCTTTTTCTTCTGAGTCTCACACAGATTGAGAGATAGAGTTGCCAGGGAAATGTGAGATAACATTTATCCCAAGCTTTTCTACTTATTGCCTGCCTGATGAATTTTAGCAAAATTTCCAACTGGTCTACTGTCTTCAAGCACATATTGTAAATAGTCTGCTATAGAAGACAGAATAGATTGGGAAATATTTCTTTAGTCTTTCTCAGGAATGATAATTACTTTCCTCAGTTTCTCAGGAAAAAGTTCTCTTCATTTTTTTCTCTATGTACTTTATGTAATCTTTCTCCAGCCTGGACAGTTAAACATTTCAGAAGGACAGTTAAATTTCTAATGTCTCAAAATTTTATTTACTCTTAAAGATACACTAACAATATCCATGGTCTTTGTGGGAAGGGTTCCTAAGACTGGTAAGAACAGTCTTGATAAAAGGTAAGATCCTTAAGGACAGGACTGTTTGATTTTATCTTTGTATTCTCAATACCTAGCCCAGTGCCTAACACATAGATACTCAATAAATGCCTACTAATTACTATTATGATGATGATGATGATATAGAGTGATGGGAAAATATTTTCATAGTGAGGATATTAAGCATAAATTCTTTGTCTTTGAGTTTAGGCAATAGCTTAATTTTTATTAAAATTAAAACCTTTAATTTAGGTACCTGAGTGTCTTTAGTGGAGCTTGAGATCAATCTTAGATCAGTTTAATTATCAATAATACTTTATAACACTATAGAGCTATTTTTTCTAAACTTATTGCCTCTGCTACGGCATTACACAGAAAGCCATGTGTAGTCAGTCCTAAGAGATGAAAAAGGATTTTGTTGCAGCTGAGTTCCCTGTGTTCTATAGAATTTGAATCAACAAGCCCTGTTTGTATAACAAATGGTAGGTGTCCTGGGTTCCTTTAGTCAAGCACTGTTTGAAAAAATGTAGGGAGTCTTGGGAACCAAAGGTGGGGTTAATGGAAACACTACTGCTTTCTTCAAGGGCTCATTTCTTTTTGTTGTTATCTTTTATTTTTACATTGCCTATATTTCCCCCATATCCCTTTTCTCCCCATCCTTCCCAGAGATCCATTCCTATTTTTTTTTTAAAAAGTTAAAGAGGAAAAAACAGTTCAGTAAAATTTACTAACACAAGGGTGGCTAGGTGGAGCAGTGAGTAGAGCATTGGCCCTGGAGTCAGAAGGACCTGAGTTCAGATCCGGCCTCAGACACTTAACGCACACACAAACAAAAACCTAGCTGTGTGACCTTGGGCAAGTTACTTAACCCCAATTGCCCTCCAAAAAAAAAAAATTTACTAACACATTGCAATAATCTGATGTTATAATGCTGGCATTCTACCCACAATGGAGAGCAGTAGGTACAAGAGATGCCTTCTCATACTTCTAAAAGTAAAAAAGATACACTGGGTAAATGTAAAGCAAATATATACAAAGTAGTTATATACAAGATAGTTTGGGAAGGAAGGCAGCAGTGATTGGGTTGGAATCAGGAAAGTCTTCATACAGAAGATAGTGATTGAACAGTGTCTTAAAGGAAGAAAGCATCTCTATGAGGCAGAAGCAAGGAGGGAGTGTATTCCAGTCATGTGACACAGCCAGTACAAAGGTGTGAAGAAGTGATGTGGAGTGTACAGTGTAAGGAACAGAGAGGTTAGTTTGGCTGAATCATAGTGCTTGAGACAGGGAGTAATATCCAGTGAAGTGGAAAGATAAGTTGGCAGCATATAGGACTTTAAAAGCTAAACAGAGGAGTTTATATTTTATCTTACAAGCAAGAGGAGGCCACTACAGTTTATTGAGTAGGAGAGTAACATAGTGAGATAAGTGTTAAGGAAAATTACTTTAGTAGTAGTATATAGAATGAATTGGAGACACTTAAGGCAGGTTGCCCAATTAGTAGACTGTTGTAGTAATCTTGGTGAAAGATGATGAGGGCTTGACCTATATAGGGAGAAGCTGTTGGAAGTGAGAAATGATATGAAGGTAGAAATGGTCAGATTTGTGAACTAATTAGATATATAGGATGAGAAAGAGTGGGGATTCCAAGGGGATTCCAAACCTAGGAAACTGGAAGAAAGATGGTGCCTTTTACAGGAATAGGGAAATTTGGAAGTGGAATGGATTTGGGGGGAAATAATGAATTCTGGACATGTTGAGTTTGAGATGTCTCTGGGACATTGAGTTTGAAATGTCTAATAGGCATTTGGTGATGTGGGACTGAAGCTCAAGAAAGAAACTGAATTTGGATATTTATGTCTAGGAGTCATTACCGTAGAGATAAATAAGTCCATGGGAGCTGATGAAGTCCCCAATGGAGAGAGGATAAAGAGAGACAAGAAGATGGTCCAGGATGGAAGCTTTCGGTTCTCTCAGAATCAGGTGTTGTGACATGGATGGATGAACCAACAAAGGAGACTGAGAAAGAGCAGTAAGATAGGAGAACCAAGAGAGTAGTCTCATCAAAGCCCAGAAAGGAGAGATGTTCAGATAAACAACATCAAATGCGATAGGTCAAGGACTGAGAAAAGACCATCTTAGCAGTTAAGAGATCACTGGGTGGCACATAGCCAAAGGAGGTGACTGACGAAAGGAAAGGCTTTGAGTATATGCCCAAAGACCCATAACAGCACTTTCTGTGGTAGTAAAGAAATACAAAGTTTATGCCATCGGTTAGAGAATGGCTAAATAGTGGGCTAGGATTATGATGGAATCTTACTGTGCTTTAAGAAATAATGAATGGGGGGGTGGCTAGGTGGCGCAGTGAGTAGAGCATCAGCCCTGGAGTCAGAAGGACCTGAGTTCGGATCCGGCCTCAGACACTTAACGCACACACAAACAGAAACCTAGCCGTGTGACCTTGGGCAAGTTACTTAACCCCAATTGGCCTCCAAAAGGCGAAAAAAAAAAAGAAATAATGAATGCAGAGAAGCATAGAAAATGTGCTTGAACTGATGAGAAATGAGATAAGCAGAAAAAGGAAAACAATATACACAATAATCCAGCAGTGTGAATGGAAAGATCAATAACCACATTACAATTAAAACAAATGTAGCAACATTTCAAAAACACAGTCTTGGCCCCAGCTCCCCTCTTCTTTGCAAAGGTGACGGTGCCAGTGGATGTGTAACCTTGCAAATATCAGACGTTTTTCCCCCATATATTGATTGGTTTTGCTGAATTTTTAAATCTTTAACATTTTTTCTTTAAAAAAAATTATTATAAGAAGTGGCCCGAAATGGCCCTCTGGGAGAGGATAGCTAAAGAGATTCAGGGAAAAAACCTAAATGATATAAAATCCAAAATATTTCCATTTTTAAAAAGATAACTAAAAGTTTTGGAGAGGGAGCCAAGATGGCGGAGTAGAAACAGCACATCCAAGGCACTCTCCCCCCAGACCACCTCCAAACTATGTAAAAGGGGACTCTGAACAACTTCTGGAGCCCCAGCACCCATAGAACGACACAGAGGAGCTAACCTCCTGCTGAGGATAGCCCAGCAGCCCTGCAGGAAGGACCAGCGCAGTGGTCTGGGAGCCGACAGCGCAGTGTGCAGCAGTGTGGAGAGCAGAGCCCAGGTCTGCCTGAGTCACAGTTTTAGCCCCAGGGCGGCTGGGCCAGCTGGAGGGACCCCAGAACACCAGCAGCTGTGGTGATTCCAGAATTATCAACACAGACATGCCTAGGACAAAGTGAGGGGTTAGTGCCCTATGGACTTTGGGACCAGTATTTGGGGAGTATGTCGGCTTCCTCCCCTGGGGGCTAGAAGCCACTAGGAGACATGCCATTTTGTAGTTTTCAGTGGCAGCTCCAGCTCCTGGCCTGCGAATTTGTAGGGAGATCCAGTGATAAGTCTTGGAGGGTAATGGCTCTTGCTTTAACCTCCCTGGATCTGGATTGTGGTCTAAGGAGGGAGGTCATGGGGTGGATATCCAGCTTGCCAGAAATGGAAGTTGTCCCCCACACATTCAGGAAGGAAGCTCCCCTGTCTGGTGGCAGAGTCCTACTGTGGCAACAAGCCCAAAAGTCAAGTAATTAAGTGGCAACATGCCAAGGCAAAGGAAACAAAATAAAGAGGAAAATGCAACATTAGACTCCTATTTGGGGGGCAAAGAGGATCGAAGCATAGAACAGGAGGAGGACTGTGAGGTCAGAAATCCTGCTCCAAAAGCCCCAAAGGAAAATATGAGCAGGTTACAGGCCATAGAGGACCTTAAGAAGGACTTTAAAAATCAAATAAGAGAAGTGGAGGAAAAATTGGGAAGAGAAATGAGAAGGATGCAAGAAAAGTATGAAATGAGGGTCAACAGCCTGACTGAGGAAAACAACACCTTAAAAAATAGACTAACTCAAATGGCAAAGGAGGCCCAAAGGGCAATGAGGAGAAGAATGCCTTAAAAAGTCGAATTTGCCAGATGGAAAAAGAATCTCAAAAGCTCACTGAGGAGATTCATTCCTTCAGAGTTAGACTGGAGCAAATGGAAGCTAATGACTGTATGAGAAATCAAGATGCTGTTAAGCAGATCCAAACAAATGAAAGAATACAAGGCAATGTGAAATATCTCATGGGAAAAACCACTGACCTGGAAAATAGATCCAGGAGAGACAATTTAAAAATTATTGGACTACCTGAAAGCCATGATCAAAGAAAGAACATAGAAACCACCCTTCAAGAAATTCTCAAGGAAAATTGCCCTGATGTTTTAGATCCAGAGGGCAAAATAGAGGTTGAAAGAATCCACAGATCACCTCCTGAAAAAAGATCCCCAAAAGAAAAATCCCAGGAATATTATAGCCAGGTTCCAGAATCCCCAGATCAAAGAGAAACTACTACAAGCAGCCAGGAAGAAACAATTTCAATATTGTGGAAACACAATCAAAATAGCACAGGACCTGGCAGCTTCTATACTGAGGGATCAAAGGGCATGGAATATGATATTCCAGAGGGCAAAAGAACTGGGAATGAACCCAAGGGTCACCTACCCAGCAAAACTGAGTATTTTGTTTCAGGGAAAATATGGTCATTCAGTGGAATAGAGGACTTTCAAGCATTCTTGAGGAAAAAACCAGAATTGAATAGAAAATTTGACATCCAGACACAAGAAGCAAGAGATGCCTGAGAAGGTAATCAGGAAAAGAAATCAAAAGGAACTTATCAAAGTTGAACTATTTACATTCCTATATGGAAAAAACAATAACTGTGACTGATGATATCTTTCTCACTATGAAAATAATGGAAGAAGGGTGTGTGGTCATATGAATACATATGTGAATGTGTGTGTATGTGGTTACAGTTATATATGGATAGAGGGCATAGGTTGAATTTGTTGGGAAGGGAGAATACTCAAGTGATGAAATTATGAGGTGAGAGAGGAAAGTGGCAAGAGGAGATGGGGAGAGACAGGGTAGGGTAAACTATCTCATGTAGAAGAAGCAAGGAGAAGTGGCTGCAGGGGAGGGGAAGAATAGGAAGGCAAAAAGGCAAAACCACATTCTCATTGAATTTCGTTCTGGGAGAGAATGACATACATACTAAATGGGATGTCTCAACCTGCAGCAGAATAGGGGGAAGGGGGATGAGAGGGGGGATGATGGATGGGAGGGCATCCTTGGGGAGAGGGGAGGTTGGAAGTACCCACTATAGAAGAGGGACAGGATCAAAGTAGGGAATGGACCAGGTGGGGGTGGGATGGGTGGGAGGGAATTATAAGCAGCCTTGTACAATATATCTATTATGGTAATGTTTTGCATAGCTAGACATGTACAACATATACTGAATTACTTATCTTCCCAGAGGGAATGGGTGACAAGGGAGGAAGGGAATGGATCTGAAATTTGAGGTCTTAACATTAAATGTTTCAAATATATATAAATACTATTATTAATACTCTTTTGCTTGTAATTGGGAGATAAGAATGTGCAGGCATTGGGACACAAAGATTCACCTTCCTCTAATGGAAAAGTCGAAGGGGGTATGGGAGAAGATATGGGAGAGAGCAGATTGGAGGAAGCGATAGCTTGTGGGACTGCTATTCTGGGAGGGTGGGTAGGGGAATAATGGGGGGAAAATGATTGTAACTCAAAATCTGGCGGAAAGGAATGATGTAAAACAGAAGTTAATAAAGCATTTGTTTAAAAAAAAGTTTTGGAGAGAAGAAACAGTACAGCAGAATTTTTTTTGTTGTTTTTTAGTTTGCATCATTCACTTCTACAAGATTTTGAGTTTCAAATTTCCTCCCCATTTTCCCCCTAGTCACCACCCCAAAACAGTGATCCCACTGAATATACCATCCCCCAATCTGCTCTCTTCTGTATCTTCCCCCATCCCCACTCTGACTTTCCAGTCGGGCATGGTGGATTTCTATGCCTCGTTGCCTATATATCTTATTTCTCAGTTACATGTAAAATAATTAATAATTAATAATTAATAATAATAATATATTTTTTAAACATTTGATTTTAAACCTTTGAATTCCAGATTCTTTCCCTACCTCCCTTATCACCCCCCCTTACTGGGAAGATAAGCAATTCAATATAGGTTGTACATGTGTAGTTACACAAAACATTTCCATAGTAGATATATTGTGAAAGACTGACTATTTCCCTCCATCCCATTCCACCCCTTACTTGTTCTATTCTCTATTTTGATGCTATCCATTTTCAAAAGTGGGTGCTTCTAGCTTCCCTCCCCCGCTAGCCTGCCCTCCCTTCCATCATTCCCCCTCTCATCCCCTTCCCCCCTACTCTCCTGTAGGGTGAGATACCCTATTTAGTGTGTATGTCATTCCCTCCCTACACCAAATTCATTGAGAATAAGGTTGACTCATTCCCTTTTGCCTTCCTGTTCTTTCCCTCCATTGTAACAGTTTTCCCTTCCCTTTTCTATATGAGATAATTTGTCCCATTCTATCTCTCCCCATCTCCTCTCATTATATTCCTCTCTCACCTCTTAATTTCACCTTTTAAGTATCATCCTTTCCTATTCAACTGGTCCTGTACCCTCTGTCTATGTATACCTATACACATATATATACATACTCACATATGTATTCATACACCTATATAGATATAGATATATACACATTTCTCTCTATGTACATATATATATATACATATATATGTGTACACACACACACACACATATATATATGTATACACACATTTCTATTTTCTTCAACTGAGAATAGTTTCATAAGTTGCAATTATTGTTTTTTCATGTATAAGTAGTTCAAGTAGGTTAAAGCAGCAGCTATTACCCCTCAGACTGGTTGCTTGGTCCCCCTACAATCTGCAGACCAGGAGCTCTGAAGTAGCCACATGGCAGTGGCTGCATGGCTGCAGTGCCTCAGCTACTTCTTCCCCCAGGGGGTAAAGGCCTGACCACGATTCTGAACTCCTGGTTCACAAATTCCACACTGCACTGACCTCTCACTTTGTCCTCAGCATCTATGGGTTGATAATTCTGGAAACTGCCACAAGTGTTGGTGATCTGAAGTCCCTCCAGCCAGCAGCTGGTTGTAGCTGTCCTGAGGCTAAAACCTTGGCTCATGTGGGGCTGGGCTTGGCTCTCAACATGCTGTGCTTCACTTCCTGCCGGCCTGCTAGGCTGTCCTCAGTGGGAGGTTAACTTCTCTGCGTCATTTTGTGGGTTCTGTAGCTCCAAAGTTTGTTCAGAGTCACCTTTTACATGAAGTGGAGTAGGTGGTAGCAAGGGCCCCACAGAAGTCCTGTTTCTATGCAGTACAGCAGAATTAATCAACATATTTTTTTAAAAGTCTTATATATGTGGTATTCCGGAGCCCTCTGTTTCTGCAGAGGAACCAGAGGAAGTGTCTTTTTTGGAACCAGGCTTGGTCACTAAAATTTTTAAGCATTCAGTTTCCATTGTTTTGTTGTTGTTCCCATTTACACTGTTGTGGTCATTGTGTATGCTGTTTTCCTGGTTCCGGTTACTCCACTGCATCATTTTTTATAGGTCTTCCCATACTTCTCTGTATTCATCATATACATTGTTTCCTTTGCCAGTGCGTTAATGTGCCACAATTTGTTTCTCCATTTCCTAGTCAATGACCATCCTCCTTGTTTCCATTTCTTTGCTACTACAAAAACTGCTACAATAAATATTTTGATATATGAGGTATCTTTCTTTTTATCACTAGCCTCCTTGGAGTATATGACAGCAATGCTATCTCTGGGTTTAAAGGGTTTAGACATTTTAGTAACTTTCTTAGCACAGTTTTCTAGAATGGTTGAAGCATTCACACATTCTGGTTTGCTACTCTACATCCCCCCAACACTGTTTATGTCTTTTGTTATCCACATCAATTTTCTGGGCTTGAGGTAAAACCTCAGAGTTGTTTTGAGTTGCACATCTCTTATTAGAGGTGTTTTAGAGTACTGTTTCATATGTGAGTAGTTTGCAATTATTTGGAGAACTGTTTCTTCATATCTTTTTGTCTACTTATTTATTGGGGAAGACTTTTGGTCTTATTTTTTTCTGTTAATTGGCTATATATTTTGGATATCAGATGCTTATTAGAGATATTTCAATTTAAATCAACTACTCTTTTTGTCCAAGTTTTATTTTGTTTGTGCAAAATGCTTTTCAAATTCATGTAATTGAGATATACAGTCTATCTTTTGTTATCATTTCTATCCCTTGTATATTAATTAAATACACCCTTCCCTAGCCATAGCTGTACCTGATATGGTTCTCTTCTAATTTGTTTTAATGGTATGACATTTGATATTCAGGCCATTTATCTTCTCTGAGTTTATTGTATATGATGTAAGAAGTTTGTATAAACCTCATTTCTGACAGACTGCTTTCCAGTTTCCCTAGCAATTTTTGTCATATGGTGAGTTCTCTCCCAGGTAGTTTGTGTTCTTAGGTTTTTCAGTTCATTTTCTTTTGATTGAATGAATGGGGGGAATGAATAAATGGGGGGAAATGTTTTAAGTATTTCCTATGTGCCAGACAGACTCTATGCTAAGGTATAGGGATACAAATGTAAGAGGAAGACAACCTAAGTCCTTAGGAAGCTTACATTTTAATAAAAGACAATATATAAGCGAATGGTGGCTGGGAAAGCGTATTTTAGTCTAGGAAGTTATAGGAATAAGTACGAGGACAATAGAGTAGATGACTGGCAAGCCCTTTAGAGAAGTAGTGGTAGTGCTGGTTTGATTAAGGTTTTCGGAGAGATGGAAGGCTTAGGCAATGTGTCTTGAGTGTGCCTTAGAAGATTGTCTCCTAGATGTTTTATGCATCTTTTAAGTTATTTTGAATCAAACTTTCTTTTATTTCCTCCTAGGTATTGTTATTGCTATGTAGAAATACTGTTGGGTTTTGTGAGTTTATTTTGTATCCTGCTACTTTGCTGAAGGTATAGTATCAATGAGAAAGCTGATTTCTATCATTTACTGTGAGAGATGATAGAAATGTCAGCCAAATGTTGCCCTGCCCACACTGTGGATGTGGCAGTGGGAGGAGTTTCCAGATCTACATTGCTTGTGCAACCATCAGCTCTCATCTCTGCTCTCTAGCTACAGTTTAATCTCAGTCCAAGCTAACTCAGCAGGAAACTGGTTACATTGGATTTGTGAACTTTAACCACTGGCCTGAATGAATACATACTTATGATCTGATTAACAAAGATCACAGACTGTAATACCAGTTATAATGTTCATAGGATCTAGAAATGCCAGAGATCTTAGAGATCATATAATCTAATCTATTTATTATATTTTTATTTTCACATTTTATTGATATTCTTTGTGTTTTTTTATATCTTTTCACTTTCCAATAACCACATGCTATATAATAAGAGAAATAGTTAAGCAAAACCGAAGGACACATTGAGCACATCTGATAATTTATGTAGCACTCTACACATATAGAAGGGAAATGTTAATCAGCATCCCTCCGGAATTGGACATTACATTAATCTAAATTCTTATATCTCTTACTGTTGTTTTTCTTTGCATTATTGTGGTCATTATGCATATTGTTAATTGCTAATTATATTAATTAATGAATATAATTAATTATTAAATATGAATTAAAAATAAATCTAAATAGTTAATTATTTTATTCACCCTATATCAATTTGTACAAGTCTACCCAAGTTGAAGCAATAATATTCCATTACATTCATGTACCAAAATTTTTTCCATTATTCTTTCATCACTGAGTACCCACTGTCTTCAGTATCTTGCCACCACAAAAAGTGCTTTGATAAATATTTTGGTGTGAGGGTTGTCAAGGAAGCCATTTTACAGAGGGGAAAACCAAGACACAAAGAGGGGAAAGTGACTTGCCCAAGATCACATAAGTAAGAAGTTCAATTGTGTCAGATTCTTTGTGACTCCATTTGGGGTTTCCTTGGCAAAGATACTAGAAAGGTTTGCCATTTCCTTCCCCAATTCATTTAAAGATGAGAAACCTCTGGCAAACAGGGTTAAGTGACTTGCCAAAGGTCACACAGGCAGTAAATGTCTGAGGCCAGATTTGAAGTCAGGAAGCCTGACTCCAAACCCTGCACTTTATCCACTGTACCATCTAGCTGCCCTTGGGTAAAAAGGAGCAGAGCCAAAAATTGAACCTCTGAATACAAATCTCATGTTCTTTCCATTATCGAGGTCTTCAACCTGATGTCTGTGGACTCTCTTTAATGTTTAATTTTTAGTATTAATAATTAGTATTAATAATTTAGTATTAATAATGGCATTTCAATATTTTTATTTTCCTTTGTAATCCGATTTTTTGGAAAATATGCATTTAAAAACAATCTTAGGGGGGAGGCTAGGTGGTGCAGTGAGTAGAGCACTGGCCCTGGAGTCAGAAGGACCTGAGTTCGGATCCGACCTCAGACACTTAACCCATACAAACAAAAACCTAGCCGTGTGACCTTGGGCAAGTTACTTAACCCCAATTGCCCTAAAAAAGGGGCGGCTAGGTGGCGCAGTGAGTAAGAGTGCAGGCCTCGGAGTTGGGATGACCCGAGATCAAATCCGGCCTCAGAAAATGAGCACCCACACAGAAATAATGACTAGCCGTGTAACCTTGAGCAAGTTACTTAACCCCAATTGCTTTATAAAAAATAAATAAAAACACTCTTAGGAGGAGACTACAAGTTTTACCAGAATGTCCCCAAAGGGGTTTATGACATAAAAAACTTTTAAGAATTCCTGCACTACACTCTGCTGTTTTCCTATCCTCTTAGAGGCATATTTGTGTTTGCACTAGACCACAAGGGTCATGGCAGACAAAAGGACAGCTTGCTTAGCTGTATGTTAAACTAGACCGTGACATCTACTTCTCTAAACATGAAGTGAGAGTGTGAGGCTACTTTCCCAGTCACTGTAGTAGGAATATGAGCTACCATGTGAGGCTTGTTATTTAGAGAGATTAAATTCCAAATGAATCTGTAGTAGATTTACAATAACATATCATGTGACTCAACAAAGTAAGACCTGTTCCAGTTATTATTACTATCTAGTGCTTTGAAAATTTTCAGATAATAGCCACTTAATTAATTGCTAAGATTACATTTATAGGGCTTTATATCTAGTATTCTTAGGGGCTCTAAAATTCCCTTTGTTTCAAGAAAAGGCACCATAGCACAAAGTTTACATTTTCTTTGCTCCCTCCCTCCCTTCCTCCTTCCTTCCTTCCTTCCTTCCTTCCTTCTTTCCTTCCTTCCTTCCTTCCTTCCTTCCTTCCTTCCTTCCTTCCTTCCTTCCTTCCTTCCTTCCTTTCCCCTCACTTTGTTGCTCAGGCTTACCCAGTACCCCTACTGATCAGTAAGGGAACTTTGACCTGCTCTATTTCTAACCTGGGCTACCTTGTTTCTCAATAGGCAGGTTGGTGGCCTCCTGCTCCTGAGGTCTTACCATATTAGTATCCAACTTAGTGTCAACACCTAATCAGCCTAGCCCTCTGTACCTCATAACTACCAAGTTCTGGCAGCCCACTAACCTAAGCCTCCCCAGTAACAGGGATTAAAAGGTGTGTGCCACCATGTCCTATATTTTCTTTCATAAAGAGTTCATTGGCTTGGCCAGGGATTCTTAGCTCCTGACAATTAAAAGAACATTTATTAAGAATCTACTGGGTGTACTGTACTAGGCCAGGGAATTTAGGAAGTTACCTTTGTGGAGTTTATAGTTTAGTAGTGCTATTATACCCATTTTACAGATGAGGAAGCATGTTCATGTACTTAATTGACTTGACCGGAATCAACATTATTGGGCCATTTGGGGTAGGTGACAAAAGGAGAATTCATGTCTTCTGGGTCTTAAATCAGATGTTTTCCATTATACCTTAGCAGCTTCTAATAATTTCACCGTTCCACTTACTCTTCCCCCTCCTCCATTAAAAGAAGGTGATATTTTGAGGATTTGGGTTATTATTCCATGCTGATTATACATTATACATTATATTGACAATTTTTGGTTTTATATATATATATATATATATATATGATACACACACACACACACACACACACACACACATTATATATATAATTTTCCAGCCAAACTGGCCTATTGACTGTTGCAATACAGTGCTTCATTTCCTATCTGTATAGGGTTTCACCACTCTCCCATCTCAGTTCTGCCTTTTAGAACCCCTGGTTCCTTTCAAGGCTCAGCCTACAGCCTCCCACAATAAGCCTTTCCTTATTCTAGTTGTTAGTGCCATTACCAGTCACTGGGTATTTGTTCTGTGCCTACATATTAATATCCCTCTAATAGAAAGTAAACTCCTTGAGGGCAGGGCCTGTCTCACTTTAGTACTCCTCTCCCAAGTACTCAGAACAACAACAGGTACTTAAGTGCTTGTTGGTTGATTTAGTGACCATTTTGTCCAACTACTAGCTGGTTGTAGTTGGGCAGAGAGTTTTTCTGGATTAATAATTTCATAGATATTAAAAAAAAAAAACCTCCTGGTGAGGAAATCCCTTCTACTAGTGAAGATGTTCTTCATCTTATAGAATTAGAGACTTTTCTGGGGGTACTCAGAGGTTAAGCCACAAGTATGTTTCAGAGGCTAGACTTAAATCTAGCTAGATCTTTCTGATAGAAAGCGTGGGCCTCTTCACTAGACCATTATGTTGCTTACTTCGTATGTCACACAGATTCTTGTGGTATATATCACTCATCTCCTGAACTTCTGGCTTACTAAAAATGTTTTCATATTTATTAAATGCTATTTCTTAGTAGCTTTCTGTCCCTAGTTTGCTTATAGTTCAACCAAAGAACCCCTATGCTATAAGAATTTCCTAGAAAATTCTTTGAAATGTATTGAAACCAAAGGTTCACACATTCAACTCTCTTGTTTCCTGTTGTCATTGTACACCCCTGGGTTTACGGGAAGGATGTACTTATTAGTGGCATATTTCAAAAGGAAATTTGGTTAACTTTCTCAGCCTTCAAAGAGATGCACATTGGCCCAGTTCTATTGAAAGTATTTCTGCAAAAAACTGTTAAAAGGTTAGAACATTTGTCAGATATTTTTATTCTTGCCTATATGCAAATTATATCTTCAAATTCCTCACTCTCATTTCATTTTATAAAAGTTTTTTTTTTTTTCAGAGCCATTTAGGGGAAATTTTGACCCCCATTTTTAGGAGAATTAGGCCTACGTGGAGAAGATATACTTGCCTTTGGGAAGTAGAGGTAGATAGTCTACTAGACCATGGTATTAAGGCTCATATGACGCAGTCTCAGATATTAGTACATCAGTAAAATCAGTAAAAAGTAAATTTTATTATTAAAAACATCCCCACAATTTCAGATCAAAGTAGAAGTTCTTGCTTTCTCTTCTATGAAAAGTTCTGAAATTTTGATGGGTACAAAAAATATTGATTTTTAAATATCACTGAGAGATCCAATAATTTGACATCTTTTGCTAAACCATATCACACAATATGTAATTTTTAAAAAGAGAGATTACCAGGGTGGCTAGGTGGCACAGTGAATAGAGTACCAGCCCTGGAGTCAGGAGGACCTGAGTTCAAATTCCGACCTCAGACACGTAACACTTACTAGCTATGTGACCTTGGGCAAGTCACTTAACCCCAATTGCCCTGCCTTCCCCCCTCCAAAAAGCAAAAAAAATAGAGAAATAAATGAAAGTGAGAGGGAGGGAGGGAGGGAGGGAGAGAGAGAGAGAGAGAGAGAGAGAGAGAGAGAGAGAGAGAGAGAGAGGGAGAGAGAGAGAGAGAGATTACTTAAAGTTCACCCTTCCTTCTGTACTTTATTTCCCATTGAATTCCTTACCATTTTACTGTTGATGATTTATTTGTAATGGTTGAAGGAATCTTCTTGTTAAAATAGTCACATCAGAAGGCAATCTAAGTATCTTTAAATAAGAAAGTAACCCCAGTATTGCTTTCTGCAGGCTATATTATATTTCTGTTATATTCTGTTGCATCATCTTTGTCCAGACCTTATTGAAATTGGAATTCTGAATTTAAATTTCTTCAGAAGTAGGACACTTATTCAGATTGGTTTATGTAATGTTGGCTCCCCATTGCTGTTGTATAGTGACTCAGGCATAGACCAGCTCTCCAAGCTTCTTGGAAGCTGAGCAGTACAGAGTGGAACAGATGTCCAATTGCCTTGTTAAATTAACTGCAGAATAGCTTCCCACCCCAACACCCCATCAGGGTTTTAGGAGATCTTAATATTAATAGCTTGGAAATTAGAAATGCCAGTCACATGCCACAGGATTTTGCTTTATACCATTTTGTTCTAAATGAAATGAATAGCTGGGCTGAGTTTCAATTTATTTCTCATGATTCATTTAAAAGAACAGAACCCCCTTATAGTTAATGATTTATTAAACTGTTTCTTCTTACGGGCTAAGTGTATCTGCAAAATGATTTTTTTTAAATGTGACTTTGTTCACATTTGATTACTTCATGAGCTCAGTGCCCTGGAGTCTAAACTATAGCAGTTTTCTCACTCACACCAGAGGTGAGAGTCATAGTTCAGCAGAAAGCTAGAATTTTTTTGGTCTGGTTTTGCTTCCAGGGATACGAGAGGAATTGCTCTAAGAGACAAGTCATAGTTTAAAATTGCATTTTATTATGAACTAGAAAATTAACAAACAGGAGTATTTCCATATAAAAAGGAACCCCCCCAAAAAAGAATATGTATGAAATCATGAATCTATTATAGCTTTTAAAATGTGTCTACACACACACACACACACACACACACACACACACACATATAAAACTACCAACATTGCTTTGCTTGTCTGTGTCCCCTCCGATGGACTTCATTCTGCTCTGTTATGTATTTCTGAATATTTTATTGACATTCTCTTCTCTTTTTTTGCATCACTGTCTCACCCACCCCCATTGCACCACTTCCCAAAAGCTCTTCCTTGTTGTAAATAAATATAGTAAAAACCAAAACAAACCTGTGTAGTATTGGTCACATCTGAAAATGTCTATCTAAGCACCTGTAGTCCATTACTTCACTGAGTGGTGGGAGGCATGCTTCATCATCACTCTTCTGGAGTTGTTAATCAGCATTCTTAAGTTTTTTAAAGTTATTTCCCCTGGCAGTTCTGTAGTTATTGTATAAATAGTTATCTTGGTTCTTCTGCCTACTTCACTGTACATCATTCAAACAAGTCTTCCCAGATTTTTCTGAAACCTTTTCTCTCATAATTTCTTATGGCACAATAATATTCCATTACATTCATATGCCATAATTTGTTCAGCCATTCAACAATTGATGGGCATCTTCTTAGTTTCAAATTCTTCTCTACTACAAAAAAGTGCTGTTATGAATATTTCTGTATGCATAGGTATTTTCCTTCTATCTTTGGTCTCTTTGGGGCATATGTTTAATAAGCATATCTCTGGGTCAAAGAGTATGCACAATTTAGGGATTTTTTTAAAATGTAGTTACAAATTGCTTTCCAGGCTTATTGGATCAATTAATAATATATGCATATTAATATAATATATTAATAATAATGCAATAATTGCATTAGTATACCTGTCCTCCCACAACCTTTGCAACAATTGTCATTTTCCTTTTTTGTCATTTTGTCACTTTGTAGGGTGTGAGATGAGGTAGAACTTTAGAGTGAGTTTAATTTGCATTTTTCTTGTTAGCTATTAGAGGAACTTTTTTTGTATGATTGCTGATAGCTTTGATTTCTTCCTAAGAGAACGTGCCTGTTTTTATCCTTTGACCACTTATCTATTGGAGAAAGACTTTTCTTCTTATATATTTGCATCATTTTCATATATACATATAGATATATATATATGTACACACATACATACATGCATACATGGGGAGGAAGGATATCAGATCTTTATCAAAGATACTTGTTGTAAAGTTTTTTTCCTCCAAATTAACTGGGGGGTTTTTTTCTGATTCTAAGTGCATTTCTTTTGGGCAAAAACTGTTCAGTTTTAGTTAGACAGGACCTGGACAGGACACTGGTGAGGAACTTCCTCTAGCAATTGAAGTCTGTACCTTTTTTTGCAACTTAGAGTCTCAGATGCCTAGAATATTTCGAGGTCTTAGTGAGGGTCACAGGGCCAATATATGTTAGAAGTGAAATTAAACCCCAGGCCTTCCTGGTTCTGAGGCCAGCTCTCTGTTCACTGTACCATGCTACCTCATTTTCAATTTTATTTGATCAGAATTGCCCATTTTATCTTTATGTAGATAGAGATAGTTGAGTAATTAGAACACTAACTTTGGAGTCAGGAAGACCTGAATTTAAATCCTTTACCCTTTTGATGATGGCTTCTCCCAGAACTTCCATTTAAGGGGGGCTCTCAGACCAGCTATCTCTTCATTTCTCATCTAGTTGCACCCCAGAATTTTCTGTTGTGCACAGCTTAGGGTATGTTCCTGCCTTGCCCCTTCCTTTAAGGTATTGTTTTCCCATTTTAGAATGTCAGCTCCCTAAGGTTAGGGACCACTTTTATTTTTGCTTATAGTTGTATTTCCAGCACTTAGTACGGCATCTGGCACATAGTAAGTACTTAATAAGAGCTTGTTGATTGACTGAGAGTAGCCATGTGATCCTGGGCTGATCCATTTAACTTCTTTCTGCCTCATTTAACTGGGTTGATCCATTTAACTTCTTTCTGCCTCAGTTTTTTCATCTGCAAAATAAGGAGGTTGGATTCAATGAACTTTAAAGTCCCTTCTAGGTCTAAATCTGTGATACTGTGACCTCTCTATCTCTTGTTTGCTCAGAAACTCTTTCTTTATCCATAGGAAACCACTCATAATTAATACTGGAGCTTGTCTATTTGAATAGTTTTAGAAGTAAAGTTGACCACTATCATTCCGGATGATTAATTATGAAGCATGCCTCCCAGCTCTTAAAAGAAGTATGATGGACTCAAAATGCAGAAATAGATGTGCATTTTGGGACATAGCCAATGTGGGAATTTGTTTTGCTTGATTATGTATATTTTTTACAAGAACTTTGTTTTTCTTCTCTAATGGTAGGAGTGGCAATAGGAGGGTGAATGAGTTAGAGTAGTAAAAAAAAAAAAGGAAAAGAAGGTCATTGAGGCACATATATACATGTATAGATACAGACGTTTATTTGTATGTATGCATGTATATGAGACATTGACTAGCTGTGTTACCCTGGACAAGTCACTTAATCCTATTTACCTCAATTCCTTATCTATAAAATGAGCAGGAAAAGGAAATGGCAAATCCCTCCATATCTTTGCCTAGAAAACCCCAAAGTGGGTCATGAAGAGTCAGGCATGACTAAAATGACTGAACAACAACAAATTTTATCTACCTTATATGTGTATACATATGTATATGTATATATGTGTGTGTGTGTGTGTGTGTGTGTGTGTGTGTGTGTGTGTTTAGTATGGAGAAGAGAATTGAAGGAAGGTCAGAAAGAAGCTCAAACAAGTAGGACAGCTTTGAAAGTTAACGGGTTGAACATCTTCTATACCTTAAAAGAAAAGCAAGCTATGCGTAATAGCGATCCACAGTTCCATGTATAATCCTCTTCTTCTGTTATGTAGAGGTAGATGTAGATGTTTGGTGTTCAATAGGTACAAAATTTTAAAATACTTTTTAAAAGTGAAGGAGAAAGAGGAAAGTTGGCATGCTCCTTTTGTTGTTATTTGTCCTTCATTCCCAAAGAAAAACACTGAATCACCAGTGATGTCTTGACTTGCAAGTGAATTGGATTTAAGTGAGGCAAAGTTGTGCAAAATCATTAGCCTCATTCGCTCTTCCAGAGTCATCAAAGTCCAATGTCAGGACAAAAGTTAAAACAACTGGGTATGGCTCCAATGGGATACACCCTCCCCACCCAAACAAACAAACAAAAACACCTCACGTTTGGAGGCTCAATTTGATATCTCTGTTAAACTTTTACAATTTTGCAAATTGAGTGGGGAGGATTGTTTTGTTCTTAGACCCCAGCTCTCCTTGTTGCCCCTTTGTCATTCTGTGTATCCTGACTTAAAATAACAGGCCTTCACCTCTGTCTTCACCTCTGTCATCAGCACAGACAAAATGCTTCCTTGAAAAAAGGCTATCTTGGATACTTAATGGTATGTATCTAACGTGATAATTGGTATTTGCAAGGATAAGCCTTCCCTTCACATAACAGCCAGCAGCAATCCCAAAATAGCATAAAAGTAGGGCCTTGTTTCTAGACCCACAGTAATGAATCCCATGACCAGATGAAGCCAGAAAATCTAAATGGTAGAATGTGGAGTTTGTCTGAAAGGGAACACTTTTTGTAGCCTTGCTTATGATTTACTCACTTGCTAGAGGGAAAGAATTAGTATTTATCCTTTACTAAAAAGCACTAACATTTATTTTATTTTCTTTAGAAGTATCCGACATTGGACATCACCTTCTGTTCTTCAATCATTAAGCATTTATTAAGCATTATTAATATTATTATATATCAGGCACTCTGGATACAGAAACAAAAAATTAAGTAGTCCTTACCCTCAAAAAGCTAACATTCTCTCAGGTAGACAACATGTACATATATAAAATAAATAAAAAGGTAATGGCGTGGGCATGGCTAGGTGGCACAGTGAATAATAGAGCACCGGCCCTGGAGTCAGGAGGATCTGAGTTCAAATCCAGCTTCAGACACTTGACATACTTACTAGCCATGTGACCTTGGGCAAGTCACTTAACCCCAATTGCTCTCCAAAAAAAAAAGGTAATGGGGAGGGGAAAAGGACCAGCACATAATAACCCTGGGAGGTGAGTACTGTTATTATCTCCATTTAACAGTTGGGGAAACTGAGGCAGACAGCAGTTGAATGAATTGCTCAGGGTCATACAGCTTGTAAGTATATGAGGCAGAATTTGAACTTGAGTATTCCTCACTCCAGGCTCTTCCATGTGAGCCTCACGCCATGCACTACAGTGCTGCCTACCTGCCAAGTGGTCATATTTATGTGAAAGAGAATGCAATAATAATAATTGCCAGCATCTATAAAATGCTTTAAGGTTAACAAAGCTCTTTTCATAAATTATTTCATTTGAACCTCACAATGGTAGATCCTATGGATATTATCCTAATTTTACACAGGAGGAAAATGAGGCCTAGAAAATGAACTCACTCACTTGTGATCACCCAGCCAGTAAGTTCTAGATTGGGGTTCACATTCCACCTAGGAGCAGCCACTTACCACTTGCATGATGGGCCTTTCCCCAGTGATCAGTTAGCACAAGCACTTTGAAACTCACTGGTTAGGCAGCTTCATAGACTGATTTTTTTTTTTTAATAACTAGAGATATTCCAGATGCTCTAATTCTTACAGTTAGAGGCAGGCAGCTTGATAAAGGAAATAGAATGATGGCCTTTCAATAAGGAGGACCTGCTTCCAAGTCCTACTTCTGATTTTTACTAGCTGTGTGAGGATTTGGGCAAGTTTATTAACTTCTTCTAAGCCTTTCACTAAGAGGTTACAAATTTGACTTTGGTCACTCCATTGGTTACAGTTAAGCTGCTGAGTGGAGAATTTCCTGCATTAGTGGAGAATTTCCACACTGGGATTTCCCTGCACTGATTGGATCAAAAGTTGTTACTGCTTTTTTTTCCCCCAGAGTCTTTTATGAAGGTTACGATTCAGGTTTCAACCCGAAAACATAGCTCTTTTGTATTCAAGGTCATCTCAAGACACCATCTCAGTGCATTCCTCATAGCTTTGATCACAGGTGAAAAGGGAATGTCATGTTATCTTGTCAGCCCTTAGGATTGTCAGTCTTTCTTCTCTCCTTTGGTTGTTTGAAACCGTCCCTGCCTGCTTCACTCACCCGTGGGGAGAATTACATAGGAAATCAATGGGAAAAGGCTTCAGTGTTGTTCCATGGAGATAATGGAGGTTCTGGCATACAATAAGCATAATCCAGGCTATCTCAAGATTGCAGCTGGTTAAATAAGCAAATTTGTATTCATTCCATAGCAGCCAGGCAGAGAATAGCTCTTCTCCCCTGATACTGATCTGAGAAAATGTTCTGAAGCATCAACAATCTAAAAATATCCACTATTAGGCCCCTGGTTGCATTGCACTTCTGAGAATGGAAAAAGAGAAAAAAGAATCTGGCATTTTATCCAGGCATCAGAATGAACCAGAAATTAAATGCAAAAAAATTTAAATTTAGGTAGTACTATAAATGCTGGTCTTTGCATAACCCTAAATATTGGTTTCTATAGCAACAGTGAGTTGGTTCCTTGGTACAAATACTATGCACCTGTGAAAATAATAAAATTAGATCTTTTCTGTTTTAGTTATATGTGCTGTACCGGAAGGCCTCATGCCATATTGGCAACAGAGAGTAAAAGTGCACAAATGTATTTTGCAATTGTTTTCTTTTGCTGCCTCCCTGCACCCCATCCCATCCCCACTCCTTCTTTAAGGTGGATGATGGTTCCAGTGTAGAGGCTCAGACTCTTGTGAATTTGTGTGAGCATTAATGAGCTATGAGTAAATGCAGTGTAAGGTGAAGCAGGCAAGCCAGGACAGACAGGAAGAAGTGCTGTTTCACTTATGTAATCATGAGCTAATAGAGATTTTCCTTCTTGGGGCCCCATCTTGATGCTTTTCATCATGTTTAGCATCATCTAAATCCTAGAGCCAGATTAATAATGATAACCTTAGATAAATTTAGTATTTTTTAAAAGCCCTTTAAAAAATAGATCCCGGTATAAATGCTAATCAACACCATCTAAATATAGTAACACTTCATGTAGGATAGACCTTGCAAGGAAAATATAACCTTTCCTGGGGTACTGAGTTTTAAATATATGGTACTATGCCACAAAATAGAATTAACAAGCAGTGTTATCTCCATCTGGATGTCCTTTCAGGACCTCAGATTCAAGGTACCCAAGACCAAACCCCCCACCTTTCCTTCCTAAATTTGCCCTTCCTTCAAATTTATTATTGAAGACATAGGCATCTTCTCAGTCATCCAGGCTAAATACATTGAGGACATCTTTAATTCTTCCCCCTCCTGCACCATCCACAGGTTGATGCCAAGTTTGGTTGTCAAGGCTTATCTCTACCATATTGTTCCCACCCATTCATCCTTGCCATTCACATTGCCATAATTGTAATTCAGGCTCTCATTATACCTTTTCTTGACTTTTGCAATCCTAACTTGCATCTCTGTGCTCCATTTGTACTAATGTAAATTTTTTTAATTAATTTTTTTCAATTGATATAAGTCTATATCTTCCTCCCATCTCTCTCCAACCCATTGAAACAAATATGCAGAATCAAACAAAAAAAAAGTTCACATCGACCCTATTTTAAAAAAATGTGCATCTCACATGCATCCCAAGTGCATTACCTCTTTCAGGAGGTAGATAGCATGTTTCATCATGAGTCCTCTGGAATCATGGTTTGTCCATGCATTGATCAGTGTTCTTAAGTCTTTCAGAATTGTTAGTTTTAATAGTGTTTCTTTTATTATGTAAATTGTTTTCCTGGTTCTGTTCATGTTACATCTGTTCATATAAGTATTCCCAGGTTTCTCTAAAACCATCTACTTCACCATTTCTCATGACATTGTATTTTTTCCATTCATATACCATACTTTGTTCAGTTTTCCCCCAACTAATAGGCACCCCTTACTTTCCAGTTCTTTACCCTTCCCCAAAAAACCTTTGCAAATATTTTTATATCTGTGTAATATTGAGAGATCTAGACCCTGACATGTTGGGTGGATCTAATGTGAAGAATTTAGGGGAAGTCACAGATAGGAGTGGAACAGGAGAAGATGTGGATGAGTTACTGTCTATGCCACTGTAGCATAACCTACATTAAAACTGACATTAAAAATGACCAATTCCTTGTATTAAAAACCATAATCCTACAATATGCTGTCTACAAGAAACACATTTGAAACAACGGTATACCCACAGGGTAAAGGTAAAAGGTTGGAGTAGAATTTATTATGCCTCAGCTAAAGTAAAAAAAAGCAGGGGTAGCAATCCTTATCTCAGATAGAGCAAAAGCAAAAATAGATCTAATTAAAAGAGATAAGGAAGGAAACTATATCCTGCTAAAAGGCACCATCGAGAATGAAGCAATAAGAAACGAGGAGGAGATGGTTTTCATATTTACCTGGAGAGGCTTATACAGACTGATGCTGAGTGAGAAGAGTAGAACCAGGAGAAATTTGTATACAATCACAGACACAGCATATGTGTGATGACCAACTATGACAGACTGGACTCTTTTCAGCAATGTAGTGATATAAGTGAATCTTGAAAGACTCAGGAAGGAGAGAGATGCGACATCCAGAGAAATAACTAGAAAGACCTGAGCTTGAATCCTGATGGAAGCAAACTAATTGATCTTTTCCTTTTCATTGTTTGGTTTTATTTCTTCTGTATTGTTTTTCATCCCACCTAGTACAATATGCCTTTGTAACTTGACTAATGTCTAATATGAAAGTATTTGCAGATCCTATACTGGACTATATGCTGTCGTGGAGGGTGGGGGGAGGGAGGGAAAGGAAGGAACTATGAAATTGAATCTTGTTAACTAAAAATAAACAAATAAATTAAATTTTAAAAAAATTACCAATTCCTGTTGGCCCTTTCCTCAGTACACCCTAAGACCTGTACAACTGTTACTATGTAAGAAAGCTGGTGTCTCTACCCTTGGGAAAGGCTGAAGGTCAGGACTAATTAGGTCTGTTCTCTACTGGACAAGTTGGGCAGTTGACAAGGCTAGCTTTTAGGGTCAGCCTCATTTCATTTGAGTGTTTCTGGAAGGGTTTTCTGACCTAAAAATCTCCCCTTCACGTCTGCCATTGATGCCTTAAAATTTCACTATTGTGGATTAATTTTTGAGTAAATCTTGTCCTTTGTTCTTCATGGTTAGGATGACATATGTGCTTCCCAGAACTTTGTGCCACATAACAGTGATAGATATACACAATGCCCTCAGATTTTATTAGAGAGGACCCCTTCATAGCTAGTATATGTGAGTAAAGATAGAATAGAAAAAATTATTTTCTTTCCCACCTCTTTAATTACCCTGGTACTTATTGTTTTGGTTTTTTTTTTGGAGGGGTAAAGGCAGGGCACTTAGGGTTAAGTGACTTGTCCAAGGTCACACGACTAGTATGTGTTAAGTGTCTGAGGTCGGGATTTGAACTCAAGTCCTCCTGACTCCAGGACCGTTGCTCTATTCACTGCTTCACCTAGCCACCCCCATACCCTGATACTTATTCATAACAGGTGATAGGATTGGGGTTAGAAGGCTAGAGAATCATATCAAACTCCATGGAGTATTAGGGTGTAGCTCTATACACCATTGGCAACTTCTTCCTTCATTCATGGCTGAAAGAGCAAGGGTTTGTGTCACTTGTCATAGTGTTTGCAGGGCTGTTAGAAAACCAAGGTTCTTCATATCTCTTGGGGAGGGAAGGGGAGAGGAAAGATGGAAACTTGAGAGGGTGAAGGAGAAAAAGATGCTTCTGGATGCTTTTGAATTACATGGTAGAGGCTTACTTCAATGATTTGTTTCCCAGAATTCTTTCTGTCTTTCCCAAAGAAACTAGAATGCTGTTTCAAATCCATATCAAACTCTGTTGAGTGCTTGCCTCAATGTGGCACTGGGATTTTCCCAGAATTCGTATGCTGAGTAAAAGGGCAAACTTGTCACATAGGAACAGCCTCTGCTTTTAAGAGACATCTTCAAGGGCAGGTATGACTGGAAAGAGATACGAGTCAGCTTTGTGGTGAGAGAAGAATGACAGGTGAACAGTCTTGAGTGTTTCAACCTTAAGAGCTACAAAATATTAAGAGATTTAGAACTCATTGTGTATTGGGTAGATCTTCTGTGAAGAATTTATGGAAGGACGTGGACAAGTATTGCAAAGGATGAGAAAGCATCGATAAATAGTTTGTGAGAGGCATCAGTGATGAGAGTACACGTATCGGCGACATCAATGACTACAGCACATCCCCGAAAACCTGCTCCTTGTGCTTTTGTAAGGTGGGATGATTTAGCAGATAACACACTGGACATGGAATCAGGAGAAGGTGGCTTCAGATTCTAGGCAAGTAACGTAACCTGAGACTCAGTTGTCTTCTGTAAAATGGCGATACCTCAGTGTTTGTGATACTCAAATGAGATAAGGTGTTCTGACACTGGCCTCCTTGCTGCTTCTCCTCTATCCTGCTCCATCTCCTGACTCCAAGCTTGCTTCATCTATTCATCCATTTATTTATTTATTTATATTTTTTCTTCTTTCCTTCCTCTCTCCTTCTCTTCCTTCCTTCCTCACCAAAATATTCATTTGCAATATACAAACTTACTCCCCCAACAGGTAGGAGGCAGATTCTCCATTCCTGCACCTCTACCTTGTACCACCTCAGTCTCTGGAGAGGGAAAGGGGATTAGATTCATAGCTTAGATCCATTCCTATAGATCATAGTCCCAGTTCCAAGTTCAAAATCCCCCCTTGAGTTCAAGTCCCAGACCCCCAGCTTCTCAGGGCTCCCATATCAGGCTGACTGGCTGTACCCACTTCTCCTGCAGCCCTCACTCCAAAGCTGTCTTCATGGCTTGAACTTCTGGGTCCTATGTGATCACCTCCAACACCTGTAACTGAAAAGAACAAATAACAGAACAGAAACAGACACTCCCAGGGCCATTCCTCATAACTGGGGTAAAAGAGGGGGAGCAGAGGAAGGAAATACTTCCTTCCCCTCTCACAAATTCATTTCTTGTCCTTTATGCTATGTATATATGAACTGTGCTCTTCACCCTCTGGACACAGGAGATAAAAATGACCCCAAAAAAACAACTGGGCATTTTCATTGGCTGTCTCCCATGCCTGGGGCTCTCTCTCCTCTCATCTTCTCCTCCTGGATTCCCTGGCTTCCTTCAAATTTCAACTGAAGTCTCACCTTTCTCAAGAAATCTTTGCTGATCCCTCTTAGTGCTAGTGCCTTCCCTCTGTGATTATCTCCAGTTTGTGATGTGTATATCTGTTTGTACATAGTTGTGCGCATGTTGTCTCCTCATTCAGCTCTGGGTTCTAGAGGCCGGGCACTGTTTTGCTCTGTGTAGATGATTCCCAGATCTGTTTGTGTACTCCTAACTTCCCTCCTGTCCTCCAGCCTCACATCTCCAGCTGCTTGTTGAACATCTTGAACTACATGTCTTACAGACATCTCAAATTCAGTATATTAAAAACTGAACTTGGTGTCTTTACCCCCGAGACTTTCTCCTTTTCCTAACATTTCTATGACGACCAAGTTCTCTCAGGCACCCAGGCTTACCACCTAGGTGCCATCCTCAACTACTCACCATCATCCCTCCCCCACCCCTTTTCCCATGTTGCCCAATCCTATAGATTCTAACTTTGGAATGCTTCTTGTATATAGCCCCCTTTCTCTTGACACCACTGCCCCCCGGTACAGGCCTTCATCACTTCAGCTATGGGCTGTTGCAGTAGCCTACTGCTCGGTGTCCCTGACTCAAGACTCTCTCCTCTCTCCAGTTCACCCTCCACTCAGCTGTCAAATCGATTTTTCTGAACTCCAGTGGGTCCCTGTTACCTTCACTATCAAATATAAAAGGCTCTGTTTGACTTCTGAAGCCCTTCATAACCTGGCCCCCTTCTACTTTTGTAGTCTTCTCTCACCTTACTGTCCCTCATGTACTTTTCAATGCAGTGACACTGATTTCCTTGCTATTTCTCAAACAAAAGACTCCATCTCTTGACTTCAGACATTTTCTCTGGCTGTTCCCCGGGCGTAGAATTCCTCCTCAACTTTGGCTTCCCTGGCTTCCTTGAAGTCTTAGCTAAAGTCACACCTTCTGCAAGAAGCCTTGCTGATCCTCCTTAATCATAGTGCCTCCCCTCTGTTTATTATCTTCAATTTATCTTGTAGTATACCTTGTTTTTTATATAGTTGTTTGTATGTTGTCTCCCCCATTAGATTTTGAGCTCTGGGAGAACAAGGACTGCTTGTGTTTTTTGTTTTGCTGTTGTTTGCCTTTCTTTGTATCCTCAGTATTTAGCACGTTGTCTGACACCCAGTCAGTGTTTAAGAAATGCTTATTGACTTTGTAATTACTTAGTTCCTGGATGTAGTAGGCACTCAATTTAAATCCCGATATAAATGTGAGTTGCTATTATGATGATAGTAATGAAGTATAGACTTGCCTTTATACTTTTGGGCACTAGATGGCCCTCATGAGTCAATCAAAAATGTACTTCTTTGGACTACTATATTGGCTTGGGCCTTCCTGAATACAGCTGTCTCTGGGATCTGGGCTGGACCTGGCTTTTTACCAGTGTAGACATTGCACTATAGCCCAGGGGAGAGTTGTACTGAAACATGCTATTGACCAGATGCTGAGTTCTCTACTATAACCCTGGCTTCCCTTTCTAAGTAGAACTAAGAGATCCCACTTGTACTTTGAAAATGAGTACAGATAACTAGGAGACCTAGAAACATCTACCATAAAACAGATTCGAGCATCTTCAGCAGAGTTTGAACGGCAAGTCGCATCTCATCGATTCTCTTTGCCCCTGCTAGCAGCTGTTCTCTTGATATATCTGTGGCCCCCAAAGATGAGAAGTACATTCGTTTCTTCTTTGCAGTTGCTAGTTAGTGAAAATCAGGTGGATGTGTTAGATAACTAAGTAATTCTACAGTTCTTGGTCCACCTGCTCAGATGTATGGAGGGGAAAAAGATTTTATTGTGTGCTGTTATAAGAACAATTGTAGCTGAAGCTGGATGTGGTTGAGTCAGAATGGTTCTGGAACCTTAACTCTAGTTTTGCAGTTGCATGTGGTCCATAGCCATTTAATCACAGAAAAGGTTAAGGATACCTAAGTCCCTTCAGAGCCTTCAGAAACTGAACCACGTTTTCCTCTGGTGATTTAAGTCATTCAAGTAGTTGAACACTGTGTTCCTACCATACTGTTTCTTAGAATGCCACCTGTGGTCAGAACCTCCTGTAAGATCTCTGCAGCAATCTGGGTGAGGCTTTCTGTTTATTTTCTCTGAAAGAGCAGAGGGTTTTGGTTTTCATAGATAGGTACTGGCAGGCCTTAGTTTAACAGTAACTCAAATTTCACTAAGTCAGCAGGGCCACCCTTGACACCTTTCCCTGCTCCTGGGTCTATAAAATGGGATTGATTAGAATGACCTGAATATCTCTCCAAAATGAAGGCACTGACCCGAAGAATTTGGTCCACAAGGCACTGAGCAGTGGATTTCATCCATTTTGTTTGTCTTCACATAAAGCCTACCCTTGTTATGAAAAATGAAGTTACCACTGAAGAACTCCAGAAACTGTATATAGTTTGTTCTTTGCACCATTCTTATAGCTTATTCACCAGCCAGATGCATAGGAAGCAGAGAGGAGGCATCCTATAAGTCTGCACATAGCTGATTGTGAGAGATTGGGGCCTACCTTTCAGAAGGCTTCTCCCTCCCTTTGCCTGGGTTCTTTGAACTTATCTGTGGGCATATTTTGTAAAGAGTAAGAGAAGAGGAATGCTACCCCATTACTAACCTAGTTCTCTAAAGACATCTCTGCTAACACCAGAGAGTTTATATTTGTTGTAACTCATCACCACCTATTCTGTTACTTTGTATACTTAGGAATGGTAAAATCATAATGTCTAAACTGTAAAAATGAAAGCAGAAAAACCTGCAGATGTGGGGTGAGGAAACACATTTGTTAAATGTTGACTCTAGTGGGGGAATGACTATATAGTACTCCCTCTAGGTTACCTCACTAGAAGAGGGTTACTACTGTGACAGTTTCTTGGGTTTCCTGAGTAGCTACTCCTAAAACTATAGTTCACAAACCCCCATCAGTGTATTTCTAGTTAACAGTCAGCCAGGAGACATTTACTGTGAGGGACACTTCACTTACTGTCTGCTTTGAAACTAGAAGGAGGGGGCAGCTTTCAGGAAGAGGACAGCCAGCAGCAGAGATTGGCACTAGCTTTAGAGAGCTAGCCCTGGCAATCTAGAATAGAACTTTAGAGAGTAGCATAGTGTGGGAGTCACACTGAGCACCCTGCTGAGCAGAGATGCTGCAACCAGGGGAGGCCTGAGTGAGGACTTACTGAAGGGAGAAAGGACATTGGGACCGTCCCAGTGGGGCAGTGCCACTGTTTTAAGTTGTCTAAGCCATGTGTCACCTTTATGTCTGCCTGACTACAACTCTAACCCCTTGTGCTCACTATTCTTATAGATGCTCTGTGTATTTGTGGAGAGTACACTCCAGGGCTATGGGGGAAATGCTTTAGAGCTGCTGTTCTTACCTGTCCCATCTTGATAAAAGCCTTTGCTAAGACGTCTCTCTTGAGTCTGAATCTGGCTGCATTCTCTAGTACCAGTTGTCCTGCTTCTGGAAGCAGCTCCGTCCTTCTAGTGACAAAGTAGACAATAAATGGAGAAATAGGTGTTTCAATTAATTTTTCAGCCTTAAGATAGCTCCATCTCTAGTCTAATGATCTTTATTCAAGAGAACATTTGAGAAAAGTGGACAGATTCAGCGAGAAGCAGTAGGGCATTCAAGTAATGGTAATATGCTTAATTGGAGGTGGAGAAGTAGAGTATTTGCCTGCCAGGATATTTTATTCAGCATTGATTCATTTAGGCAAGATATCTGCTATGTACAGGGCATCGTGCTAAGCACTGGGGAGGACAGATAAGTATACATAAGACAAGATCCCTACTGTTAAGGGTTTATAATCTAGTAATCTCCTTTATAGTCACATAAGGAGATCTTGCTCCTCTCCCTCCACCCCCACCCCCTAAAAAGGTGGCAGACAGGATCAGAGAATTTTGAGCAGATTCTCAGCCAAGAACCTAATTTTTATTTTGTTTTGGGACCTGGAATGAAAGATCACTTCTCTGCAAGTATATTTAAATTTCATAGAATTCTAGTAGAAATTATCCATCATATTAATATCCTTCCTGAGTAGCTGAGTAACTTGAGAGAATGTCAGTTACTTATCACTTCATATCTTAATCCTCAAAAGGGAAAAAGAAATCTGACTTGGGGGAGGGGAGGAATTTTTAAATTCTTTTCTTTTTAAAAATTCTTTTCTTGATTAAAAACTCAAGTAGCAATTGCACACAAATATTTCTTTTATAGGTACTCCTAGTTAAGCTGTGTTAAAATAGATATTTGGAATGTGAATGTCAATCACCCTCTGCTGCCCTCCCCCTAAAAGGATAATATAAAAGTTTTCCTGTGACTTCAATGTATAATGTTTTTAGTATGGTATTATGTTTTACTTGCTTAGTTGTGTTTTGCTTAAGCTAATATTATCATTGTTTTAAGTTCTCTGTGAACATTATTATTATTTATTGTAAAAAACATTGAGAAATTGAGAAAAATATCTCTTACTGTGAATTTAGATTTAGATTTAGGATTAAAAGATTGTCATATAACTCACAAAGTCCAAAATCCAATTGAGAATTCATTATCAGGGGTATCCATTAGGATTTTCTCTAGGGACACTAATGAAATATAATAGATATGAATATATTTACAGAGTTTTGTTAGATTTGAAAAATGTATATATTTATCTCTTCTCCAAAATGAGTAAAAGGTGGCTATAAAACACATTCTCTAATATCAGTGGTTATGGAGGGAGTATGGTCTACTAAACTTAGGAATGCCATTTGACACATGTACAGCTATAAATATCGATATACTTTTGTGTTCAATTTTAAATAAATTTATCATTTTTGCCTCGAATTTTACTTTCTTGTTTTTCCCCTACTATCACTAATCCAGATCTCTAACATCAGAGGTAGAGGCCAGCAGAAGATTAAGGGGATAGTGAAGAGAGATGATGAAGATCACCACAAACCTTTGCCTCCTCCAAAAATAGCTACTGTCCCACATTTTTGAAAAACATAGCTTTTTTTATGGTTAGCTGAGGCCAAAACCTTTACTTCACTATTTGAAAAGCCCCATTTTTGTACACACGATACAGTTCCCTTTATTTGCAGTTTTTAAATTCCTAAGGCACCATGTGGCATCTCTGAAGGAAAAGACATACACATCTGGCTCTCTGACATCTAAGGTCAGATTGAAAAGCCTTTCATGATTAACCTCGACATAGTGTTTCACTAAGGGATCTGGAACTTCAGGAGACTTGTTTGGATTAATTCTCCAGGTTTTGAACTAATGCACAGTGACCCAGATAAGCTTTGTAACCAAACTTTTCTCTCTTGTTTTGTTTTCAATCCAGTTTCCTTATGCAGCCCCACCTCCCCAAGAACCTGTGAAGACACTGAGAAGCCTAATCAACATCCGAAAAGATACTCTAAGGCTAGTAAAGTAAGTTCTAAGATAATGTGATAGGGTTGGAGATCTAACTCATGAAAATGGGGAAAAGGTACTTTTGCCTCTACCCAAAACTTGATCCCTGACTTTGCATGTATGTTCTGTCCTCATCAGCCATTTAGTATTGTGATCAGGCAGCTTTGTAACTGTTTTTTCAGTATTTTGTTTTGATGAAGAACTTCACAAGGATTTATTAATAAACCAATACCTACCTACATGCCTAAGAAAATGGGTCAGTGTTATCCCATTTTACAGGTGAGAAAACTGAGTTAGGTGACTTGTTCAGGGCCCTCATAGAGAAGTGGAAATGAGAGCTTGAAGCTCTAAGTCTTTAGTTTTTATCTTAATGTATACATATGAGATTTTCTTTTATTATATATGTTCTTCCTTTGAGAAAATTAATGTTCTGTGTAGACTATTTAAATCCTCATCATCATTAATAGTATTATTTAATTGCTTTTACTCTGATGTCCATGAGAGCACAATTGCTAAAGTGAAACTGCTCCCAGTGTATCTTGTATGCTATGGCTGGCCCCCACAGGGCCAGCCCTGCCTCACTCATTCCTTGGGGATTGCCATCTGGTGACAGCTAGTACAGAATTATCAGAACTGCCTAACTCTGATTGTGGGATCGAATTATTGGTGATCCTCATTATCATGAGGTAGATGTATTTCATTTTATTTCTCTAAGGAAAATATTTCACCCTTAAGCATATTGCCAGCTGCTTCTCTATCTTTAGATCTCTCTCAGTCCATCCCTAGGGCCAACTCCAGGGATGAAGGAACCAAGGCCATGCTTCAGAACAAACTGCAGCAGGGTTTCCAAAGTACACAGGGGAGTTAGCTGCAGGAATGGTCTGAGCTGAGGTATATAATAAAGCCTCGGGAGCCGACCAACTATCAGATACTCAGTTTATAGAATGATAGAATCTCATATTGGAAGGGACCTTACAGATCATCTTGTCCAACCCATTCCTGGGCAGCATATTACCATATTTTCTGACAAGTAGTCATATAGCTTCTAAGTAAAGTCCTCCAGGAGTGGAGAACTCTACCTGCTTAGGTTCTCCCTTCTCCCTTTGGGAGAGCTCTAACTTGGAAGTTTTTCAAGTCTAATCTCTCTGCCTAACATTCTAGCCCTTTAAAAAAGTCCTCTAAGAAAACCCTGGTCCTCAACTAAGTTTTCTCTTCTCCAGACTAAGTATACCTAAATCTTTCAGTTCTTTATGGTTTTGAATTCTCATCATCATCTTGATTATTCTTCTCTGTGCTTTTCAATGCCCTTTCTAAAATGTGACACCCCCAAAATATAAAGAAGTAAGGACTTATCTGTATTAAATTGTTCAGAGTTGTTCTATTGGTAATAGCAAAACGTTGGAAGCAACACACATATACATACACACAGACACATACATATATATATATATATATATATATATATATATATATTTAGCAACTGGAGAGTGACTGAATATATCATGATATGTCTCTTTTCTCTTTTTTAGTATTTTCCTTTTCCCCAATTACATGTAAAAACAATTTCCAGCATTCGTTTTAAAAACTGAATTCTAAATTCCTTTCCTCCCTCCCCACCCCTGTCACTGAGATGGCAAACAATTTTATATAAGTTATACATATGTAGTCATGCAAAACAGATTTCCATATTAGTCATGTTATAAAAGAAAACGGACCAAAATTAAAACCCAAGAAAAATTTTAAAAGTTAAAAAAGGATGCTTCAATATGTATTTAGACTCCATCCATTCTGTCTCTGGGGATGGATAGCACTTTTCATCATAAGTCCTTCAGAGTTGTTTTGGATGACTGTATTGATCAGAATAGCTAAGCCATTCACAGTTGATCATCTTTTAACATTGCTGTTATTGTGTACAATGTTCTCCTCATTTCATTTTGTATCAGTTCATGTAAATCTTTACAGGTTTTTCTGAGAGCATCCTGCTCATAATTTCTTTCATTTTTTTAAATTAAATTTTATGTTTATTTTTAGTTTGTATCATTCATTTCCACAAGATTTTGAGTAACAAATTTTCTCCCCATCTTTCCCCTACCCACCACCCCAAAACAGTGATCCCACTGTATACCTTCTCCCCCAATCTGATCTCTCCTATATCCTCCTCCATGTCCTCTCTGACTTTCCAGTAGGGCAAGATGGATCTCTATACTCCAGTGCCTATATATCTCATTTCCCATTTGCAAGTAAAAAGAAATAATAATAATATATTTTTAAAACATTTGACTTAAAAATTTTGAATTCCAGATTCTTTCCCTTCCTCCCTTATTATCCACCCTTACTGGGAAGATAGGCAATTCAATATAGATTGTACGTATGTAGCTATGCAAAACATTTTTATAGTTGATATATTGTGAAAGACTGACTATATTTCCCTCCATCCTATCCCACCCCCCACTTGTTCTATTCTCTACTTTGACCCTGTCCCTTTTCAAAAGTGTGTGCTTCCAACTTCCCTCTCCCCCAACCTGCCCTCCCCTCCATCATCCCCCCTCTCGTCCCCTTCCCCCCTACTCTCCTGTAGGGTAAGATTCCCTATTTAGTGTGTATGTCATTCCCTTACTAAGCCAAATTCAATGAGAATAAGATTGACCCATTCTCTTTTGCCTTCCTGTTTTTCCCCTCCATTGTAACAGTTTTCCCTTGCCTCTTCTATATGAGATAATTTACCCCATTCTGTCTCTCCCCATATCCTCTCATATTCCTCTCTCACCTCTCAATTTCACCTTTTAAGTATTATCTCTTCCTATTCAATTGGTCCTGTGCCCTCTGTCTATGTATACCTGTATACATATATATACACACACTCACATATGTTTTCATATATCATATACCCTCCTATATAGATATATATGTGTGTGTGTGTATATATATATAATATATGTATATATGTATATATATTTCCTTCAACTATTCTCATATTGAAAAAAGTTTCATAAGTTACAGTTATCATTTTTCCATGTAGGAATGTAAATAGTTCAACTTTGATAAGTTCCTTATGATTTCTTTTCCCTGTTTACCTTCTCGTGCTTTTCTTGCTTCTTGTATCTGAATGTCAGATTTTCTATTCAGCTCTTGTTTTTTCATCAAGAATTCTTGAAAGTCCTCTATTTCATTGAATGACTGTGTTTTTCTTGGAAGCTTTTGGTGTAGGAGTTCTGACCTTGCTGTCTTCCTCCTGTTCCATGCTTTGATCCTTTTTGTACCCAAAATAGGAATCCAAAGTAGGATTGCTGTGCTTGTTTTCCTTCCTTTGCTTGCTCATGTTGCTACTCAATTATTTGACTTTTGAGCTTTTTGCCACAGTAGAACTCTGCTTCTAGAGAGGAGAGCTTTGTCCCAAATTGCTGGGGTTTTCACAGATGCCAGAGCTATTAGTTGGGTGCCCTCTCTGAAGCCTCCCCCCACTCTGGCACCTGATCATGCACCCTAGGACCTCTATCCTAGACAGCAATCCAGATCCAAGCAGGTTAAAGCAAGAGTGATTACCCCTCAGACTGGTTGCTTGGTCCCCCTACAATCTGCAGGCCAGGAGCTCTGAAGTAGCCATGTGGGATGCAGCCGCCACACCTCAGCTGCTTCTCCCTCCAGGGGCAGAGACCAGACCACACTCCCGAACCCCCTGTTCCTAAAGTCCACTGACCTCTCACTTTGTCTTTGGCATTTATGGGTTGATAAATCTAGAAACTGCCACAATGATCCACTCTTCCAAAGTCCACTCCAGGGTTGGGGCCACCCTGAGGCTAAAACCACGGGCTCACATGGGCCTGAGCTCTGCTCTCAGTGTGCTGCAATGGACCCTTCCTATCTGCCTGCCAAGCTGCCTTTAGCAGGAGGCTTCTCTCATCACTTTGTGGGTTCTATATCTCTAAAGTTTGTTTAGAGTCATTTTTATAGGTATTGAGGTGGTTATGGGAGGAGCACAGGGAGTTTTCCTGCTTCTACATTGTCATCTTGCTCATAATTTCTTAAAGCAGAATAGCATTCCATCATAATCATATACCTTAACTTGTTCGGCCATTCCCCAATTAATGAGTATCCCCTGAATTTCCAGTTTCTTTGCCACCAGAAAAGAGCTGATAGAAGTATTTTTGTACATATAGGTCCTTTTCTTTTTTTTTATCTCTTTTGGGATACAGGCCTAGTAATGGTATTTCTAGGTCAATGTATCATTACATATTTTATTATTATTATGAACTTGACAAACATCAATAAACATTAATATTTCCTTATAAAATGAAGAATAGAAAAAGTGGAATGTATGCAATACCATGAAAACATATATATATATATATATATATATATATATATATATATATATATTAAATTTAACTTGGTATTTGCAACATTGCTCTGATTGTCTCTGTCCCCTTCTGCTCTTTGTTCTGTATTTTTAATGTGTCATTGGTACTGTTTTCTTTTTGTTTTTTAGTCACTATCACTACATCCCAAGTCCTCTTTTAACTTTTCTTCCTCCCCACTGAGTGTCCTCCCTTATAACAAATAAGTACAGTTAAACAAAATGAATCCACAGACTGGCCAGTGAAAACTGAAAATCCGCATTCTGAAAATGTATGCATCATTTTGCTCCTCTAGCCCAACACCTCTCTTCCAAGAGTCAGAAAACTGGAATCATTATCAGTCATTTAGAGTTATGAGTGGTCATTGCATTGATTATAGTTCTAAAGTCTCTCACAATTGTTTTCCTTTACAATGTTGAATCATATATCTTGTTCTTCTGGTTTTGCTAAATTGACTCTGCATCAGTTCATACATAAGACTTCCCAGATTTCTTTGAAACTGTCCCTTTTGTCATTTCTTAAGGCACAATAATATTCTATCACATTCATATACTATAATTTATTCAGCCATTCCTTAATTGATGGGTATTTGCTTTGCTTCCAGTTTATTTTTGCTGCAATAAAAAAAGAAATATTATCAATATTTCTGTACACATGGTACAGACCTTTTTGGTCTCTTTGGGGGTATATCTATAATAGTGATGCTTCTGGGTCAAAGGTCTTGCACAATTTAGTGACTTTGGGGGAATAGTTCCAAACAGCTTTCCAGAATGGTAGGATTAATTCTCAGTTCCACCACCAACATATTAATGTCTTCGTCTTCCCATATTTTCTCCAACAAATAATACTTTCCTTTCTTTGATCTGTTTTGCCAGTATGTTAGGTATGTGATAGAACTTTTGGATTGTTTTAATTTGCATTTTTTAAATTACTGATTTGGAGAATTTTTTCAAGTGGTCTTTGATAACTTTAATAGTTTTTGATAGTCTCTTCAGAACTGCTTTTGACTGTTTGGGAATGGTTTTTGTTTCAATATATTTGCATAAATTCTTTATATATCTTGGATAGGGATAGAAATTGAATCTGTGATTTCATTGATATAGGGAATTCCTGAGTGAAGAAACTCCCTAACAATGCAGGTCTGCACCTTCTCTGTATGAAATATTAGAGTTGTCTAATATCTTGATAGCTTACCTATCAGATATTTTTAAGAAAAATTTACTGTGAAGTTTTTTCTCCAAGTTTACTATTTCCCTTCTGATTATCTCTGCATTGATTTTATTTGTGCACTTTAAAATTTTTTAATAAAACTTTTCCATTTTATCATCTCTGATCTTTTTTATTCATTGTTTGGCCAAACATATAACTTTCCCTATCAGTAGTTATGAAAGTGTCTCTTTCTCTGCCCCTCTATTTCACCTATTATATGTCCTTTTATATTTAGGTAATGTATCCATTTGAAGTTTATTGTGATATATAGTATAAGATGTTGGTCTAAGCCTAATTTCTCCCTTATTGCTTTCTAGTTTTCCCAGCAGTTTTTATTAAATTCTGAGTGCCTGCCCCCGTAGTTTCAGTCCTTGGATTTAATAAAGGCTATGCTCAATTGCCTCTGGGTCTTAAACTAATCTGTGCAGTGTTTACCTTTTCTATTTGTTTTAAACAATATCATTATTGTTTTGATGATACTGCTTTGTAATAAAGTTAAAGATTTGGTAAGGCTAACCCCTTTCCTTCCAACATTTTTCAATTTTTTCCCTTGAAATTCTTGTTCTTTTTTTTCTTCCAAACAAATTTCATTATTATTTTTTCTAGTTCTACAAAGTAGTCTGATTTAGTATGGCACTAAATCTGCAAGTTAATTTAGGCAGTACTCTTATTTTTATTATATTGGCATAGCCTAAACATTAATAATTAATATCTTTTCAATTATTTACATCTGTCTTTATTTCTGGAAAGAGTGTTTTGTAATTGTATTCGTATAATTCCTACATGTGTATTGGTAGGGGGTCTTCCAGATATTTTACATATTCTGCAGTTATTTGGGAAGGAATTTTTTCTATCTGTTCCTGCTGGGTTTGTTTATAATATACAGGAAGGCTGATGATTCCTACATGTTTACTTTATATTATGCTACTTTACTGAAGTTGTTGCTTCATTTAATTTTAGTTGAATGTTTAGAATTCTCTAAGTAAACCATATATCTACAAAAGTGATCATTTCCTTTATTTGCCTATTCTTATTCTCTCATTTTCTTTATTTTATTACTATAACTAGCATTTCTTTTTTTAAAAAATAAATCTATTAAGGGCCTCAGTGGATGGAGCACTAGGCCTGGAGCTGGAAGACCAGACTTCAAATTTGACCTCAAATACTTGACACTTACTAGCTGCATGACCCAAGGCAAGTCACTTAATCCTGATTGCCTTGCAAAACCAAACCAAAAATCTTTTATTTATTTTTAACGTTCTTTTTAAAAAGTCCTGAATTTTCTCACTCCCTCATGCCCCTCTCCACCCATTGAGAAGGCAAGCAATGCAATATCAGATATACATATGAAATCATATAAAACATATTTCCATATTAGCCATGTTGCAAAAAAAAAGAAAAAAAACAAGGAAAATGAAGAAAGTAAAAAAAATTATGTTTCAATCTGCCCTCAGATTCTATCAGTTCTCTTTCTGGAGTTAGTTTATAGCTAGCATTTCTAAAACTACATAAAGTAGTTTTAGGCATATAATCCCCAAAAGATGAAAGAACCCATCCATACAAAATTACTGAGAGCATAGTACCACTTTTTGTTGTGGCAAAGCATTGGAAACAAACTGTGACCAATGATTGGGAAATAGATGAATACATTATTGAATATGATTGTAATGACATATTATTGTGCTTTGAGAAATGACAAAAGGTAAAGTTTCAGAAAAACCTGGAATGAATGGATGAACTGATGCAAAGTGAAGTAAATAGAGAAAAGAAGGAAGGGAATATGCATTTATAATGCTAGTATAATGCTATAGTTTCAGACACTGTGCTAAGCACTTTGCAAATATTATTTCATTTGATTCTCACAACAATTCTATGAGGTAGATACTATTATCCTCATTTTTCAGTTGAGGAAACTGAAACAAACAGAGGTTGACTTACCCAAGGTCACAGAGCTAGCAAGTATCTGAGGCTGACTTTGAACCCACGTCTTCCTGACTTCAGGCCCAAGCTTCTTTCCACTGCACTACCTAACTGCCTCAGAGTAGGGGCTCAGGAGATTATTTTGTTGTCGTTGTTGAATTGTTTCAGTCATATCTGACTCTTTATTACTCCATGTGGGTTGTTTTGGGTTTTTTTTTTTGGCAGAAATACTAGAGTGTTTCCTTCTCCTGGTCATTTTATAGATGAGAAACTCAGGCAAACAGGGTTAAGTCACCTACCCAGGATCACACAACTAGTAAACTGAGTCCAGATTTGAACTTATGAGGATGTGTCTTCCTGATTCCAAGCCCAGTGCTCTATTTATAGTGCCGTCTAGGTGCAGAATCAGGAAAACTTCATTTAATGAAGTTTTGTAAAGGATAAGACCTTTGAAAAACTTAGGAGTTCTGATCGGTACATTGGCCAGTCATGACTTCAAAAGACCAGTGTTAAAGTATGCTTCCAGCTGTCTGGTGGAGAGGTGCTAGAGTAGAGAGCAGGTGCATAATGAGACGTACTTTTATTCTTTTGCCTTACTATACATATTTGCTGCAAAGTGTGCTTTATTGGGAAGGGGTAGGAAGAAGTTGTAGAGAAGAATGGGGAAGTAGTAATAGTGATGTAAAAAAAAGCAATAAAGGCCAGTGAAACATTTATAAAATACACAGGAGAGATTGGAAGTGCAGACAAGAAAAAGGTGTTGGTGCTACCATGTTGAAATTTAATATATCCTTTTAAAAAAAAACTGTAATAGATTCTTGATTTCATATAGAATCCTCTTCATAGTCAGTCATCTTTGAATGTGGAAATGCTCATACTTGGTGATGATTTTCTTTCTAATTTTCTAGTCTTTTGCTAATATTTTAATCATTATTTTTGCATTTGTTTATTAAAATAGTGTTCTATTATTTTCTTTCTCTGCTTATCACTGCCTAGTTAGGTTTCAGGATGATGTTTGTCTTATAAAAGTATTTTGGGGGCGGCTAGGTGGCGCAGTGAGTAAGAGCGCCGGCCTCGGAGTTGGGAAGACCCGAGATCGAATCCGGCCTCAGAAAATGAGCACCCACACACAAATAATGACTGGTCGTGTAACCTTGAGCAAGTTACTTAACCCCAATTGCTTAAAAAAAAGTATTTTGGTAGGATCTCTTCTCTCCCTAGTTTTGCACACAATTTTTAAAATATTGGAATTAATTGTTCTTTTTGTTCAACCAGAAATCTCTAGATTTTGCCTATGACATTCCTGGATATTTTCAGTTTGGTTTTGTTTTGTTTTGTTTTTTCCAGGAGGGTATCAGTGGATTCTTTCTTTTTTCATGTTGCCTCCTGGTTCGAATAGATCTGGGCAGTTTACTTTTATGATTTCTTCAAATTTTTTATTGCCCTTTTTTTCCAGGAGTCCAATGATTCTTAAGTTATCTCTCCTTGACCTGTTTTACATGTCAGTTGTTTTTGATAGTAATTGACTTATATTTTCTTTTATTTTTTCACTCTTTTCATTTTGTTTTTAATTTTTTTTTTTGCTCTTTGGAGGACAGTTGGGGTTAAGAGACTTGCCCAAGGTCACATGGTTAGTTTTTGTGTTAAGTGTCTGAGGCCGGATTTGAACTCAGGTCCTCCTGACTCCAGGGCCACCTAGCTGCCCCCTAACATTTCTTATTATATAATGGAATCAATGAGTTCTGATTGCACTATTCTTTTTTTCAGGGTATTACTTTGCCAAAATTTTCTCCTTTCTGTTTTAAGCAATTTTCCTTATAATTTTTTTCCTTCAGAGCTCTTATTTCAGTTCTAATTTAACTTTTATCTATTATTTCATTTTTCTATCATTCTTGTCCTTTTTTCCCCTTGTGACACTATTTGTGCTTCTTGTAGTGTTACTCTCTTCTACTTACCTTTTAGTCTTCTTTTAACCCATCATATTTATTGATTTTGTCTGATATTTTCTTCTATTTACTTATATTTTCTTGGGTACAGTCTCACTCCCAGCACTTGTAGGCTTCAGGTCCATTTACTGGGTTTGGGGCTGGCATTCCTGGTAGAACCCTCTCTCAGCTACTGCTGCTTCTGTTTTTGGCGGGGGGGGGGGGTTAGGTTTTTTTCTTGGAGGGGGGAAGGCAAGGCAATTAGGGACAAGTGACTTGCCCAAGGTCACACAGCTAGTAAGCATGTCAAGTATTTGAGGCTGGATTTGAACTCAGATTCTCCTGATTCCAGGACCAGTGCTTTACTCATTGCACCATCTACCTGGCCCATTCTGGTTGTCTTTTTGTGGAGTTCTGAATTGGATGGAGGGACTGACTTGTTTTTCTTTTTGATTTTCTCTATATTTTTGTTTGGGATGATTTTTAGACATTCGCTGGAGTATCTATGGGAGAATTGGGTTCTTTTACATCCCTTCAAATTATCATCCTAACACTAAGTTTGAGGTCAATTGCTTTGTTTTCAGTGCTGGGGCAAAACCCAGGAATCAGTACTTTGACCACCAACTGCTCTTCTGGGGGGTGGGGGAGAAGGGTAGAAGGCTGGGTTTGCAACCCAAAAGAAAAAGCTTCTTCTTCTTTATCATCCTAGGGGCAAGGAATTGGTAGAAGGCTCTTCATAGTCCCCAGGGGTGTTCTTCTTTTAAGGGGTTTAGGGGAGGAGACTGAAGAGAATTATTGCAGTACCAAGTTGTAACTTCTATCCAGACAAGGTAGTGGTAAAGGCGGGGAGATGAAAAGAAAGCATTTTCTACTCTTGAGTCAGTCTCCTCACCAGGCCCTAAATCATGGTATATTAATATAGTAGAATATTAAAGTGCCATAAAATAATAAAATTAATTCTCTAAGGAACTATGTGTCTATTTCTTTTGTATAAGGTTGTTCTGGTATGAATTTAGCAGGACCAGACATTTTCTAAAACTATATAAGAAAAAGAAAAGAAAAGAAGGAAGCAACTGAATTTCAGGCAGTCCTGGAACACAGAAGAAAAGAATTTTATTTGCTTGTTGGTTGATTGTTCATTCTTTTGATTCTTCCTCATTAAAGGCTAAAGGTGAAGGAGAATGATGTAAATTTTTGTTCCTTGTTTTGTATGTGTATTCATTTGTTTCCATGGATTATTAATTTTATAATTAAAGTTTTAAATAAAATATTGATCCTACAACCAAAATCAGTACTCTAGAATGTGACTCCAGAATACATAGAACTTTCATCTTCCTTATGTTGGGTACTGGACTCTTGTCAGTGTAGGCTAAGATCTGATTACCCCTTTTTGACTATCATGGCCCACTATTAACTCCTTTGATTACAGTAAAAATCAAATTAATTCTATTTTTTAACCTCTTCTCCTTCAATCCTATACTTGTGAAGTTGATTTTTTGAACCTATATATTGGGCTTTACATTGGCTTCAGTATTTCATTCAGATTTCTCATTGTTGTGTAAGGGTAACTCTAGGTTTTTAGAGATAATGCTAACAGAGACCAAACTCTCCATGACTTCTGCTAAACTGGAAAGACATTCAATATGGATATAGCAGTAGACTGTATACCTTTATCAAAATGTCAGCTTCCCCAAGTTTGGAGAGGCTCAGAGTAATGAAATTTTTAGCCTCAATAACTCACCAGCATATCTGTGAAAGCCTAGAGAAGAGTCATGGTGACAATACCCACACTAAGAAACCAGGGATCCTTAAAGTAGGACTTAATATTTATCCCTATTGAATTTAATTTTAAATAATTTTGGTTGATTTTCTAGTTGCATGTGACTTACTTACTGAACTGATAAAGAGTTCTGGTCTATAATTTAGGAAGCATGTAGCACAGGATTTTCTTGGGTTTGGGGAACACAGTAACCTCATTCTCTGAGGTCTTCTAGGTGCACCGAGGAAGTGAAAACCCCTGGAGAAGAGGTCAGCAAAGCCAAAGTCCACTACAATGTAGAGTTCACGTTTGACACCGATGCCCGGGTGGCAATCACCATTTATTATCAGGCCACTGAAGAGTTCCAGAATGGCATAGCCAGGTAAAAAGGGGATGAAGACCAAATGAGCCCCTTCCTCTAGCGACAAATTAGAAATAGCCCAAGTCTTAAACTATTACTAGTAGGACATTTTCCCTCCTGAACAAGATCTACTTCCTGAGCTAACAGACCTGGTCTTTATTTTTTACATTTTTCAGTGCCATCTTGGTTCAGTGCAAGGTAGCAGTATGACTCCTTATGTCATCTAGAGGATGTGACAGACTTAATCATTCTTTCTGAGGCCATATAGTTTGAAGAGAGGAATTCTAATGATATAACCAGCCCAAAGCAAAGGAAACCTGTGACAAAGCAGGTTGTCTCCTTTATTTTCCATGGGTTGAGACTGAACATCACTAAGAACCAGAATGAAAGAGAGGGAAATGTCAAATATATTTGTTCAAGATGCTAACTTGACCCCCTCCTCTGATCTATAGCTACATCCCAAAAGACAACAGCCTTCAGTCAGAGACTGTGCACTATAAGCGAGGAGTGTGTCAGCAGTTCTGCCTGCCCTCCCATACTGTTGACCCATCTGAGTGGGCTGAAGAAGAGGTAAGCTGTGTCTTGTCTTAAGTGTCTTGGGACATGAGCCACAGGGGAGAATGTAATTTCCTGATGGAGACTCATGAGCATGCAAGAGCCAACGTGAGCACTGACTTCTGTAAGTAAGACATAGCGTGTCTTTGGATGTGTTTGATTCTGTCACGCTACTTACATACCCAAAGACATAGATATCATAGTCTTTTATTGTATCACAACAGTCTATCATTCCATCTCTTCCTATGCCTTTCCTTTTAAAAAATAAAATAAAACTTTTGTTTTGTTTTTTACATAATCAAAAAATTTCCTTACATCCCTTTCCCTCTCCTTCACAGTTTTCCTATATTTTTCTTACCTCTTTTCAACCTATTCTTCAGTCTCACAATCTTCAAACTCTCTATCCCTTATTGCCTTTCCAGACCATCACCCATACTCTAACCTCACTTTCTTCTTTCTTTATCTTAAGCCTGTTGTTAAGTTAACCAGTTCAACTCTAGCCTGTGCTCTGTTCTCAAACCCCCTGTCTTATCACCACTTCTGCTTTGCCAGACCTTGGATAACTCCCACTGTCTAACTGCCCCCACTCCTAATCGGGTGTTGCTGAATGGAGCTAGAGGAGATCAGGCAACGCTGCCCACAGGTTCACTGCAGATCTAAGTGATCTAATCTCATTTGGGCCCTCACCATAGCAAGACAATCCTTTTCGTTCCTCTCTGATTAATTCTCTTTCCCGTTCCCACAAAGGCTATTCTAAAACTCTTTTTTCCTCAAGTTTCCCATGCTGTTCTCTCTTTTACTGAGAAAATGGACTATTTGTAGTGAGTCTCCTATTTTCCCCTTCTCTACTTTCTGAAATCCCTAGAGTTATTCCTCATCCTTCCCTCCTTTACTCCATCTCTGATGAAAAGGTGGCTTTTCTTCCCTCCACAGCCAACCATTTGACATGTGACCTTCATCCCATTCCCTCTTTGCCAGTAAACTGCCCCCAACATTATCCATTTTCAGATCTTAAATCTCTCCATATTTACTAGCTCTCTCCTTGCTACTTACAACCTGGAAAATCCCTCATAGACATTTCCATCTCCTCAAACCATCAGTTTAGATTTTCCTTCCGTTTCTTAGAAAGGTTGGTAGAATGCATGGTGGATATTTCAAACTGGGTTTCCCATAAGCATCTCAAACTTGGCATGTGCAGAAATGAATTAATGTATCTTTTCTCCAAACCCCACTCTTTCAAACTTCCCCATTTAGCGTACTGTGGTTCTTCCAGTGATCCAGGCTGGCAGTCCCAGTGTGTTATGGTTAACTCCTTATTCTCTTTCACTCCACATATCAGTCAGTTGCTAAATCTTGTCATTTCTACTTCCAAAACATATTTCACATGTATCCCCTTCTTTCTACTTATCACTTCTTGCCTCAACTATTGCCGTGCTCTCTTAATTGGTCTCCATGCCTCAAGTTCATCCCCTTTCCAGTCCACACTTCACAAAACTGCCGAAGTGATTTTTCTAAAATGCAGCTCTGACCATGTAACTTCTATGATTAAAACCCAACTCCATTGGTTCTCTGTTTCTTCTCTGATCAAATACAAGCACTGTTATTTAACTCATAAGGGCTTTACAATCTGTCCCCAACCTACCTTTCCAATCTTATTATGTATTACTCCTTATTCATGGACTCGGTGGTTCATTAGATTGTAAACTCCATGAGATTACTGTCTTTTGCCTCTTTTTGTAACCCCCGGCGCTTAGCACAGTATCGGGCCCATAGTAGGTGCTTAATAAAGGTTGATTGAATGAATAATAGCCAGACAGACCTTGCTGTTCCTCACACAGAGCACTTCAGTTCCCATGTCTACATGTTTATACTGAATCTCCTCCATGCCTGGAATGCTTTCCCACTTCACCTTTGCCTCTGAGAATCCCTTGTTTCTTTCAAGACTGCTCAAGCACTGTAAGAGCCCGCCTTACTGGGCTGACGTCAAACTTACCTCTCCAGCCGCCTCTGCGGCACTGCAATCGCCTTCCACGATTCTGGTCGCCCTATTACAACCCTTATGGTCACCCCACCGTGACCCCTCAGAGAGTTCCTTTCCCAGTTGCCCCACTGCGACCTCTGGTTTGCCCCCACGAAGCCTGCTCTTCCCAAACAGACAAAGGAGTCCTGACACCAAGATGCAATGTATCTTGCCGTTTAATCTCTTTCTCGTTCACAATCCCCTCGTAGGTCTCTCCTCCTCCTTTCACCTTACCTCCCTCCTTTTATCTCCTTTCCCCTCCCCAGACTCTGTTCCCCCATGTGCCTCGACACTAGCAGGCTTCTCACAGCAGGGGAGTGCTCCCCTGTTAGCAGCACATGCTCAATACCCCGAAATCACAGGGCAGGACATATGCTCAGGTGCCTCTAACCCTAGCCTGAGTTGCTCTGTCATTTGCCTGAGTTTTCCATGGGTTCTTAGAGTTCGGGTAAAGTCTTAAAGGGCCCCAACAAAATGCCATCTTCTAAATGAAGCCTTCCCTAATTCTCTCCAGCTAATAGTGCCCTATCTCCCTCCTAAAAATTTACCTTGTGGGGTGGCTAGGTGGTGCAGTGAGTAGAGTGTCGGCCCTGGAGTCAGAAGGACCTGAGTTCGGATCCAGCCTCAGACACAACGCACACACAAACAAAAACCTAGCCGTGTGACCTTGGGCAAGTTACTTAACCCCAATTGCCCTCCAAAAAGGCAAAAAAAAAAATTTACCTTGTGTAGATTTTGTATATCCTTATATGTACATGTGGTTTCACTTGATAAGATCCTCGAGGGCAGGGACTGTTGCATTTCTCTTTGTATCTCTAGTGCCTATCACAGTGCTTGGCATATAGTAGGTATTAATTTATGCTTGTTGATTGATTAATTGATTGATGAATCTTTTTAACAGCAGCATAATCTTTTGGTCAGTGTGTTTTAAGATAGAAATGCCCTGAGGGAGTGGCATGGGGGCTTAAATTCTAATGGGCTTAAATCAGAAAGGAATTTTAAAAAGAGCTCCCTTTGAAATAGCTAAATTGACTTGTACAATTGAGTCCTTGGAGAACCGGGACTTCTTCTGAATGATGATGCTTAAGGCTTCTAGACAGGATGTCCCTTTATGACCTATTATGAAAGTGTTTGGCCACATGTTACAATGACTAATATGTTTAAGTTTCTCAGCTCCTCATTCTGTGCATTACTTTGCTCTGCTCCCTGTGCAGCTGGCTTTTGACCTGGACCGAGAAGTCTACCCCATGGTTGTCCATGCAGTAGTGGATGAAGGCGATGGTACGATGGGACATGGACTCTCTTTCTCTGTATAGTGAGTGCTCTCTTGTGGTGGGTGCTGCCCGCCACAGCTGCTGCTGCCCAAGGGCAGCGTGCCTTTTTAAAGTCATATGATCAAACAGGGCTTTCTTCACCCTCACTGTCAGAATTTTAAAGGTCCTTGGACTGATGTGACTTGTGTGGTCATGTATTAGTCTCTCCCCCACCCCACCACCTTGTGATCGTTTAGCAGGTTCTGGCTTGGGAGCATTGTTAGTGAGATGGGGATGTCTGGCTGTGGAATCTGGCTCTTCTTTCTTCACCTTACGCTCTTGTGTCTTGCAGAGCATTTTGGACACTGCCATGTGCTTCTCGCTACATTTGAAAAGGTGAGTAAGTAAACCAGCAAGCCCTCTCCCCTTCTTGGACTGAACTTAATAACCCATTTCCCTGTCCCTCCACAAAAAAGGCCAGTGTCCAGGTTATCTGAGTTCTAGTAGACCTAACTCTGGGGCTGGCTGCTGTTTTCTGTGTTGTATTGACTGTTACATTTTTATCCTTATGCCTCAGGTACTTGGGACAGTGTCATAGATATAGTAGTTCTTAAATATTTGGGCTTTTAATTTCATTTTATTAGTATTTTTGGTTTATACGCCACTTATATTTCTGAATATATTCTTCCTCCCCCCATCCCAAGTTTTGTTACCCTTGTAACAAAGATTTTAAAAGAAAGGAGGGTAAGGAGAAAAGTAGTTGAGCAGAGCCAGTCACCACCTCATGTCTCACAGTATTTGCTGGCTTCCACATTCAGGGCTCTTCTGCAAACAAGGAAGGTGGCACATCTCCTCAGCTTTTTTTCAGGGCCTAGCTTGGTTGTTTTAATTACAGAGCATTCAGTTTAGGGTTTTTTTGTTCTTTCCATTTACATTGTAGTACACATGACTAGTCACATTGTTCCCCTCATTCTCTTACTTCATGCTGTGTCAGTTCATCTAGGTCAGGGGGTAGAAAACCTTCAGCCTCAAGGCCACCTGTGGTCCTCTAGGTTCTCAAGTGAAGCTCTGACTGAATCCAAACCTCATAGAACAAATCCAAATCAAAATATTTGCTCTGTGAAGTGAAGTTTGAAGTGAAACAGTGAAGTTTGGGTTCAGTCAAAGGGCCTCACTGGAGGACCCCTAGAGGATCACAGGTGGCCTTGAGATCGCAGGTTCTTCACGTTTGATCTAAGCTTTTTCATGTTTTTTCTGGATTCTTTATATTCTTATTTCCTTATGATGACTTTTCCATTATATTTTTGTAGCCTTCACAAATATGTATTGAATTGAATATATAAGAATATGTAAGAGTAAATAAAAGAATATCTGTGGGGCGGCTAGGTGGCACAATGAGTAGAGCACCAGCCCTGGAGTCAGAAGAACCTGAGTTCAGATCCAGCCTTAGACACTTAACACACACAAACAAAAACCTAGACCTTGGGCAAGTTACTTAACCCCAATTGCCCTCAAAAAAAAAAAAAAAAAGAACATCTACTTGTACTCCCCCGCAAACCCCGCTACCTACTTTGCATGTATAAATTCCATAGTATTTGTTTTCTATTTATTCTGTATATATTTAGTTAGTACAAGTGTTATCATGGATAGAAGGCTGGCCTTGAAGTCAGGAAGTCCTGGGTTCAATTCCTGCCCTAACACAGACTGGCTGAATGACCCCAAGCACTCTTTTAGACTCTTCAGTTTCAGAAAAGGTGCTGATGGTCACCAGTACCAAAGAAATCACAAGACTAGTCTCCACCCCTCTATTTATCCTAAACGTACTTACACATGAATATAGCATCTCCTCCTGCTAGAATGTAAATTCCTCAAGAGTCAGGGTGATTTCAGTCTTTGTGTTTGTGTCTCTAGTGCCAAGTGTGGTCCCTGACATGTAACAGGCCTTTATTTAAATGCCAGATTGATTGACCTCTTCCCTGTCATGATAATAATCTTTTTATTTCAGCACACAGATGGCACTTTCTGTGTAAAGCCCCTGAAACAGAAACAGGTGGTAAGTGTTTGAAGGCCAGGACCTATTGTTAGCCCTCTTCACTAAATGGGCACAAAAAAGTAGGGGAAGGAGGGGGTTCTTGGATGTCAAGACTGGCCTAAAAGAGATTCTGATATGTAGCAACTTATGGACTCAGAATTATTGAATCTGAGACAATAAATTTAGAGAATGGAAGGATTGGAAGAGTTTTCTGCTTTAGGTTTTTGGCACCATGTGTGGGAAGGGAAAGAGAAAGGGAGAGAGATGCAAACCCTCAAGCCATCCCTGGTTCCAGAGACTAGAGGACAGTTTCAGCAAGTGAAGAAAATTCCTCTGTGGAAGAGAGGCTCAGAACTGTCAACCTGAGAGTTTTCCCTCAGCTTAATACAAGTGTTCAAAACTGAAATGTTTGTTGCCTACCAGGATCCCTTACCATTAAGCTCAACAAATGCAACCCTATATACATCTGAAAGAGAAAGAAGCCCCAACTTCCTGTTCTCCTATAGATCTAATAATCTGAAACTAAATCATTAGGGAGATTCATTTCTTTGAGTTAACCATTTTCCCAGTATAAAAATGCAAATACTTATGGGAATGAAACACACTGTAGCTTACTTAGTTAAAAACATTTTAGTGTGACTTAGTTTGAGATCCTTTCTAAAAGGACAGCTAAGATCAAGTTTTGGAAGAGGATTTGTTGATCTGAACTGAACGCAGTGGGCATGGCCAGTTTGGTTAGAGTTGTTGCTGTGGGGCAGTAGTATGAAATGTGTTGGGAATGTCAAGTAGAAACCAAATCACAAAAAGCCTTGAATGCTAGGCATGTGAAAGATTCTAGGCAGGCTCTAATAACCTCATTTTGCACATGAGGAAACAGACTCAGAGAAGGGTAACTTGCCTGACTATATTTTTGTTAAGTGGCAGAGCAAAGATTATGACCAATATTTCCTGCCTAAAAGTCTGATAATCTTCCCAAAATACCATGAATCTATTTCAGAGTTTTGCCTAAGGCCAACCAAAATGGAAGTAAATATTGGCCAGCCGGGGAATGAAAATGTGTCAGGTCGGCCACTAGGGGTATAGAGATTAAATGGGGTAGGCACAAATTGCTAGTCAGCCTCAGAGTGATAGGAAGTAGGACCACTTTGTCAATGGTATTTGTCAACAGGCATCCTTTGTAGTTGAGGTTTTAAAAAGGTCCCTGGTAGAAGAAGATTTTGGCCAAATGTTAGATGGTAGGGTGGATTGTTTAGACTAAGGGGAATAGAGACTTCATGGATAGTTTTAATTTATCCAATTAATATTTAACAAATACTCAGCTATTACCACATCACAATGATTCCAATCAGAAGCTTCCTTCTGAATAGATAATAGTAATAATAAATAATGTAAACTTAAAATCTATACACATATGTAAAGTCAATGTCTGTCTATAATATAAAAACAGTAAGGGCAATATTTACAGTAATCCTGTAAAAGGAAAGCAGCAGAAGACTCAGAGACTTCCACCGAGGCCCGGGTGACCTCTGTTTCTTTCTGTCTGTTGTCTTCTCTTCTGCTTCCCTGTGTTTTTCTTTACTTCCAGGCAAGTCTTCTTTAACTGGCTATAATATAGGACTGGATCTACTTTAAAATGTGTGGTTTTTTCCCTCTTGAATATGGAGGATCAAATAATCCACCAAAGAAAAAGCTCCACTGAATTGATTTGTAGTTTGTGTTTTTTCCCCTGTGAATCAGTGATCTTTGGTAGAAAAAAAGCTGCTTCTCCTCTCTAGTAGAGCCCGTCTGTTGTTCACAAACATTGCCTCTTTGAGTTTTTCTCCTTGTGGTTTCCAGGTGGATGGGGTCAGTTACCTCCTTCAAGAAATCTATGGGATTGAAAACAAATACAACACACAGGATTCTAAGGTAAAGCTTCATGCCTAAGAGCAGAAGGCATGTTGCCCTGACAGAGGCTGGAGCTTAACAGCCCTAAGAACTTGGGCCTGGGGTGGCATTTTCTCCTTTGATATTTTACATGCTTGCCTTTGTGCCAACTTTGTTATGACTTTAGCTTTGTCTTCACTGAAAAAAGGGAGCTGGAAGAGAATGGGCGCCTTGCAATATTCTCTCACTATACTCTGTTGTAAATTCTCTTCCAGTCACATAATTTAATATTCTTCCCTATTTTACACACTTAGTTCCCTGCAATAGCTCTGGCTTTGCTTGCTTCTGTCCTCTTCAGTCTCCTAAGCTTAGAATGCCATTTTAGGCCAAGTAAGATGTTTAGCTAGCAGTTTCATGAAGTAACAAGGCTCAGTCCTTTTGCTTAATCATCTTGTGATACTCTCTGGGGCTATTCCTTCAAACTTTAGCTCATACCCAAAGGCTCCATCTCCCGAGGGGCAACTGCTACCAAAGGTTCCAAGAATAATCCTGTTGGGCTCTACATCTAATATTATACCTCAAGAGCCCCCACTGATATTCTCCCCATTAATAAGCAACCAGCAGACTTAATTAGCTTTTAGCAAAGACATTTTAATAACTTGGTAGAGTAAAAACAGTTGGTACAAAACATTTCCCACCAATACCTGGAGTTCACTCTCCTACATACATACACAACATTTATGGAAAAAGTGAGATTAAACTTAATAGTGGTAGGGAGACATATATTCACTATACGTGTACAGGCAAGGACAACTTAATGGCACTTTATGAACTAGAAGTCCTTTCTTGAGTCCATTGCTGGCATTCTTCTCTTGTGCATGAGATCATATTCCTTGAAGCTATTTCTTCTCTTGGGTGACTCTCTTTTTGTATCAGGATCCATATCTGTCCTTGATGTATTTCTCCTCTCACAGCTGTAAGCATTTTTCTTACTAGTCCATTCTCTCTGATAATATGGTCAGTGGTGGGGTGGAGGGAGGGGAAAAGGGAAGGATCAGGGAAAATCCTAAAACCCCCTCCTCCTTCAAAGAGAAGTTTCCCTCTCAGGGGACTGTTTTTTCCTCCACTTCTGGCACAAACTCTCCAGCAAACTCTGAATCTTTCCTTCTGCTAGACTGGCCAGATGCTGGAATTTTTCTGAAGTCCCGAATGCACAGTTGTCTTGTTTGGTTAGCCAGTCATGCTGCTTCCTTCATGACACAAAGAGGCCTGCACTTCATAAAGTGATCACAAGCTACATAAACTCCTCTTATTTACATATTTTTAAGATCTTCTTGTGCTTACATGAGATTGTATTATTCTGGGGAGGAGGAGTAGCAGTAGAATCATCTGCTCCCCTTTCTTTACGGTCTTATCAGTGAGGTATGTGAGATCGAGATTCTTGTGCTCTCAACAATCTTATCCCCCTTGGCTAGGTGGCTGAGGATGAAGTGAATGATAACAGTGCTGAGTGTGTTGTATGTCTCTCGGATGTCCGGGATACCTTGATTTTACCCTGCCGCCACCTCTGCCTCTGTAACACCTGTGCAGACACCCTTCGCTACCAAGCCAACAACTGCCCCATCTGCCGACTGCGTAAGTCCCAGGAATGGAGGGAAAGGCACCATCAGCAAGTGAGGGCAAAAGAATTTGATGTATGAATCACCAGAGTCCATCCTGTGTCTGGGATGTGGCAAATACATGGGGAGTCTAGAAAAAGGGCAAAGGGGAATCTTGGTCTTTTTTGGGTGGTTGGGCATCCACTCCTTCCCACATGCCCTCTCCCCTCTATAGCCTAGTTCATCTTTTCTCTTCACAGCATTTCGGGCTCTGCTTCAGATCCGGGCCATGAGGAAGAAATTGGGCCCCTTGTCCCCAACCAACTTTAACCCCATCATCTCTTCCCAAACATCTGACTCTGAAGAGCATTCAGTAAGTTGGGCCACAGTCTAAAATAGGAGTCCTCACACTGGGAAACAAATGCTATAGAGGATCCCTACTGACTTCTGATTTCCACTGTCCTTTTCTTTACTATCCTGACACTATGGCAGTTAAATCATGCCTTAATTTGTCTTATGTATCCTTTGAATAAACCCAGCAAAATTAAGTTGTTTTGAAACCAGCAAAATCAATATTTGAGTCCCATAGTAAATAAAACCACTTTCCTTCCTCGATACCTATTCTCTAATTTTTTTGTTTTTTGTTTTTTGGAGGGGTATTGGGGTTAAGTAACTTGCCCAAGGTCACACGGCTAGGTTTTTGTTTGTGTGTGCATTAAGTGTCTGAGGTCGGATCTGAACTCAGGTCCTTCTGACTCCAGGGCCGACGCTCTACTCACTGCGCCACCTAGCTGCCCCGTATTCTCTAATTTTTGATGACAAATACCACTTCAGAAAACCCTAACTCTGGATTTAACCATGGGAAGGGTCAGGGCAGATAAATTATTATTATCATATTATATTATTAAATCATTATTTTGTAATTTGGTACTATACTTATCAGTCCTCTAAAAGCTGAGTGCTTATCTTTCTCGCATTTCATAGCTGGGTATAATAACAAAGTACAGAAAGATAAATTAATCTAACAGAGTTTCTTAGTGGAAGACAGAGGTTTAGGGACAGTCTCCCAACTTTTCAGCTCTTGCCTTTTCACTTAGACACTATCTCTCTTAAAATTAACCCATTGGCAGGCTCCAGGTAGAATTACTACATAGATACAGCCCTCCTTTCCTGAAGCTGTGTGGCACATGAATCTCTCCTCCCTCACTAGTGTTGAAATTATTTTTTACTAAAATTATTTTTTACTAAAATTATTTTTTTACTAATTATTTTTTACTAAATTATTTTTTACTAAACTCTCAAAGCAAATCTGGAAGGAACCTCTCATTTGGAGCCAGGAATAATACCTTGTCATGAAATTAGGATTTGATTTGAAACGAGGATGCCTAGTCACCTGCTATAGACACCTGCCATCTTTAGAGTTTAACAACCTCTCTCTGGTTCTCCTAGTCCTCAGAGAACATTCCCTTGGGTTATGAAGTGGTATCTCTGCTGGAGGCCCTAAATGGGCCCCTCACTCCATCCCCAGCTGCTCCCCCACTTCACGTGCTTGGAGACACCCACCTGTCAGGGATGTTGCCTTCCTACGGCAGTGATGGGCATCTGCCCCCGGTCAGAACCGTCTCCCCCCTCGATCGTCTCTCTGACTGCAGCAGCCAAGAGCTCAAGCTCAAGAACAGTCTCTCCAAGTGAGTATCAAGTGTTGATGTCTTTAGGATACTGGGAGTGATGGCTCTGTCCAGCACTCTTTTCCTTTTTTATTTTAGTGTTCTATCAATGCTTTTAATACTCGTCATAATCATCATCACAGTCATAATAGCATTTCCATGGCACTTTAAGGATTTCAAAGCACTTATGTTATCTCATTCCTTACAACAACCTTGTGAGAAAGGTGCTATTATCTCCATTTTGCAGATGAAGAAACTGAAGCAAAGTGGAGTTAAATGATTTGCCTCGAGTCACACAGCAAGTAAATGTCCCAAGCAGGATTTGAACCCTCCTTAATAACAAAGAAGTGCAGTTAAACCACACAGGTTGTCACAAGGACCATATCTGATAGCATAGTGTCATTCTGCCACCTCTATACTAAGAGAGGGGGTTAATGTGTTTCCCCAACAGCTCTGTGGAGCCAGGATTAATCATCACATTGATCCAAGCTCTTCCAATGCTTTTCTCACCTGCCCTGTGACAGCGGAAGCTTTTATCTCAGCTCCCTGTGGAGAAGCCGACCCTCTGAGACTTTTCTAAAATGTACCAATCCCACCAAACACCTGAGGTGCCTTCATAACATAAAAGAAGGGACTAATGCACTCCCATTGACTCTGTGAGATTCAGACTCAGCAGCCTAAGGAGGTAGTAGTAGTGTTTGGAAATAAATAATGTATGCTGGAGGGCTCCCTGCACACTCTTCTGAGGAAGTGCTGGTGCTTTCAGACCTAAGCAATAGGTGGTACTGATGCTCCAAGGGAGTCTAGAGCAAAATAATAATGGCACACTTTAATTTTGTGACCTTTTATTAAAAACTGTACTAGTCATTAGTATTTGTAAGATGTTTGTGGTAGAATGGGGGGAGTGGCATTTTTGGGTTTCTGTACTAGAGCCCTGAGAGAATATGTGTATATGGAAGCACGTGAGACCACCATGGATCACGAGTGGAATCAACATACAATATGTGTGCACACATGTTGTATGTAGCTCCTAGACCACAGCCTTGTTCCTCCCCTGAGAATTGCCTCTGACAGAGGGCGCCCTTGATCTTTCTCACTCGCTCTTCTGTGTATGGAATTTGGTTGATCTGATGCAGACAGAGTTTGTTTATTTAAGGATATATTTGGGTCACAAGTATTTCCTTTAAACTTACCCAGGTCTATCTCCCAGAATTCATCCATGTTGCACAAAGAAGATGATGAGCAATCCTGCAGCGAGTCCGAAATGCACATCTCCCACAGGCAGTCTCCTCATCAGCTTGAAGAGGTGAGGGACATGCTCCATCTCCTCTCTTTGGGACACAGGACCCTGCTTCTAAGTACCCCTTGCCCTCCTGCCCCGCCCCAATAACACGCCCTTTCCTTTCAGCCCCATTACTCTCTGGGGCTCATGACAGATACATTTTGGGGAACAGAGCAGTGTATCCTGTGCCTGTCATGCCAACAGACTCCTGTCTTCAGAACGGAAGAACTTGTCTATAATCATGAGTGCCAAGGGTTTTCCCATGGAACAGCTGCTAGGTGACCTGTGTCACTTGAGCCATCACTGTGTACAATTCCAACAGATGCTGTGCCCTGGACAGGTTGAGATGACTGGAGCTTTCCCTCCTCCCTTGGGAGGGACTTGTCATTCCAGGCTAAGGTTGAGAGAAGTGATGACAAAAGAGAGACTAGCACTAGGGTTACCTGTTACCTGCCTTTTCTGAGGACACAGCCTCAGCTTCTGAGCTCTGCCGGTTTCTTCTTTCCTACACACACACACACTCTCTCTCTCTCTCTTTCTCTCTCTCTCTCTCTCTCTCTCTCCCCCTCTCTGTCTCTCACTCTCTCCTGTACTCTGTCTCTGTCTCTCTCCCTCTCTCTCTCTCCCTCTTTGTCTCTCACTCTCTGTCTCTCTGTCTCTGTCTCTCACTCTCTCCTGCCCTTTCTGTCTCTCTCTCTGTTTCTCTCTCTCTTTTCCTCCCTCCCTCCCCACCTTCCTTTCCCTCGGGTTTCCTTTCCCTCTATACCCCTGCCAACCACATCTGCTTCAGACTCACTCTGTCTTCCCTTTGTTGCTTTTCCAGGAGTGTGGTGTGACTCCAGAGAGCGACAACCTCACGTTATCTTCATCAGGAGCCATTGGGCAGTCATCCTGCACAGGGACCCCACTCTCCTCCACTATTTCTTCCCCAGAAGGTACTTAAGAAAATAGGACTCACGGTTGCTTTGGACCTTCCCTCTGGCTTTGGTCATAGGGACTCAAAGTTTTCCTTAGAGCTTAATCAGTTAATACCCAAGCGTGGTAAAAGCAGTCCCTGGTTGGGGGATGGACAGGAGACTTCCACCTTTTCCTCCTTTAAATAAAAACAACAGCTGTTGAGGTCCATTTCTTTCCTCTCCCAGTTCATTGTAACTATGGTGGCTGACAGGCCTCTTTCATCTGTTCTCCCTGCAGACCCTGTCAGCAGCAGCCTGGCACAATCTGTCATGTCTATAGCCTCTTCTCAAAGCCAGAACTCCCAGATCAGCACTGACACAGTCTCTTCTATGTCTGGTTCCTATATTGCCCCCGGAACTGAAGAAGAGGGAGATGCTCTCCCATCCCCACTTGCTGCCAGTGGAGCCCCATCAGAAGAAGGAGAGGTAGGGAAGAAGCCGCTAGAATTATCATTGCTCCTCGAACTAAACACACTTGGAAAAAGCAGCTTGAGATAAGTGGGGTCTGTTCTCACCCCAAGAAAAGATTCAACAGCTTAGTTCAATAAGCCTTTATAAGGTCCCTTATAAGTATATAGGCACTGGTGACGCAAAGACAACAATAAACTCCTTACATTATATGGGGGAAATTGCATGTATGTGAAAGACATACAAAGTAATGCTGATCAGGGACTCAGGAGACCAGGAAAAGCCTCATGTGGGAGGTGGCATGTAGCTCTACCTTAAAGCAGTCTAGGGATTCTAAGATGCACATTTGGATGGAGAAAGATGAGGCAGGGGCTGAGATGTGACTCTACAGAACCCTGTGAACTCCTTGGGGAGTGCCATGGAGGAGCAAAGCTGCACACAGGGTTACTTCAAGGGCCCCTTCCATGCTATTATCTTCTGGTCTTTATCTTATGTCTCCCACGTTAGAATTGAAGCACTTGAGCCCTGAATTTTCCACAGTTCTTGGAATAGAGCAAGAAGAGGTTGGTGAACTTGTCACTTACCCGTTCTGTTATTTTGCAGTTGATGCCCGTTGAGTCCCCAGATACTGACTTTGTTGGTGTCCCAGCAGAAGAGCAGGACGCAGAGGTAACATGCTAAACAGCAGGGACCCCTTTGCTATAGTTAGTGAAGCTGGTTGAACCGAAAGCCAATAATCTAAGGCTTTGAGGATGGATCTCAGTCCAGTTTGGGGAGCTATTGCTTCAAGGCAACATTGGTGTGTTCATATTCAGTGTAGAGGGGAGATGCGATGAGAGTTATGTTATCCAGGAAACTGCTCATCTTTGTACTCTCACAAATGTTTAATGGGATGGGGACTCCAAAGAGTTAACTTCGTTGCAGAATCCCAAGCTTTGATCACATTAAAGAGGGAGGATCATTGTAGACCTTCCCATTGAGCCAGATCTTCAGTCTTAAGACTCTAGTTAGGATGTAAGCCCTCTAGCGATTCCTAAGCCAGAGTTTCATATACACTTGTCATTTATCTTGTGTGTCATTTATTGTTCTGATTTCCTGGAAGAAACCACATTTATTGCTGTGATTTCAATCCAGGAGAGAAAAAAAGACTAATCAAAGGCACTCCCAACAAAAAATTCCCTCTCCTTAGGGCATATTGGTGTAAAACTGGTCAGACTCAGACCTCTATAGACTAACTAAGCAGAACTTCCCCAGTCAATATAACAGGTAGAATGGGACATGAATGGAGTGCAGAGCCAGAAGGGGGAACATGAGGGGCCTTGAGCAGAGTGGGAGAAATTCCTGATGGATATTCCTACTGTCAAGGCATTCTAAGGAGCAGATGGATAGAGTGGGAGAGAGTCTGTTGGTACTGATCTTTCCACAAGGGGTGGCAGCTGATTGGACATTTAGGGATACTATCTAGTGAGAACAGAGAATGGGGGTTAGACCAGATTCCATGTGGTAGTTAGCAAAATACATATTAACCAGGTTATACTAAAGGGGGCTTTGCAACCCTAGCCATACCAATAGCATGGGAGCTCCTTGGTTTTTTCCAACTGTACCTTCATTATGGTAAGTGTAGGGATTTATAGGTGTTTATGTTGGTCTGGGGTAATGGCTTATTCTTTCAACATTCATAGCCTCTTTGCTATGTCCTAGGGGAACGATGTGTTGGAAGAAGAGGATGGATCACCTACACAGGAAGATGGTAACAGACTGGCCCTTTGCCTTCTTTTGCTTTCATTTTCCTTCCAGGGTGGAGATATTGAGGCAAAGAAAAGAGGACCAGTTGGCTTGGTGGCATTATTTAGGTCTTTGATTTATGAAAAGAAAGTTATGAATATAATGTATGCAAGATAGCAGGGGGGCAGGAGGATCCCAGTGTATGTTCCTGACTTTTCTGGGAGAAAAGGAAGGAAGGAAGGAAAGAAGGAAGGAAGGAAGGAAGGAAGGAAGGAAGGAAGGAAGGAAGGAAGGAAGGAAGGAAGGAAGGAAAGAGAGAGAAAGAGAGAGAGAGGAAGGAAGGAAGAAGGAAAGAGAAAAAAAGAAGGAAAGAAAGAAGGAAAGAAAGAAAAAAGGAAAGAAAGAAAGAAAGAAAGAAAGAAAGAAAGAAAGAAAGAAAGAAAGAAAAAGAAAGAAGGAAAAATTGATTTACTAAGTTCCTACTATGTGCCAGGCACTGTGCTAAGTGCCAGAGTATTAGGCTAAGCACTCTGAGTAAGACAGATGATGTTTTTGTGTGCTGTCATCTCCAGAGGTTGCTGGACAGTTGCCTTATCACTTTGTTTCTCCCCCACTATCTCCTCAGCCAAGTGCCACAGGGCCATTCAGACTGCCCTTCTGTGGTAGAAACAGCAACAGTGCTTTACAGTAATTTCTCTACCCCAGGGAGAGGGCCTTGGTTTGATTCACCTTAATTCAGAAGATTGCTCTCATTCCTATAAAGGAAAGACCTTGAGAAGTTACAGCTGATACATTAAGAGAAATGTCAAGAAAGTAGAGACGCAAGTTTTCCTTAACAATACCATATAGACATATGTCTGCAAATTGTTGCAATGATGTTCAGTGACAACATTTGAGACTTTAATGCTCTCTTCTTGGAATAGAAAGGGCATTCTTTCCTCCTCCCTCCTCTCTCCCCACTAAAAATTAGCTTTGCAGTTAATAAAAGGATAGTCCAGAAAGGAAGGATCTAGGACAAAAATAGACACTAAGTGTCCTGGGGTTGAGAATCTATTCTCTCGGTGAGATTCGTCATATAAAAGGGGACAGATCAAAGCATGTGCCAGGCCTAAGCCAGCTCCCACTCCCAGCCTGGCTATAGACCTCTCAGCTGCCATCATCCTGGTTGCTTTTGCTTGAGTGCTGGCCACTGCTTGGAAAACTTCACAGGGTGTGCATGCTTATGGCCAGCCCAGCCCAAGAGCCTCTCAGGCAGACTGGTGACCACTGCTTAGAGCTGTGCCTCTCATCACCCTTTGCACACCAGCTGGAGAGACAAGCTATGAGCTCAGACCATGTTGGTAGGACCTCAGGTTACCCAAGTAATTGCTTGGTCATTCCAAAACAAACAGATTTGCTTTAAAATTTTAGCTTTTCACAAATTAGTCTTCTTCCTCTACAATGCAGGGTTGCCAGATTCCTGGTTTTTCCTTTGAAGTATAGGGTTGTGGTTCTTCCTGATGTCCTATAGCCCATTTGGCAAACTGGTGATTTTCTTTCTCCTTTTCACCAAGGAACGGGGCTGGGGGGGCTTTAAAGAATGACTTCTGTAACCCCTTCCCCCCTTACATGTCTGTAGGTTTCTGGTCAGTCATTTAAATGATACTCCAAACAACAAAACAAACAAATATTCATCAGCAAAATCTTAATTTTGTTAATGTGGCAATTTGGGTTTGACATGCAAAATAATGGAACCTGGACTCTTTAATTTTTGCTTTTATTATTTACTCATTTTGCAGAACCCACTCCCCTATGGTCATAAACGCACCTGACACGGACCAGAGACAGACACAAGCATGAGCAGGGGGTAACTTTCCCAGTTGCTTTCTTTAGCTTTTCCCAGCTACTCTTTTGTCTGCCATATTTACTGCACTTCCTAGCTGTTCTCTTCAAAATCCCCGTGTGTTCCTTTGCCCTCCTCCTCAGCGATCTGAAAAGTTACTGAGCAAGACTTGAGAAGAAGCTGGTTGGAGATTCAGAGAAGGCTAGCTTTGAGAACAGACACTCACACCCCTACACAATGTGACTCCTTTTATTGTCCACTCTTTACCCACTTAGTTATTGTCTTTTTTTAATATATAATTTGATTTTTTTTGTCTCCATCTTTAAGATTTTCATTTTAAAAGACAGTAAAGCAAAGTAAAGCCAAGAAAGACGCCTCTCTAACTGCATTAACTCCATTACAGGCCAGAGGACTTGCGCATTCCTAGGTTTGGAGTGTGACAATAACAATGACCTTGACATCGCAGTCGTGAAAACACTCGACAATAAGCTGTGCTCTGAGGTCTGCTTCCCCGGTGAGTGGCAGTCTGCTGAACATGAACTTGGGAGGAGAATCCCCCCGCCCCTGCTCTTCACCCTCGCTCAAACCCCTTCACACACCCATCTCCTATCCCGCAGTCTCCTGGAAAAGAAGGCATGGGGTGTGCACTGAGATACTGGGAACAGGCAAGGCAGCGACAAGGCCCAGGAGAGTCCTTAAACCTTTGACAAAGAACAGCCTCTCTTTTAAGTACGAAGGGTAGAAGGAAAAGGGGCAGGATTTCTCTGTTTGTACCCATGACCCCTTCTTTTAGAACCTCCCAAGTGCTCTGTCAGGGACCCATGGGATTTTTAATCCAGTAGTAGCAGGAAACTTGAAGTGGTGACCTTCCATCCTAGCTGGGTTGCCAAAAGCCCTTTAAAAATCAACCTGTAAATCCTGAAGAAGGAAATTTGAAAAGCAAAGGTTGACTGCATCCCATGGGACCCTAACTCAGAGTCCCAGAAATTTGATCAATTTGTTGTTGCTTCCTTCTGGAGATAATTAACTGAAAATAGAATAACCATTTAGATGGGAGCTTTTCTGATCATGTTTTCAGACTGGACCTCCGCCTACCCTGCAAAGCCATTTAAATGTTCCTTGAACTCTTTCTTTAGAGGTAGGGATTGCCCAAGTAGTCTTGGCAAACACTTCCCTTCCCTAGATGGTACATGTGCTCAACCTGTTGGCTTTTCCCCAGAGGTTGCCCCTTCCACTGCACTGTTGTTCATGACCCGAGAGATCTCCTGCTATAAAGATCCTTTCAAGCTGCAGAATCCTGGGATATGCTTATCCGTTCAAGTTACTTGGATATCCTTATGGGTCCGGTGCTTCACTTACTCTATGAAGCAACTGGAGTAAAGGAAAGGGAACTCTTCCAGTGGATTGCCACTCTCCATCAAACTCTAGGAAGAAAAATAGTTTAAAAGACATTCTAGCCCCATGCAGCCATGTATACAGAGGAGAAAAGATTTCCCAGCGGAACTTTCACCAGGCTTTCAAAAAAGCTTTGAAGTAATTTCCCATTGAGTTTAGCCCATTATTCACCAAGGCCTCTTAATCTTCAGTGAGGCCAGTTGAGATAACTTCATTTCACCTGCTTCTCCTGCACTAGACTCGGGAAGCATCTGCTAAAAGAAGGACATTATGGAGGAACATTGAATTAAGTGGCCAGTCCCTCAGTTAATTTGGAACTGGTGCTATGAGGGACCCGAAATACACCTCCTGCCTTTCCACTTATTAACTTGCTTCTGTCTGTCCATTTGTTTTTATGTCTTTTTGCCAAGTTCTGATCTGTCTGTCTGGTTTGTTTATTTTAAAACATTTGTTTTACCTGGATTCAGTCGGTATGAAGTTCATGTTCACTCTGTGCCAACACTGTCCTTTTTGGCTGTGCTCAGTCCCTTACACCAGGGTTGCTGGATATGCACAAATTTATTGGTGCTCCCTTGTTATACAGAGCCACACAAGGGGTTTTAATATTTGATTGGCAAAGGTTTATATTGAATTTGAGGCCATCTCTCCCTACCCCCAAGAAAAATATTCAGAGTCAGCTAATTCCACTCCTCTTGAGCTTTTATAAAGAACAATTTAATAGAAGTAAATATTTTGTTTGTGATAATTCTATACTATGGAAAAGTTTGTTCTCCATTGCATTCTTTGGTCAGTCAGTTTGTAAAGCAAGCACTGGCCATCCTGCCTGGCTTTCCACTGAGGTCTTTGGCAACTCCATACCTGATGGGAATCAGGGTCAAGATGGACTGTCCTGCTTCCCTTAAGGAGATGCAGCTTAACTTTCTATTTTTGAGGGAGAGTTTCTTAGCCAACAACTCTGGTGCAAATTGAGCTTTTCCCAGGGCTTCCTCCTCACCTCCCAACCCTTTCCCAGCTAACCTGCATTTGTTGACATTTATTCCACTTGGGGGATTAGTGGAGCTGGTCAGACACAAAGCTTCTCAAAAAGAAGCCATTTACTCCAAGAGCCCCTTATGATGAGGGCTATAGTCAGAGGATACACTTTAGGATTAAGGCAGCCTCACAGTTTAAGAAGGACATGAAGTCGAATCACAGTCGAGTCATTCAGTAGGAAGGGGTTGGGTTGAACCACTTTAAAAGTTGTATGCTTGGTACTGGAAAAGCCTATGGAATCCCAACCAGAGATCCCCCTGAATCATTATGGGAGATGTGGAGGAGGGGAGGACCAGCCCTTCTGTGGTTATTCTGTCCAGAAGTGGCAGGGACATGTCTGGAATGCTGGGTATGCCTTGTGGCTAGATTGATGACTGGGGAAATCAGTGTGGAATAAATTGGACCTCTTCATGACCAGCTATAAGACAAGACCTCCTCTTTATGGTTGGGACATATGTTTGATGGATTAGCTGTTTGTAAGCCCAGTGACCATCAGGGCATCTCCTCCATCAAAGCAGCACCTGCTCCCTGGGCATTCCATTGTCTGTTCAAGTCCATTCTCCCACCTTTAAAGCAGATGCTGCTTTTTATGGAGGGCAGATGGAGATTAAGACCTTCTGCCAAAAATGTTCTGTCAGAAGGGGATACTCAACCATCCTTTCCCAAGCACAGGTGCTCTAGGTCAGTGGTATCAAATTCAGATAGAAAGAGATCCCTGGGGGCTGCATATTGACTTAGAAAAATCACAAATTAACATTATATTATATTTTGGGGGGTTTTGCTAAACATTTCCTAGTTATATTTTAATTTGGTTCTGTTGTAGCATGGGGAGTTTTGATAGGGTTGTGAGTTTCACACCTCTGCTTTAGGGGAGATGAACTCATGAAAAAAGTTGCCCTTGTTCCAATATTAGTCACCTCTCCTGTACATTTTTAGATAACTTTTCAATAGCCTGCATCCATTCTAAGCCCTCTCTTGGCGGAAGACCTTGAACCCAACTCTTGGATGCTGACTCTCACTGTGGCTATGGGCATATGTTCTGAGGTTTTGTCTGAAAGTAGCCCTGGGCAAAAATCTAAGTGGAAAAGGCATGAATGGTAAGAGGGTTAGAACAGTAAGATTATACTAGCTAGATGTGGTGCTGAGGGATTCGATGGATAATTAAATAGGCGGCAGGTTAGAGGTTAGGTGACAGCTGACAGCCTCCCTAGAATCCAGCTGTGAACCAGAATTTGGGGGCAGGATCTTTATGGAAAGAGATAGAGGCAAATTTGGGTCTGTTGGCGGAAATGCAAACCTATTTACAATAAAAGCACTGTGCTATAGATTTAGAGAATAGCAGAAAGAACTGAAATAAACCCTTCTTAATCAATCAATGAGCATTTAGTAAGATGCCTACTGTGTGTCAGCCACTTCTTGGGCTCCCATCTGGAGGCTACAATCTGTCAGATCATGTCAGGAAATCTTTGGTGTTTGTTTTCCTTTTGGGAGAAGTTATTCAAAAAGAATCACATGTATTCTGGAATTCAAGCCGTGGGCCCACATATTTCTGTAGCTCTTCAACTGATTAAGTTGTGGATTTGTAGAGGTCAAAGTTTTAAAAAGTATGTGTGTGAAGAAAATGAATCTATGGAGTTTACTTCCTTAAGTGTACTTCCCAAGTTCAGCTCTAGAGGTCACTTTGTCCTCCCACTTCTAATTCAGAAAATAGAAGGTGGATGGTAAGCAGCCTTGGTTACCTTTTCTCCATTCTTCCCAGTCTGTGGTGGTCTAAAGGAAATGAGTGTCAGTCAGACAAAAATGGCCACTCCCTTTTCTTAAGAAAGTTCTTTAATTTCTGTAGGTGACCCTCCATCTGAGTGAGTTTAAAGAGAAAGCCACTGGGGAAATTAATGGTGGAGACAAGGTGCTGCACTGATCCTGATAATTCTTCCTCAAATTAGGGTAATGAGGGGCTGTGGAAGACAGACATCATAATTTTCAACCCTGATCCTCTAATACGGCTATAAAAATCTTGCCTCCCCGCTTCCCTCCTCCTTCCCCTAGGAAATCCACAGGTATGGTTTTTTAAGGGCCTGTTCAAAGAGTGAAGTTTGTCACTAATGCTCATGAAGATGCTGGGTCACAACTGAGTGATCTCTTCTTCAGTAGCCTCTGAGCCCAAGCCTATCATAGTGTGGTGGTGGTGTTACTGCTGGTATTTTTATTTTGTGCATGCTTGTGTGTCTTCTCTCTTGTTTACCATTTGCTTTTGGTCTTTCCTACTGAACAGCCGAGGTTCCGGAATCCTGCCCCATAAACATTGAGGAATAGGTATGAAATCCACCAAGTCATATATCTGAACAAGCATAACTAATAACTAACTCACTGTTGGGTTTTTAAGTTTCTCGAAAAGCATTATGGTCCTGTTCTTGTCCTGCCACCTAACTAGGGGCACACACACATATCCTTCAGCCTAAGCCATAGAACACTTTAGAATCAACATCAATCCAGGGAATTCTGTGGAAAATGGAACTAGATATGTGAGTTCATTAATAGAGGGAACTCCTGAATGAGGAAACTCTTTAACCAGGTTAAACTTCAAGCCTTGGAGCATTGCCTAGAGCCCTGAGAGGTCACTTGCTTTGGGTCACTGAGCCAGGGTGGACTAGCCTGCAGAACCTGGACCTCCCTGGTTCTGAAGTCAGCTTAGTATCCACTGTGTAACACTGCCTTTGTGGAAAATAAGGAAAACCATTTTCCTCTTGGGTTGCACAGCTGCCCCTAAATGTCTACAGCTCAATCCTGATGTTCTCTGGCTAGGAAAACTTCCCCCTTTAGGGTCACAAGCAACCTTGAGGACACACCTGAATTTTTTGGCCTATCTCCAAAGTCAGACATGGGCCCCTTTTAGACTTCAGTTCCAGCTGACATTTACAAAGCTTTTTCTCATACATAATTTCATTTTGTCTGCACAACCCTTTGAGGTAGATGAGGTATTCTCTCTCCCCCTCCCCTTTTACAAATAAGTAAACTGAGGCAGCTTCAGTCAGTCAATAAGCATTTATTTAGCACTCACTATGTGCTAGGTACTGTACTAAGGGATACAAAGGGGGAAAAAGTCCCTGACTTCAAGGAGCTTAAATTCTAATGGGGAAGACAACTCATAAATAACCATAGACACGTTAAATATACAACATAGATGGAATTTGGATTTGTAGAGGTCAAAGGGAGGGAAAAGCAGCTTGGTGTGGCAGCTAAAGACGTGTCACTACGGTCAAAAAACCCCAACAACCCTGTGTTTTAAATTCTTCCTTTGACATATACTCTCTTTGTGATCCTGAACCAGTCACAGCTTTTCTGTGCCTTGACCTCCACCCCCTCTACTCCACCCCCAACTCTGTAAAAAGTTAGGGGAAAAAATTGAAAGCAGATGTGGATTTCCATTGGTGGAGGGAGTTTCCTCATTTAGAGTAAAGAAGTCACAGGTTCAGTCCAAACAAACAAAATCCCTAAGGCTCACAGGTTAAGGGACCTGCCTCTGGTCACAGTGTCAGAGCCAGAGCTTAAAGTAGGCCATCTTTGTAAACCCAGTGTACTTTCCGCCTCAAGTTTTCTACATTCACATAAGCCCCAAACCTTTGTCCCTCTACTTAACTAAGTTCAGTAGGCTGGTGTTCTCAGAGCTGTGTCAGTTGAGGGGTAGGGAGAACACCATGCCGTGAACAGTAGGCTCCAGTCTGCTCTCAGAGTGGTGTGAAGCAAAGCCATGTCAGTGGGAACACTGGAAGCCATTAAGCCGTCTTCCTCCAAGAACTTACTGACACCATCCTGTCTCTGACACCCTCCATGGCTACTTATCACTTCCTTCCCCACATGTGCCTTCTTTGCAAACAATAGCACCTCAGGCCCAAATTAACATATACATCTCAAGTTCCTCTCATCCTTCCTGCCCTGAATGGAAATCTCAGCTCCCAGAGTTTCACTTCCCTGGCCCACAAGAAGCAGACATCTTTTAGATATCAGATTGTTGTTAATCCAGGGAATCTGGGGTTCAGTGTACCAAAGAGGATTTTCTAAATTCCTGTAAGCTTCTTTCCCAGTGACAATTCCCATAGGGAGCAAGCCCTACATCTGTCTTCTTTCTTACTTCTGATTTTCCCTGACTCTCTTTCAATCACTGTTGGCTTGTTAATTGGAAGGGGCACACCTCCACCTCCACTGTTTGAATCACTGGAGCTTCAGGTAATGCCCACTTTCCCCTCAGTGCCGCACTCCTATGCTGCCCATGTTGGAGAAGCCCCGTGGACCCAGCCAAAGGCTTGGTTCCAGTAACCCTCCTTTTCTCTCCCCCAGGCACCTGGCAGGTGGACAACAATGCTATCAGTTGCAGGAACAGCCAGTGCTGGCGCTTGTCATCAAGCAGCCTGGAGGACTCTGAGAACAAGCCTTGTGTAAGGGGCTCCATGGCTGTCTGAAGAGTCCCAGCCCCTGTCACAGGGCCCTTTTTCCATCCTCACATTCCAATGTGTCCCCCACTGGACTGCTGACCTCCTGGGTATTCCCACTAAGACCTGTGCTGACTTTTTATATTTGTGTGTAAAACTGGATGTCGAGGTCATTCTACACCTTGCCCAGCCTCTCCTACTCCCTGGATCTCCACTTGGAACAAACTGGAAGTCCCTCTACCTGGAGCTAAAGTCAAGTTGATGAGCTTGACTTGAAAGTTCATCATTGTCTTTTCACAAACTTCTGCCCCATTTCCCCTCTTAGGTAGAACAGCTGGTTGTGTGCTGGCTACTAGGTCTCCTTTTTCTCTCCTTATGGTTACAGCAGGAAGGCTCAGACAATTCACTTTCCTTTACCCATGTTACATTATCTGACCTCCAGCACAATTAAACTACCTTGGCAACTCTCCTTTTGGGTTAGCCCTCATCCATGGCAGAGCAAAGCAGGCATCCAGTACTAAGCTATCTTGAAGCAGTTTCTCCACCTACTCTGAAAAGTGACGTTCAGTGGGATGGTTGAGTCTTTCTTATTATAGAAGTCCAGGTTTTGCCTCTTTGTGCTCTGTCCAGTAGACAGGACCACTCCTTTTATGGCGAACCTTGACACTAAGTTCTAAACTGTTTGTGCTCTGGGCAATATACATGAACGAAGATCTGCCATCCTCCTTCCAGATCTGTGTGGTACTTAACCAGTGTTTCTCATATTAGTGACCAGGAATTCTGGGGAAAGGAATGAGGGTCTGAAGTGGAGCCTCAAATAGCTGGAGGGGAGGGAGGGGAGGTATGTGGCATCAGTGAACTCACTGAGCTATATGAAGGGAGTGAGCAGGCCTCCTCCACCTCCAGGGCTTCCCCCTCACATTCCTTCCTGCTTAGCCTTAGCTAGCAGATCTTTTACTACATAGAACATGGATTGCAATATAGTTCAGGTCAAATGAGGTGCTTTGAAACATAAGTAAGTGCATACAATAAAATCCTGAACCAAAAAGGTTAACCTCTAAGTCAGGTATCATTCCTTTCGTCCCATCAGCATTCTTTGGAGGAGTTCTGGATACTGTTCGGTTAATAGCATTTAAAAGAGAGATCATAGGCTCTTGTGGTAGGGGGACAGTGGGCAGGGAATGTAGAAAAGTGAAGCTTCCAGTGACAGGGCACAGGTGTCTCTGAGGGATATTTATTTTCCAGGGGGAGCTCTCTTGTACTCCTGTGCTAGAAAGTCTATGCAAGTCCATGCTCTAAAGACCTGGAACCCTGAGAGGAACCTCAATTCCCCTCCACTCTTCCCCGTGGTTTCCTGCCCCAGGAGACATCTGTATACAACCTAGTGGTCTAACTATACATTCCCTAAGGTATAAGAAGCCTGTCGAGGTATAGATCCAAACCAAGTTTTTATTTTTGTTTTCTTTCCTTTAGTATTCCTGGTTATGGCTTGACAACCCAAAAGCTTAATAACTAAGACAATGTTTTTAATCAGCAATTATTACCATCCTCCAGAAGACCCCAGTAGTAGTGGATTGGCTGGTATCTTGGTCCCTTACCTGTCCCACAATTGCTCTCTTTCCTAAAGCAAAAATTAAAACAAGTTAGTTAAGCAATAATCCCTCTTCTTGGGCTTTTGTAATCTGGGTGACCACATCAGTGAGTATGCAGACCTGCCTCCAGCAGTGTTAAACAGGATGCTTGGGGGAGGAGATGGGTGAATGGAGACCACAGTTAAACAGTAGCCAAGGCGGCCAGGAACCTTAAACCTAAATAAATATCCTCATTCCCTTTACTGATTACCTGTGGCTTTTGATGATGGGGTGTCAGAACCTACAGCTCATCCCTCTTCCTCAAGTAGCCAGCAAGAAACTCATCCCTGAAGGAAGGCAATAGTAATCCTTTCCTTGTTTCAAAACCCTCACCCTACCCCCCACCACAAAGATGTAAATGTGGTGGAAACAGCCCCTTAGCCCCTTCTTCCTTAGATGGTTCCTCTTCCCCCTGCCCCCCTGTTTAGATACTTGGCAGGTAGTTATCCCATTCAGCAGGACCTGACAAAGCCCATCCTATTAAGACACCAGGCACTTGCCAGCCTGGCTTTGAAATGACCACCCCATCAGGCTAAGAAAACACCTATTAGGGATAAAGCCACAATATTTCTAAGAGGGAGAGTGAAAAAGGCAGGTTAAGAAGCGCCAGCAGAGGGAGACCACCTCCCTCTTCTGTAGTGGATCCAATGGGGGAAGAAGAGAGGTCTAGTGGGAGCTATGGGCTAAGGAACGCCTTGAATAGGATGAACCGTAACAGCAAATCACTCCCTTGCCATACCTCGTTCTGTGCCCATCCTATTATTTTCCAAGTGTGGGATGGTTTTGATTTGCTCACCAAGACATTTTTTTCCTCCTCTCATTCCCCAACCCAGTTCTATTCCAACTGGAATCCCCACCATTCTGGGAGCTTTTAGTGCATGTGGAGCACTTTCATAACCAAGAAAGTATCTTATTACAAAGTGATGCTGGGGCTGGTGCGAAAGTGGCATGATATTTTCTGGAAACTCTGCACACTTTGTGTGTGTATTTGTGTGCTTACTGTTGGTGACAGTGTATGCATACCCTGCTACCTTTGGGGTGCACACATAGGTATGCCGCAGGTGCCACGTCAACAATGCAATGTTTATGGATTGCTGCATGGTTCTCAAAAGTGAATAAAACTGTTTACAAGAGGAAGGGGCAGCTGGTGACTGAGAATTTGGCCTGCTTCTGAGAGATTTTGTATCGATTTTCTCAAAACATCCTGCAATTACTAAAGAGGTTCCCTGGAGGTAGGAGATATACAGGAGTAAGAGGCAAGGTGTGTGTGTGGGGGGGGGGGGGGTTGGGAATGCTTCTTGGTGGGAGTTGACACGCCTTTCCCAGAGCTTCCACACCGACCTCCTGGGCAACAGCTCCCCTTTACCTCCCCCAGATGGCCCTAGTTCTCCCTGTACAGGCCCGAGTGATGAACTCCCCTCCCCAAGCCCTTGATTCTGTTAAAGCAAACTGGAGAGCTTCTAAGCACACTGAGACATTCAATAATTAAACAGCAGGAACGTTAGTGACTAGGTGGAGGCCAGAGGAATGGGGGGGGAGGGGCTGCTTTTTGCCAAAAGTTAAGAAGCTACAGGTACACGAGTTTCTCACCTTGCTCTTTTGAGGTTTGCTGTCTTGTGCCCCCTTGGCACTGATATATTTGAGGAGAGGGGGGATGGAGAGAAGTCACAGTGATATTCAGTAAAAAGTGGCTTTCCCTAGCCGACTGGCTAAGGCAAAAAGAGGGCTAATGTCCCTGAGCTCTACTCCGGGGCCGCAGCCTCATTTATTTGGTTCCTGGTGATAGCATCAGACAGACAAACATGCCAGCGACCTTGGAAGACCCTGGGATCAGGGGTCGGAGGACAGAAAAGGCTGCACGAGCTTGACCGAGTGTCCTGCACAGCCCAGAGAAGGAGGCCCCGAGCCCGCGCAGGAATTCTTGCTCAATTCCAGGGAGCTTCACGTAGTTTTAAGTTCATCAACCTCTAGTCAAGCAGGGCGGGGGAGAGGGGGCAACCGGCGAAATGGCAGAGCCTCCTCCCGGGAATACAGGCGGGGAGCTGGGAGCTGCGCGGGTCTCCGGCGCTCAGCGCGGGGCTCACAGAGCTGGGCGCGGGAATGTGGGGAGCAAAGGGGGCGGGGTGAGGACCCAGGCGAAGTACGGAGTTCGAAGCAAGGCAGCCGGGTTGAGTGGCAAGTGCCCGCGGTCTCCATGGAAACGTGCGGACCAATAGCCGCCGCAGAAGCTGTTTATGGGGGTGGGGCGTCGCCATGGCAGCGAGAGAAGCCTTCCCGAGCAGCTACTTAATGCCGGTCCCAGGGCCGCCAGTGCTCAGAGAAGCTCAGCCGAGAGGGGGGGGTGGGACAAGGGGCGCTGGCTGGGCCACGAGCTGGGGGCGGAGAGTGGCGGGGGGCGGGGTGGGGGTGGGGGGGGAGACCTTTCCTTCCAGAACCTTCCTCGGGCTGGGGCCGCGCTCTGAGCCAGGTAAGGGGCGGGAGCCGGGAGGGAGGACTGGGGCAGGGGCCAGAGCGGGCAACCAGTCCTAAGCAGGCTCCCTCGCCCCAGGAGCCGACGCCCCCAGGGGTTCGGGGAGCCAGGTCCGCCCCAGCTGTCCCTGTGGCTTCTCCGGTCCTGACTTCTTTTTCCGCCCTCCCTCCCTGTAGAGCTGGCTCCCTGCTCCCCTCTCCACCATTTCTGCTGTGGTTTGGGGGGAACCCCCTGGATGCCCGTTCTTCTAAGAAAGCGGGAACGCTCAGGGGACCCGAACCACCTGCTCCCGGACTTTTTGGGCTAGGAAAGTCCACACTAGCACGGTTCTGGGCAGGAAAGAGAAGTCGAGGAAAGCGGGCTGGGCTCATCCCGGACCCGACGTGTTCCGTGCCTCGCCTTTTTTATCCCACCCCCGCCCACCCCCCACCCCCGTCCCGCCCTGGCAAGGCGTCCCCGGGCTCGGGCCCTGCCTCTCCCGCTGGGGTGAGGGTGCCTGCAGGCTGAGCTCTGTCCCACCCATCCACCCACTTCCCAGGCTTGACGGGCCCGACGTGTTTCCAGGAGGCAGCCCCGGGATGGATCTAAGCGCCGCCGGGGCCCGGGACACCCTGTAAGTGGAGCTGCGGTCACTTGGCCAGAACGCAGGAGGACGTCCCCGTGCTCAGCACTTGGATGTTGAGCTCACCCGCGGGGAGGCCCCCCCAGACATGGCAGAGAATTGGCTGCGTCTCTCCGGAGCGGGGGCGGTGGAGGAGGGCGGTCTGGAGGAACCCAGCGGCCTGGATGACAGCCTGACCAGCCTGCAGTGGTTGCAGGAATTCTCTATCCTTAACGCCAAGGCCCCTTCCCTGCCCCCTGCGGGGACTGACCCCCATGGCTACCACCAGGTGCCAGGCTCAGCAGCCCCTGGCTCACCCCTGGCTGCAGATCCCGCCTGCCTGGGACAGCCACACACCCCAGGCAAGCCCACCTCGTCCTGTACTTCTCGGAGTGCTCCTGCTGGGCTGCAGGCCCCACCCCCAGACGACGTGGACTATGCCACCAACCCCCACGTGAAGCCACCCTACTCCTACGCCACGCTCATTTGCATGGCCATGCAGGCCAGCAAGGCTACCAAGATCACGCTTTCCGCCATCTACAAGTGGATCACAGATAACTTCTGCTACTTCCGCCATGCTGACCCCACATGGCAGGTAGGGAAGGACACACAGGCAGGGACCATTCCCACTCCCCCTTTCTCCTCCAAGATAGGGGCTAAACCCAACCCTTTGGTGGCACCAACTCAACATCTGTCCTTCATCCTACTCCCCCTCTCTCCTCTTCCCCAAATTCAAAGTGGGCAGGAAAGCTGTCACCAGGCACTTCCTCCTAGTCAGGACCCTTCCAGTATCTGAGTTAGGCTTGGATCCTTATTCCAAGTGTTTGGAAGGTTGGGTTGCACAGATTTGTGATCTGGAAAGTGGATCAGAATTGGGACAGTATGGTCCCCTGGTGGTCTTAGTGGCAGGGAAATTGGACCAGAAGAAGAATCAATACAGTGCCTCCTTAGAGAACATGGGAAGTGTGAACTCTGCCAACATTTAGATTCTCCAAGTCACTTGCCGTGTTTAGTTGGGAAGAGTCAGTGTGTGTGCTCAGAGAGATTATTCCAAGGGTGGTAAGTTTTATCCAAGGCCCTAGAACCTTGTTTCAAGGTCACATGAGTGTCTGAGGATTCCAAGAACTTAAAGGCTGAAAGGTTTAAGAATCCCCAGGCCTAACCAACATCTTTTTTTTTTTTTGCCACTATCTTCCCCCAACCCCCATTTTGAAACTGACGAGCTGAACTTTGTGGGGGGAGTTTGTTCAGGGTAGGGAGGAAACAGTGAGGTGTGACAAACAGCTATGACTCCCTTCTGGGATGTGTGTATATATGCACCCTTCCTGGCTGTGTGAATGTGTGCCCTTCCTGTAGCAGCAGACCCCCCCTGGAGGCCTCTCCCCAGTTTCCTGACTCAGCTCCTCCCCTTTTTCTCTTCCTACTCTCCTTGGGGGGGCAATTACCTGGGCCAGATGCTCCCCACAGGGGATCTGCCTGTGGCTCTTATTAACTGTTCCATGGCTCTGGAACTTGACTAGCACAGCCAAGAGGCCAAGGCCACCAGGTAAACAGCCTTGCCAGGGCAGCGGCTGCTCATCTACTGTTGGAAAGTGGAATGAGCTGTCTTAAAGGGTAGTGAGTTCCCTGATGACTTCAACTACTTGTCTAGGATATTATAGAGGTGAGGGTGGGGTTCATACCTCCTGTGGAATAGGGGAGTTCAAGAGTTCCTTCCACCTCTGAGGTTCTCTGTTACTGTGTAACACCCCCCCCTCCCTTTCCAACAGAGGCAGGCCTGGGTCCTGCTTCCTTAAGTGGTAATCTGTGGTTTAGAAATGCACCTGACCTCCCTGGAGTGGGGAACCAAAGGAAGGCTGGTAGAACAGGGAGTCAAGTCAGACTCCCAGCAGAAGGATCAGGGCCCTAGGGCAACAAAGGTCCCAAGAGAACTCTCCCCCCTCCAAGGCTAGTATGGGTTTCTTCCCAACAGTCTCTATAAGGGACTCTGAATCTCCTTCCCCAAAAGCAATGTTGACACTCCCAAGTCTGGGAGAAAGTGGATGGTGGAGGTAAGAGGGGTGAGGGGCAGACAACAGGCTCTTAATCCCAAACCATTCACACTTGCCTGAAGTTTGAACCCTGACTTCCAGGCAATTGCTGTCTAAAGAATTGGAACTTTGACAGGGTGGGGGAGGTGGGAGAGTTGAGACAGAGCCTGGACCCTATTGCATGGAGAGGCTGGGGCACCAGGAATGAGAGCTATGTTTCTAGCTCGATAATAAGCAACTGAGGTTGGTGGGTGGGAGGAAGGGGGCTCTGGAGGCTAAGGACCTGGGCCAGCCTCAGGCTTAGCAAACAGTGAAAGTTCCTGGGTCCCGAGCCCTGCCCCCCACCCCTCCCCACACATGTGCACACACACACACACACACACACACACACACACACACTCACACTCCATTGAGCAGCTATGTCTTCATTCTCCCAGCCTCCAAGCTCCAAAAACAGCCTGGTCCTGCCAGCCGTAGGCAGAGGGTGACAGCAGGTCCAGGCCCTGGGGGAGCTGAGGGTTTTGGCCAAGGGCCGGGAACGGCAGGAGAAAGGGAGGGAGTGGGATTGGAGGCGGGTGGCACTCAGAGCCACCCTGTGGCTCAGAACTCAGATGGCTGAACAGGCAGATATCCCAGCAACAGGAAACAAAAGCCCCCAACAGTGTCCCAGCTCCCAGTGTCCCACAGCTGGGGTCTGGGAGCGGGGAGCCAGTGAGTCAGGCCAAAGGGCTCCCCTTCCCTGGATCTATTGCCTTATGGAGACCATAGCACAAAGGAGGGTGCTACCTCTCCTCTCCCCCTATATGCCCTCCTGTGCCCAGACTGGTCTGATTGCTTTCCCTTCCCCCAGTAACCCTTGACCCTTCTCTCTCTGCCCAGAATTCCATCCGCCACAACCTGTCCCTGAACAAGTGCTTCATCAAAGTGCCTCGGGAGAAGGATGAACCAGGCAAGGGTGGCTTCTGGCGCATTGACCCCCAGTACGCAGAGCGGCTACTGAGTGGCGCCTTCAAGAAACGACGGCTGCCCCCCGTCCACATCCACCCGGCCTTTGCCCGCCAAACCCCCCAAGAGCCCGAGACAGGCACCTGGGTGGCCCCCTTGGCCATAAACCCTGAGGCCCAGCAGCTGTTGCGAGAATTTGAAGAGGCCACAGGTGGTGAGACGGGCTGGGGAGCAGGCGAGGTCCGGGCCGGGCACAAGCGCAAGCAGCCTCTGCCCAAGCGAGTAGCCAAGGCACCACGGCCCACCAGCACCACTCTGCTGAGCCAGGAGGAGCAGGGGGAACTGGAGCCTCTCAAGGGAGACTTCGACTGGGAGGCCATTTTTGACGCAGGCACACTAGGTGGGGAGCTGGGCACCCTGGAGGCCCTGGATCTGAGCCCACCACTGAGCCCAGCCAACCGAAACAATGTCGACCTGACAGTACATGGTCACCACATCGACTGCCCTGCCACCTGGGGCCCCTCGACTGAGCCAGCCACAGATGGGCTGGACTTTGATGAGACCTTCTTGGCCACCTCCTTCCTGCAGCATCCCTGGGATGAGAGCCATGGGAGCTGCCTGCCCCCAGAGCCCCTCTTTGAGGCTGGTGATGCCACCCTGGCTATTGACCTAAATGAGTGGGCCAGTGTGGGTGCCTTCTTGTAAAAGGCTGGGACTCCCCCCCCCCTCCCCACACCTCTGGACATAAGCCTCAGAATCAGGCCCAGAATGCCCCCCAAACAGGAGTCGCAAGGATATGCCTCCTCCTCCCAGGCAGGGGCTAAGACAGGTCTTCTGAGGATGGGACAACTTTCAGGCTCATGCTGCCCCTAGACAAGATTGCCCCTGCGACCCAATCCCAACCAAGAATCCCCTTACACACAGTGTTGCTGTCCCCAGATTCCTTCCTCTCCCCACTACCTCCAGCAAGCAAGCCCCGAGGTCTGGACGGCCCAGTTTTGTCTCCTCTCTTTCTCAGTGTGCATCTCTGCCCATGTCTCTTTCTCTCTTCCCTAGGTCTCTATCCAGGGAAAGTTCCCAGGTACAACAGATGTTAATTAGGTGAAAGCAAATTAAATCCCTGGGGGCTTCTCCCAGCAAGGCCTTCATGGGGATGGGGACCTGGCCAATGAATGGGGAGGCGCAGGAGGAAGGCTAGGATGAGAGAGGGGCCGTGAAACTAGAGCCAGGAGTAAGGGAAGGGGCTTCTTGGGCTCAGGGGGAAAGAGCTTCTCTCTGAGGCCAGTGGGGTCCAGCAGTGGCTTCCTTTTAGTTTGGGCCCCCAAACCCTTGAGGCAGAACAGAGGGTGCAGATTGTAGAGTTTCTGAATCAGAGGCTTGACCCTAGGTCCAGGAGGCATTTGGGATTCACAGGCAAGTCCCCCCTTCCTGGGAGTTGGGGGCAGCTGAGCTTGCAGGGCTGGGGAGCAAACTAATTTAGTGAGTGTAGCTGTAGCTAAGAGAGAGTAGGCTGATTTAACTGGGAATGGGACCCCCTGACTCAGTGGAGTCACTGGAACTGGAGCTCAGAGGGTTGGGGTATAGGAATTGGGTGTGGGGGAGGGTGGGGTCCCTGCAGCTCCCCAGAGATAGGGCTGTTGCAGGGGCCCTGTCCCAGCCTGGGTCCCAGTGGACTGCAGCCCACACCTACCCATCGGGGACAATTTAACCTTTTTCATGGAAAGTTATTTACAATAAAAGAACTGAAAACAGTTATTGCCCTTTCCTTTCTTTAGGGGTAGTAGAGAGGGGAGGGATCCTGGGTTTTGTCAGAAAAGCGGTTTCCTACATCTTGTTACTAACTTTCTGGCTGGGGGCTGGGGAGCCTTTTCTAGGGCCTTGAGGCACAGAGAATCTTCCCAACCCCCCCACCCCCACCCCACACAAATACACACATATATACACCTTTTCCTATGGGGGAAAGCTGAGCTTTGAAGAATGGGGAGGGGGCAGGGTACTTAGGCTAGCACTTTCCCTCCACCTCTTAAGCCTCTCCGCAGGACTTGAGCTTTGGGATTTATATAGAACTGCCTACAAGGCCAGGTGAACTGATGAACTCATCTCCAGAAAAGCAAAGGAGCAGAAAGCCCTTTCACTCTGGAGCCCAGGTATAAGTGGCCCCTCCATCATCCTAAAGGTGAGAACTGCTATGGCAGCCCATAGGGAAAGCAGCACAACAGGGCCCCCAAGGAAAGATGAGAAGACAGCAGCTCCCCTGCCTTGCCATGGTCTTCTCCTCCCACCGGCATACAATAGCTTCGTGTGTGCCCGGGTCATAGCCAGAACTCCCACTCCCCCACTGAGCTGGCCTGCCTGGGCTTGCCCAGCAGCGTCAGTCAGGTCCTGGGCCTGGTCCTTCAGCGGTAGGCCTGCTTCTCCATCCCCCTCCTCCAATGTACTGAGAAAAGAGGACTGAGGCATCTAGTCTGGGAATCAATCGGTCAGGCTCTGGCCCCCCCAACCCCCACCACTTCCCATTCCCCTCAGTGCCACCGTCCTAGAGATGCAGTTGTGGATAGAGGAGAACCTGTCCCTCTCATTGCCAGTGAGTGCCCACTGACCACCCCGGGCTAATATCCTTCCACAGAAGGATACTGAGGCACAAAAGCTGGGAAGCTATCAACCCTTTCCAATCCATTCATTGCCTTTCAGACAAAAGCATGCACAAGGGCAGTCATTCCCCACCCACCCACCAGAGCCCCCTGTGGGGGGCACTGCAAAGTCTCATAGGACATCAATATCCCTGTGTATCTGGATCCCATGTACAGAATGATACTTGTGCGTGCGCACACACACACACACACATACACACACACACACACACACACACACACACACACACACACACACACAAACACCCCTTTCTCTGCATTCCACCTTGGCAGGAGGCCAACCTGGCCAGCTACTGCCCTCTCTTGCTTTACTCACTTGCTATTCATTCCAAATACCAGTACTCCCAGGTGGGTCAGGACCTGTCACACGGAAGCCAAGCCCTTACTTCATCCACACTCTCCATCTCATGAAGTAAGCTGAGTGAGATAACCGATCCATTCCACAGTCTGGGGGCAGCTAGATGGCACGTGGACTCAGGAAGATCCAAGTTCAAATCCAGCCACAGATGCTTACCTTGGGCAAGTCACTTAACCTGTTTGCCTCAGTTTCCTCATCTACAAAATGGAGATGATAATAGCACAGGTCTCTCAGGACTGTTGTGACTGGCACAGGCGTTGTTGTTATGACTCAGTTGTGTCTGACTCTTCATGACTCCATTCAGGGTTTTCTTGGCAAGGATATAGGAGTGGTTTGCCATTTCCTTCTCCAGCTCATTTTACAGGTGAGGAAACTGAGGCAAACAGGGTGAAATGACTTGCCCAAGGTCTCACAGCTAGCAAATGTGTGAGGTCAAATTTGAATTCAGGTCTTCCTGACTGCAGGCCTGGCCACCTAGTTGCCCCTGGCACATAGTAAGAGCTTTATAAATGTTAACTGTTCTTACCTCCTGGAGAACTTCAAGTAGAACTCCCAAGTCTGAGACCACTTAGATACACAAAACAGCTCCAGGCCATATTCTGTCTGGAACCTAATTGCCTAATACCCCTTTGACCCTGGGCCTTCCTTCCTAGGGACAAGTGGCATAGACAGAATGCAAACACAGATTTGACCAGATTCCTGTCCAAATACAATCTGGGATAGTCCTTGTTCTTCCCTCTCTGCCTTGTCTCCCACAACACATGCACACTTCTATTTTCATAGTTGTTCCTGACTCTTTGTGATCCCATTTAGGGTTTTCCCAGCAAAGATACTAAAAATATTTTACCATTTCCTTCTCCAGCTCATTTTATAGATGAGGAAACTGAGGCAAACAGGGTGAAGTGACTTTCCCAGGGTCACACAGCTGGTAAGTGTCTGAGGCCAGATTTGAACTCAGGAAGATGACTCTTTCTGACATCAGGTCCATCTAGCTTCCCCATCTATCTGCAGACGGCCCCTTTCCAAATCCATGCCAGGCTTGCTACCTAGTTTTTTCTTCTGGAAGGCCTTGATATCAGGTGCCTCTGAATTCAAGGGGTGGCCTTGGAGCATCCCAGGGCCAACTATGTGACTATTCATGAGCAGGAGGCAGGCCAGGATTGTGAAGACTGGTTCTTTCCTTTCCTGGTATCAAATTCTCCTCCTTTTCCTTCCTTTAGTCTCAATTCTAAAACCTTTTATCCTAGAGCCCCTAGGCTCTGTACTTACAAGTACAGTTCTTCCAAATGAGTAACTGATCAAAGCCCCTATTTCCCGATTCTAGTCTGCCTGATTACTCCCCGCCCCGCTGCCTCCCTCCTCCAATACACATGCCTTTCCCCTGTACCTTGCTTATGGCTAATGTCACAAGGGTCAAACCCCTAGCATGGCCTTACTGATCCTCTTCAGGTTCAGCTCAGAATTAAGAGACCATGAGGAAGAAGTCACTGGTTGCCAAACCCCAGAGCTTACAATATAGCTACCCATTGGGCAAGAAGAATATAATCACAGTATTGAATAAAGGCTTACTATACTCTGGGTACTGTATTAAGCTCTGGTCCCTACCTAAAAGAAGCTTATATTCTAATGAGGGAAAATCATGTACATATACAAATACATACAAGTGGCAATGTTATCCTAGAGGGATTTTATTATGATATTATACTAGCAGCTGGGGAGGGGGGAACAAAAAGGGAAAATGCCCTTGGAGAAGGCTGCATTTTTAAGGAAGCCAGAGTTCCTAAGAGGCAGGACATGGCTTGTTAAAAGACACAGGAGAGACAAGAGATGGAATATGGTCTATGGGGAACAATAAGTGGGGGGGCGGCTAGGCGGTGCAGTGGATAGAGCATGGGCCCTGGAGTCAGGAAGACCTGAGTTCAAATTTGGCCTTAGACGCTTGCTAGCTGTGTGACCCTGGGTAAGTCACTTAACCCTAACTGACTGACAACAATAACAACAGCAGCAGCAAGTGGGTCAGTACAATCAGCATGTTCAGTGTATAGAGAGCAATAGCATGCAGTGTAATGGAGACTGAGCAGGGCGTGTTCAGAGCTGTCCTTTCAGATTCCTTGAGCACAGGTGCCAACTCATCAGTTGGGCACATTGGGAGAAGATGAAGCCTAAATGTCAAACAAAAGAGTTTATAATGTGATCCTAAGGTAACAGGAAGCCACTGGAGCGTGGGGGAGGGAGACAGGACGTGGCCAGACCTTCACTTGAAGGCAGCACTTTGTAGTTGTCTGTCCTTTTCTGTTCTTTCCTTCTTTCTTTCTTTCTTTCTTTCTTTCTTTCTTTCTTTCTTTCTTTCTTTCTTTTTTTTCCTTCTTTCTTTCTTTGAAAAGGGGAAGGCAAGGCAATTGGGGTTAACTGACTTGCCCAAGATCACACAGCTAGTAAGTGTCAAGTGTCTAAGGCTGGATTTGAACTCAGGTCCTCCTGACTCCCGGGGTAGTGCTTTATTCACTGCACCACCTAGCTGCCACCTGTCCTTCATTTTCAAAGAGGCATTTTATTCTATTCATATTTTCAAAATGGCACCACACTATGAGTAACATCTTGACTTGCTCTTACATTGGATTTAAGCGAGGCAGAGTTGAGAAATGTTGTCAGCCTCACTATCTCTTCCAGAGTAATCAAATTCCATTGGCAAGACAAAAAATCAAGACAACTGACAAATGGCCTGGGATGCAGTGGATGCCTCTGGCATCCTTGATATCTGACCAGGGTCTAAGCACCATAGCATCTACTTCAGCCAACTCAAGGCCATTAGAACAAATTGTTCTCATCTGCCCCCTCCACCAGGGAAGGTCTTCACATGGTGAGGGGTAGACATCCCCCTAACTCACTGACAGGTGTGAGGCTTGTTGGTTACCCTCAATCTGCTGAGATGGGATTACTGGGGTGTGGCCAATGCACACCTACAGTTTCTTGGAGCCACAGGTGAGAGTTGGGTGAGAGGCGAACACCACAGGTGGATGAGCAGCCCTGAAAAGGGCTCAGCAATCCCTGACACCAGAGGGGCTAGTCCTCTCTAAGCACCACATACATTGGACATCACTTTACTGACTGTATGGAGGATGGATTGGAGTTGGGAAAGAACTGAGTCAGGCAGACCAGTTAGAAAGGTGAGACCACTGTCCAACAGAGAGGTGATAAGGGCTTGAACCTGAGGGGATGGCCATGAGAGAGGAGAGAGGGGATAGATGGTCGTGAAAGATCTGGAGATGGAAATCAGATCTGGCAATTGGTTTTATATATAGAATGAATGACAGCAAAGAGAAAAAGGTGACAGGATTATAAATCTGAATAAAAGTGCGACCTCTGCAGTAAAGGGGGAAGTCCGAAGAAGAGTGGGTTTGGGGAGAAAGACAATGAGTTCTGCACTGGACACATTGAGTAAGTTTGATATATGCCTATAGAACATGCAGCTCAAAATGTCCAGTAGGCAGTTTATGATGTGAGACCCAAGAGAAGAAAAGCTGGCTCTGGGCTTATAGATCTGGGAGGCATCAGCATGGGCATAATTCGATCCACTGGAGCTGATAAAGTCACCAGGTTTTCAGTCTGAGTAGCCATGTGACACAGGAGCAGGGAAGCGTTTGGGGTTTTTTTTGAGGGGGGTCCAGAGGATAGAGTCAAAATGATCCTTATTTTACCCCCTCCCTCTCACACATTCTTACCCAGATAGTACCTGTACCTTCATTTAAAACAGGGAGGTAAACAGGTGTGTGTGGCCTCCATGGCAATGGGGGTGAGACTGACCCCACGGGGCAAGCCTGGGCCTGCCTGAGATGGGGGGGAGGTAGGGGATGGGTGAGAACAGTAGGTGTGCATAAACAATGAAAGGAGGCGGCAGCAGCAGCAATCTAGAGGCCTGACTGACACACTGAGGCATTGTTGCTGGAGGAAGAAGAAAAATTGGATGGCAAAGGTTGGGGATGGGAGTGGGAGATGGATAGGTTGAAACTAGAGAGGCAGCAGTCTCAGGGGTGGTGGAGAGACAGGCAGGACAATCCCCATATCTGATACGTGGACCCCTGTGAGCCCAGACTTGCAAATAAACCGGCAAGCTTCCTACATTGGCCTTCTCTGAATTGGCTCTTCCCTTCCCCAATTCCAGGGCCCCAAGGTTGGTCAGGTCAGTGCTCCACTGTAGTGTGCTGGAGCCCGAATTTTCCTTGGGAAACTGAAGGTGTCTTGCGAAAGTGTAGAGGACAAGAAGATGGATGCTGTTAAATAAATACAAATTTTCCAAGTTAGCAGGGCCTACACTGGACAGGAGGGAGTGTTGGGGGCGTGGGGGAATACGATAGACACATATTAACCCAGAAGAACGGGATTTAGTCTGAAGGTCATTCCTATTCAGGTTATCAGCTTCAGCCTCCCTCCCCAGACCTGACCTAACTCCCTCCAGCCCCCTCCCCAGCGCTCTCATACTGGGATGGGAGGGGGGGCGGGCAGAGCCCTGCTATCTCCTGGCTCAGTCACATTAGTTTTGAAACCCTACCCAGAGAGAAGGGATGGCAATAGGCAAGGTTATTCATCCCAGACAAGACAGACACACTTCAAGGAGCAGCCACAGTTGTATCTCCAAGAAAGACAAGAACGTGGAGAAAGAATTGAAGGGGGGGGCCATTATAGTTCCCACCGACTTTACTTACTTCCACCCCACCCCCAAATCCCAAGGCCCTTTAAAGCTGCCTGAAGCTTCCAGTATTGGGCCGGGCTGGGCTGGGCAGACTTCCAGGGCTGCTGTTTGCCCAAGGAATTATGTTGAAACTGAGAAAGGGACCAACCACTTTTTTTCCTGTCCCCTACCTGCCTAGCCAGTCCTCACTGCCCCCACCCACCAACTGCAGGTAGGCCTCTTCTCTGAAACCCTTTCTCCCCTCTTGCCTCTTTTTGAGATCTTAGGAAGTCACTTCTCCCTGTTCCTACTCATCCCCATTGGTGTCAACAAACATGAATTGAGCATTGTGTTATGTGCCGGGGGTATGGAGAGGAATATAGCATGTGCCTTTAGCTTATTGTTTCATAATTGGCTTATTATGTCATACTTCAGCCCAGGTATGAAATTCCCCATCCAAAGTGCAAACGTCATTCTTGCCCACAGACAGGGACTTTGTCTTGGCATCGATGAAGGTTTCTTAACTGAGGGTGAGGAGTAAGGGGAGGGTGGGAGGACATTTATGAAGGGAGCATTGCACTTGGAGTCAAGAAAATATGAGTTCTAATTCTGCCTGAGACACTCATTAGCTGAGTGACCCTGGCCAACTCACTCAGACTTTCCCAGCCTCGGTTTCCTTATTTGTATAATGAGGATAATAAGAGCACCCATCTGCCTCAGAGTATCATTGTGCGGATCAATCATATGAAATAACATAGGAAGTGCTGTGACAGCCTTTAAAGAACTATCCAAATGCCAGCTCTGTCACTGAGCACTCTCAGGCACCACCACCAGCTGATGCCTCCTCATTGCTCCCTGACTTGATTCTTAAGCTATGCTCTTAGAGTTAGACAAAGTTGGGCAAGGAGGATGGTGAAGGGATTTAAATTCACATTATATAAGGATGGATTGAAGGCACTGGAATTAATGGACATTATCTGGAGAAGAGATCTGTCTTCAAGAATCTGGAAAAGGGAACGGCTTTGTTTTGTGTGGCTCCAGAGGGCAGAATCAGGAATGATGATTGGATGTTTCAAAGAGATAAACTTAGGTTTAATGTCAAGAAAAACTTCCTAACAGTTAGATCTGTCTAAAAGCAAATTGGACGGTCCCAAGAGGTGGCAGATGCATTCTCCATCAATGGAGGCTTTCAAGCAGAGCCTGTGTGATCATTTGTCAGGTATACTAGATTTGTTCAATCATTTTTCAGCCATGTCAACTCTTTGTGACCCCATTTAGGGTTTTCTTGGCAAAGATGCTGTAGCTGTTTGCCATTTCCTTCTCCAGCTCATTTTACAGATGAGGAAATGGAGGCAAATAGGGAGAAGTGACCTGCCCAGGGTCACACAGCTAGAAAGAGTCTGAGGCCAGATTTGAACTCAGGAAGATAAGTCTTCCTGGCTCCAGGAGTGGCACTCTATTTACTGTACCACCTAGCTACCCTTCGTTAGATTAGGGATTCCCTTTGGGATATCATTGGGAATAGATGGCCACTAGGGTTCCTTGAAACTTTCAGATTCTGTGATTCTAAAGAAAATGCCTTGGTATAGCTACCATAAAGGCAGTGCAGTGGAGAAATGCCCCTCTCTTCCCCTAAATAATAAAGTACACTGGTAACTCAACAATAACAAAAATCTTGGTAAAGTGGAGAGAATGTGCAATGAAGAGTCAGAAGACTTTGATTTTATTCTTGGCTCCACCACTAACTCTGCAGGTGTTAGCTAGGTGATATGGTAGATAGGTATCATGTTGGGCTTGGAGTCAGGAAGTCCTGCTTTGGCCACATTAGCTATGTGACCCTGTTTGCCTCAGCTTCCTCATCTGTAAAATGGGGATAACAGCCTACCTCAGAGAGATGTTATGGGGACAAATGATCCACTATGTGTTGAACATTTTTGAAATTTTTAAATGTAATATGAATGCTAGCTGTATGGGACCCTGACTGAGACATTACACTTTTTTAGTTCCTCTATAGGTGGATTCTGGATGATTCTAAAGATCTCTTCTGACCCTAAAGCTCTAAGACTGTGATCAGCTGAGACAGACAGAACCCGAGGGAAGAGTCCAGACTTTATAAAGGATCCCAAAGGCAGCAAGCAATAAGAGTTAGTTCCAGGAAGAACCTGGCTAGTCTAGGAATATCAAACCAAGTTTAAAGGCACTTTGGGAAAAGGGATTTGTGAACAAGATGTAAATTCTCAGTTTCTGATATTTGGCTAAAGATTAAACAGGACCCTGTAAGAGAGGAGGGGGATAAAGAACTGTCTGTGTCTCTGAGTCTGGTGTGAAGGAGCTGGGGGCTGGGCGAAGTTCCCACACAGTCTGGTATTGTCAGGACCCCCAAGGTCAAGCCCTCTGATGGAAGGAGGGGGTGGATGGGCACACTCACCAGGGATGCCCCTTGATGGAGCATGTAAAGGGGAGATTTTGTAGGGCTGGTTGGTACTGGGAATCTTATGCTAATTCAGCCCACTTGGAGAATCTAAGAACCTGAATCCAACTATCACCAGCTCATAGATGCACAGATTTAGAGCTAAAAAGGACATTAGAAGTAACTAGTTCAACTCTCTTGTTTTTACAAGTGGGGAAACTGAGGTCTAAAGGGAGTGAGTAATTTGCCCAAGGTCACAGATATAGTAAGCAAGTGAACTGGGATTTTAACCCAGGTTCTCTGACTTCAAGGACAGGCAAAATATTCTCCTATAGGAAGCTCCCTACCCAACCTCCAGCATCCAGCACCCAGCTCTCAGCTCTTGTAGGAATCAAGCACTATTGTTGAGCTATGGTATAACCAAATCCTGAAGACAGAAGTTAGTGAGGTGGAAAGAACACTCTGTAGGAAGACAGCTATATCCCCAGGAGGCTAAGGCCACCAGGTAGAGTGTCCAAGGACTAATGTCATTGCTAGCGCCATCTCCTACAGAAAGTACCACTGACCATCCCCCTTCCCCAGGGGCATACTTTGTTGTCCTATGAAGTTTTTGCAAGAATAAATGGGTAGAATCCAGAGAAAGAACTATGAAGTCTGAATGCAGATTCAAGCATAGTATTTTCACTTTTTTGTTTATTTTTTCTTTCTCTTGGTTTTCCCCTTTTGTTCTGATTTCTCTTTCACAACTTGACTAATGTAGAAATATGTTTAACATGATTGTACATGCATAACCTAGATCAGATTGCTTGCTGTCTTGGGGATAGAGAAAGGAGAAAAATTTAACTCAAACTTTTATAAAAATGAATGTTGAAAACTATCTCTACATGTAATTTTAAAAATGCTATTAAAGGAAAAAAAAGAACAAATAGATGGAGATAGGAGGAGATAAAAGGTTAGGGGCATGATGAGATTATACCTTTGGTTTGGCATCTAGCCCTTGAATCATAGAACCATAGAACGTTAATGTGTCTTTCTGTTAGTCAGGTTCCAATCAGCTAGTAGCTGGACATAGTCCTCACTAAATGGTATTTTAAAGATCACTAGTCCGTTTTCAAAAATAACAATGATAAGAACTTAACGTTGCATGCAAACAATAGTACTACAAAGCACTTTCGTGTATATCATTGCATTTGAGCTTCAGCTCTTTTTTTGTGGTGGCAAAGAATTAGAAATTGAGGAGATACTCATCTATTGAGAAATCGCTGGACAAGTTGTGGCATATGATTGTGATGGGATACTATTGTGTTATAAGAAATGATGAGGAGGTGAGTGTCAGGAAAACATGGCAAGATCTATATGAACTGATGTAAAATACAGTGAGAAGAACCAGGAGATCACTGTGCACAGTAATAGCAATGTTATCATGATGATAACTGTGAGAGATTTGGCTACTCTGATAAATAAACAGTGCTGTCCTCCAGAAAGAGAACTGATGAACTCTGAGTGCAAACTGAAGTAGGATTTTCTTACTTTTTTTGTTTTTCTTACTTTTTGTGGAATATGGCTAACATGGAAATATGTTTAGCATGATTTCACATGTGTGACTGATATATTGCTTGCCTTCTCAGTGAGTAGGGGAGGAAGGAAGGGAGAGAATTTGTAACTCAAAATTTCAAAAGAGAAGAATGTTAAAAGGAATAAATAATAAAATTTTAAAGTTTCTATTAGACATCTTAAACTGAACATGGACAAAACTGAATTCATCATCCTCACTCCCACCACTCCCTCTTCCCTCCCCGTCCCTTACCCACCTCAACTCTCCCTTCTTCCTAACTTCACTATTACCGCCCAAGGTACCACCATCCTCCCAATCACCCCAGGCCCACAACCTACTTAACAATAGTATGGAAAGGATACTCAGCTAGGATACAACACTGGTTCAGTTGCCCTCTCCCCTGACCCCCCATTTCCATGTAGCCAGATGTAGTCAGCAGGGTGCAGTGACTCCTAGAGTAATGCAATATCCACCAAATCTGAGATGACCACTTATAGGCTGGCCTTTTTTATTCAGGATGCTCAAGAACTTAAGCCTTGGCCTCTGGACCAATCAAGTTCAGGGACAATTTCCTTGTCTTTCAGGCCAGAAAAAAACAAAAACAAAACCTTTGCCTGGTCAATATGTCAGGGATCCTATCACACCATCTATGTCTTGATTCTTGTCCAGGTCTTCCCATGAATTTGCTGCAGGGGATTCATTCTATTTACTGCCTTTGTCAAGTCCTTTTCATTGGTCTTAGTAGTTATGGAGCATGTAGGCTGACCATTAGCTATCCCTTGCTCTCACCATGTGAGTGTCCCATCTTTTTTTTTCCTGGTCGGGGAGACATACATTTCTCTGATGACTATCCTTTATCTGGCTTCCCCCTCATTTGCAATATGTTGAATCCCCTTCATGCTAATTATCATCTGACTCATAATTGCCTTTGGATGATTTTCAAATTCAAATCATCAGAGACTGGGGTAATTCATGACTCTCACCTACACAAAAGCAACTGAAGAATACTGGCATTACAAGGGTTTTATTTTTCTTTTTATTCAATGTGGGATTGGAGGGTATAGAGGTAGATTGGAAGGAAGAATGTAACAAATGCTTGTTAATTTTTAAAAAGAAAATAAATTAAATTAAAATTTTTAAATAAATTGTAAATAATAAAGAGAATTAATTAAATAATTAATTAAATAAAGAATAAAATTTTAAAAAATATTGGTATTAAGGGGCGGAGCCAAGATGGTGGAGTAGAAACAGCACTTCCAAGGTGCTCTGCCCCACTCCACTTCCAAATAATGTAAAAGGGGAATCTGAACAACTTCTGGAGCCCCAGCACCCACAGAACAACACAGAGAAGCTAACCTCCTGCTGAGGACAGCCCAGCAGCCCTGAAGGGAGCGGGCCAGCACAGCACTCTGAGAGCGGGCAGCACAGTGCGCTGGGAACCAACAGCACAGTGCTCTGGGAGCGTGAGCCACGGTTTTAGCCCCAGGGCGGCTGGGCCAGCAGCTGGCTGGAGGGACCCCAGAACACCAGCAGCTGTGGAGATTCCAGAATTATCAGCAAAGATATGCCTAGGACAAAGTGAGAGGTTAGTGCCCTATGGACTTTGGGACCAGTATTTGGGGACCGCTTCGGCTTCCTCCCCTGGGGGCAAAAAGCTGCTGAGGAAACGCGGCACAGAGGCCATTTTGCAGTGTCAGTGGCAGCTCCAGCTCCTGGTCTGTGAACTGTAGAGAGATGGGGTGGGGGGGGTAATCGCTCTTGCTTTAACCTGCTTGGATCTGGATTGTGGTCTTGGGGGGAGGTCTGGGGTGGGTATCCAATTTGCCAGAGTGGCTTTACAGAGGCCACCCAACCTCTGGAAGTTGTGAAGACCCCATGTTTGGCATGGAAGCTCTCCTGTCTGGTGGCAGAGTCCTACTTTGGCAACAAGCCCAAAAATCAAGTAATTAAGTGGCAATATGCCTAGGAAAAGGAAACAAAATAAACAGAAAAATGCAACTTTAGACTCCTATTTGGGGGGCAAAGAGGATCAAAGCATGGAACAGGAGGAGGACTGCGAGGTCAGAATTCCTGCACCAAAAGCCCCAAATGAAAATACAAGCTGGCTACAGGCCACAGAGGACCTTAAGAAGCAGATAAGAGAAGTGGAGGAAAAATTGGGAAGAGAAATGATAAAGAAGCAAGAAAAGTATGAAATAACAGTCAACAGCCTGACTGAGGAAAATAACACCTTAAAAATAGACTAACTCAAATGGCAAAAGAGGCTCAGAAAGGCAATGAGGAAAAGAATGCCTTAAAAAGCCGACTTTGCCAGATGGAAAAAGAATCTCAAAAGCTCACTGAGGAGAATTATTCCTTCAGAATTAGACTGGAACAAATGGAAGCTAGTGACTTTATGAGAAATCAAGATGCTGTTAAACAGATCCAAACAAATGAAAGAATAGAAGGCAATGTGAAATATCTCATGGGAAAAACCAATGACCTGGAAAATAGATCCAGGAGAGATAATTTTAAAATTACTGGACTACCTGAAAGTCATGATCAAAGAAAGAACCTAGAAATCATCCTTCAAGAAATCCTCAAGGAAAATTGCCCTGATATTTTAGACCCAGTGGGGGAAATAGAGGTTGAAAGAATCCACCGATTGCCTCCTGAAAAGGATCCCCAAAAGAAAACTCCTAGGAATATTATAGCCAGGTTCCAGAACTCCCAGATCAAGGAGGAAATACTACAAGCAGCTAGGAAGAAACAATTCCAATATTGTGGAAACACAATCAGAATAGCCCAGGACCTGGCAGCTTCTACAATGAGGGATTGAAGGGCATGGAATATGATTTTCCAAAGGGCAAAAGAGCTGGGAATGAACCCAAGGGTCACCTACCCAGCAAAACTGAGTATCTTGTTTCAGGGGAAAATATGGCCATTCAGTGGAATAGAGGACTTTCAAGCATTCTTGAGGAAAAAACCAGAGTTGAATAGAAAATTTGACATTCAGACACAAGAAGCAAGAGATGCTTGAGAAGGTAATCAGGGAAAAGAAATCAAAAGGAACTTATCAAAGTTGAACTATTTACATTCCTACATGGAAAAACAATAACTGTGACTGATGAAACCTTCCTCATTATGAAAATAATTGAAGAAGGGTATATGGGCATATGAATACATATGTGAATGTGTGTATATATGTTTACAGGTATACATGGATAGAGAGCACAGATTGAATTTGGTGGGAAGGGATGATACTTAAGGGGTGAAGTTAAGAGGTGAGAGAGGAAAGTGACAAGAGGAGATGGGGAGAGACAGGATAGGGTCAACTATCTCATGTAGAAGAGGCAAGGGGAAGTAGTTGCAGGGGAGGGGAAGAACAGGAAGGCAAAAAGGCAAAACCTTATTCTCATTGAATTTGGCTCAGGGAGAGAATCACATACATACTAAATGGGATATCTCACCCTGCAGGAGAGTAAGGAGAAGGGGGATGAGAGGGAGGATGATGGAAGGGAGGGCATTCTAGGGGGAGGGGAGGTTGGAAGTACCCACTTTCGAAGAGGGACAGGATCAAAGTAGGGAATGGACCAGGTTGGGGATGGGATGGGTGGGAGGGAAATATAAGTAATCTTTTACAATTTATCTACTTTGGTAATGTTTTGTATAGTTACACATGTACAACACATACTGAATTGCTTATCTGCCCAGAGGGAGTGGGTGACAAGGGAGGAAAGGAATGGATCTGAAATTCGAAGTCTTAAAATTAAATGTTTCAAATGTATATAAATACTATTATTAATACTATTTTGCATGTAATTGGGAGATAAGATGTTCAGGCATTGGGGCTCAGAGATTCACCTTGCCCTAATGGCAAAGTCGAAGCGGGTATGGGAGAAGATATGGGAGAGAGCAGATTGGATGAGGGGATATCTAGTGGGACTGCTATTCTGGGATGGTGGGTAGGGAAAAAATAAATATAAAAAAAAATTTAGGTATTAAGAAGATTGCCCTTGGATTGAGGCTGAAACCTCAGAGGTGGTGGTGGTGCTACCAGTGATGGGCTGCACTTGACTAGTCAATAGGCCCAAAGCCCTTTAGATGCCCAGCTTCTTTCTTCTCTCCCTAACTCCCCCCATACTTTTGGGGAATGCCACAAGGAGGCTATGGGAGCTGGCAAAAGAATTGCTAGCACTTCCTAGCAGAGACATCAGGAACAGAGAGGGGTTTCTGCTGGGCTAGAATAACCACAGATATACCCAGGCCTCCCCAACTCTGTCCCCATCCCATGCCTATGTACCAAGTGAACAAATAAACCTTTATCTGACTTCCCAGGTCCCTCTGCAAGGCTTGTGCTTACCATCACAAGCACCATGGGAGCCTAGGATTTCTTACTCTGCTCTTACTCTCCCTTCCCAATCCAGCTCTCTTTAATTCCTGGGATATTTGGGGGGATATTAAGGATCTCCTCGCAGGTGCCATCCATGCAATATGTATGGCCCCCAAAACCTGAGTTTTCCTTGGTAACTGTCCTGGACATTCAAGGACAGCCTTTACCGTGATGGAGGAGCCAGCCCTCATGTTCATTCTCATAGGATTCACATCTTTGCTTCCTCAAGTTATGTGGGCATCCTGAGGTGATATTTGCCAGGAAAAGGCCTTCGGTATGAAAGATAGACATTCTGTGGAAAAATTATATAAAAAAATGAACAAAAACCAAGGAGGATCAGATGAATGGAGGAAATATCCACAATAATGAATCTATTAAAGTATAACATATCAGATTTGGGCTTGGAAAAAAAAGAGAAACCTTTATTTCCAAGAAAAGTTCAGTGCAATTTCCCAGAGGTAATCTAGGCTTTTCTCCTCCTGCTCTATTGTGAACCCAGTTCTTTTCATTTGCAAAGGCTGTTCAAGATCAACATACTGCTGGATGAGTACTATAGGTTGCCTATTCAATTACATATCATAGTCTGAAAAATAAGTATTTTTTATTCACTTGCTTTTTTATGTTAGTTTTAGTTAGGCTAAATTCTTCTGAATTTTAAAACAACACATGTAAGAGATTCGACAATGTTCTGGGGCTTTACACAAATGCAAGTCTTAAGATGCAATAGAAAAGTGAGTTACATGCTGTCTTCTCCATCTTACCATATGGCTGTCCCTACATCCTTCCCTTCAATCTCAGAAGACTCTGACCACTATACGCTAGACTCATTCCCTTCCTACTTTCTCTGGGCCTCACTCTCCTTCCTGCTTCAGTTCCCTATCTGTATAAGTAAACCAACACTTAGTCTTTTGCCCTCCATCCTCTTCCTATGCTCCATCCCTCAGAGATTTAATTCCATATCAAAAATCCCCTTCCTCGGAGTTCTTTTCCATTCATTTTCAAACTCAGATTTTCTCTCTTACAAAATATTCACTTTATCCTGTGACCCATTCTAACTATGGTACAAATTCCCTCTTTCCTTTAGTTATCAGTCTTTGAGTTATGTGGTCTTTACCTATTGACTTTACTTCTTGGCCATCTCCATGCCATGAGCTACGTTGTCCCCACTAGCGCCCTTCTCTTTATTTCCTCCCCACTACGATTTTAGGCTCTCCCTTGGAACCACACTGCTCCAATAGTCTAGTTTGGGACTATCTTGCCTGCTTCCAGGTCTCCTCTGTACTTCCCATCATCTCCATGCCTTGTTGTACTATGTGTAGCTCAAACCTTCAGCTCCCCCAATAGGTATTCTTTCTCCATTAGAATGTAACCTTCTCATAAATAGGAGAATATTGTACACAGTAACACTGTGCAATGATCACCTATGATTGACTTGGCTTTACTTAGCAATACAATGATCCAAGACAATTCCAAAAGACTCATGATCAAAAATGCTATCCACATCCAGAGAAAGAACTATGGAGTCTGAATGCAGATCAAAGCAGACTATTTTCACTTTTTTGTTTTGTTTTTTCTTTCTCTTGGTTTTTCCCTTTTGTTCTGATTCTTCTTTCACAACATGACTAATGTGGACATAAGTTTAGCATGATTGTATATATATATGACCTATATTAGATTGCTTGTTGTCTTGGGGAGGGAAAAGAAGGAGGGAGAAAAATTTGGAAATTTAAATCTTTAAATTTAAAAATCTTTAAAAAAATGAACGTTGAAAACTATCTTTACATGCAATTGGAAAACATAAAATACTATTAAGTGCAAAAATAAAATTAAAATTAAATTTAAAAAAGAATGTAAGCTTCTTAAAAGCAGGGACTATCTTTCTTACTTATATTTAATTGTATCTCCAGAGTTTTCCCACAACGCCTGGCATACAACAAGTGCTTACTAAGTACTCTGTTTAACTATCTGTCTATCTAATCCCTACAATCACCTCCATTCTCACCAGTTGATTGGAACTACTATCTTGAGGATTACCAATCCTCAACTAGAGAGAGGCCTTTTTTGTCCTCAAATATTCAAATGGATTGGTGATGTCATCAACTTGGATATTCCCTCCAATGATGCAGAAAACAACCTATCCATGCCTGTTGATCTTGAGCAACCCTCATCCATACTCTCCCCTAAATTCACCACTGGAGGTCTACCACAAATCCCGGGGGCCTGACATTGTGAGGAAGTCACTGGAGCCTGCATACTTTCCACTTGTAAGCCCTTGTTCTTACCACATGGCCAAATCATATATTTCCTTGCCTTTTTGTTCTTCTAAATTCCTGGGGAACTCACCATGGGTCTTTCCATTGCCCTCTGCAAAATACTCATTTTCCATTTTTTGTAGATAATCATGTTCCATGTTTCTCAGCCAAATAAAACCAGCAGAATATTGCTATCAAAACTATGAACCATGTGTGTGTGTGTGTGTGTGTGTGTGTGTGTGTGTGTGTGTGTGTATACACAAACTGAAGGAGATTGCATGGCTCCTGGCAAAGACTACATATTCAAGGACTTTGATAACTAAAGGAAAGAAGAAATTTGTACCATAGTTAGAATGGGTCAAAGGATGTCCATCCAATGTGCACATCATAACATTTTTCATCCACTTTTTTTCCTGTATGGATGGTTAAGTTCTTTTAAGTAATTACAGATTCTCTTCCAGAAGGCAAGTGTTCCAGGGCTTGATGGGCACAATATCATCTTCAAAGAGAAATATCTCATGGGGCAGCTAGGTGGTGCAGTGAATAGAGCACTGACCCTGGAGTCAGGAGGACCTGAGTTCAAATCCAGCCTCAGACACTTCACATAAAAATTAGCCAGGTGACCTTTGACAAGTCACTTAACCCCAATTGTCCTACCTTCCCCCACCCCTGCCCATGATGAAAATAAATAAGTTAATTTTTTTTTAAAAAGAGGAACATCTCAAGTACTTCAATATCCATAGGGAATCTCTCTGCAACTTGGAGTCTGTATTAAATCTCCTTCGTCATAGTGGCAGACACCTTTATTGAATCTCCCTGTTGTGTGTCCTCCCTTATGTTTATGACCAGGGAATTTTCAACAAGGTTATCTCTGTTGTTGTATCTTTTTTTTTTTTTAAGCAATTGGGGTTAAGTAACTTGCTCAAGGTTACACGGCTAGTCATTATTTATGTGTGGGTGCTCATTTTCTGAGGCCGGTTTCCATCCCAGGTCATCCCAACTCCGAGGCTGGTGCTCTTACTCACTGCACCACCTAGCCATCCCTGTTGTTATATCTTTTAAGGACTCTTAGATTATTCTGTTATATGGCTGGGATATACCTTGCTGGGAAAAAAAGACTTTATGGCAATATTTTGTTTTTCAGTGGTGATTCAGTGGATAGAGGTCTGGGCTTGAAGCCAGGAAGATATGAATTCAAAAATGGCCTCAGACAACTTATGGTTTTGTGACTCTGGGCAAGTCATTTAAACTCTCTTTGACTCAACTGTAAAATGGGAATGATAATAGCACCTACCTCACAGGATTATTATATTTTTTTTGTCCTTTTAGAGGGGGAAGGCAGAGCAATCAGGGTTAAGTTACTTGCCCAAGGTCACATAGCTAGTGTTTCACAGGGTTATTTTAAGGATCAAATGAGATATTTATAAAAAGAAAAGGCACTTAGCATAATGCCTGACACATAGTAGGTGCCATATGAGCACTTATTTTCTTTCTCTTTCCCACTTATCACTCAAGCAACCAACAAGCATTTATTAAGTATTTACTATGTGTCAGATACAGTGCTAAGGAATGAGAATATGAAGAAAAAAGCAAATAGTCCCTGCTCTCATGGAACTTGCATTTTATAGAACAAGACAAGGTGAATATAAAGAGTAATATTCAATATACAGGAAGATTAGATAGAGGGTAATCTTAAAGGGGCAGGCCCCAGCATTTGGGGGACTGGGAAAGGCTTCCTGCAGAAGATGGCGTTTGAGCTGAAGTTTTGGTGGAAGCCAGGGATTCTAAGAGGAGGAGGTGAGGAGGGAGAGTAGGAGGGATTACCAGGGATGACAAAGATATGGGAGATGAATCATCATGTATAAGGAATAGAAGTAGGCCATTACAGCTAGACTGTGTAGTGAAGGGAATGCCATGAAGAAAGATTAAAGGAAGAAGTCTTTATTGAATCAAATGCTTTATAACCAACAGATAATTAGCATAGTAGTATCTGGTATTTGTTACATGTTTCAGTCAATTGTATGATAGTGGTAAATATGCAGTCTATTATGGAGCACAGCTTGGGAAAGTGGGCCTGTTTCCTATTATTCCCTTAATAAATATGCACTTCATGTGGATATAAATGTTTCTCATAAAAATTGTGTATCAGTGGAAAAGTAGATACATAGACTGGTAATTGTTGACATTATCTCAGTCACATTTTTTTTTGCTTTTTGGAGGGGGAAAGGTAGGGTAATTGGGGTTAAAGTGACTTGTTCAAGGTCACATGGCTAATTTTTGTGTTGTCTGAGGCTGGATTTGAACTCAGATCCTCCTGACTCCAGGGCCTGTGCTCTATAGTCATATTTTTTTTTTTGTTAGTAATAAGATCAAAACATTTTTCCACCCCTTGGCATCTTCCCTTCTTTCAAATACCTTGCAAATCAATATCCTCACAATTTTGTTGCCCCCAGCACAAATTTCCTCTATGTCATCTGAGAATACTTTTCCATTGTTGTTTTCTTTGATGCCATTTCTTTTGTCTCTGCCCTTGATGGTGAAGATGATTTTTCATCAAAATTAGAGCAAATCTTTTCTCCTCTTCATTTTGTTGCCCTTCCATTTTCATCCTTAAATGACTTCAGGGTGACCTTGCTTAGTTAGGCTTCCCTCCAAACTTTTTTTTCCCCTTTTTGGAGGGGGGAAGGCAGGGCAATTGGGACACACAGTTAGTGTTAATTCAAACTTTCTTTAACCTGTTTTCTACCACTCTTTACTGACAGTTTATGAACCACAATGCTCACAGTCTTCCATTATCCTTTTCAGAAGTTTTTACAAAGTTCATTATTCTAAGCCACCTTTGGCTGCCATCCCTCTCCACTTCAAAAGTAAGTCAAGTGTTTGCCGCCTAAGGTGATTTTTAATGTCTTCTGGACTCATGGTAACTGACTTGACCTGTACAAAGGTTGATGGTCAGTGTCGATGTCCTTTCTTCTGTTTACCTGTTCTTCATTACCAATAACTTTTTTGAATAGGTCAGGTTGAGTTCTTTCAATTGCATGCCATGTTGTTGTTTTTTTTAATTCTTTCTCTTAATTTTATACTAATCTTAATCTTTGCTTTAACAAGTAGTGTTTCAATATACACGTGGAGCTGATTCAAAAACATCTCCCATATTAGTAACAAGTTGTTTATTGTCTTTTAAAATATAACCAGTTTGATTTTTTTTTGTTTTTTTATTCAATATTTTCCATGTTCACCACTTGTGAAATCTTTTCTCAAAGGAATTATTCATGATATGAAGGCATGAGGCATCTGTGTAGTCTATAAATCTTTGGCCTCTCATATCTTATTCCTGACATGTTTTCCAATACATTTCTCACCATCCTCACCCATTTCCACTTTTGCATTGAAGGTATCAATTATCAGAGTGTGTGTTTAATTTGGAGAATCTTGCTGAGTTCTTCAAAGGATTTCTGTAATTTTTACTTCATCTTTATCACTTTATCACGTCTTTATCACTATCCAATCTTGTTCCCCTTAATTTGTTTAGCAAGTGTTTACTAAGTGCCTCCCAAGCAATAAGCAATAATTATGCACCTACTATGTGCCAGGGACTGTTCTAGGTTCTGGGATACAAATACAAAGAGTGAAACAATCCCTGCTCTCACGGAGCTTATATTCTAACAAGGGAAACAAGTATTCAGTATATGTAAGAATATAGAGAATAAATATAAAGAGAATAAAGACAAATTGTTGTTGAAGTTCAGTTGTATCCAACTCTTCCTGACCCCATTTAGGGTTTTCTTGGCAAAGATACTGGAGTAGTTTACCATTTCTTCCTCCAGTTCATTTTACAGATGGGCAAAATGAGGCAAACCAAGTTAAGTGATTTGTCTAGGGTCATACAGCTAATAGGTATCTGAGGCCACATTCGAACTCAGGAAGATGAGTCTTCCTTATTCCAGCCTTGGTATTCTAGACACTGTGTCACCTAACTGCCCAGACAAATAAACAGAAAGTGGTTAAATATAAGGTAAATTGGGGGGGCGGCTAGGTGGCGCAGTGAGTAGAGCGTCGGCCCTGGAGTCAGAAGGACCTGAGTTCGGATCCGGCCTCAGACACTTAACGCACACACAAACAAAAACCTAGCCGTGTGACCTTGGGCAAGTTACTTAACCCCGATAGCCCTCCAAAAAAAAAAAAATAAGGTAAATTGGGAGAGCCAGCAGTAGCATTTGGAGGTATCAGGGAAGGTTTTATATTGAAGATGGCGTTTAATCTTGGTCTTGAAGAAAAAGAAAGATTTTATAAAGCAGAGGAGAGGAGGGAACATGTACCAGGCATGAAGAATGTCCAGCACAAACAGACAGAATGTCCTTTGTGAGGAAAAGAGAAAAGCTCAGTTTCCTTCATCCCTCACTTTCCTCCTGTCTCACATGATGGCCTTACTCCTTACCTACTATTTGTTCAAGTGATTCCATTCCATCCCATCTCCTCCAATGGATTGTCCCTTCTTGTTATCCCTACTCTTCTACTTATTCTCAATCTCTCCCTCTCTATTGGCTCATTTCCTACTGCCTACAAACAAACCCATTTCTCCCCTCTCCTGGGGGAAAAAAAACAACAAATCTGACTTAATCTTTCCATCCTTGCTATTATCCCATATCTCTTATTATCTTTGTGACTAAACTCCTTGAAAAGGTCATCTACAATAGGATCTCCAATTTCTTTTCACAATCTGGCTTCTGACTCATTATTCCATCAATATTTCTCTCTCTAAAGTTACCAATAATCTCTTAATTATCAAATTCAATAACTTTTCTCAATTTTTATTCTCCTTGACCTCTGTGCAACCTTTGACACCAATGATCCATTTTCCCTCCCTGATATTCCTTTCTCTCTAGGTTTTCAGGGCATCACTCTTTCCTGGTTCTCCTCCTACCTATCGGACTGCTCCTTCTCTGTCTCCTTTGCTGGATCATCACCCATATCATACCTTCTAACTGTAGGTATCCTACAGGGTTTTGACCTAGACTCTCTTCTCTTTTCCCTCTATACCTCTATACTATATCTTAGTAGTATGGAGAATCAAAAGCCTCCTAACACTGAGAAGCCATTCCTGAGAGTGAACCAGGAATTATAATTTGGACAAAGGAACCTTCTCCTGGGGCTTGGTTAAAGCATTTCCAAATTGATTGGGGATGTCCTGGAGAGAAAAATGCCAATCTGTTTTGGAGCCAAGCTGAAAAAGATGCTCTAGGGAATCACAGCAGCAGAATCTTATTGTTTCTTCTCTTGAAATGTTTTATGAATCTACCCCTCTTATTTTCTCTTCCCATTTTGACCTACAATTGACCTATTTTTGACCATTATTATCTGAATTTTTTAAATGACCTTCAACCTTTGGGACCCAGTTTAGCTGTAGCTAAGACATGGACTCATCCAACAGTGACACCATGTTTGTCTATGAATTTGGGACCATGTAGAACCTGTTTTAAGTCAAAGCCCTATCTCCACAGAGACCAAAGTGATATAAGGGGGAGGAGGATGCCAGGTAGAGTGATTTTTTTAATTTTGTAAGCCATTCCCTGGGTGGAATACTTCTGAATGCTTTTTTGATTAATTTAACCTGGGCTAAGGTCACTGGAATATGTGGTGAGTTGGTGAGGCACAGGGAGGGGGTGGTGAGGTGCTAGATCCAGGTCACCAAGAAATGGCAGCAGCAGATACTTTGGGAGTTTAAGCCCACTATTTTAATGCAACTAGCTTTTTGCCCAGTTCCATAGACCCAGAATTAAGTGACTTTAATTTATTGCTATGGTAGGAGAAAAATTGGTTTCATGTAGGCTAGGCTGTTTTTCCCTTCTTTAAAAAAATTAAAATTTATGTTTCTTTTTAATTTATATCATTCATTTCCACAAGATTTTGAATTACAAGTTTTCTCCCTATCTTTCCTCTACCCACCACCCCAGAACAGCAATCCCACTGTATACCCTCTCCCCAAATCTCCTCTCTCCTATATCCTCCCCCATCCCCTCTTCAACTTTCCAGTAGTGCAAGATGGATCTTGATACCCCAGTGCCTGAATATCTTATTTCCCAGTTGCATGTAAAAAATACTAATTATATATATATATATTTTAATATTTGCTTTTAAAACTTTGAATTCCAGATTCTTTCCCTTCCTCCCTCAACACCCACCCTTATTGGGAAGATAGGCAATTCAATATAGGTTATACACATGTAGCTACGAAAAATATTTCCATAGTGGATATATTGTAAAAGACTGACTATATTTCCCTCCATCCTATCCCACCCCACACTTGTTCTGTTCTCTACTTTGGCCCTGTCCCTTTTTCAAAAATATGTGTTTCTAACTTTCCTCCCCCCACAACATGTCCTCCCCTCCCCTCCATCATGCCCCCTCTCATCCCCTTCCCCCCTACTCTCCTGTAGAGTGAGATACCCTATTTAGTGTGTATGTCATTCCCTCCCTAAGCCAAATTCAATGAGAGTAAGGTTGACCCATTCCCTTTTGCCTTCCTGTTCTTTCCCTCCATTGTAACAGTTTTCCCTTACCTCTTCTATATGAAATAATTTACCCCATTCTGTCTCTCCCCATCTCCTCTCATTATATTCCTCTCTCACCTCTCAATTCACCTTTTAAGTATCATCCCTTCCTGTTCAATTGGTCCTGTACCCTCTGTCTATGTATACCTGTATACATATATATATACCCACTCACATATATATTCATATACTCATATACCCTTCTATATAGACATATATATGCACATATACATACATATATGTGTATGTACACATTCACACATTTATATTCCCTTCAACTATTCTCATACTGAGAAAAGTTTCAAAAGTTACAATGATTGTTTTTTCCATGTAGGAATGTAAACAGTTCTACTTTGATAAGTTCCTTATGATTTCTTTTCCCTGTTTACCTTCTCATGCTTCTCTTGCTTCTTGTATCTCAGTGTCAAATTTTCTATTCAATTCTGTTTTTTCATCATTTTTTCATGCTTGAAAGTCCTCTATTTCATTGAATTACCAAAGTTTCCCCTGAAGCATAATACTCAGTTTTGTTGGGTAGGTGATTCTTGGTTTTAATCCCAGCTCTTTTGACCTCCAGAATATCATATTCCAAGCCCTTCAATTCCTCAGTGTAGAAGCTTCTAGGTACTGTGTTATCCTGATTGTGTTTCCACAATATTCAAATTGTTTCTTCTTGGCTGCTTGTAATATTTTCTCCTTGATCTGGGAACTCTGGAACTGGCTATAATATTCCTAGGAGTTTTCTTTTGGGGATCTTTTTCAAGAGGTGATTGGTAGATTCTTTCAACCTCTATTTTGCCTTCTGGTTCTAAAACATCAGGGCAATTTTCCTTGAGAATTTCTTGAAGGATAATTTCTAGGTTCTTTTTTTGAACATAGCTTTCAGGTAGTTCAATAATTTTTAAACTATCTCTCCTGGATCTATTTTCCAGGTCAGTGGTTTCTCCAATGAGGTATTTCACATTGCCTTCTATTTTTTCATTTGTTTGGATCTGTTTAATAGTGTCTTGATTTCTCATAAAGTCACTAGCTTCCATTTGCTCCAATCTAATTCTGAAGGAATGAATCTCTTCAGTGAGCTTTTGAGATTCTTTTTCCATCTAGCAAATTTGGCTTTTTAAGGCATTCTCCTCATTGCCTTTTTGAGCCTCTCTTGCCATTTGAGTTAGTCTATTTTTAAGGTGTTATTTTCTTCAGTCAGGTTGTTGACTCTCTTTTCATGAATTTCTTACAACATTCTCATTTCTCTTCCCAATTTTTCCTCCACTTCTTTTATTTGGTTTTCAAAATCCTTCTTAAGCTCCTCTATGGCCTGTAATTCCTATTTTTCCTGGAAGCTTTTGGTGCAAGACTTCATTGTCTTCCTGCTGTTCCATGCTTTGATCCTTTTTGTTCCCAAAAAAGGAATCCAAAGTCAGATTTTTGTGCTTGCTTATGTTGCCACTCAATTACTTTACTTTTGAGCTTTTTGCCACAGTATAACTCTGCTTCCAGAGAGGAGAGCTTTGTCCCAAATTGCTGGGGTTTTCTCAGCTGCTGGAGCTCTTAGTTGGCTGCCCTCTCTGAAGTCTCCACACACTCTGGCACCTGGTCATGCACCCCAGGACCTCCACCCTAGACAGCAATCCAGATCCAAGCAGGTTAAAGCAAGAGCTATTACCCCTCAGAATGGTTGCTTGGTCCCCCTACAATCTGCAGGCCAGGAGCTCTGAAGCAGCCACACAGCTGTGGCTGTCGCCCCTCAGCTGCTTCTCCCTTGGGGGGCAAATGGCGGGGGGGACAGAAGCTGGACCACACTCCCAGACTCCCTGTTCTCAAAGTCTACAATGACCTCTCACTTTGTCTTTGGCATTTATGGGTTGATAATTCTGGAAACCACCACAGCTGCTGGTGATCCACTCTCCTGAAGTCCCTCTAGCTGAGGTTGGTTGGGCTGCCCTGAGGCTAAAACCACAGGCTCCTGTGGGGCTGGGTTATACTCCCAGCATGCTCCAATGGACCCTTCCTGTCCACCTGCTGGGTTGTCTTAAGTGGGAGATTTGTTTCTCTCTGTCACTTTGTGGTTATGTAGCCCTAAAGTTTGCTTAAAGTCATTTTTATAGGTATTTGAGGTGGTTATAGGGGGAATGCAGGGAATTTTCTAGGACCCCATCTTGGCTCCACCCCATTTTCCTTTTAAGAAGCAAAAAGGCCATCCTTGGGATTTGGTTGGTCCAAGGTATTGGAGTCTAAATCATTAACATACCTTCCTTGTTGCTCTAAGTATAAAAAGCCCAGTATGTAAGGAGTGACTCCACCTATTTGGATCAATAATTAGTAATTGTTATTGGAAGTAAGGAAGAGTAGCTAGGTAGAGTGGTGGATAGAGTGCTGAGCTTGGAGTTAGGAAATATCATCTTCTTGAGTTCAAATTTGGTCTCAGACATTTCCTAGCTGTGTGACCCTGGGAAAGTCCCTTAGCCCCATTTGCCTCAGTTTCCTCATCTGTAAAATGAGAAGGACATGGCAGACCACTCTACTATCTTTGCCAAGAAAACCCCAAATGGGGTCACGAAGAGTTGGACAAGACTGTAATTGAACAGCAGCAGCAGCATTGGAAGCAAATGCATTCTTACTGAATGTTGTGGTCCCACAAGAGTTTCATTGATATAATCCCAAGTCTGAATCAATGGAAAAAGAAAGGGGCCCTCCACGGACCCTGTAAGATTAGCCCAGCAGTGTGTTAAGGAACTTGATAACAAGAGTAAACTTATCAAGGAACCTAGTATTCACTGGCTCTTCTTGCTGAAGATTTTAGAAAGTTGCTTTTCTGGCTTTGAAAATAAATTGTCTTTACACTTCTGACAATTAGAGACAAAACGGAAGAAGCTGTTTGGGTTTTTTTTTTTTTAAGACTCTGCCCTGAAGGCAGAGAGACAATTTCTGAACTTAGTGAAAACACTGGTGGAAAGGTCCATGCAGATGGGGCAAATACTGAAAGTAGGACGTGTGTCCTCTGAATCAGAGGTCTAGGTGGAGAATGGCATGAATCCCTTGATATTAGGTTTTATCAGGGAAAAGAATGGGAGTAAGAATGAGGATGAGAACTGGGAACCCTCACTAGTGGTAAGAGAGCTTCAGTTTACCCTATTACTACCCCCTGTGGGGTGATTTCTTCCACAGGGGAATTGGAGGGGAGGAGAGCTTTAAAACCACCAAGGAACTTGGAAGGCTGCAGAAGTTTAAATAGCAATCTAATTAGCCATTAGAATAATGGTTGCTGAGAGTATAGTCTAATGGGACCAATGAAGAGCTTCTCCCAACCAGAGTTCCAAGGGCTTGGGAAATTCACAAAAGATTTTCTTTTGAAAAACCAGTTAAATCAGTTAGAGGCTCCAGATGGGGGACTGCTCTTCATCTCTTGTTTTAATGGATACACTAGGGAGTTCTGAATACCTAGCCCCATAAATCTGAATTCCTTCTGTAGCCAATTCCTTAATAAGGGTCATCAAAGGAAAGGATGAAATTCCTAAGAGACACGGGTTGGGGATACTGAACCCACCCCATCTCCCACCAACAGGTTTCCAGTCCTTATGACTAGCCTGTGTCAGAATTCCTTCTCTACTGGAGTCCTTTTTGAGTTGTCTGAGGCTTATAGCAATGGGCCTACACTACCATACCACCATATAGGCCTGGGTGATCAACTGAAAAAATTTGAGTAGGAGACTTCCCTAGTAGCTGTCTTGGCAAATAGGGCTGCCCACACAAACAAGCCTTCTAGGGATTATGGGAGACAGCACAGTGACACCCTCTCTATTAATGAACTTTGGATGTGGCCCTTGAAACATTGGAGTGAAAAGATGATTAATCACCCGTCAGTCTACAAGGGTAGTATGTGATGAGAGTATAACTGGGTATAATGCTGTACAGAAGATCCTTTTGCCCTACTCAAACTTAGGACACCTCCAAAATCCATACCCTCATTTGGCTGTTCTGTACCACCCAAATTTTTGTATATAGACTTGAGGGACTTAGAACAAATGGCACTAGGATAAAGGCTGAGGTTTCCAAAGCGTTCAGGGCCTCGAGGGGACCAGTCTCTATCTGCCCAAGCCATAGTGTCTCAGAAATGGGAGGAGGAGGTGCCGGGTATATGAACGAATGCTAGATACTGGCAGCCAGGTTACTATTATACCAAGTGACCTTCAATGAGTCCATAGGGATATGTTTGTTTTCATTGGAGTTATAGGGTAAAATTGTTGTTGTTGTTGTTCATCGTTCATTTGCAAAAAGGACCAATGATATCCTAGGTAGTGACTTTTCAGTGAATTAGTTTTAAGTGAGGTAGATTTACATAAAGTCCCCAACCTTACTCTCTCAGAGTCATCAAAGTCCAGTGGCAGAACAAAAGTCAAGATGACTGGTGACGGCCTGGGATGCCGTGGATGACCCTGGTGTCTCTGATGTCTGACCAAGCTCTAAGCATTCTACAGTGCCTGCTTTAGCCACCTTCGTGGCCACTGGAACAAACTATTCTCATCTGCCCATTCTGCCAGGGGAAGGCTTCACCTGCTTGGGGTAGACATTATGGGGGATAATACCATAAGGGGAAGGGATATTGTTGTTCAAATAACAGACACCTGTCTGGGTCAGAGTTGTTTCACCTAGTTGTCTAGGTGAAAATATTATGGGAATGAAATTCAATAAGGATAAATATAAACTCTTATACTTGGGTGTAAAATATCAGCTTCACAGGTATGAGATGGGAGAGGCACAGATAAATAGAGGTTCTGAAAAAGACCCAGGGATTTTAATGAACTGCAAAGTCAATATGAGTCACCAGTATGATGAAGCAACCCAAAAGAGCTCATACGATCTAAAGGGGCATAACTTCCAGAATTAGAGAGATGGCAGTTCTGTTGTATTCTGTTCTTGTAATATCTCATTAGGAGTATTGTATAAAGTCCTGGGTAACACAGTGTGAACAAAAAGATGTTGATAAGATGAAAAGTGTCCAGAGGAAGGCAACCAAGATGGGCAAGGGCTGTTAGTCTATGACATCTGAGGAGAGATTGAAGTAATTGGGTGAGTTTAGTCTGGAGAAGACTCATGGATGAAGATAGATGTTAGCTGTTTCAAAATATGTGAAGTACTGTCACATGGAGGAAGGATTAGACGTAGTCTATTTGGTCCCAGATGGCAGGACAATACAGCATGAGTGCAAGTTACAAAGATACAAATCTGGGCTCTAAACACAAAGAAAACTTCCTAACCTTTAGAACTGTCTAGAAGTAGAATAAGCCACCTCAGAGGTAGTGGGTTCTGAATTCTAGGTGGTAACCATGGTCTGAACAATCTGAGGCCTGAATAAAATAGGACTGGAAAATCAAAGATTCTCCCATTTGGGATCAGGACCAATGGAAGAGTTTTGCTGAGGCCTCTCACCATATCCTTCTGCCTGTGGGGCATATTAGTGCCTCTAAGAAACATCATATGCCCTCTCAAACTGAAGTGAATGTGTGACGTCTTATGAAAATGGCAGAGATTGAGGGCTGTAACTGCTCTGGCTGTGACATTATGTTATGGTGGCCATGAGATTAAGTGATCCCCTTAAGGAAAAAGGACAAAGCAGCTACTTTGGTTCAATGGTGTTTATTGTGTCAACCAGAACATCGGCCTCTGAAAGATCAGGACTATATGATCCCAAGTGATTCTTGATTCTCCTTGGATTGGTGAATTGGTTGTATTGGTCCTCTTCCCCCATATTAGGGCAAATAGTTCGACTTTACTGCAGTTGACAGCTATTCAGGATACAGCATTATCATGCCAGTCAAGTCCATTGTCATGACAGCCTCCACCAAAGCTCTTACACAACACAATCTTCCTCCTTATGGGACTCCCTCTGATAAAGTCACCCATTTTACTGAGAAGGATGTCTAAGATTACCCTCACATTCTTTTTCTTTTCCATTTCTGATACCATTCTCAGGCAGCTGCCATTGTTGAATCCTAGAATGGACTACTGAAAAAATAGATCCCATCTCCCAGAAACTCTCTGTGACACTTTAGCAATGCCCTACGAAAGAGGGATGCTTCAGTCTAGTGATTTTGTCTGTTTTTGATCCCTCTTCCAGAAAACTTATATGATAAAAATGGACGGCTTTTAGATACAAGCCCATTTGACTCGCTCCAACCCTTCCTTTATTCCATCACCCAGATCTTTTTGTTTTTCTTGCTTTTTGGAGGGTATTGAGGTTAAGTGACGTGTCCAAAGTCACACGGCTAGTAAATGTGTCAAGTGTCTGAGGCCATATTTGAACTCAGGTCCTCCTGACTCCAGGGTAGGTGCTCTATTCACTGCACCACCTACCCACCCCTATCACCCAGATCTTGAGGATTATTTCCCCCTCAGAAGGTTCTACACCTGGGAGAAAGGGTTAAGGGCCCCCTTATTTGGCAAGTGTCCTTTCCCTCAGGATAGTGCAGACAATTTCCTAGAAAGTGCTTTTGGGGAACCATGGGACAGAATTATTGAGAGGTGCTTTGCTTTACTTTACAATTTTTATTTTTATTTTGCTTTTATTGGCATATATATATATATATATATATATATATATATATATATATATATATATATATATATATATATTTCCCAAATGCTATATTAACTTCTGGTTTACATCATTCACTTCCACCAGATTTTGAGTTACAATTTCATTTCCCCTACCCACCACCCCAGAATAGCAGTCCCACAGGATATCCCCTTATCCAATCTGCTCTCTCCCACATCTCCCATACCTCCTTCTACTTTCCATTAGGACAAGGTGAATCTCTGAGCCCCAATGCCTGCACATCTTATCTCCCAGTTACATGCAAAATAGTATTAATAATAGTATTTATATATATTTGAAACACTTAATTTTAAAACTTGGATTTTCAGATCCATTCCCTTTCTCCCTTGTCACCCACTCCCTCTGGGAAGATAAGCAATTCAGTATGTGTTGTACATGTATAGCTATGCAAAACATTACCATAGTAGATATATTGTAAAAGACTGCTTATATTTCCCTCCCACCCATCCCACCCCCAACCTGGTCCATTCCCTACTTTGATCCTGTCCCTCTTCAAAAGTGGGTGCCTCCAACCTCCCCTCCCCCCAGGATGTCCTCCCCTCCATCATCCCCCCTCTGATCCCCCTCCCCCCTACTCTCCTGGAGGGTGAAATATCCCATTTAGTATATATGTCATTCTCTCCCTGAGCCAAATTCAATAAGAATATGGTTTTGCCTTTTTGCCTTCCTGTTCTTCCCCTCACCTGCAACTACTTCCCCTTGCCTCTTCTACATGAGATAGTTTACCCTCCCATCTCTCCCCATCTCCTCTTGCCACATTCCTCTCTCACCTCTTAACTTCACCTTCATCCCTTCCCACCAAATTCAACCTGTGCCCTCTATCCATGTATATCTGTAAACAAATATACACACATTCACATATGTATTCATATGCCCATATACCCTTCTTCCATTATTTTCATACTGAGAAAGGTTTTATCAGTCACAGTTATTGTTTTTCAATGTATGAATGTAAATAGTTCAACTTTGATAAGTTCCTTTTGATTTCTCTTCCCTGTTTACCTTCTCAAGTATCTCTTGCTTCTTGTGTCTGAATGTCAAATTTTCTATTCAACTCTGTTTTTTTTCCTCAAGAATGCTTGAAAGTCCTCTATTCCACTGAATGACCATATTTTCCCCTGAAACAAGATACTCAGTTTTGCTGGGTAGGTAATTCTTAGTTTTAATCCCAGGTCCTTTGCCCTATGGAATATCATGTTCCATGCCCTTCGATCCCTCAATGTAGAAGCTGCCAGGTCCTGGGCTATTCTGATTGTGTTTCCACAATATTGGAATTGTTTCTTCCTAGCTGCTTGTAGTATTTTCTCCTTGATCTAGGAATTCTGGAACCTGGCTATAATATTCCTGGGAGTTTTCTTTTTGGGATCTTTTTCAGGAGGTGATCTGTGGATTCTTTCAACCTCTATTTTGCCCTCTGGGTCTAAAACATCAGGGCAATTTTCCTTGAGAATTTCTTGAAGGGTGATTTCTAGGTTCTTTCTTTGATCATGGCTTTCAGGTAGTACAATAATTTTTAATTATCTCTCCTGGATCTATTTTCCAGGTCAGTGGTTTTTCCCATGAGATATTTCACATTGCCTTCTATTCTTTCATTTGTTTGGATCTGTTTAACAGCATCTTGATTTCTCATAAAGTCACTAGCTTCCATTTGCTCCAGTCTAATTCTGAAGGAATGAATCTCCTCAGTGAGCTTTTGAGATTCTTTTTCCATCTGGCAAATTCAGCTTTTTAAGGCATTCTTCTCCTCATTGCCTTTTTGAGCCTCTTTTGCCATTTGAGTTAATTTATTTTTTAAGGTGTTATTTTCCTCAGTCAGGCTGTTGAATCTCATTTCATACTTTCACTGCATCCTTCTCATTTCTCTTCCCAATTTTTCCTTCACTTCTCTTATTTGGTTTTTAAAATCCTTCTTAAGGTCCTCTATGGCCTGTAACCTACTTGTATTTTCATTTGGGGCTTTTGGTGCAGGAGTTCTGACCTCCCAGTCCTCCTCCTATTCCATTCTTTGATCCTCTTTGCCCCCAAAATAGGAGTCTAATGTTGTATTTTTCTGTTTACTTTGTTTCTGTTTATTTTGTTTATTTTGTTTGTTTTGTTTCTATTTGATCCAGGGAGGTTAAAGCAAGAGTAATTACCCCCCAGACTCACTGCCAGATTCCCCTACAGTTTGCAGGCCAGGAGCTGAAGCTGCAAAATGGAGGCTGTGCCACAGCTCCTCAGTGGCTTCTCACCCCCAGGGGAAGAAGCTGACGTGCTGCCAAATACTGGTCCCAAAGTCTATAGGGCACTAACCTCTCACTTTGTCCTAGGCATCTATGTGTTGATAATTCTGGAAACTCCACAGCTGCTGGTGTTCTGGGGTCCCTCCAGCCGGCTACTGCTCTGGCTGCCCTGGGGCTAAAACCTCAGACTCATGTGGTCCTGGGCTCAGCTCCCAGAGCGCTGCGCTGGCCGCTTCCTGCCGGGCTTCCGGGCTGTCCTCAGCGGGAGGTTAGCTTCTCTGTGTTGTTCTGTGGGTTCTGGAGCTCCAGAGGTTGTTCAGAGTTCCCCTTTTACATAGTTTTGAAGTGGTGTGGGCTGGAGCACCATGGAAGTGCTATTTCTACTCCGCCATCTTGCCTCCTCCCCTGATATATTTTTTATATCATCATAGTTTTCCCCAGTATCCTTCCCCTTACCTCTCCCAGAAAACATATAATATATAGTATAACCATATAATAAATAATATTTTAAAGACAAAAGAAAAATGAAGAAATCAACATAATACATTGAAAAAGTATTAATATATATGCAAGGTGCAAAGCTATGGACCTCCCATCTCCAGGAAAGGGTTGGCAGTATTGAAAAGTGCTTTACTTTCTACTAAGCATGGGGGAAATGAAGCAAGGAAGAGGAGCAATGGGAGATTCGAAGAGGGATGGCAGGACTTGGTGAGTAGGATGATGGATCAATTAGGGAGGTATCAAAAAATTGCCTTGCTAGAGTGAGGGCCAGTTGAGATCATGTAGCATAAATTTGTAGTGGATCCAGGCAGCATGGCTTCATGACTTTCTTCAATTCTGTTCAACAGCTCTTGTACAGGAATGAAGGTAGCAAATAATGGGAATAATCCCACCAGGTCACCCTCACCCCTCTGTAAACTCCAGAGGCAATAGGTTTTTATAAATTCATAATATGCAATAGATCTTTCTGGGGATTTTTTATATGTATTTCCTTGTAAACTGGTTGCCATTCATCTAAATACCTTATGTTATATTGTATATGTTATATGGAGTCTGGGTTTCCTTTAAGAAGGTACATAATAGTTTCTGTTTTGATTAACTCTAAATTGGGATACTTTAGGAGTTCCGTGAAAAAAAACAAACAGGTTTGTTTTAATGTGCACATTAAAATTAAAATTAAAATTAAAATTGGGAGTAAATCCACTCTGGAAATTCATGTGATCATTAACCTATAACAATTTAAAATTATACATCAAAGACTTGAGAACTTTTAAAAATAGCTCTTCAATTACAGATAACTTCCAAAAGTTTTGTTTTCAGTTTTATTGAACTCAAAGTAGATGAATACATATCTATATGTATATACACGTGTATGTTTACATATATAGGTATATATGTATATATACTTCCATATATGTGTGTATGCTCATATATGTGTGCCTGCTCCACCAACTTTCTCCTCAGATGATTCAGACTTCCCTAGAAATTTGCACCTCTTCACAAAATGGTGAAAAGGGGATTGGGGAAGAAAAACAGAATCAACTATCAGGCTTCTACTTTGTCCATTGCTCTTATTCCTTTTATCAAGACTGTCCAAAACAACATTTTATGACACAGGCTCATGCTTTAAATGTTAAACCGATTGCATCGATGTATTTGTATTGTAGTTTTTGACACTGCCAAGGAGCTATGGGAAATTAAAATAACACAAAATTAGAAAAAAAATAAAAATAAATTTAAAAAATTAAAAATAAAAATGATTTAGAAACTAAATAAATAAATAAATAAATAAACTCCAGAGGCTCCCTATTACCTTCCTGATCAAAGATAAAATCCCCCATTTAGCTTTAAAATCCCTTCAGAACTTGGACCTTTCCTAGTCTTAAACTTTACTTCCTTTCACATACTCTAAGATTCAGCCACACTGGACTCCTTATTAAGGAGTGTCCACTTTATCCTGTATATGGATTATTTGTACTTAATTGTCTACTTGTCATCTCCCTCATTAGACTGGAAGCTCCTTGAGGACAGGGACTGTCTTTTCCCTCTTTTTGTATCCCCAGAATTTAGCACAATGCCTAGCATATAGTAAGCAATTGTTGTGGAGTAGTTTCAGTCATGTCTAACTCTGTGTGACCCATTTGGGGTTTTCTTGGCAAAGATACTGGAGTGGTTTGCCATTTCCTTCTTTATCGCATTTGACAGATGTGGAAACTGAGGCAAACAGCGTTAAGTGATTTGTCCAAAGTCACACAGCTATTAAACATCGGAGGCCAGATTTGAACTCAGGCAGTTGAGAATTCCTGACTCCAGGCCTGGCACTCTGTCCACTGCACCACTTAGTTACCCCAATAAATGTTTAATGACTGCCTGACTTATAATAATACCTTGCTGTTATAATAGCTAGAATTTATTTAGCACTTTGAGACTTGCAGAGCATTTACTTTATTTTCACAACAACCCTGGGCAGCAGATGCCATTATTATAAAAGTTTTACAGACTAAAGGAGGCAGACATTGGTCAAGTTATCTGCCCAGAATCACACAGCCAGTTAGTGTCTCAGGCTAAATTTGAACTCAAAACTTTCTGACTTGAGCTCCCATGCCTTGTGCACTATGGTGCCTCCTAGCTGCTGTTGCCTCCCCCTTTTTTGTTGTTTAGTTTTTCAGTCATGTTGAACTCTTTGTGACACATCTGGGGTTTTCTTGGCAAAGATTTGCTATTTCTTTCTCCAGATCATTTTATAGATGAGGAAACTGAAGCAAACAGGTTAAGTGACTTGTCCAGGGTCACACAGTCAATGAGTGTCTGAAGCCAGATTTGAGCTCAGGTCTTCCTGACTCCAGGCCTGGCACTCCATCTACTTCGACTGCTAGCTGCCCTCCCTCCCCCACTCCATGCCCTTTCACCAATTGCCCCCCATAGCTGAAATGCCCTCCTCTTCTCTACCTCCTGCCTTTCCTAGCTTCCTTCAGTCTCTGCTTAAATCTCCCCTACAGGAAGCCTTTCCTACTTTCCCCCACTATTGTCGCCTGCTCTCTGAGATTACCCCAATTTACCCTGTATGTCTTGTTTGTATATCTTTAACTGTTGTTTCCCTTCCCCTCCCCCTTGGATTATCCTTGAGGCCAGAGATTGTTCTTGCCTTTCTTTGTATCCTCGGAGTTTGCCTGGGTCATGTCACACAGTAAGGATTTAATAAATGCTTATTGATTTATATCAACAAAACACTTAAAAAGAAAAAAAATCATATACGATAATGTAGGTCAAGCCCTTTGGAAACTATAGAGCAGTTTCTGTAACTGTAAAGTGTTAAAACATGCCAGTCAACAAGCATTTATTAAGCATTGACTATGAAGAGAGTAATTGTTCTACAAAAAAGTAAATATTGCACAATGATAAAGGGGGAAATGCCCTTCTAGCTAGAATGGCAGCCTGGAAGAAAGTGTGCTGGACTTAGAGTCAGGAGAAACCTGGCTTTGTCTCAACACTCACTAGCTGTGTGACACAGAACACTGAACTTCTCTGAGACTCAGTTTCCCAATCTATAAAATGGGGATAATGATACTTCTACTACTTACTTCACTGTGTTCTATGATAAGTGAAATTTTACTCAGTAAACCCTAAAACACTGGAGAAATGTGACCTATTCATGTGCTGGTTAGAGGCCTCGCAAGTGGGGAATCTATCCCACCTGCTTTTGGGAAGGTCTGCCCTCCCCTACAGGAGATCAAGGAGAGATTCCTTTGGGTTGCATTGAACTGGGAGCCTCATGTCCAGGGAAAGGGGTGATAAAGCTACTGCCCCCTTTGTCATCACAGTTTTTGAAAGCTTGATTAAAACACTAGGGCAGCTAGGTGGCACCACAGTGCACAAAGCGCCAGGCCTGGAGCCAGGAGGATTCATCTTCACGACTCAGTTACCTCTGTGACCCTGAGCAAGTCACTTAACCCATCTCATCTGTAAGATGAGCTGGAGAAGGAAAGGGCAAACCACTCTAGTATCTCTGCCAAGAAAACCCCAAATGGGATGGTGAAGAGTCTGACATGACTGAAAACGACTGAACAACAACAACAAAAGTAAAAGACTAATGGGATTCAAGAGATCTCTCCTATCACTTACACTTCTGGCTTCACTAGATCCACAGGTCTCTACTTCTGCTGCATAGTCCCAGAAACTGAGTAAGGAAAATCACACAAGCTGGTGGTCACTGTCTTAGAAATGCAATAGTGATAAAACAGTGATAATAGATGCCATTTATATGGTACTTTAAGGTTTGCTGGGTACTTTATAACTATGATCTCCTTTGATCCTCACGACGTTGGAAAGAAGGTGCTATGATGATCCCCATTTTTAGAGATGAGGAAAATGAAGCAGGCAGAGGTTAAGTGACATGCCCAGGGTCACAAAGCTAGTAAATTCTATGTTCACTGCCTCTAAGTGTGTGAGGGAGAATCTGAACTCTAGTTTTGCTGACTCCAAGTTCAGTGCTATGTCCACTGTACCACCTAGCTACCCCACAATAGACACACCAACACTAAGATATTTGCATACATATGCACACACACATACATACACACATATCCCTAAGATTGGGTGGGGGAAGGACAATTTGGAACTGAATATAAATAAAATTGAATTTTAAAAAACCGAATCAACAAACATTAAGTGTCTACTATGTACCAGACACTTTGTTAAATGCTGGGGATATTTTTAAAAAGGCAAAAGACAGGTCCTGCCCTCAAGGAGCTTACAGTCTACCAGGAAAGATAACATCCAAACATATACATGCAGGGGGCAGCTAGGTGGCGCAGTGAGTAGAGTGCTGGCCCTGGAGTCAGAAGGACCTGAGTTCGGATCCGGCATCAGACACTTAACACACACAAACAAAAACCTAGCCGTGTGACCTTGGGCAAGTTACCTAACCCCAATTGCCCTCCAAAAAGCAAAAAAACCCCAAAAAACAAAAACAAAAACAAAAACAAAACCATATATATGCAAAGCAAGCTATATAAGATAAACAGGAAACAATTAACAGAGGGAAGGCACTGAAATTAAGAGGGGCTACGGAAAGCTTCCAGTAAGACAGGATTTTAACTGGGACTTAAAGGAAGCCAGGGAGTTCAGTAGTCAGAGCAGAGGAGGAAGAATGCTTCGGGCATGGACCACAGCACAGAAAACGTCCAGAGCAGAGAGGAGGAGTGTCTTGCTCGTGGAACAGCTGGAAGGCCAGTGTCACTGGATCGAAGAATACGTGTTGGGGAGTAAGGTGTAAGAAGACAGGAAAGACAGGAGAGGTTCAGGTTATGAAGGGCTTTGAATGCCTAACAGAGCATTTTGGATTTGATCCTGGAGGCAACAGGGAGCCACTGCAGTTTACTGATGGGAGGGGGCGGGTGGACATAGTAAGACCTGTACTTTAGGAAAATCACTTTAGTGCCTGAATGGGGAATGGATTTGAATAAAAAGGGAGACCACAACGGTCTTGCAAGAAGCTTCTCCCAGGACTTGGCATATCATTAAACCAACCTTCCAAAGGCACTCCTGTGTCCATCTTTGCTCCATTTATCAGGATGCTCCAGGGTCAAGTCAGTTTGGGTGTTTTATAAAAAGAAGTAGAGTCTCACTAGGGAGAGTCTGATTGATTTCCCAGGTCTGTCTGAGCAATGAGGGAACCACTCCAGCTATGAAGAATTCAGACACAGAAGTTTCCAGAAGTTGAGTCTAAGGAAGGGGTGTAACAGATTGAACTCCCTTCCAAAAAGGAGTAACCAGCAAGAGGAGAGGTTTGTGCTTGGGGCATAGATAGGGCACAGAGAAAATGGGGAAAGGACAGGCTGGTTTAAAACAAAACAAAACCCAGAGATCTTTGTAGACTATTTGTTCCTAGTTCTGTATTTTGGGGACCCTCCCATGCTATCAGTGTTACTGTAGGAATTTTTTTCTGTTCTACTTTTACTGCCCCTTACCTTCTCCCCACCTTCCAGAAGTCACCAGGGAACTCTCTGCAAAGAACCCCACAGGTCCTATGGGCAAGGCATGTTCCGGGAAAATTATTGTTCCAGAGGCTCCCCAGAGCCAGATATCCCCATGGCTTCCCTCATTTCAGGGTTTGGCCAAGGGAGAAGGACATGGGGAAGAAGGGAAAGGGGAAGGGGAAAAGATGCTTCCTAGTCATTCATCCCCCTTATCTAGCTGGACCAGTGTGAGATTTTGATGAGGATTTTGCTCATCTCCTGCTTCTTCCTACCCTAGAACCAGGCATCTCCAGGACTAGCTTGGCCTGATTCCAAGCCTTGGGCACTATGATATGGAAGGACTTTTCTTCCTGCCCTGTCCTGCCCAGGGGGGCTTCTCATCACCCACTACCCACATCCCAAGGGCCCAAGTCTCCTCTCTCTGAGCAGGCAGGCCAACTGCTTAGTGGCTGGAGAGGAGTGCAAAGTTGAAGCTGGCTAAGCTGGCTCTCTGCTCAGAGCTTTACAAACAACAGCTAGCAAAGCCAGGGCCTGATGACCAAGTAAGCGCTGACCAGACATTGTCCTCTGAAAAGGGCAGCTCCCTGCTGGAAGCAGCATTCTTGGTTGCTAGGAGTCCCAGAACCAAAAATGTGGCTGGTGCCAGCAGCATGACATCATTGCGGGTCTGTCCTAACCACCTCCTCTGCCTGGCACTCTCTGCCCAGCACCCCCCTTTACAAAATCTCCCCCTAGCCCCATCCTTTCTGAGGAATGAAGGATGTGAGGAGGATGAGAACCGTACATTAATTTCCAGGATCATCTTAGGAAAATGGGCCTGAGGAAGGTTGGAAAGGGGAAGGGATGGTACAGGGGGCACAAGGACAGAAGCTCAGAGGAAGATTAAATACTGGGTAACAAACAAACACCTTTAAGTTGGTCCAAAGCAAAGATGGTTTCCGTCTGGCTCATAGATGTAGTGCCTCAGGGAGCTCCCCCTCCCCCAGCCCATTCCTCCTCCCCTTAATACCCTACCACACACACAGACACCCTTTTCTCTCCTTATCTCTTCCCAGTTTCTTCTCTTCCCCAAGGACTTTCTCTGCATTTTGTCCCCTTTGTTTCTCTTACTTCCCATGTCTTTCCGCTTAACCTTGTCTCTTTTCTCTGTTTATCACTCACTCCTTTCTTTCCCCTTCCTTCTCCCTCTCTCCTCTTTCTCCTTTCCCTATTGCTCTCTCTCTCTCTTGTTTACCTTTTTCTCTCTTCTCCCTCTTTTCTCTCTCCTCCCTTCTCTGTCCTCTTCTTCCTTCTCTCTCTCTCTCCTCTCCCACACACATAATTTTTCTTCATTCTTTCTCACCTTCTTTCTCTTTCTCTCCCTCCTCCACCCACCCTTTTTTTCATCTTGTCTGTAAAGTTAAAGGTTTGGGCTATATAAATTTCCAAGGCTCCTTCTACCTTTTACGTTCTCTTTCTCCCCTCCCTCTGCTGGCTCTACTATTTTTTTTTAGGTTTCTTTCTTTCCCTTTCCCTCTTCTTTCTACCTTTTCTCTGCCTCAACTGTGTCAGTCTGTCTGTCTCTATTCTGAGCCATCCCTAAGGTCTAGGAAACAATATTCAGATCTTAACTCCTTGGGTACCATTTGAGAGCTCTGGGATGGTGCCTGAGGCCCTCTTGTGGCTCCCTAGGGATTGCATCTGCAGAATTCTGGTGTCTCTCTGGGCATCCTCTGGAGAGGGGACTGAAAGTAGGGTCTACCTACTCCCCATATGGTCACTTGAGAAGGACCAATATCTTCCCACCTACCACTCCCAAATGAAATTCCCCCCTTAGAGTCATTTCTTTGGGCTAATGCATCCTCTACTGTTTAATTTTTTTTTTTAATTTTTTTGATGCTAACACAGAAAATATAACATGATGGAAAGAGAACAGGGCCTGAAGTCTATCAGATGGAGTTTCAAATCTAGGCTCTGACTTTTACAAGCTGTATAACAATGGGAAAATCTGTGCCTCAGTGTCCTCATCAGCAAAATGATAACAATAATATTTATACAGCCTACCTTGTAAAGTAGCTATAGGGAAAATACCTTGTAACTTTTAAAGCATTGAGGGGCAGTGTGCAATAGTGGAAAGAATCCTGGGCCAGGAGTCAGGGGAGACCTAGGTTCAGTTCCCATGTTTGGCACTTAACTGTGATCATGGGCAAAGCCACTTAACTGACCTGAGCCTCAGTTTCCTCATCCGTAGATTGTGCTGGGGCAGCCAGGTGGCACAATGGAGAGAGTGCCAGGCTTACAGGAAGGCTCATGGTCCTGAGTTCAAATCTGACTGGCTATGGGACCCTGGGCAAGTCACTTCACCCTGTTTGCCTGTTTCCTCATCAGTAAAATGAGTTGGAAAAGAAAATGGCAAACCACTCCATTATCTTTGCCAAGAAAATCCTAAATGGGGTCATGAAGGATCTGAGACAACTGAACAACAACAAAAAAAGCTTTATTGCTTACATCATGTGGCTACTGTAGGGATCAGGTGAAATAAATATATGTGCAGTGCTTGTTTCCCACAACATGCCACACTGAGGGTGGATATGGAATCCCTTGGTTTCTACATGGTAGCATTTGTGTCCCAGGTGGACATTGTTGATTAAAGGAGCTTGGAGAATCAGGACTGTTGTAGCTATGCAAACCACCAGGTGGCAATCAAAGCTTGAACTATGTCAGTTCACTTTGACTGGACCTGTTCAATTGGATGTTGGGTAAAAAAACACCAGCCTTACTGACTTAGTACCCCAGGTTCTTTGTTCAGAGTCTAGGAGAATGGGTTGCTTCCAAAAAATAACTCATAACTCTCTTGGTTCATGCCCCCCCCACCTGAATTATTTATTTAGCTTTTGGCTAAATGCATTTACTATCATGAAAAATGAAAATAAAAAGTAATGATAAACTCCAAAGCAGCACAGCAAAGTACTCCTACTAAGATTTAATTTTCAACTCTGTCCCTGGCTTTTACCAGGGGAATAAGCATGCCCAAAGATTATTTATAGAAATGTGCTACCAAGGAGTCTCAGTTTCAGTTGGTCAAAGGTCCTTCACCATTTTCCAGCTAACTGGACATTCTTTAAGTTTCTGGAGCCGCTGACTGGCTCCCAGGTGCCTGCAGGGCAATCTGACTGTTAGCTACTTCTACAGAGTAGTCCTGGGTAGACTATCCTAGAGGTGCCTTCCCAGTTTAGTCTAGGTGTAGTCTCCTTTGCATTCCTTCCCAAGCACACTACACCAGACAAAGAGAAAGCAAATTCTGCAAAGTCCTATCCACATCTTCTCTTTCAAAAGTCCCACCAGACATCATGACCATGACCAACATGGCAAGCAAACACAGAGTATAAGAGAGCTTTTTTGTACTTATAAGGGCCTTTGCAAACCTTAAGGAACTGCCTTAGAGGATTATGTGTAAGTTGGGCTTCTCTGGGCATGCCCACACTTGAGGGGCCTTTAGAGCATGCCCAGTTTGCCCAACACAGAGCCCACTGTGTCCTCTACCACATGGGTGAGGGTAGAATCTGTTGTGTCTTTAAAAGTGGCAAGACAGTGTGGATCAGTCCTTTTTGGATACCTTCTTCTCCCCCATCCTCTTTCTAATGCTCTCTTCATCAACTATCTGATGTACCCAGAGTGGATTTCAGGAATTAAACTGGTGAGAGGAAGTCTTCTCCTCACTCTGCTTCCTCTCTCTTATCCTGGCTCCAAGAAATGGGACTGGGGCTATCTGCTTCTATTCTGTGTCATTTGTCCTCAGTTTCAGGGACTGGAGGCCCTGGAGTTGAGTCAAGGCAACCTTGGAGCTAAGGTGAGGTGGGGCAGCAAGCCAGCCCAACATGGAAGTCCTGATTTTTATGTTATGTCAGTAAATGCATAGTTTTCACACACACACACACACACACACACACACACACACTTTATGTTCAAAAAATAAATTTTAAAATTTTGGATATCACAAGGTTATTCCCTAACTACTAGAAAATGCAGAAAGAAATTGAATAATATATCCTGAAAAGCCAAGGAGATCAGGATGCAACCCAAAGTGACATCCTACAAACCAGAGCCTAATCAACAAAAAAAATTGTGGTTGTTCATCATAAGAGATGTTGGAAGGATTCCTGTTCCCCAAAACTTATGCACAGGAGATTCAATTTGCAAACAGCATAAATAATTGAAATACAAGAGAAGTAATTAAGTACAACTGCCAAGGAAAGAATAAAAAATAAAATCAATTATACCATGTTTAGAAGTTTTTTTTACAAGAGAGGAGGACTGTCCCCTGTACAAAAAAGAACAGCAACTGTAACAATAAAAAATTGTAGAGAGATTGAAAAGCACATTAGGGGACAAAGATATAACGAATTTAAAGAGACAGGTGTGAAAATGAAGGAACAGAATTAAATCGCACAATCTCCCTTCAAATGAACCAAGGTATTTTGTCAGACACAGTTACAGAGTGGGAGGATGTAGAAATGGGGAAAGTAGAGGTTTCAGACATTCAGGAATGGATTCTATATCCTTATATAATGGGAATGGGAATTTGAAGATCTTCCCTGCCCCCTAATAGGCTGAATATAGTCATATGGAGCCTGGGATGGAGGAGTTTGCTGAAGGGAAGCAGATCCCACAGGAATCTGGGAGCCAGAGAGATAGTGGAAGAGAGAGGCAAAAAGAGAGAGAGATTTGTGAGTAAATACTGATCTTGCATTGGTTTGTGGGAAGGCTAAAGTATGCTGTGGCTCTCAATGTTATTATGGCTTCTGAATATCTTTGGTACAATGATGGAATCAGCTTACTGGTTTTGGGATTCAGTTTTTTGATATCTAAATAATGTTTGGGAGCCAAGATGGTGGAGTAAAAGCATGAACCCAACCACTTCTAATACCTGTTAAAAAAAATTCTAAACAAATTTTAGAGCTACAGAACCCACAAAGTGAAAGAGAAAAACAAATCTCCCACTGAAGGTAGCACAGTCCCACATCCAAGCAACCATTCAGAGGGTAATTGCTCTTGCTTTAACCTGCTTAGATCTGGATCCTGGTCTTGGGTGGTGGTCCTGGGGTGGGTGGCCAGTGTGCCAGAGTTATGAGGCCTGTAGAGAGGGCTCCCTCCTAATAGCTCTGGCAGCTTTGAAAACCCCAGCAATTTGATATCTTGGTTTCTCAAAAAGTCACTAGCTTCCATTTGCTCCAATCTAATTTTGAAGGAATTATTCTATTCAGTGAGTTTTTTGAGATTCTTTTTCCATCTGGCAAATTCATCTTTTTAAGGCATTCTTCTCATTGGCTTTTTGGGCCGCTTTTGCCATCTGACTTAGTCTATTTTTTAAGGTATTATTTTCTTCACTCAGGTTGTTGACTCTCTTTTCATGATTTTCCTGCATCATTCTCATTTCTCTTCCCAGTTTTTCCTCCACTTCTCTTACTTGATTTTCAAAATCCTTCTTGAGCTCCTCCATTGCCTGTAACCAATTCATATTTTTCTTGGAAGCTTTTGATGCATTGTCTGACTTCATTGTCTTCCTCCTGTTTCATACTTTGATCCTTTTTGTCCCCAAAAAAAGGAGTCTAAGGTTTGATTGCTCTGCTTGCTTTGCTTCCTCTGCTTTCTCATGTTGCCAGCCAATACTTGACTTTTTAGCTCTGTGCCAAGGTAGAGTTCTGCTTCCAGAGAGGAGAGCATTGTCCCAAATTGCCAGGGTTTTCACAAATGTTGTCAGAGGTCTGAGGAGGGCACCCTCTCTACAGACACCACACTGGCAAACTGGCATTTCTCAGCCCAGGACTACCACCCAAGAAAGCGACCCAGATCCAAGGAGGTCAAAACAAGAGTAATTACCGTTGGAATGGTTGCTTGGTCCCCCTATGATCTGTGGGCCAGGAGTTCCTGAGGCAGCCATGCAGCAGATGCTACAGCTGCAGGGGCTATGCCTCAGCCACCTCTCACCCCTGGGGGAAGGGGCTAGACCCCACCCTTCTTTTCCAACAGAGTTCCACAACTGACCTTTTACTTTCTTTTTGGCATTTATGGGTTGAAAAGTCTGGAAACCACCCCAGCTGCTGGTGATCCACTCTCCCAAAGTCCACTCCAGCTACTGCTGCCTCCTTGGAGCTAAAACTACGTACACTGGGCTCGCAGTACACTGCAATGAACCCTTCTTGTCAGCCTGCCAGGCTGCCTTCAGTAGATTTGTTTCTCTCTGTCACTTTGTGGGTTCTGTAGCTCTATAATTTGTTTGGAGTCATATTTTATAGGTATTTGAGGTAGTTGTGGGGGGAGGTCATGGAATTTCCTGCTTCTATTCTGCCATCTTGGCTCCACCCCCAACCCCAGCCACTTGGGACAAAACTCTCTCCATTCTGGAAGCAGAGTTCTCCCATGGCAAAGTGCTCAAAAATCAAGTAATTGGCTGACAACATGAGCAAGCAGAGGAAGCACAATTAGACCATAGCATCCTTTTTGGGGACAAAAAGGATCAAAATGGAACAGGAGAAAGACAATAAAGTCAGAACTCCTGAATCAAAAGCTGCCAAGAAAAATATGAATTGGTTACAGGCAATGGAGGAACTCAAGAAGGATTTTGAAAATCAAGTAAGAGAAATGGAGGAAAAACTGGGAAGAGAAATGAGAATGATGCAAGAAAATCCAGAAGAGTAGAGTCAACAACTTGCTAAAGGAGACCCAAAAAATACTTAAGAAAATAACACCGTTAAAATAGACTGACTCAAATGGCAAAAGAGGCCCAAAAAAGCCAGTAAAGAGAAGAATGCCTTAAAAAGTTGAATTTGGGGGCAGCTAGGTGGTGCAGTGAATAGAGCAGTGGTCCTGAAGTCAGGAGGACCTGAGTTCAAATCTGACCTCAGACACTTAACACTTACTAGCCATGTGACCTTGGGCAAGTTGCTTAACCCCAACAGCCCTCCAAGAAAAAAAAGAAGCTGAATTTGCTAGATGGAAAAGGAATTTCAAAAATTCACTGAAGAGAATAATTCCTTCAAAATTAGACTGGAGCAAATGTAAGCTAATGACTTTATGAGAAATCAAGACACTACAAAACAGAGCCAAACAAATGAAAAAATAGAAGGTAATGTGAAATATCTCATTAGAAAAACCACTGATCTGGAAAACAGATTCAAGAGAGATAATTTAAAAATTATTGGACTACCTGAAAGCCATGACCAAAAAAAAGAACCTAGAAATCATCCTTCAAGAAATTCTCAAGGAAAATTGCCCTGATGTTTTAGAACCAGAGGGCAAAACAGAGGTTGAAAGAATCTACTGATCACCTCTTGAAAAAGATCCCAAAAAGAAAACTCCTAGGAATATTATAGCCAAATTCCAGAGTTCTCAGCTCAAAGAGAAAATACTGCAAGCAGTTAGGAAGAAACAATTTGAGTATTGTGGAAATACAATCAGGATAACACAAGACCTAGCAGCTTCTACATTAAGGGACTGAAGGCCTTGGAGTATTATATTCAGGAGGTCAAAGGAGCTAGGATTAAAATCAAGAATCACCTACCCAGCAAAACTGAATATAATGCTTCAGGGGAAAATATAATCATTCAATGAAATAGAGGATTTTCAAGCATTCTTGATGAAAAAACCAGAGCTGAGTAGAAAATTTGACTTTCAAATATAAGAAGCAAGAGAAGCATGAGAAGGTAAACAGGAAAAAGAAATCATAAGGAACCTATTAAAGTTGAACTATTTATATTCCTACATGGAAAAACGGTAATTATAACTCATGAGACTCTTTTTAGTATGAGGATAGTTGAAGGGAATACACACACACACACACACACACACACATACACATACACATATGAATACATACATATATATGTATACATGCATATATATGTATGTACAGGAGGGTGTATGTGTGTATAAATGTATATATGTGAGTGTGTGCATATGTGTATACATGTATACATAGACAGAGGGCACAGTGAGTAGAATATAGAGGGATGATATCTAAAAAATAAAATTAAGAGGTAAGAGAGGAATATTTTGGGAGAAGGAGAAAGGGAAAGATAGATTAGGGTAAATTATCTCATATAAAAGAGGCAAGAGAGCGGGGGGCGGAACCAAGATGGCGGAGTAGAAACAGCTCGTCCAAGCCACTCTGCCCCCAGATTCCCCCCAAACTATGAAAAAGGGGACTCTGAACAACTTCTGGAGCCCCAGCACCCACAGAACGACACAGAGAAGCTAACCTCCCGCTGAGGACGGCCCAGCAGCCCTGAAGGAAGGACCAGTGCAGCGGGCTGGGACCTGGCAGCGCACAGAGCGCAGGAGCCAGGCCGAGCCCAGGTCCACGTGAGCCGAGGTTTTAGCCCCAGGGCGGCAGGGCCAGCAGCCGGCTGGAGGAACCCCTGAACACCAGGAGCTGTGGCGACGCCAGAATTATCAACATAGACATGCCTAGGACAAAGTAAGAGGTTAGTGTCCTATGGCCTTTGGGGCCGGTATTTAGGGAATGCATCGGCTCCCTCCCCTGGGGGCTAGAAGCCGCTGAGGAGACAAGCCATTTTGTAGTTTTCAGAGGCAGCTCCAGCTCCCGGCCTCCAAATCGTAGGGAGATCCAGCGATCAGTCTTGGGGGGTAATCGCTCTTGCTTTAACCTCCCTGGATCTGGATTGTGATCTAGGGTGGAAGTTGTGGGTGGGTTTACAGCTTGCCAGAAACGGAGGTTGCCCCCCACACGTTCAGGACAAAAATTCCTCTATCTGGCCTTAAAGCCACAGTGTGGCAACAAGCCCAAAAGTCAAGTAATTAAGTGGCAACATGCCAAGGCAAAGGAAACAGAAAAATGCAACCCTAGACTCCTATTTTGGGGCATAGAGCAGGAAAAGGACTGTGAGGTCAGAAGTCCTGCTCCAAAAGCCCCAGGGGAAAACATGAGCGGGTTGCAGGCCATAGAGGACCTTAAGAAGGACTTTAAAAATCAAATAAGAGAAGTGGAGGAAAAATTAGAAAGAGAAATGAGAAGGATGCAGGAAAAGTATGAAATGAGGGTCAACAGCCTGACTGAGGAAAACAACACCTTAAAAAATAGACTAGCTCAAATGGCAAAGGAGGCCCAAAAGGGCAATGAGGAGAAGAATGCCTTAAAAAGTCGAATTTGCTAGATGGAAAAAGAATCTCAAAAGTTCACTGAGGAGATTCATTCCTTCAGAGTTAGACTGGAGCAAATGGAAGCTAGTCACTTTATGAGAAATCAAGATGCTGTTAAGCAGATCCAAACAAATGAAAGATTAGAAGGCAATGTGAAATATCTCATGGGAAAAACCACTGACCTGGAAAATAGATCCAGGAGAGACAATTTAAAAATTATTGGACTACCTGAAAGCCATGATCAAAGAAAGAACCTAGAAATCACCCTTCAAGAAATTCTCAAGGAAAACTGCCCTGATGTTTTAGATCCAGAGGGCAAAATAGAGGTTGAAAGAATCCACCAATCACCTCCTGAAAAAGATCCCAAAAAGAAAACTCCCAGGAATATTATAGCCAAGTTCCAGAATCCCCAGATCAAGGAGAAAATACTACAAGCAGCCAGGAAGAAACAATTTCAATATTGTGGAAACACAATCAGAATAGCCCAGGACCTGGCAGCTTCTACACTGAGGGATCGAAGGGCATGGGATATGATATTCCAGAGGGCAAAAGAACTGGGAATGAACCCAAGGGTCACCTACCCAGCAAAACTGAGTATTTTGTTTCAGGGAAAATATGGTCATTCAGTGGAATAGAGGACTTTCAAGCATTCTTGAGGAAAAAACCAGAGTTGAATAGAAAATTTGACATCCAGACACAAGAAGGAAGAGATGCCTGAGAAGGTAATCAGGGAAAAGAAATCAAAAGGAACTTATCAAAGTTGAACTATTTACATTCCTATATGGAAAAGCAATAACTGTGACTGATGATATCTTTCTCACTATGAAAATAATGGAAGAAGGGGGTGTGGTCATATGAATACATATGTGAATGTGTGTGTATATGGTTACAGTTATATATGGATAGAGGGCATAGGTTGAATTTGTTGGGAAGGGAGAATACTCAAGGGATGAAATTATGAGGTGAGAGAGGAAAGTGGCAAGAGGAGATGGGGAGAGACAGGGTAGGGTAAACTATCCCATGTAGAAGAAGCAAGGGGAAGTGGTTGCAAGGGAGGGGGAGAATAAGGAAGGCTAAAAAGGCAAAACCACATTCACATTGAATTTGGTTCAGGGAGAGAATGACATACATACTAAATGGGATATCTCAACCTGCAGCAGGATAGGGGGAAGGGGGATGAGAGGAGGGATGATGGATGGGAGGGCATCCTTGGGGTGAGGGGAGGTTGGAAGTACCCACTATAGAAGAGGGACAGGATCATGTAGGGAATGGACCAGGTGGGGGGTGGGATGAGTGGGAGGGAATTATAAGCAGCCTTGTACAACATATCTACTATGATAATGTTTTGCATAGCTAGACATGTACAACATATACTGAATTACTTATCTCCCAAGAGGGAATGGGTGACAAGGGAGGAAGGAAATGGATCTGAAATTCGAGGTCGTAACATTAAATGTTTCAAATATATATAAATACTATTATTAATACTCTTTTGCTTGTAATAGGGAGATGAGATGTGCAGGCATTGGGATGCAAAGACTCACCTTCCTCTAATGGAAAAGTCGATGGGGGTATGGGAGAAGGTATGGGAGAGAGCAGATTGGAGGAAGCGATATCTTGTGGGATTACTATTCTGGGAGGTTGGGTAGGGGAATAATGGGGGGAAAATGATTGTAACTCAAAATCTGGCAGAAATGAATGATGTAAAACAGAAGTTAATAAAGCATTTGTTTAAAAAAAAAAGAGGCAAGAGAACACTGTTACAATGGAGGGGAAGAGCAGGAAGGTGAAAAGGAATGGGTCAACCTTACTTGCATTGAATTTGGCTTAAGGAGGGAATAACATACACATTCAATTGGGTATCTTACCCTACAGGAAAGCAGGGGGGACATGGATAAGAAGGGGGATAATAGAAGGGAGGGCAAATTGGGGGAGAGGGAAGTTAGAAGTAAACATTTTTGGAAAGGGACAGGGTCAAAGGAGAATATAGAATAAGTACGGGGTGAAATAGGATGGAGGGAAATATAGTTAGTTTTTCACAATATAACTACTATGGAAATGTTTTGTTGTAACTACACATGTACAACCTATATTGAATTGCTTGTCTTCCCAGTGAGTGTGTGAGTGAGGAGGGAAGAAGGGAAAGAATCTGGAACTCAAAGTTTAAAAAAAAATGTTAAAAATTATTTACTACATGCAGCTGGGAAATAAGATATACAGGCACTGGGGTATAGATACCCATCTTGCCCTATTAGAAAGTTAGGGCAGAATGGGGGAGGACATAAGGGAGAGCAGATTGGGGAAAGGGTTATTCAGTAGGCTTGCTGTTTTGGGGTGGGGGTAGGGGAAAAACTGGGGGAACATTTGTAACTCAAAATCTTATGGAAATAAATGTTGAAAACTAAAAATAAATAAATTGAAAACTGAAAAAAAAAGTTTCACTTTGTTCTCTATATGGAGAGTTTAGTATATTTTGCAATCAAATATCATGGTTTTTATTGTGATTGTGGGCGCTGTAAATATTATACTGGCACTACACCTTATCAAGTCAATGGGTGAACAAATAAGGCTCCTCTGGTATCTTGACAAGAAGGGAGGCTGCAGTAGAATGGGAGAGGCAGCAGAAAAGCAGGAACTGAAACTGGGGGAATGAAGAGGAGGTAGAGGAGATCCCAAAGAAAAGCACTTGAGAGAAAAAAGTACATACATGCAATGAGAGATGGGGATCCTATAAAGAATTTAATCTGGGCATAACTGACTTATTGGGAGACCACTTCCTTTTTTTTCCATCTTATTATATTTTTCAATTAACAAGCATTTTTTCCTCTCTCAACTCCAATTTTAAAGAAATAAAGATGGGGCAGCTAGATGGTCCAGTGAATAGAGCACAGGTCCTGGAGTCAAGAGGATCTGAGTTCAAATTTGACCTGAGAAGATATATATTTACTAGCTGTGTGACCTTGGGCAAGTCATTTAACACCAAATATCTTGTCTTAGAAAGAAAGGAAGGAAAGAAGGAAGGAAGGAAGGAAGGAAGGAAGGAAGGAAGGAAGGAAGGAAGGAAGGAAGGAAGAAAGAAAGAAAGAAAGAAAGAAAGAAAGAAAGAAAGAAAGAAAGAAAGAAAGAAAGAAAGAAAGAAAGAGAAAAAAGAAGAGAAGAAGAGAGAGGGAGGAAAGGAAGGAGGGAAAGAGGGAGGGAGGGAAGGAAGGAAGAAGGAAGGAAGGTAGGAAGGAAGGAGGGAGGGAGGGAGGGAGGGAGATAGGGAGGAAGGAAGGAAGGAAAGAAAAGCCCTAGTAACAAATACATATGGTCAAGAAAAACAAATTTTCTGACAAAAGAGCACTATGTCTCAGGTAACATCTTGTTCCCAGTAGAAGGAAAAAGCTACCTCCTAGGGGTAGCTGGCAACCAGAAGAATGTACCCAGAGAAAAGATGCCATAACCTAGAGGTGGGGAACCTGCGGCCTTGAGGACACACGTGGCTTTCTAGTCTTTAACTGGTCTTTTGACTGAATCAAAATTTTCTGTAAAATTTGAATCTAGAAAACCATGTATGGTCTCAAGGCCACATGTCCCCCACCCCTGCAGGGGAAGGAGAATAATTACATGAAGGGTCAGGGAATAGAATTCAGTATTAAAACAAGGAACCATCAAAGGCAGAAAGAAAAAAAGTTCCATCCAAATGGATTCAGAAGATAATTCTATCAAACTTTTTTTCTTAATTAATGCCAAGGCTACACAAATTATTCTCAAAAACTGAAAAAGAAAGCTCCTTACCAAAATCCTTTTATAAAATAAATATAGTCTGATTTCTAAAACTAAGGAAGAATAAAGCAAAGAGATTTTTAGACTAATATTGAGTATTTATTCAAAAATTTTAAATAAAATCCCAACAAAAAGATCAGAGTAATTTATTTTCAAGAACTATGACCAAGGTGCATTAATACCAGAGATACAAGGATAAGACAACATTAGAAAAACAATTAACATAAATATTAAAAACAAAACCTTCCAAAACGATATGATTATATCAAAAGATGCAAAGAAAGCCTTTGACAAAATACAACTCTCATAGATGCTAAAAGTATAGGCATAAAGGAGAACATTACACAGTAACAGCAATATTGTACAATGAACAACTATGAATGACTTTGCTACCCTAGGCAATACAATGACCTAAGACAATCCCAAAAAACTTATGATGAAAAATGCTATCCACCTAGAGAGAAAGAACTGGTGGAATATGAAAACAAAGCAAAACATTTTCCTCTCTCTTTTTTTGGTTTGGGTTTTATTCCACAAAATGACTAATATAGAAATATGTTTTACATGATTGTATATGTATAACTTATATCAGATTGCTTACCATCTCAGGAAAGGGAGGGAGAGACTTTATAACTGAAAAGCTTTTTTTAAATGAATGTTATGGCTAACATGGAAATATGTTTTGCATGACTGCACATATATAACCTATATCAAATTGCTAGCTTTCTCAATGAAGGAGGGGAGGAGAGAGGAAGAGAATTTGAACTCAAAAAAACATTTTAAATGAATGTAAAAAATTTGTTTTTCACATATAATTGGGGGCATAAAATACTAAATTTTTAAGAAATAAAAATGAATTTTTAAAATTGTTTTTACATGTAATTGGGAGAAAATATTATTTTTTAAAATAAGATAAAAAGTGTCTAAAGTAAAAGCTAGCAGAGAAGTACTAGAAACTTTTATAAGAGATATCAAACAAGGATGCTCTCTTTCTCCACAACTATCTGATATAGTTATAGAAATGTAGCAAAAATAGTAAAATAGTAAAATAAAATGAAAAGGCATAAAGACAGGCAAAAAGGGGACAAAACTTCCTATTTGCTGATGATTTGGTCATTTACTTAAAAAACTAGAGAATTAGCAAAGAAACTAATCAAAACAATAAAAAGTTTTTGAAAAATTTCAAGCTTACAAAATAAATGCACAAAAATCAATACCGCTTCTAAATGTATCAATACCAAAATCTCTACATAGTAATGCCAAAATCTGAAAGGCAGTAACAGAGAAGTCCCACTTAAAATAACTCTAAAATGCACAAAATATCCAGGAGTCAATCTGCCAATGTACACTCAGTACCTGTGTTGATAACAATTACAAGATATTCCTTAAGAAAATAAAGAACCAATTAAATAGCTGAATGAATATTTAGTGTTAGGTACCAGAGACCAAATGGATGTTTACTTAGAAGATATACAGTAATGACAAAAGCATAAACCTTTTCCTAGCACCTGGGACATACTCCTATACCTTCTTCATCTGAGGTAGGTGGGCTTAGCACAATTCCTATATAGCACTGTTCCCACCAAATTCATGTCCAACTATGGCACTGCTGTGGGAAAAGTTCTCATCTTAGCTAACACTGGACTCAGTTCCTAAGGTCCTTGTTCTGTGGGGCATTGACTCTGGGCTGAAGAAAACAGCACTGACTCCAACACCAACTTCCAGACTTATGGACTGGAGTGATTCACTCTTCTGACCTTTTGAATTTCATAAACAGAGGTATGCTGGAGCCTACACATATGGCTTAAAAGAGTAGACTGTTAATTTTCATCGTGAGCATTTACACCTTAGAAATTTGCAAATGCTACAAAGCAGAGCTTGGTTTATTATCTTATTAATACTAACAACAGCAACAGCAACTTTTTGTTGTTGAGTTGTTTCAGTCATATCTGACTTTCCATGACCACATTTGGGGTTTTCTTGGCAAAGATACTGGAGTGGATTGCCATTTCCTTCCCCAGTTTATTTTATAGATGAGGAAACAGACAAACAGGGTGATGTGACTTGCCCGTGGTCACACAATTAGTAAGTCTCTGAGGTAAAATTTGAACTCAGGTCCTCCTGACTCTAGACTTGGCACTCCATTGAGTTACCTACATGTATATGTACATGCATGTATATAAGAATATATGTACATGTGTGTGTATATATCCACATACACACATACATATATAAAACAGAAATAACTCTGTTTAATGACCCTCTGATAATAAACTGGAAGGTGTCTTTGCTCACCAAAGGTATTTGCTATTGTGATGGAAGAGATTCAGTGCAGAGTCCAGGTCAAGGACAGATTCACTGAGGATGATGAGGGCCATCAAATACTCCCATCTGTGGTTGATTTGTGTTGACTGCATCAAGCCCCACAGTTTGAACCTTCTAGAAAAAATCTATAATCCCTCAAATGAATTTGGTTTTTGGAAAGGACAAGTAGAATATCTATTGCCCAGATTCCAATATGAAATTGGAAGGGCACTCTATAGAGCTTGTCCAACTGTTTGTGTATCGAGGGTAGTTATTACAGATGGACTGGGAGCTGGGCCCAGAGATGAAAAGGAAGAGGAGAGAAGGCTGGGATGCCTTTGGGAAAATGCAAAGTGCCAGGCTGCCTAAGGAGAGGCAGACCAGTCCAGGTCAGAAACAGAATAAAGTCAAAGCTTCCATGACAATCAGTAATGGTATCTAGCCTATGAAGTCAATGCACTCCCAGCGTAGACAGGATAGGGAGACCTAGGCTCTTCCTCCTGGCATCTCCCTCTCCCCATCCCCCAAAAAGGGAAATTGCCAAGCTCTTTTACTGACCCCAAGTTTCCCATGAAAGGAGAGGCCAAGTTTTTAAACACTAACATTTTACTGTTGATATTATAGTTTTACAAATGAGAATTAAAGACGAGTATCACACAAAGGGAAAAGTGAAAATAAGCCTCCAGCACTTTGGGCAGAGCCTGTAGTGAACTTCTGGATAATGAGGACAAAAGCCAAGAAGGATGAACAGATATGGAGGAACTACCATCTATATCCTGGAGGGAACTCCTGAATGGATGAGATCACAAATTCAGTTGAGGGTTGGAGTGTACTTGTGTGTGTTTGTGTTGTCTCTCTCCAATAGACTATGGACTCCTTGAGGGCAAAGACTGCTTCATTTTTGCCTCTGTATCCCCAGAATCTAACCCTGTACCTAGCCCATAGTAGGAGTTTAATAAATGCTTGCTGATAAGTCGATTATTCCCCCAAGAATTCATAACCAGTGATTGGCTCAATGGAAAAGATGTTCTTTTCCCTATTTTAACTATTTAAGTTAACCAAACAGTGGGAATTGCCCCTTAATTTATTATAGACCTAGGTATTTCCCAAAGCTAGGAGTAGTTGGGTGGTTCAGTGGTGTAATGTTAATGGGATATAAGATCTTCCCTGCCCATTAATAGGCCTCACGTGGAGCCCGTTAAAGGAAGCTTGCTTAGGGGAGGCTTGCTTGTAGGAAGGCTTTCACACCTTTTGCTAATTTCTAATTAGGCACTGAGTCAATTATGAGGATTATGATGCCTCTGGCTCTAAAAAGGGTATAAGATAGATAGATAGATAGATAGATAGATAGATAGATAGATAGATAGATAGATAGATATACACACACATATATATACACACACACATACACATATATATATACACACACACACACATATATAGATATACACACACACACATATATACATATATATATAATTTTGCTTTAGGGCTCCCTCATTGGAAAAGAGTTTGTGTGATTTGGCCAGATGAGACTCCAGGTAGCCATTAAGGAAACCCCTGGCTTTGAAAAACCCAGATGTTGGTGCTTCTCTCTCTGGTCACTATGTATGTATTGCCTTGGTCAGACAGCTGGATCTGTCTGTTGATCTGTGCTAATTTCTCAGACATTTAGAAGCCTGTCTGTTAGTCTTTGTAATACTCTGCAATACTTGCAATACTCTGCTTGTATTTTCTCTATTTTCTTTGTTTGGATTTTCTCTGAAGTTCAGGGTGTTGACTTTTGCTCTGAACTAATGAATGTAATTAAAAAGACTGTTGACCCCTTGAACAGTTATCTTTCCTAGTAAAGCAGATCTAAGAACATGTGCTAGGAGCCATCCTGGGTATGTCATTGTGGTTGCCACTAAAAGTGGATAGAGTGCTAAACTTGTAGTCAGGAAGATCTGAGTTCAAAGCTTGCCTCAGATATCTGTTATTTTGTGACCCCGAGCAAGTCACTTAACTTCTGTTTGTCTCACTTTCCTCAGCTGTAAAATGGGAATAATAATCACACCTGCCTCCCAGAGTTGTTGTGAAGAGCCAATGAGATCATTTGTAAATGATCCAGTGACATAGTGAGTGCTTAATAAATACTTCTTTCTTTTCTTCCAAAACAGGAGGGAGGTTTTTAGTTGTTGGTTTTGTTTTATTTTGTTTTGTTTTCAATACCTAGGGGATCATTGGAAATAAATGTCTTTTGGAAGAAAGAAATTCCTCACTGACCATCGATTTGAATCCCTAGGGGACAGAGTTACAATCTCTTGAGAAGATGGCACTCTCCCAGTCTTATGGGAGAAGAGAGAAATGAAATCTCAGGAAAACTTAGGTATGGGCAAGCATGATGAGAGGGAGTCATCAAGAGGCACAGGTGATCATTTGGTAAGGGAAGCTGACCACACTGGGAGGTCTCCCTATCACTGCTGCTGCTGCTCAAACTGGGAACAAGATGCAAAGAACAAAGACTTTAACTGAACAGTGCAGAATCAGATGCCAAGAATGAAATCGCTTGTGTTCTCACTTCCCTATTCTTTCTATGGCTTTGGCTCTGATACAAAGCCTATATACTCAGTCTTTATTTCTTTAAAATTCTGTTTACTTTCTACATATGCAATATGATTTTTAAAAAAGAAACCAGTTTCTCTAAGATATCAGTCATTGTTTGTGTCCCTAGGGAATTACCAGCAGGTGAGAGGGAGGCTATTGTTGGCCAGGCAAACAGAGGAAGAGAGAGAAATAGATTCTCTGTCTGATCACTAGGGTTATTATTTGGGAACTGGAGCTGAACAAAAGATATCTTATTGATACATACTATTATAGCTCAACAAAAGCAGAGACGACTATGAATCCAGACTGTCCTAGACATAAGAGGAGCCAGCAATTTTCTCAGGGAGATTTGATATGTGAACAATAGTCAGACAACTGTGAAGAAGTGCACTCAGGCAACTTCTCTTCCTTCCATTGTCTCTCCCAAGCAAGGCTTAAAAAGACCTCATCCTTCTTGAGAGGCAAAGTGAGGAGGTTGACACAGGAAAATGTCAAACCCAATAGTAGTGTCTGAAAATCAAAAATGGGAATAAGTAGCAGAGCCAGGACAAGAATAGGAGCCTGAGAAACAAAGAGTAGCCAGTTCTCTTCCTCAGTCAAATACCTTTTAACCCCAAGCACTGGCATAAGAAAAAGGCTCTTCATCCGTTGATAGATCGTGCCACCTCAGTCCGCCCACCCTCAGCTTCCCACCCCTCACTCCAGCTCCTACAGGGACAAATGACAGTTATTTCTAACCCAACCCAGACACAGTGTGCTGTTCACAAGTCAGCATGCCATCTCTCCTACCAACCTTCTACTTCTACTCTTTCTTCCTCTACTTCTGGGGGCAATAATCAAATCATGCTACGATTCTTGGAAAGGATGTGTCAAAAACAAAAACAAAAAACCCTACAACTCCATTCATGAAACCTGTGATTTCCCAGACAGAAACAGCCCTCCATGATGATGATTACCCTATATTTGTCCCCCCCAATACAAAATAGGTTCCTTGAAGACAGGGAATAACTCAATTTTCATACTTAAATCCCCAGTGTTTGGTATAGAGTAAGTGCTTAATAAATACTTTTCATTAATTCACTTACTTATTCATTTAGAGAGTATTTGAAGAACAGAAGACTATAATTAAGCTTAAAAGAATGAGTAGAGATTAGAGATAAAGAAGGAATTAGAGGAGATGGAAGAAAGAAGCAGATTATAGAAGGCTTTGGCTGCTAGGTTATAAACTTTATTCTAAAGGTAACTGTTGTTGTTCAGTTGTAGCCAACTCTTGGTGACACCATTTGGGATTTTCTTGGCAAAGATACTAAAGTAGTTTAATGTTTCCTTCTCCAGCTCATTTTATAGATAAGGAAACTGAGGCAAATAGAGTTAAATGACTTGCCCAGGGTCACACAGCTAGTAAGTGTCTGAGGCCAGATTTTAATTCTGGTCTTCCTGATTCCAGGCCTGGCACTTTATCCACTGTGCCACCTAGCTGTCTTCTAAAGGCAACAGGGAATCCCTATAGGCTTTGAGGCAACTTGGTGGTGCAGTTGATAGCACACAGGGTCTGGGGTCAGGAAGATCTGAGTTCAAAAAATGAGGACACATTAGAGAAGGAAACAGCAAACTACTCTAGTATCTTCACCAAGAAAAGGTCATGCATAAGTCCATGGGGTCATAAAGAGTCAGACATGGCTGAACAACTTAGCAACAAATGGGTTATTAAGTTGTACATGGTATAAGGAAAGAGGTGTTATAGGAGTGGCTATGGTGGACTTAATAATGTTCCCACCACAATGATGCTTAACCTTTTACAGTGCTTTATCACGTATTAAGCACTGTCACAGACTTGACTGATTGATTAGAGGTAGGTTGCCAGCATCCCCATTCAGAGATTGACATCTTGGTTCTTCTAATGATGAAGGCTGCTTGTTATGTATTGAGGGTGGGGAGCAGGGAGAGTGTGTATAGCTATTTCTTCTGGATCTCTTGGAACATCATAAGTTAATTTGGTCATGGACTGGATGGATCTACTTCTTCTTTGACCTGCTGATTCTATTTGCCCCTATATTTGAGCTCACTGATGGCATGGCCAGGGGTGAAGAACCTGCCTTCTAGGTCACTGGGGATGGTCTTTTGACTGAGTCCAACAGAATATGTTACAGGATTTCTGTGAAGTTTGGATTCAGTCAAAGGGCTGCACTTGAGGACCTAGAGGGTCACATGTGGCCTCAAGGCCAAAGGTTCCCCACCCCTGGTATAGGCTCTTCATTTCTACCTTGTTTATAGCTCTGCTTCCCTAACCCTGAACTTGTAGGCTGGCTATCAGTACTTCCATGTTTTGTGAGTTATCTGTGCCCTAGGAACCTCTAATAGCTGAAGTTCTAGGCAAGAATGGGATTAGCACTGGGTTCAATTCTCTCATCATATCTGAGCAGATGCTTTTTTGTTCAAAGCAAGGTTGTTTGTTACTCATTGTACTTTACATCACCTCTAGTAGAAATGTCATTTTCAGAGCTGATATATGATTCAGTCTGTGCAATTGGTGGGCTGTCTCTCTTGATCAGGGTCTGCTAAGGTATGTGCCCACCATTTCTTACCACCTGAGAAAGTAACACAAACTCTCCTCCATTCTCTGGGGTTATTCTGCAAACAGACAAGTTTCCCTATCACTCAATAACTGGGTTAACTTTCCATTAATTTGCTAACTTGAATCTCCCTTGAAAAACAAGATTTTTCAATAGAATACTATCTCCTTGTTAAAGTTCCTAACAACAGATTCAGGCATCAAGCCCTCATTAGCTTTTGTCATAGTTCTTCCAAGCCAAAGTCATGACTTCCTTCAGCTTCCCTCTCAGCTGAAAAACAAACTGGTTGTGAATATTTACATCATCTCCATCCTCTGAACTTTAAATCACAAGTCAAGAGGTATATGCAGCTCTTCCCCCAAACTTAAGTATAGTGGAAAGCCTGTAACACCATTGCCCACTGAAGGCAAATCTACACACTAGAAATGCCACATTAACTTCACTGAGATTTTTGTTTTGGCCTCGTAGTTCCTAATATGTTCATCAATGTGTGGCTGAAATATTCAGGCTGTGGATCTCCTCATGGTTGGTAAGATGTGGCCCCAAAGTTCTTTATGTCTGCCAAAGCTAACATTACCCTGAGAAGTTTGCTTCAAAAAATCCTTGCCCTAGTCAGAAATGGAAGCTCAGAGGGAATCCATACACTGAGAAATACTCCTCCCACAAAGTTTTAGCAACCATGGAGCTTTTTGGTTCCCAGTTGACCATGTTTTTACATATCTAGTAAAATTATCATCACCACAACATTATGATTTATGTTCTATCTCCTTCTAGAGATTAAAAAGTCAATTTAAAAAGTCAACAAAAAGTCAGAAAATGTCTAAAGGTTTACTAGTTTCCCACTAAGCAGCTTTCTTACCCTAGCCTAGAAGATCCCTCTGCTCCTGAGGTCCTCCTCTTATTGGTCAGATCCTCTTGGAACCTCCATTTTAAAGACGTGCCCAGGCTATACATGTTCACTAGTTTAGTCCTCTCTAGGTTCCACTCTTGACTGTCTGGACTTCTTTCTCCACAATGTCCCCAACCCTGTACCTTCTTTCCCTTTTTTCACTTTTCATATTCCTTTTATGTATTGTCTTCCTCCATTAGAATTCCTCAAGGGCAGGGACTGTCTTTCTTCTCTCTCTCTCTCTCTCTCTCTCTCTCTCTCTCGGCTTTTATTTGTATCCTCAGGGACAATACCTGGCACATTGTAAACTTTCAGTAAATGCTTGTTGACTTGTTGCCTAATGTTTACAATTCTCCAAACATGCAGGTTAAATTAATAATGTTTTCCTTTGTACAAATTAGGAACAAGTTTTACACTTCCAAGTGAGACCTAGTGATATCATGGGTCAATAAAATGTATTTTTCAATAGCTCCAGAGTTCTCTCTTGATTCTTTTCCCAAAGTCATCATGTAGTGTTTTCAAGGCCATAGAGATTTATTTTGAGTAGCACCAAATGCATCCTGATACCATGCATGGGAATGGTCATGAAACCAGTATGAAGTCATTTATTAAATACCTGCTATATGTCAGGCAACATGCTAAGTGCTAGAAATACAAAGAGGACAAAAACAGTCCCCTTTCTCAAGAATCTCACAGTCTAATAGGAGAAACAACATGAAAATAACTGTATACAAATAAAATACATACAGAAGAAATTAACCAAACAAATCAACATAATTCAACCAAGGGAAGGCACTAGAATTAAAAGGAATTGATAAAGACTTCATGGAAAAGATGGGATTTTGACTGACACTTGAAAGAAGTCAGGAGGTAGAGATGAGGAGGAAGAGCATTTATGGCATGGGAACAGCTAGTGAAAAATAATAGGAGATTAATCATATCGTGCCAGGAATGGCAAGGAGACCAGAATCACTGGATTGTTGAATACAAGGAGAGGAATAAAGTATAGGAAAACTCAAAAGGTAGGAAGGGTCCAGGTTATGAGGGGTTTTAAATTCCAGAGGAATTTAACATTAACAAGGAACCACAGGAGTTTTGTGTTTTGTTTTATTTAAATAGAGGAGGGGCACTGTCATGCATGTGCTTTATGAAGATCACTTTGACAGCTAAGTGAAAGATAGGTTGGAGTGGGGAGAATGTGGGGGCAAGGAGACCAACCAGGCAGCTATTGCAATAGTACAGACATAGGGTGGAGGCAGTGTCAGAGGAGAGAAGTGGGCATAAAGAAGATGTCTATGACAGTAAAGTCAATGTGATCTGGCAGCAGATTGGGGAGGGAAGAGCAGTTGAAGATGACATCAAGGTTGTGAATCTGGGTGCCTGGGAGAATGGCGATGCCCTCAACAATTAAGAAAGTTAGAAAGAAGGGAGGGATTGAGTGAAAAGATAATGAGCTTGGTTTGGGATATGTTGAGTTCAAGACATCTATGAAACATCTGATCTAAGATGTCCAATAGGCATCTTGACTGGAAGTCAAGAGAGAAGTTTTGTTGTTGTTGTTTAGTCATTTTTAGTGCTGTCTGACTCTTCATGACTCTATTTGGGATTTTCTTGGCAATGATACCAGAGAAGTTTGCCATTTTCTTCTCCGGTGCATTTTACAGATCAGGAAACTGAGACAAACTGAAGGAAATGGCAAACTTCTCTGGTATCTTTGCCTAGAAAACCCCAAATGGGGTCATGAAGACTTGGACACAACTGAATAACAACAACAACAACAAAACCTCTCCTAAGTGAATACAAGTGGTTTTTAGTGATCCAGAACTGCTCCCAAGCCTCCAGGTTGGCATCTGTGTGCAAGACAAAAGAGGGTTTTTTTGTGGGTCACTCCTTGAGCACATCCTATAGCCCACTCATGCACTGAGGACACACTTGTCCTCTTGCCAAGCCTTTGATTCAACTGATCTCTACATTCTTTCCACACTGAAGTCAAATACCTCAGGGCCCCTTCCTGAATTGGAAAAGCCAGAGTTGTCACCATGTCCAGTGCCACAGTTTTTCTCTATTTTCCTATAGGACACTGCACAGGTTACACGAATGGTAAAAATGGACAGGTTTTGGATGCCAGCTTATTGCTTTCAGTATTCTGTTAGTATTTCAAATTGACTAGGACTGGGTTCAACAAATGCTGACCCTTCAGTATAAGTTTCTGGGTTTAAATTCACCAGAACCATGATGTCTACCTGCCTGTTAAGAATTTCAAGCTCACTAGGAGGCATCTCAGATACAAGTAGTCATTATCATTCAGCACATCAAGGCCAAGCCCAAGGTACTTTTCTCAAATATCTCATAGATTTATGGAAATATGATAGTAATTTGAGCTCTACTCAGTCAACAGGCTTAAATTAACTTAAATTAAATTAAACACTTATTCCATGCCAGTTAGTGGTGCTGGAAATACAAAGAAAAGGCAAAAACAGTTCTTTAGCTCAAGGAGCACACATCCTGGTGGGGAGACAAAATGCAAATAACAATGTTGATACAAGATATATACTGGTTAAGGAAAAGAGAATTTTAGAAGGAAAGGACTAGCAGCAGGGAAGACGCCTCCTGTGGAGGCTGAACACGAGCTGAAGTGTGAAAGAAGCCAAGGATGCTAAGAAGCTGAGGTTAGAAGAGAGCTTTTCAGAAATGAGGAATCACCAGTGAAAAGGCACACACATAGGAGATGGAGTGTGTGTGTGTGTGTGTGTGTGCGTGCACAACACTAAGTAGGGGAGTGTAAGAAAGTTCTTCTTACATAAGTGGACCATTCCACTGCATTCCATTGACCTCTACATAAAGCAATTTTTATGTAATGCAAATTTTCCTACAAATGTGAAGGAGAGAAGGAGGGAGACAGGAAGGGGGCCTCCCACAAGTGAAGTGAGGGGGCTGGTGCACAATTCCAGGGCACATGGGAACCGGGAACAGAGAATCAAGGAAAGGAGAAGAAACAAGTAGGAGCCAGGACAGACTCTATCTAGGTACTTAAGCGCAGAAGGATGGAAAATAGACATGGGGGGCTGGACACACTAGGTCTTCTCTCTAGGCACTGGAGATCTGGAGCCAATTCCAAAATTCAGTGGTGGCAGTCTCTACTGCTTTCACTTGGAGGGTTTTTTTTAAGGGTTTTTTGTTGTTGTTGTTATTGTTGTTAGGGATGGGAAGTGACAGGCTTTGGAGCATGTAGCTAAGGGGCAGGAGTAGAGAGAAAGTGAGCACAGCACACTGTACAGCTAACAGAGGTAGAGGTTTTTTGTTTTTGGCTTTTTTGTATTCTTTCAGAATTCTTACTGTAAAGTTGAATTTGCATAATGCAAATTCACATTTACATAAAGAAAGCATTGTCTGTAGTTTGACCGCAGAGTGTGTGGAGGGAAGTAAAGTATAAAAAGATTGGAAAGGTTCCCACTTTTCCTGGGCTGGGTTATGAAGATCTTTAATGCATAAACAGATTTTATGTTTGATCCTAGAGGTAAGAGGGAGTTACTGCAGTTTACTGAATAAGGAGGTAACAGGGTCAGAGCACTTTGGCAGCTCAGTTGAAGATGAATTAGAATGGGGAAAGACTTAAGTCAGAGAGACCAATTTAGAAAGCTTCATCAACGATCCAGGCAACCTGTGCCAGAATGGTGGCAACACCAGAAGAGAAAAGAGGATGTAGATGAGAGATGCTATAAGGATAAAACGACATTAGATTTCATATGTAAGGGGAGTGGAAGTGAGGAGCTGGGAATGACAGTGAGCTTGTGAGCCTGCGTGACTTGGGAAGATGGTGGTAAAGTAAAGAACAGAGGGTTTGGGGGAAAGATGATGAATTCTGTTTTGGAGATGCTGAATTTGAGATGCCTCAGCATCAAATCTGGGGCACCTAATTCAAGATGTGTAAAATGTACTTGGTAATGCAGGACTAGAGCTCAGGAGATAGATGAGGGCTGGATATATAGATCTAAAAATCATGTGTTTAAAGATGATTATTGAACCACTGTCCAGGACACTATAACTGTCCACATCCTCAAGTCTTCACCATCACCTCTACACAAGGAGTAGGTAAGGAGTCCATAAGGAATGAATGATTTAGTCAATGACATGTTCTCAGGCTTCCATATGAACTCTTTCCCTAACCCCCATTCTTTTCCCCATGGTGGTGCAGATTTTAATTTTTTTTGCATTATCTTCAGTAGCATATCTAACATATGTATAACATAAGCTTCAATAGCCTCTACCACAATTATAAATCTTGTGTTAATGCCATTAACAGTCACTCTGAAAAGACGTTTTTCCGTCATGTTGAAGAGATATAGAGAGTAAAAGGATGAAGAAAACATATTTCCTGAGAGAACTGGTTAGCACCTGGCACATAGTAACTACTTTATAAATCCTTGTTGACTGACTGACTTTGTTAAGAAAGAAAAAAAAAAGATCATAATGAAGAAGATTCTAGAAAAAATTGACTTCTGTCCTGAGAGATATACTTTTAAATTTATTTAGTTTTAGTTTACAACATTCAGTTCCACAATCCCTTGAGTTTCAAATTTTCTCCCTCTCCTCCCCTCCCCTCCCATGGCAGCATGTAATCAAATATAGGATCTGCAAATACCTTCACATTAAACATTAGTCAGGTTGTGAAGAAGGATTATGACCAATGGAATGAACAATGGGAAAGAGGAAACAAAACAAAACAAGAAAAAGAAAGAGAGCAAGTAGTTTGCTTCAATCTGCAGTCAGACTCTGTAGTTCTTTCTCTGGATGTGGATACCTCTTTCCATCATGAGTCTTTTGGAGTTGTCTTCTAACCTTACATTGCTGAGAGGAGCCCAGCCTATCAAAGTTAGTCATTACACATACGTTGTGTCTGTGATTGTGTACAGATTTCTCCTGGTTCTGCTCTTCTCACTCAACATCAGTTTATATATGTCTCTTCAGGTTATTATGAAGTCCGTCTGCTCCTCATTTCTTATAGCACAGTAGTATTCCATTTCATTTATATACCACAACTTGTTTAGCCATTCCCCAATTGATGGGCATCCCCTTGATTTCCAATTCTTTGCCACTACAAAAAGAGCTGCTATAAAATTTTTTGTCCTCTTCCCACTTGTATGATCTCTTTGGGATATAACCCTAGAAGTGGTATTGCTAGGTCAAAGGGTATGCATTTATTTATAGCCCTTTGGGCATAGTTCCAGAGTGCTCTCCAGAGCAGTTGGATCAGTTTACAACCCCACCAACAATGCATTAGGGTTCCAATTTTTCTACATCCTCTCCAGCATTTATCATTTTCCTGTTCTGTCATCTTAGCCAATCTGAATAGTGAGATGTACCTCAGAGTTGTTTTGATGTGCATTTCTCTAATCAATAGTGATTTAGAGCATTTTTTCATATGCTTATGGATATCTTTAATTTCATCCTTTGAAAACTGCCTGTTCATATCCTTTGACTGTTTATCAGTTGGGGAATGACTTGTATTCTTATAGATTTGACCCAATTCTCTGTATATTTTAGAAATGAGGCCTTTATCAGAAATACTGGTTGTAAAAATTCTTTCTCAATTTTCCACTTCCCTCTTAATCTTGGTTACATTGGCTTTATTTGTACAGAAACTTTTCAATTTAGTGTAAACAAAATTATCCATTTTGCATTTTGTAATGCTCTCTAACTCTTGTTTGGTCATGAAATCTTCCCTTCTCCATAAATATGACAGGTAAACTATTCCTTGCTCTCCTGGACTGCTTACAGTATCAGCCTTTATACCTAGATTGTGCATCCATTTTGACTTAATTTTGGTATACGGTGTTAGATAATGGTCTATGTCCAGTTTCTGCCATACTATATTCCAGTTTTCCCAGTAGTTTTTGTCAATTAGTGAGTTCTTATCCCCTGGGGTCTTTGGGTTTATCAAACAGTAGATTACTATAGTCATTGGCTGCTGAGTCTCACATACCCAATCTATTCCATTGATCCACTACTCTATTCCTCAGCCAATACCAAGTAGTTTTGATGACTGCTGCTTTATAATACAGATTAAAATCTGGTATCTCTAGGCCATCTTCCCTAGCATTTCTTTTATTAATTCCCTTTATATTCTGGACCTTTTGTTCTTCCAAATGAATTTTGTTACTATTTTTATAGCTCTATAAAGAGACTTTTTGGTAGATTGATTGGTATAGCACTAAATGTGTAATTTAATTTAGGTAAAATTATCATTTTTATTATATTAGCTTGACCCAGCCACAAGCAACTGATGTTTTTCCAATTAGTTAGATCTGACTTTATTTGTGTGAAAAATGTTTTGTAATTGTGTTCATATAGGTCCTGGGTCTGAGAGGTATTTTTAAAAATATTTTACTATTTTTCCAATTACACGTAAAAAAACAATTGTTAATGTTTTTTATTTCAAATTCCAAATTCTTTCCCTTACTCCCTCCCCTCCCCCTTTCTCTGAGACAGTAAGCAATTTGATATGGATATATGCGCAATCATATAAAACATTTATATATTAGTCATGTTAGAAAACACAGACCCAAAAAAACCCACCACAAAAAAATAAAGTGAAAAACCATATTCTTTGATCTGCATTCAGACTATATCAGTTCTTTCTCTGGAAGTGGCCAGCATTTTTCATCATGAGACCTTCAGAATTGTCTTGGATCATTGTATTGCTGAGAATAGCTAAGTCACTCACAGTTAACCATGATACAATATTACTGTTACTGCATTCAATTCTCTCCTGGTTCTACTCACTTCACTTTTCATCAGTTCATCTATTTCCAGGTTGTTCTGAAATAATTTTGCATGTCATTTTTTTTAGCACAATTATCCTGAGAGTTATTGAATGGTGGGGTTGTTTCAAAAATAAGAAGCAAAGAAAAGTAGTAATGGAGGTGATTTTGGACATGATCTTTCTCACAGCTAAAATACTACAAATAATTTATTTTTTTGTTTTGTTATTATTACATTGTTAAACTATGTAGCAACTGATATTATTTTAAACCTAGAAGATTAGCAGTTTTTATAAAGATATGAACAATGACTTATGGGAAAATAAGTTTCACCAGTTTACTAAATATTAACTGTTTATAATAATTTAATTACTTAAATGTCTAAATAATTGTCATTTAATTAATTATTAAATAATATTTAGTAAACTGAGGGAGGGGCTCAAATCAGCCTAATTAATGAGAAATTATAAATGAAACATCCAAACATACCTCTGGATTACCTTAAAACCTGAGATGATGGGAATAAATATGGTAACATGTCAGGTAGCAGACTGAGGGAGGAGCACCCTATTTAGGTTACACATGAGTGTGATCAGACCCTAAAACCATGCCACATATATCTAGCTATCTAATCTATGGTTGTAACAGAAAATGGGTCTATTTCTTTGGTATGTCCTAATAGAGGTATTCTTATATCAGGCCTTCTTCAGGGCCTTCACTCTCTTGGTCCTTTACCTTTCTAAGGAAGAATGTCCACTGTTCCGTATCTTATCAGATCTTCTGCGGTCTTCTGCCTTTGGTTTTGCCTTTGCAGAGCAGCTTTCTTGATTTGCTTCCATTGACAATCAAGAAGATATTCCTAGGTCAATGAAAGTTGAGCTCTGCTTTGCAGAGGTACCACAATCTTCCATCTCTATTAGCATTTGCCTCGCCTGAGCTCACTGTGCTGGTAGCAGCCAAGACTCAATACCCGTGATAAGCAGATAGAGCGCAGAGCTATTTCTGGTTACTGCAGACTCATCTTATCCTCTCTTAGATACCACCGTACTTCTCTGAATTATTCTCTGTAATTGAGAATATACTCTGACTCTAAAGTCAGGAAGTTTCTTTTCCTTATGCTGATCAAAAGAATATGTAAATGTAGAATATGGTTCCTCAAGAGTTTCATCACCACCATGTTGCATCTCTAGGTTACATATTTGTCATGTGATTTGAGGCTATAGTCTGTAGGACCTGCACAGAGCCAAGAGCTATTGCAGGAAGGAGCTTGTAGTCCCCTGGACCTCACTGGCCTTTTCAGTAGCATATGGACTAGCTCACTTTTGCCTGAACGGTCTACCTTTATTAGGTCTAGGAACATATATCATTGTCTTTCTGCTTAAAGGTTCTCCTGTTTGTGGAAACTTGTGTTTGACTAAAATGAAGTCAATGTCTCCTCCTTTCACACCTCCACTGAGGTGAATAGGGAATACATCTCTTGCCCTCTAAAGAAAAACCTCTCACCTAATCTGATGTGCACCTGCATTAATTATAACAGAAGGACTTAGTAGCTATTGTCTTTTCTTTAATATAGAAAGGAAACTGATAGGTAGAAATATAAATGAAGATAAAGCACTTATAAGGGGTTTACCATGTGCCCACTGTGCTAAAATCACTGGAGATACAGAAAAAAGCAAGTAAAATAATCCCCGCCTTTTGGAAGTTTACATTCTAATTGGGGAATATATCATAAAGGGGAGCTGGAAAGCACAAAAGGGTGAGATAAAGAAATGCAGTGAAGCATGTGAATGTCCAGAAGTAGAGTAGAAGCCTGGTTCCAGGAAATATAAAGTGAAAGGTCACCAATTAGAGCCCAGGGTGGTTCCAAAGTTCCTTAAGGAGAAAGTGAGGATGAAGAAAGGATATTGAGCAATGGAGGTGGTGGGAGGAGCGAGAGAAGAAAGGGAATGATGCATTGGATAGGAAAGAGTTCTGTTCGCTGCAGAGATAAAATCAGTTTTTCCTCACAGGAAGAGAGGAGATGCAACTTGGATAAATTTGGCAGTTAATGGGAAACTGATCTCTCACCTGGAATAAAGACAGGAGAATAGGGAGATGCCCCTTGTGATGCCTGCTTTGTCTCATAAATGTTAACTATCAGCTCTTGAGAATTTACAACTCCAATCACTCTATACAGCAATATCCACCTACCAAAGTGTCAGAAGATGGGAGGTAGGAGAGTGGAAAAGAAAGCAGGCATCAGAATATTGGCCACTTTACTCAACCCACATCATAGAAGATAGAAAATAAACTCCTCTTCCTGCTTCTCTTTTCCAAAATTCTATAACATATAAAGTCCTAGAAAGCCAAGTTCAAAAAACACCAGCAGTTGGTGAACTCTTGGGTAACCTCTGCTTGAGTCTCTTGTCTCTGTAATAATGATAACTGGGCTAGGAGTCCAGAACCCCAAGGCTACATTCAATACTACAAAAAATGCTGCTATGAATATTTTGGCATCTATGGTACCCTTCTTTCTATCTTTGACCTCTCTGAGGTATATGCCTAGCAAAGAGATCTCTAGGTTAAGAGCATGCTGATTTTCATCACTTTTTTTAAAGCACAATTAATAAATCAAGTGCTAACCAAGTACCAGATACTGTGCTAAGGGCAAAGGATAAAAATACAGAAAAAGACAGAAGTGAAGCAGTTCCTGCCCTCAGAGAGTTTGCATTCTAAACACTGCCTTCTATGCCAACAGAATGGTTGGACCAATTCACAATTCCAAGTGTATTAGAACAACTATCTTTCCACAGTCCCTCAGTTTTTCAGTGTTTCATAGAGACAGTTTCCTTCCCAATTTGTGAAGGGTTGGGGGAAGTCTTTCATATGTTTGAATTGGGCAGGGTTTTGCTGATCTGAAAATGACCAAACAATTTTGTGCACCGGGTAGTAAAGTGGATAGAGTGTTGGCCCTGGATTCAAGAGGACCTGAATTCAAATCCTGCCTTAGACACTTGCTGTATGACCCTGGGCAAGTCATTTAACACTGCCTCAGTTTCCTCATCTGTAAAATGAACTGGAAAAGGAAATGGCAAATCTCTCTAATATCTTTGCCAAGAAAACCCCAAATAAGGTCATAAAGGGCAAAAAAAAAAACCCAACCCACAGTTGAATAAAAACAAAATGCTTACCTGAGATGTTGAATCTGGTCTCCAAAGGGGACTTTATAGAGCTGAACAGGACCATCAATGGAGATGTTGACATTGTCGCTCCACTCCCTGGTCAAAAGGATGCAATGTTAAAATGGGATGTAACATCTTTCCTCATCCATTAAAGGAAGCTTGCTTGGGGGAGGCTTACTTGTAGGAAGGTTTTCACACCTTTTGCTAATTTCTAATTAGGCATTGAGTCGTGAGGGTTGTGATGCCTTCTGACTCTGAGAAGCATATATATACTCTGAGTTGGTATTTTGCTTTGGGGGTTCACTTAAGAGAAGGAGCTTGGGATTCTCTGGTTGAGATTCAGAGCTCCCAACTGCTCAGATGTAAAGGCTCTCTCAATCCAGGGATGTATGTAGAGTGTATAGCAATATTACTTTGATTCAGGCGGGCAGAGCCTTGTCTGTTGGTCTTTATTTCTCTGCTTGTATTTTGTCTGTTTGTATTTTCAGGGTACTGACTTTTCCCCTGAACTAGTGAATGTAATTTAAAAGGATTGTTGACCCCTCAAATCTTTCCTAGTAAAGCAGATCTAAGAACCTGTGCCATCCTGGGCATGCCAGTGTGGCTGCTGCTACAGAGGACCATTCAGATGGGTGCCCAAGGGATCAAGGAGAAAGGTACCCAGCCAGCCAAAAAGTTCTTCAAGAACTGTGGAAAACTGCCAAAAGGTTTAGTTTCCCTTCCTACACTAACAGGCACTGTAAAAAAATCACTTGTTACCATTCTTTTAAAATTTCTTACTTATTCTGATTTCCTCTTTTCACGGAAGGCTCCATCATTAAAGCTCTGTATTGCATTGTCTATATATTTAGGGCATCCAGAGAGTACAAAGGAGGGGACTAGCTGTGGCTACCTAAATGCATGTTTTTAAAAATAAATCAAAGATTCTTTGGTGACTGCCTCAGTACATAGATTTTTATAAACTGAAGTTTCTTTGGTCTGGTGGCCAGAGGTGGTATGGGCTCTTGATGTACTGCGAGGCTTTTTTTTTTTTTTAATTAATAACCTGTATTTTAAAAGGTTAGAAAAAGCTAGCCTCCCAAAAACAAGAGTGTAAACTGGACAGGACTTCTGCAAATAAATGCCTGCAGAAGGCTGGTTCACTAATAAGAACTCGAGCGACTAAGGAGAAACACCCTGACCCCCGCTGGGACAGCAAAGGGAGACGGCCAAAGGGAAGGCTCCACCCCCAAGCCAAGCACCCAGACAGAGGCTGGAGCGAGCCCGGAGATTGTCCCGCCCCTTTCTGTTGGGAGGGGGAAAGTCCTCCTGAGGCAAACTTCGGTCTCCAAGGGACACCTGCTGTCTACGTAGACTTGCGTTAGTTCCCAAGAGAGCTTCGATATCAGATTTTATCAGAGGTATTTTATGCAGTGATGTTTTGCCCTTTGGAAGACGGCTTTCCTGCTAGAGAAAACTATTTTTACGTACCCACTTCCGAGAAACTACAGTTATCAACACCCAAAGAGATTTCCCCAGAAGAGAGAACTGCGCGCACGCGCTGTCTCAGTAAATTGGAAGGGGGCAAGGGGAGGAGGGCGCGCATGCGCCATCTCCGGTTTGGGGGTAGGCCCGCATCAGACGACTGACGGAAGTGGGTGTGCCGGAGACGGTGGCCGAAGAGGACCGCTCCGGAGAGGGTCGATGGAGTGAGAGGCGCAGGCTGGCGGAGATCATAGATCTCCGAGGCCGGTCCCTCTCGGAGAGGCAATGATTCCCCCACAGGAGGCGTCCGCGCGGCGGCGGGAAATAGAGGACAAATTGAAGCAGGTGAAGCCGAGGAGAAGGGAGGAAGGACTGCATGGGAGATGGAGGAAGGATTGGAGGGCGCGGAGGTGGGGAAAATCTCGGGGAGAAGGAAGGGGATGAGAGGCGAGCGGGAGCGGTGACAGCCCGGACCCGCGGCCGAGGGGGCTGGGGGATCTCCTCCCCTCTTTTCTCCCCTGGCCCCGCCTGCCCACTCCGAGAGGTACTAATGCTCGCCCTCCTTTATCATTCATCCATCCCCCAGGAGGAAGAAACGCTGTCCTTCATCCGAGACAGCCTGGAGAAGAGTGACCAGCTCACCAAGAACATGGTGAGTGACACGGTGCCACGACCATGGAAGCCCCCCCGTGACTGTGGCCCCCGACCCCGTCCAGTCAGGCACCTGCTACGTGCCAGGCACCACGCTAAAGTCGGGGGATGCAGAAAGAGGCCAAAGACAGCGCCTGCCCTTGAGGAGCGTACAGTCTAATGGGAGAAACACCATGCAAACAAACGTATATGGGATTAAATAAAGTCTGTGTGGTTGCAGGGAACCCGGGGGCGACCTCATTGATCTCTAAGGCCCCTGGCGGTTTGGGCTTTCTGTGCTCCCCATACGTTCATCATTCTCCGATTCCGCCATTTCTGTTCTCATTTTTGGGCCTCGGGGGCCGTCTGGTTGCAGGCTGCCCCACTCCTCCCCCCTGCTGCACCTCTTGAGTTAGGAGTCAGAAGCTGGTTACTCTCTTAGGTGATGTTTTCCTTACTAGGTCCTTGTCAGATATCCTGACTGGGATCCCCCTGCATGTGACACTTTGCACTGGGCTGTATAGAATATAAAGAAGAGGTGACTTCTACCCTCATGGAGCCTATTTTCTAAAAAGGAGACTAGATGGGCACAGGAATGACTGGATTCATCTATGATTGTGTACATATACAGATACACACTTAAGCGAAAGGATGGTAATAAAGGCACAATATGTGTGTAAAGCGGTAACTATGCACTTTTGTACCTCCAGATTTCAGTTTAGACATTTATTAAGCACCCATTGTATACAAGGCACTCTGTTAGGTAGTGGAGATACAAAAACAAAGGGAAACTGCCTGACTTCAAGAGGCTGCCAATTGGCTGTAAGAAATTATGTGCATGTATAACAAAAAAAAGGAGCTACCAAGTGATAGAATATGTATGGACAAAAAAATAATTTGAAGAGAAAACATACTAACAATTGGAGAAATGAAAGAAGCTTCATAGACAGAAAAGGCACTGAGTAGATCCTTGAGGGAAGACAGGAATTTTGAGAGGGCAGAGTTGAAGAGGTAAGGGGCATGGCTTGTGCAAATTCGTGGAGACAAAACACGGAATACCTAATTAAGATAGATAATGCACTTGCTTTGTGTCAGGCACTTGAGGGAACAGTGTAGAATGCTAAGAATGTAAATATGTAAAGGGGAATAATATTTATTGAAGTTACAAAGGTAGGTAAGAGAAAGACCATGGAAAGTTTTAAATTTTAGAAAATTGTATTTTATTCTAGACGCAATATGGAGCCAATTGAGATTTTTCAGATGGGGAGGGACATGGATATACCTGTTCTTTAGAAGGATTATTTTGGCAGCTCTTTTGAAAGATTGGAGACAAAGAGGGACTAGAAGTTAGGAAACCAATTAGGAGGCTATTACAATAATACTTCTGACAAATGATGAGAGCCTGAACTAGGGTTAAAGTGTGGATGGAAAGAAGAAAAATTTAAGCTACATTTTGAAGGTAGGATTAACAGGACTAGGCAACTGATTGAAGTTTGTGGGGAAGAAGATGAGGGAGAGGGAAAAGTCCAGGATAACTCCAATGTTAACAATTCTGGGTGACTAGGAGGATGACAGGACCTTCAACAAAAATAGAGATGTTTGGAGAGGCAGATTAAGAGGGAAAGAGGAGAACCTTACTTTTATCAATGTGAGTAATCCCTTCATCCCTTCAAAATGCAAATCACAACCTCTGCATCCCTAGTACAGTTTCATGAGTTGCTGGAGCAAAAAAAAAAATTCCTCTCCTAATAACCCAACATTTGGTGATGAGCACCTCTAAACTTAACTAGAGAGGTTCTCAGATGACATTTTGTCATTGATTTGGTGTCCCAGCTGGTGGAACCTACCAGAGTTTGCTTTTCATTTTAACAGACTTTATGGTTCCCAACACAGTATGATGAGGCATTGGAGCAGAGCTTCTGTGAAAGAATATCTATGTGTATGTAGTTATTTATAATAGCCATACACATATATAACAAGAAATGGAGTGTGATGAATAGAGAGCTGGTCTTGAAACTGAGAAGACCTGTGATACATAGCAAATTCACTCAACTCTCAGTGTTCTAGACCAGCACTTCTTAAGCCGTGGGTCACAACTCCATATGGAGCTTTGAAAAATTTGGCAACAGTAAAGGGTTTCTCAGTGTGAAACAACCAAAAACTAATTAAAAATCAACCGACTAATGCATCTGAGGTGTTTCTGTCAGTACTTGCCCATGTTGTATCATACAACTTCACTGCAGCCTTGGTTCTGAACACAAAGCATGCATACGTTTCACTATGCAAGCCCTCAGTCCACACATACACCAAGGAATGCTTTCAAAACACAAAATGGGGTCACAAATGGAAAAGGCTTAAGAAGCCCTGTTCTAAACAACTCTCTAAGACTGTAAATTGTAGAAAAGATGCTGATCTGTATTGGTAGAGGGAGTTTCCTCACCTTGGTCTTCCCCATGCCTGGCACCTGCATAGTAGACACTTAGTAAATGTGTATTGACTGACTGACTTGATTTATTCTTATATGTGTGTGTGTGTATGTGTATACATACAGACATTCATATTTCACATAGAAGCAGAGTGTGGGTTTTGAAGAATTAACAGGACATCTGGAGCAAATGTTTTACGGGCAATGTTTCATTCAATCCAAATAGCCCTCTTAGAAGAGGGGAAGTTAAAGTGAATTTAAAGGATGGAAGAGAAGTTATTCCAGGAATAGCCATCAGTTGCAGGTGCTTGAAGAGAATAAAGAATGTATGAAGGAGTTGGATTTGCTTTTCCTGGAGCAGAGGCTATAGAAGAAAATGAAGGTCTTAAATCAGGGAGGGGAAACGGTCAGCCTTAAAGGCTCTAAAGGGCTTAGAGTTAGAGGAGAGATTATTGAATCCAGTCCCCTTATGTTATAGAAAAGTGAAGTAGGTCATTTGTCCAAGGTCCCAGAGAGCTGGGTTTCAAACTTAAATCTTATGGTTCCAAATTCAGCATTTTTTCCACTAGATCACTATCATATTGCCTGTAGTCTAACTTAAGCCAGTTTTCTAATACTTGTATTACCAACTTCCAGGGGTGGTTTTGAGGAAAGTGCTGTATAAACTTTAAAGCACTTTAAAGCCATGATCAGGCTCCAGGTTTCCCCCTTTCCTGCAGGTTTCTATCCTGTCATCTTTTGAGAGCCGGCTAATGAAGCTAGAGAACTCTATCATCCCTGTACATAAGCAAACAGAGAACCTACAGCGATTACAAGAGAATGTGGAGAAGACCCTGTCCTGTCTAGACCACGTCATCAGCTATTACCATGTGGCCAGTGACACGGAGAAGATCATTAGGGAAGGGTGAGCCCAGCCCAGCTTTCCATACCATTATTCTTACCAGGATCAGAGAATCTGTTCCATGCGGTGGGGGTATCTACAATATTGATTCCCTTCACCAAACATGACATCTTGAATCTCCTTCCTCTTAAACCCAGAAGAGTACAGTCTTCCCTGGTTTGCCACAGGAATTCCTAAGTATCAGAACTGCTTAGTGTTGTGAGGTGTCTACAGCTACCCTCCCCAGCTAACCAGAGTGGTTTTCTTTTATAGCCCCACAGGAAGGCTGGAGGAGTACTTGGGATGCATGGCCAAAATCCAGAAGGCAGTGGAGTACTTTCAGGACAACAACCCTGACAGCCCAGAACTGAACCGTGTGGTAAAGGGGCTTCTTTCTGCTCAGTCTACTAGTACTGATCAAGAAACATGAGAAGAAATAGAACTTATTTTTGAGGGTAATATGGTCAGATATGGAGAATCTAGTGAACCATGCCCAGCTGTTCCCATCCAGAACCAGCATAACTACCAACATTTGAACTCATCACTAATTTAGGTGTACCAAGTTATACTCAAGTGCAAAATGATTGGTGTGGCCCAGAACTAAGGTGGGGATCAATTTGGAAACATTTCCTGGAGGACATGAATTTGAAGAAAGTAAGATTGTAGAAAAGAGTGGAAATAGCATTTTAGAAAGCAGTACTTAATGGTCAGAGAGTCTTAGGGCCACAAAATAATTTCAAGGTCAGTGTAGCAGCAAGCACCCTAGCATACCCAGGGTGGTTGCCAACACAGGTTCCTAGATCTGCTTTTCTAAAGGAAAGCAACTCAAAATGGGCTAACAATCTTGCTTTAATCAAACATATGTCATTTACCTAGTTCAGGGTAAAAAGGTCAGCACCCCAAACTTCAGAGAATACAGAGGTTATAAGCAGACAAAAAATACAGAGAAACAGTTCAGCAAACAGGCTTCCAACTGTCTGACCATTATATCCATACCTAGTCAGTTAACAGAGAGGGAAGTTGAAAACCCGACATCTGGGTTTTCAAAGCCAGAGAGCTCAATGGCTGCCCAGAGTCTCATCTGGTCAACTCACAAAACTCTTCTCAAAGTGAGCCCCAAAACAAAATCTCACATCAGGGTATATATAGCCTTCTGGATCAGAGAATGTAACAACCCTCTTGTCCCACTGCCCAATCACAAAGCATCAAGGCGAAGGCATTCCTGAAAACCAAGCCTTCTGCCACAGGCTCCATGTGACCACATTCAGCCTACTAGGGGGCAGAGTATATTTTCAAATCAAGGAAGATTCTCAGAGTCACTTAAGCCTATCAAAGAACCTAGGGTCAGGGAAGATCTTAAATTCCCATTCCCATAACAGTCAGTCCATCCCCTCATTTTACAAGTGAAGAAACTGAGACCCAAATGACTTACATAAAGTCATAAAGCTACTAAGTGCCTAAGGCAGTACTTGAACCAGATCTTCCTGACTCTAAATGGATCAATCTATCCACTATACTGTGCTGCCTGTAAATGGTGTTAAATATCATTCAACATATGTTCAACAGCATGCTAGGTACTGTGCTAAATTCTGAATAAAGGCCCAGAAATTGGTAAGGATGAGTTTGTTGGTGAGACAGTGAATGATTTTAAAGTCAGACCAGCATAGAGAGAAAGTAGGGTTAGAATGTAGCATGTTGGGAGAAGACCTTAAAACCCATACTTAGGAACTGCAGAACTGTGTAACCTGTTCTTGTTGTGGTGCTGTTTACTTTACTATTTAGATATATCCATATTTTTATCAGTGTTGATTCCTCCCCCCATGTCATTTTTTTTTCTAAAAAAAAAAAAAATGGAATAGACCGAGAAGCTGGGACTAGGGAACTATATCTTCTCTTCCCAAACAGGAAGTTCCATTGTAAGAAATTAGGATATCAGATGCAGAAATAAATAAAAATTTTAAATGTCAGTCAAGAACATATTTTGATCATAGTTTATAGAATTCTGTACATAGGGATGGTGTCAGGCAAGTGGAGCTTCCTTCAAAAGATCCCTAGTTTCATCATTGTAGGTTCTCCCTCCCAGGATAAGATTGCAACCGATCCATGTCTTCTGAGTGATTTTTTTGTCCCTGAAAGAATATAGATTTGAACTCAGGAGACCTGAGTTCTAATTCCAGCTTTGTTATTGTCTGTCTGTGTGACTTTGGTCAAATCATTTAACGTTTCTGGACTTCATTATGCTTATTAATCAAATGAGGGGAGAGTTGGGCTAAATCAAAGGTCCTCAATTATTTTGGGTGCCATGGCCCTTCTAGTCTGATGAAGGCTAGAAGACCCCTTCTTGTAATGTTTTGTTGCCATTTATAATTAGAGGAATTGCTAAATTTTAGTAAGAAGTTAGTAAAAATTAAGATGTAATTTTTTTTCTTATCCAAGCCCACAGACACTCCACTACCCCCTCACAGTTCTAATGAATCTCTGGGATCTTTCTGGCTCTGAACCTAGGGTCGTTTCATCCTTTTGTAAAGTCTTTGCTTATGCTGTAGAGCAGAGCTGTGTCAAACTTGTTCCCCCAAAAAAACAAAACTCAGATTATAACATAATTGGGAAATGTTTAACAAAATTTTAAAAATTACTATAGAAAATAGATAATGCTGATATATAGTTTTTCTAAGTAATACATGGCCACAAGATGCCATTTTTATTTGAGTTTGACTCCGCTGGTCAAGAGGAGCTTCCTCCAGGTCTTTTAGGACTTTGTCAGTACTGATACTCAGGTATTGCAGTGGTAGTTTTGGTGGAAGAGTAGGAGAGTAGGAGAAGCACCCCCAAAACCAGCAGATTTGGTCCTTACCCTCAAGGGGCTTCCCAGGAAACAATATATATCCATTTGTAAGAATATTAATAAAACAACATAGTGGTGAATATAAATTAGCACCAGGAAGTGAGAACATTATTGAGTCCCTGCTGTGTCTGGCAGGAATATGTGAATGGAACTGAGGGCAGAGTCATCTGGGCAGGTTGGATGTGGGCGTATCAGAATCGGTCTGAAACTTTCAGCAATGAATGTGAGAGTAGGTGTTTAAGGAGTACAAATGGCCTGTGTGAAGGCCTCAGTGCAGAAGCAAGGTTTACTGGCTTTACCGGTAGGAGATTAAACATTCTCTTTCCTGTAGAAATTCCTTTTTGAGCGTGGAAAAGAGTCCCTAGAATCCGAGTTCCGAAGTTTGATGACTCGGCACAGTAAGGTCGTCTCACCGGTGCACATTCTGGACCTGATCAGTGGGGAAGATGACATGGAGGCTCAGTATGATATGACCCTGGAGCACCTCTCTGAGAGTGTGCTCCATGATGTAATTCGGATTTCCCGCTGGCTGGTGGAATATGGCAGGAACCAAGGTAAGAGAGCCTGTCCAGACCCTGCGTATAGATTCTAGATGCTGCAGAGCTTTCTGCATTGGGGGCTGAAGTCACCGGGCTCTGAACTCGGACTGTGAAGCAGACGGCAGCCAGTCTTGCCTTGAGAGATTTGGCCATCTGGCCAGGAAGACAGACAGATGCTGTTTGAAAAAGCCCTTAGCAGGGTCCCTAAACACCATGCCTCCGTTTGCTCTTGTCTCTCCTCAGATTTCATGAATGTTTACTATCAGATCCGTTCCAGTCAGCTGGACCGCTCAATCAAGGGCCTGAAAGAGCACTTTCGGAAAAGCAGCTCTGCTTCTGGTGTTCCCTACTCCCCTGCTATTCCCAATAAGAGAAAAGACACACCCACCAAAAAACCAGTCAAACGGCCAGGTGAGCCCCTATTGTGACTCATCTAACAGGACAGGGCCTCAACTTCCCTACTGTACCAGGATTTGAATTCCTTCTGGAATGGTGCTGGCTAGCAGAAGTGACTTGGCTGCTATGACAGCTCTAGGAAGATTGTCTTTGTGGTAGCTCCTAGGTACCTGAGAAGAAAAGCGGGTGTCTTTTCACCTAAGAAGGATCAAAAGGATGAGAGCTACCCCTTCCCTCCCACAGAAGTACTTGGTCTTACATAAGACTTCTTCAGAATAGAAGTCAAAAGATCTCTGGGAATCCCGGGTGTCCTAGGAACTCTGAAGAGAATAGAGCAGAACATTAGTTTATTGGGTCATCTTCCTGGTTCTACCTTGCCCATCATCTGCTTGGTGTTTTTAGGGACATTTTCGTTTTTGAAGCCGGGCAGTTCTCTCTGGATATGTTCTTGGGAACAGAGCATACTGAGTTCCCCTTGGGGAGGAAGGGGGTTTAACCTTTGGGTTTCATTACAGTGTCAGTGCTGTGTCCTGAGGTATTCTAGGGGAAGATAGTTAGGATAAGGACTAGCACATGGAGTTGCTGGTATCTTAGGAGATTAGTTTACTCTTTGGGGTTTTTTTTCTCTCTTTTCTCCTTATTCCTGTGTCCCAAGAAGTGTACATGCCAGGGAATCAGTGCTGCTATATGTCAGTCACAGCTTGCCAGACCTTGTTATTTCTGACACAGGAAACTTTTCCCTGAGTAAGAGGCTGTTAACACATGGCCCAAGGTGGTACTGGGATATTTCAGAAGGAGGATTCTACTGTACCATCAGAGCCCAAGGAGCCAGATTTCTGTATTTCCTGCCCCTACTAACTACTCCAGAAGATCAGATTGCCCGCTAGCAATCCCAAAGACCCCCCCCTTACCATTCCCATGGCAATGGATTTTGGAGTGATAGCAATACTTCCTATTTATATAGTACTTTAAGTTTTATAAAATGCTACCCTCACAATAGCTTTGTGTGCTGTAGAGTTTGTTGGTTAGCCCAAGACCCCAACCCAGCCTTCAGTCTCATTCCTTATCTTTAGCCTTACCCATATACTGTGTGAGGAACTGCGTGCTCACACTTGAGAGAGAGAAGCCTACTTCCTCTTCTTTTCCAGAGTTCTACAAAATCGTACTGTTGAGTCTGAACTAAGTAAACTGACTCATATCAGTGTCCAGAATCTGTGCTCTCTAGAGCTAACCTGAAGAATCAGGAAGCTGCAGCTTGGTACTCTAAGCCTGCAGGTCCTTGCTTCCCTCCCTCCCACATAACTGTCCCAGGCCAACCCCCTCAGGGTGCCTGCTACAAACAATAAAATAGTGTACTGGTAGAGTGTTGCAGCCATGTCTCTGATAGCATTGAACCAAGTGTCCCATGCAGAGGTCACATCTCCATTCTTTTTCCCACAAAGATTAGTTGTGGGATATGGAATCTCAGTCCTTTGACACTTGTCCTCTGCCTGTCTACTCCGCCCCACCGCCACCCCCGTATTTTGCTTCCTCATTCTTTGCCAGCCTCTTAAAACCTTGATTTTGCTGACTGTGGACAGCTCTCCATCCTTCTTGGAGACACTCTCTCAGGAAGTAGTGACCTGACCCCTTTGCCAAAGTGAGAATATAACCTGCTCTTGGCTTGTAAGCATGAGAGGAAAAACTCCAGATAACATCCAAGAGCCAGCTTCAGGTGGCATCTCAACAGCTACCCAATACCAGGGTTGCAGAGGATCTTTTGTTCTAAACTCTGAGGAGGTGAACTAGGGTGGTCATGAGAGAGATCACTGACACCACCACTTGTGGAACTAACTGTGTCTGGCTTTAAGAGGAGCTGGAACAAGAAACTAGCCCTGTTCTCGTAGCCCTGATAGACTTGGCAGATGCTCTAATGAGGTCCTAGTTTCCTGGTCCACACTGATGTATCAGTTAATTTCCCAGTTGGTTGTTTTGCTCCTGGGTCCAGCACTCGATTCTGACTGGCTCATTAGCATGGCTGTTTGTGTGTGAGAAGGACAGGGCAAGGACAGGAGATGCTGAGCGCTGGCAGCAGAGTTCATCTTTTAATAACTCAGTATGTTGCTGAGATTCAAGGAAGAGCTGAGCTGTTAAAACCTTCCTAAAGTGGGGAGTGGCCAGTTCCTAGGAGCCTGCTGCAGAGCACATTTTGATTCCAGAGTAGAGGGTGTCAGGGTTGGCTGGGAGGAAGAGGAGTCCCTAGGGGAGAAAGAGAAATATCGAAGAAATAAGAGTTGAGCCTTTTTCCTTTCCCACCTACTCATATACACGTTTTGTTCATCAGTTTGCTTTGTTCATTTAGACATTTTATTTGACTTTTCCAAAGTTTTCTTTTTGGAGTGTCTTGTTCACACAGCAATGTCTGACCCAGGAAACTGCTGGCTTCATGATATTGTTTGTGAAGTTTTAACCTGACACTAACTGTTGTGTTTTTTTTCCTCCCATGCCAAGAATGTTTAGCCCACTTCTCAGTCCTTTCTCCACTTCCCATGTTGTGGCTTCTGTTTGGTCCTCTCTTGGCTTCCAGGTTTTTCCAAGTTCCTTGGGCAGTTTCAATGACCTATTGCTCCAGGGAGACCCATGGCCAATGTTATATTGGCCTTTGGGCCTCTCTGCCTTCAACCTTGGGCTTTCATCTCCCAAAGTTGCTTGGACCCTTTTCACTAACTTCTAGATTCTGCGTCTCTTTTTCTGTTTGAATCTTGAAGACTAGCACTGAGCATGCTCACAGAACCCTCTCTAGATTGTGGGGATTAAGCAGTATGTCTGCTAGCTTCTAGTAGAGCCTACTCCAAGATCTTCAGGAGGGCCTCTTCTGGGAGATCCAGCATACAAACTCTCTACTGTGGGCACGCAGAAGGGCAGACTCCTTGGTAGCACTTCTTTTCCAGGCCCCATGCCTGTTATGGTTAAAGTGCCACACAATGAGTCGCATCTTGTTCTCTGCCTCTCATGATGGGGCTCTGCTCAGATTCTCTCCCTCACCTGCTCTGCCTCCTAAGATTTACCCAATTTCAGGAGGATCTGGGCTCAAGGAACACTTTAAGTATTATTTGCTTCTAAGATGCCAGGTACTTGACTTTGGGACAGAGTGCTTCTTTTCCCTTATCTCACACCCCTAAGCTACAGGTGCCACCCTGGGAAGTGGCGGGGATCACTCTGGGCATGCTTACTGTTGTCAAGCTGGGTGTTGTGGGCCTTTGGGACTGGTGGAGGGCTGCTGCTGTTTTCTCTCACTCATTTCCTAGGTCTTCTTGTCTCCTCTCTGTGTGACTCTGGTGACAGGGACGATTCGTAAGGCTCAGAACCTTCTGAAACAGTATTCTCAGCATGGTCTAGATGGGAAAAAGGGGGGTTCTAACCTCATTCCTCTGGAAGGTAATCACCCCATATTTCCGTCTCCTTTCCACCCACTCCTTGACTGTGTATCCTATTCATTTGGTAGGGCAGAGCCTCCGACCATTCTGGGGCCCCCAACCCTTCCCTGGGTTGTGGGGGTAACCCTTCTTTGTGTAGCTATGATAAGAGGGGAACATGGGTGGGAATTGCAGTATATTGGCATCACACTGGCTTCAGCTGGCATGGTGGCATTTTTCCTGATGCTTAGTCTAGCCCTGTCTGGCTGACGGCAGCTCTGCCCTCCCGGAGGACACCTTGCCCCTTCCCTCCTTGTCTGTTCCTGTTTCCCTCTGTTTGAACTCCAGAAAAAGTTCTGTGCCAGTGGAGCAGCCCTTTCACATTCACATTGACAATGCAGGACTAAATTACCCCAGCCCCCTTTGAGAGGAATGGTAAACGAAGATGGATATGACCAGATCACTGGACAGGGCTTGTCTCCCCACTTCACCTGATTAGCTACTCTTAGCAGAACTGAATCTGTCCCCAAAGTGGGGGTGCCTCTGCCATGGTGGCACCAAGAAGGCTTCTGTGCCTATTCAAACTAGCAGCAACATTATTGGATGGTGGAGAAGTTTTCTCTCATTCTGTTTCTAAAGGGGTTGGGAGGTAGAGATGAAGAAGCTCCCTTAGACCCAGAGGTGTCAGAAAGCCCCCAGCTTCTCTAATCCCCTTTTTTCTCATGCTTGGATTTTCCTTCTCAGCCTCCAGGCTAGGAGTGAAATGGGAAAGATGTCACTGTTAGAGGGGATTCCATGGGGCACTGCTGGTCAGGCTTGAAAAGGCTGTTCCAATGGCAATTTGAGACATAGGAGGGGCTCAGAGCCTTCTCCCAAGTCTCCCTATTCCCCATCACCCCATCAAGTGTTGCTCTTCTGGAGACTGAGAGGTTCCCACCCCTAAGAGACAGCCCATTCAGTCCCCTGGATAAACCGCTTGTGTTTGTGCGGCCAACATCTCGCTAGGTCACGAGCATGATTTCCGAGTTAAGCATCTGTCCGAGGCCCTGAACGACAAGCACGGGCCACTGGCTGGTGAGTACTGTGGCATAACCCCATAACCAGCTGTCGACAGCTTCCTTTGCAGCATCTCCCACTTTGGGGCCAACATCTTGGCTGGACCCCTTGGCTTTTGATGGCCACTATCCTCCTTATTATCTTCTCTCTTTGGCTGTAGTTCTTGTTTTGCCACCCTCCTGATGAGGGTACCACTGCCTCAGGAGAGTGGAAAGACACCTCTCAGTGACCAGGGATGGAGATGGAGAAGAAGCCAGAGCTACAGGGAGGCTGGGCAGCAGGAACAGAGCGGGATGACAGCTGCTTTCCACCTGATCATAGCCCCTTGGCTCTGGCAGCAGCCCCAACCCTGAATCCCATGGACTTCCGCCTCCCTCTCCCAGCTCTGAGTGCCCATGGCTTCTCCCAGGCTAGCTTTGTTGCTGTTCTTACCTGTGAGAATATTCTTGCTGGCTACTGCTATTGGGACCCCTTCTCTTCTCCCTTGGGGTTCTGGCTTCAAGGGATCCCTCCCTCTCCATCATATTTGGATGGAGGGCAGAGCTAATGTATTTTCTCAGGTTTTGGCCACCAGGTCATTTGGCTACTGGGGGCAATATGTTTGCCACTGTCTCCTTTCCTCCCGGTGGTGTTGCTGGGGGACGCCATGCCAGGGCTTTTCCTGAAGCTTGTTCTACTGGTAACTGCTATCAGTGTATTGGCCTATGGAAGGAAACACTATTTCTTCAGTAGGAAAAAGGAGCTGTGTTCAGTTCTCCTGTAGTGAATATTGCCGGCCCACTATGCCCTAGGGCTTCCTCCTAGCCAAGACCTCTCACAGTCCTTAGCACTTGGCAGCTGGGTAGGACCTAGCCTTGCCTTTCTGACAAAGGAGATTGAGGGATCTCTTCCTCCCTGCACCTTTAAGGGATATAGATGTTCTGGGTATATACACTTCATTCTGTGTTCAGAGTTAACAGGAGAGAGGTAAGGCTCCCCATTTTCCTTTTGTCCCCTTACATCCAGTATGCACACATTTTCCAGATAGAGGGGACAAGCTGCCTCCACTTTTCATGTTGCTGGTCTGGGCAGCAGGCAGAAGGCTTGGGGGGTAACTCATTCCAGAGTGAACACTGGGCTGGGAGTGAAGTTGCTCCCTAAGCCAGTGGCTCAGGGGTCATGTTATTCCCACAGGGAGGGATGACATGCTGGATATGGAAATTGATGCCTACATCCACTGCGTCAGTGCCTTTGTCAAGTTGGCACAGAGCGAGTACCAGCTGCTGATGGATATCATCCCTGAGCACCATCAAAAAAAGACCTTTGACTCCCTTATCCAGGTCCTAGCTTTGCTTCTACACAAATTCTCTGGGCCCCAGCTCACCACTCTTATTCATGGCTGCTTAGTCAGAGCCCTGTCGAGATTTTCTGAAGCTTGTAATGGTATTGTTTTTCATAGCCCTCTTTACCCCAGCCATCATTGAGCCCCCAGAAAACCTCTGTTGAGTTCTTTTCTTTCCAAGTCTTAAAAATATGGCCCCCAGCCCCACTCCCTAAGAGGACATGCCCCACCTCCTACTTTACCCATCATCTCCTTCCCATCTGGATGCCTGTCTTCAGTGAACTATGCTGAATTGCTTCCTTCTGATCTCTTAGGATGCATTGGATGGACTGATGATGGAGGGAGAGAACATTGTGTCAGTTGCCCGGAAGGCCATCATCCGTCATGACTACTCAGCTGTGCTCACAGTTTTCCCCATCCTACGGCACCTTAAACAAACCAAGCCTGAGTTTGATCAAGTACTTCAGGTATGTGGCAAGGAGATGATTATGGGGGAAAAGCAAGGAAGGTGGGGACATTATACTCAGCTTCAGCTTTGCCTTCCCCATATTTCTTTTCCCTTAAGCCTCCTGTTTAAATCTATAAGCCAAGTCGTCAAGCATATATTCAATGCCTACTGTATGTTAGTCTGGGGAGACAAAGAAAGACAAAAAACCCAGTCCCATCTCTCAAGGAGCTCACAGGCTAATGGGGAATGCAACATGAAAACAACTGTATGCAAACAGGATGAAACAAGATGCTTTGGGGGTCGTCACAGAGGGAAGGCATTAAGGCAGGCTGGGGAAGGCTTCTTGCAGAAGGTGGGACTTTAGTTGAGACCTGAAGGAAGCCAGGGAAGCCTTCCTGGAGATGGAGATGAGGATGGAGAGCCTTGTGGGCATCATCACCAGATGGAGAGAGTGTATGGAGGGGAGGAAGGTATAAGAAGATGCCTCCCCTGCCATGAGACCTTTCCTGATCTCCTGCTGGTTAGCACTCTGCTTTGTGTTCATCTTACATATATATATATATACATATGTGTGTGTGTATAGATATGTATATATTTGCATTGACTTGGGTCTGCAAGTGTTGGTCCACACTCATAGAATAGAAGCTTCCTAAGGGCAGGGACTTTTTTTAATCTTTGTGTCCCTAGAGCCTAGCATAGTGTCTGGCACACAGACACCTAATACACGTTTGTTATAGCAGATAGAACTTGGGGATTTAGGTGTTTTCATTTGATCCTCCCAGTAGCTCTCTAAGGGCAAGTAACAAGAGCTTTACTCCCCCATTTTACAGATGAGGAATCTGAGGCTCAGAGGGGTTAACTGGTCCCAGGTCATACCACTACTTGAGTGACAGATCTGGGAATTGAACCCAAGCTTTCTGATTCTAAATCTAGCATTCTTGCCCTTCTACTGTGCTAACCTTTTCCCACTCTCCATTCCACTGTTCATCTTTCCAGCTAGGGACCAGCCCACATTCATCTTCTGCATGGCCCATGGCAGGTGGGAGCAGGTAGCCTGTAGTCAGTGCAGAAAGGGAAAGTGCATATGCCAAGCCAACCCATAGGGAGTGAGGGTGGAGCTGGGAGTCACCTCCAGAGAACTTCCTGGTGCTCAGCTGCTGGAGGGCAGTGGGCTCTTCCTCACTGTCCAGAGTTTCCCCCTAGGGCACAGCTGCCAGCACCAAGAACAAGCTGCCAGGACTCATCACCTCCATGGAGACCACTGGTGCCAAAGCCCTGGAGGACTTTGCTGATAATATCAAGGTACCTTTTCTTCTAGGCCAGGGCAAGAGCTGGGAGTGGGGTGTTGGCTAAGGACATCTGAATGACCTGGTATGGCAGATGGGGTTCTGTGCTGCCAGTTTGGAATACACCACCACATGCTTAACTTTTTTTCTTAGGACTGGCTTCCAGATCCCTTTTGGTACTAGGAAGTGCTTGTCTAACACTTCCCTGCCCTTTTTCCTTGTTGTGGCTTCAGGGCCCCAGCTCAAGGAATTGGGGTGGATTTTCCCAGCTCCTGTGGGCCTAGTAGCTGTCTGCCAGCAGGGACCCCAGGAAGCAGGAGGAGGGAGGGAGAGACCTCCAAGGTAGAAAACCACTATGGGAAACCAGAGAGGTATCAGTCACTCTTAACTTCATGATGGAATTCTTCTTTCCACAGAATGACCCAGACAAGGAGTACAACATGCCCAAGGATGGCACTGTGCACGAGCTCACAAGCAATGTAGGTGCTGCTGGGATAACCCTTGTGGTTGGGAACAAATGGACTATAAGAAACACACTGCAGCTAGGTGGTGCAGTGAATAGCGCATTTGCCCTGGAGTCAGGAGGACCTGAGTTCAAAGCCGGCCTTAGACATTTAACACTTACTAGCCATATGACCTTGAGCAAGTCACTTAACCCCAATTGCCCTGCCCTCCCCCCTCCAAAAAGCAAAAAGAAATATCCATCAAGGCTGAGTCATCTTGCAGCATCCTGAGCATTTGGCTTGGAAGATCCTGCCTTTGTGCCTCCTGAGCATTGGGCAGGGTTGGGAATGGGCAGCTGTAGTTTTTACTGCCCTTAAATGAACAGTATCCCTTTGCATGGCAAGCCAGAGTACATCATTGAAATCTCTGCAGCCTATGCGTTGCTCGAGGGAGGAGGGGCCTTGGGCTTTGCAGGCTCATGCCAGTACTCATCTTGGTTAGTCTGGTGATGGGAGCAATAACTGCCCTCCTCCTCGGCCTAGGGGGATGGGGTAGATTACCAGTTGGGATTTTGAACTCTGTGAACCCAACTCTTATTCTGTAATTCATTCTCTCTCCACTTAGGCCATCCTCTTCCTTCAGCAGCTTCTGGATTTCCAGGAAACAGCTGGTGCCATGCTGGCCTCACAAGGTACCATTTTCCTCATCCACAGCCTTCTTGCTGCTCACACCTCCCTCTGGGCACTCTTGGCCTCAGGCTCTGCCCACCAGAGACCTCTCATCTCGAGGCAGCTCTGGGTTGAGGGAAAGGGCAAGGGATTGTTTTCTGTATAGCTACATAATATGAAAAATTCTGAGAGGCCCAGTCAAGCAATTCTAATGGGGATTGGGAAGCCAAAAGAGCCTGGAAGATGGTGGGTGGGGAGGTGTGACTGAGTGTTCTATCCTCACACCACTCTGACGTTCTGTCCTGACACTTCTTTAATTTTCTTGGCTTTTAGCAATGACAATCACATGTCTCAGGAGGGTTTCATATGGTCCCACCTGCCTCCATGTTTTTCTACCTCTTCTCCTTACTCTGTACTCTGTCTTGTCCACCTGTTCTGCTTTTAACAGCTTCAGACAGTTTGCCTTTTCAGTGCCTAAGGAGTTGGGCTTCCTCCTCAGCATCTATTTCCAGGTCCTCCAAGCCAGAACCAGGCTAAAGATCTGTCATGATAGGCCCAGGGCTTGGGAGACAGGGGTGGTGGGTGAGCTTTTGGGGGTCATCAGAGCCCAGTGAGTGTGTCCCCCATGTGTCTCCCTATTCTCCCTCTTCAGGGAGTGGAGATGTTCGAAGTTCTGTTTTATTCCCTGGGTTACAGAGAGCGCATTCTGATCTGTGTGTGCTCAGGCTTTCTTGGGGTAATGAATATCTGCTTGCTTCTGAATGAGATCGCTATTTCTAACCTATTTTTTTGCACTTTGCATCTTTCTGTTTTCTCTCTCTTTTCTCCTTGCCTCCCTTTTCTGTCTGCTCTGCCTCTAACTCCGTAGTCCTTGGGGACACATACAATATTCCCTTAGACCCCCGAGGTAAGCAGTGGGGATCTGGTTCCTCATCCCTTCTCCTCCCTGTAGGGCAGTTGGAGTTCTGAATTGATCAACAGAACAGAATTTGGGGTGGTCTTTGAGGATTTGGGTGGAAGTTGGAGAGGGAGGCTCCTAGTCTCTTCAGGGGAAGTTCTAGACATTGGTTCCTTCTTTCAGTTGGTTGGGTTGGAGCTCATCCTGACAGCAACCTTGCTGTCTTTCCCCTGCCCAGTAACTGCACCCACTTTCCAGTCTGGCTGTGGCCTTACCCCTTCCTACCCCCACTCTCCTTCTGTCCCTTGGACCTTATATCTGCAAGAAGGGTTGGATGAAGAGAGGTTGTGAGAAAGGCACAGTGGGGAGGCAGGAAGGATCCTGTTCCTAGATTTTCCCATTGGGATCGAGGATTAGTGGGATGAGTGGGTCTTACCCACTTTGCCCAGTGGAGGGGATGTGGCCAGAAGTATTTTCATATCCCTGCTCCGCCAGCATTTACACGTGCCATATTCTCTGGTGGTCTTAACTTGCCTGTTCCTGGGGCTCATCCCTGATGAAGGGCCCGGCTTATCAGGGGAGAGTTGGACCAGCTTGATGTCTCCCTCCCTTCCTTTGAAGTTCTTCCCTGGCCCTTGCAAACTGGCAGGTCCATTGTTCGGCAAGCCAGACACCTCTGTTCTCTGCTGTCCATCAGGATAACTTGTCCAAGGCTTTTCTTTTCACAGAGACAAGCTCCTCTGCCACCAGCTATAACTCTGAATTCAGCAAGCGACTACTAAGCACCTATATCTGTGAGTATTCTGTCTGACTCTGCCAGTTCCTGCCAGCTCCTGGGCCTGCCAGCTTCACAGGCCTCTAAGCCTTACCTTGTATACTCTTCACCTGTTCCTACAGCCCCTCTAAAGAGGGTTACACCTTGACTTCTGATTCCGAGGCCTAAAGGAAGCCAGATAGATCCTGAAGGCTCAAGTCCCAGGGTCATGACATTTAGTATAGCAAGGTCTAAGATGTGATAGGGAGCGGGGCCATGGTAGCCTCTGACCCTGCCATGTAATCATGGGTGGGACTGTGGTTTGCAGGTCCCTGACTTGCTGCTACACAGGCTCCCCTAGCTTGACTCCATCCCTTTCTGTGTAGGTAAAGTTCTCGGCAACCTCCAGCTAAACCTGCTCAGCAAGTCCAAGGTATACGAGGACCCAGCTCTAAGGGCCATTTTCCTGCACAATAACTACAACTACATCCTCAAGTCCCTGGAGAAGTAAGTGTGTCAGCACTACTGTCCCCAGGCATCACTCACATGCCTCTGTCCTTCTTCATGCTCTCAGGTCTGGTCCCTCCAGCCCTATAGTCTTGCGTTTTTTTCCTCTCCTTTAAACATTTTTGAAGCCTTCTTTACTGTATATACGAGTGAGAATGATGAGAAGTGTTTACTGGACAGAGCTGCCTGTGCTGAAGGCTTTTTCTCTTAAATTCTGACCTGGGTCCCCAAGGCTGGCTTTAGCTCTTTCCTCCTGGCAAAGAGAGAATAAAAGATTCCCCCCTGGCTATTGTGACAAGGCTTCATAGGGCATCTACTGAAGCTGCCCCTTACCCCCTTTGCTCCAAAGGTCTGAACTCATCCACCTGGTGGCAGTGACCCAGAAGACAGCTGAGCGTTCATACCGAGATCACATTGAACAGCAGATCCAGACGTACCAGCGCAGGTCAGATAAGTTAGGTCCTCCCACTCCCTACTCCACCCCTTTCCCCTCTTCTGTGCTGTCCTCTCCCATGACTCTTTATGCTCCCTATTCAGTTTTTATTCCAGGGTAGCATGTGGGAAAACTACAGCCACCGAGGAGTGAGGCCTCTCAGGCCCCACCTGACTCATTGCTTGGTTTCATCCTACTTTGGGGGTGATACTTGATCACTGATGCTGAAACATCAAGGATCATTTTCCCTCTGTAGCCAAATAGACTATTCTATTCAGAGCTAAACCTTATTTAAGAATAAGAGTAGTTGGGGCGGCTAGGTGGCGCAGTGAATAGAGCGCCGGCCCTGGAATCAGAAGGCCCTGAGTTCGGAGCCGGCCTCTGACACTTAATCCACACGAACAAAAAAACCTAGCCGTGTAACCTTGGGCAAGTTACTTAACCCCAATTGCCCTAAAGGGGCGGCTAGGTGGCGCAGTGAGTAAGAGCACCGGCCTCGGAGTTTGGATGACCCGAGATCCGATCCGGCCTCAGAAAATGAGCACCCACGAATAAATGATGACTAGCCGTGTAACCTTGAGCAAGTTACTTAACCCCAATTGCTTTAAAAAAAAAAAAAAAGAATAAGAGTAGTTGAAGTCGTTCAGTAAACTGAAATAAATCAACTAATTAGAATTTTAGAGGGCTGGGATAATTTATAGGCCAAGTGACTAACGAAGTGCAGCAAAGTTTACTCATATCCAGTTCATATTAGAGTTAATATACAGTATGCAGATAATTAAGGTAGAGAAATATACACACAGAATGGGAGAGATGAGAAAGGGTGGGTCATAGAATCTTCTGAGCCTCTGTCTCATTCTGCTCCCTAATTCTATCTCTCCTCCTTCTTTCACCTTTTCTTTAGGTCTTTTTCTCTTTCCTTTTTCTCTTTCTCCTCTCTCCCATCTTGTGTATTTCTGTACTTTAATTGGCTGTAATTTAAAATTATATTCTGTAGTATTTGTTGAGCATTTTGTGTTCCTTGTTCCTTATAATTCCAAGGGGAAAATAGCCCCCACAATTGCTTTTTGATTTTGTTTGAACCAAGATTAAAGAAAAGAAAGAATGAAAACAGACCATTCTCCTTCCTGCCCACCCCCACCCCCACCTCTCCCCACACACATCTGGTTTAGAGGAAGAAAGAGATTAAGGGCTATGAGTATGTTTCCCCATGCCCTTCTCTTGCTCTTATATTCCTGCTCTTTTGTCTTGGCAGCTGGCTAAAGGTAACTGACTACATTTCTGAAAAGAATTTACCTGTATTCCAACCAGGAGTCAAGGTAAGCAGGACAGGAAGTATATGCTGGTCAGAGGGTAGGTTCAGCTGATAAAACAACTTGTCTTGCCACAGAAACTCAGAAGGATTTTTTTTTTATCCCCACTCCCTAAGCTTGGGAGTAAAATGGGCATGTGATTGCAGCTGTCTGGTCATGCTGGACTTTTTCTCCCAGAGAGAATTCTGGGAAGGGTACCTAGAAGCAGCCTGAGTGACCGGTGCAGCCCTAGGTGTGGCCACAGAGTAGAGGAATTATACCAACCCTTATTTGACTCACATTGTGGTACATTAAGAGACACCTAGGGTCTGTTTAACACAGATTAATACATTTTCATTTATTTTTGTTTCTTTTAAATTTTTTATTGCTATCTTTTGGATTGTATGCCTTCAAAATCACTTTCATTTACAAATACACCTTTCCAGCTTCCCTACCTAGAAAACCATAGCTTGTAAAAAAAAATGGGGGGAGGGAGAAGCAATGCCTAACTATACACACTGTATTCCATTCCTGTGGTTCCCCACCTCTTCTAGGCCACGTGTCACCTTGATCATTTTGCTTGGTTTGGTTTCTCTTGCTCTTTACACTTACATTGTCATGGTCCTTGTGTAGATGGTTTTCCTGCTCATCTCACTCTGCACCAGTACACACTTCCCTCTAGTCATCATATTTGTCATTGCTTACAGTACAGTAATCTTTCATTGTATTTATGGACCACAATTTGATCCTTTATTCCCCAGTTGATGAACACCTACTTTGTTTTCCATTCTTTGCTACTACAAAAAATGCTGCTCTAAGTATTTATTTGGATTTATTTGACCTTCCTGGGGCTCTGCCTAGCAATTGGACTTCCGAGGTGGATATTTTAGTGACTTTCTTAGTATAATTCCAAACTCCAGAATGGTTATACTGATTTACAGCTCCATGTCTGCCTGTGTCCACAAACCCTCCAACGTTGACTATTTCTATCTTTTGTAAGCTTTGCCAATTTGCCGGGGATGAAGCAAAACTTTAGTAATTTTGATTTGCATTTCTTATTAGTGATTTGGAACAACCTTTCCTACACTAATCATTTGCAACTCTTCTTTTGAGGATTGTGTGTATTGCTTTACTACTTACCCAAGGGGAAAGACTCCTGGTCTCATATATTTGTGTTAGTGCTGTATGTATTTTGAATATCAGACCCTTATCAGAGATGTTTGATGCAAAGATTAGTGCATTTTAAAGGGCACCAGCTCTCTTTGTTTGCCCCTGAGAACAAAATAATGTGAACCCCGATGTTTAGAATGCACTCTGATCAATCTCTAGCTCTGACAGAGCTGGCCAGCACCTGGTTGGACTTCACATGTCCCTATGGCATGTGCCAGATCAGAACAAAAGGTACCTGGGTGACTGTTACAGTATGCATGTTTTCTGATGTATCCTTTGTTTTCATTGTAATAAATTACAACTAAGTAATGGGCCCTAAGAGTTTTCATCAGGATAGGAACTTGGACCAAGAAGAGAAGCTGGAAGAATGATTATTTTGAGAGTGATCAGATAGGACAGGGAAGATAATCCGTTTTCACAGTGAAACAAGTTCATCTGTCTTCTCTCTTCTCTGTGTTCCTAGCTCCGAGACAAGGAGCGGCAGATGATCAAGGAGCGCTTCAAGGTGAGCCATGATGAACTCTCTCCTTTCTCAGCTGGTACTGTCATAGGAACTTGAGCCATTTGGTCACTGTCCCATTTCTTAGCTGACTCCTCTCTCCCCACATTCCCTGAAGGGCTTCAATGATGGCCTTGAGGAGCTCTGCAAGATCCAGAAGGCCTGGGCCATCCCAGACACTGAGCAGAGGGACAAGATCCGCCAAGCTCAGAAAACCATTGTCAAGGAGAATTACGGGGCCTTTCTGCACAGGTAGGTCCCCTTTTCTCCCTCTCCCGAGCCCCCAATTTCCTAGCCAAATATTTGTATTCTTGCTTAGCCCATTGACTCCAACAAAGGGCATAGGGAGATGGGCTGGGATTGGAAAATCGGTGTCCCCACCTTCTACCCTGGAGCATTTGGTGAGCACAGCACAGTGCTGAACCCTAAACCTGGAAATTTCCAGCAGGGAATCCTAAGATCCTAGACTAGGGGGTAGAGCTCTACAGCTGCCCTTTCCCTTTTTGATTATCCTATACCTGGGCAGGTATGCCAGCGTCCCCTTCACCAAGAATCCTGAGAAGTACATCAAGTACCGCGTGGAGCAGGTGGCAGACATGATCGAGCGCCTGTTTGACACATCAGCCTGATTCTGCCATGTCACTGTGGCGTCTCCAGGGCCCTCAGCAGGCCTTAATGCATTTATCAGACAGATAAACCAGGGTGCATACTGCTCTTTGGCTGAGTGAGTTTGAAGTCCTTTGGGGCAGGGATCTCTGTTTAGAGTTCTTATTCTCCATCTCTCCTTCCTCTTGACTGCTCTGCCTTAATTGGGCCTGTGGCCCCTCCCTCCCCACTTTGGTCCTGTTAACTGTCTCTGGGGGAGGAGGTAGAAAAGCAGACAAAGGACAGCAGAGCACCACTGCTTGTTGGGGGTTTTGTGTACGTGAAGAATGGCCCACTCTTAGGCAGAATCCCTGAGCTATGGGTTCAGATGCTCTTCTTAGCTCTCAAGCTCTGAGGGGTTGAGCCAAGGTCATCCTGCCCATTTGTCCTCTCCTTGAGCTGGATCATGAGAATTTAGTAGAAGAGGGAGGGCTGTGTTCCCAAGCTGAGGCCTTCCACAGCCCTTGGATGGGAACAGGCTCTCTTTACCTTTTCCTTCTCCTTAGCAATAAACATTAAAAGGTGGCAGGTATCACTCTCACTCTCCACTTCTCTGCTCTTCGAACATTACCTTTAGTTGCCATAAGCATCCTGGGACATTAGGAGAAGCTCATCCCTTCATTCTTTCTGTCAGTACCGAACTGTTTTCCCCCTAGCAAGAGGACTTAAAAGAACCCTTATTTCTCCCCAATCCTGCATTCCATATGGGTTTTTCCCATGTATTTATGGACTGAACTTGTCATTGTGCATGGTGTTCTTGTCTTCTCATTGCCATAGTGTAAATACCCCATGCTTCAGGATCAGGTAGACAACCTGGGCAAGTTGGGCACAGAGGGGTGAGGAGGTAGGAGTGGGAAAAACAGTCAAGCAGTATCGAGGATCCCAAGGCTAATGTGACCACACAAGGAGAGCTCTCCTTGGGGAGAGAGGAATCTGAACAAGAGAAAGCATGGAAACAGATGGGGAGAGTTCACAAAAGGCCCTGTGGAGAGGGGAGGTGGGCCAGAGATACATGGCCTACCCACCAATATGAAACAAGTTGTTTAGCCCTGCCACCTTTTTCTAAAACTGCTCCAAGTTAGTTTCCTTAGATGCTATAACCAGGTGAGGTCCAGGGCTGACAGAAATGGACAGAAGAAAAGCTGTGGAGGTCTGTGTGGGTACCCACCCAAGCCTGCCCTGAGGAGAATGGCCAAAAGAGCATGAAGCTACACTCAATCTCAGCAGAATGGTTTATTTCTCTAGTCATTTGCATGCTGACAGAGGGAAGCATTCAGGGATACCCTAAGCTAATGGGCTAAAGAGAGTGGACCTAGTATAGCCTTGACTTCAACTTTGGAAAACCAATTTGTCTGGACTGGATAAGTTCTTGAGAATCTTGAATCCAGTTTCTGGTGTTGCCCCTTTAGATCTTGGGCTTTACTCCATGAGGAATATCGTTAGCAGGAGGTGGGTCAGACTTGCATTCCCACCAGACCCAGACTATGACAAAGATGATGTGACTGCATCCGATAATAGCTACATACGTCAGCAAGAAGATGTGGTCCATGGCTTCAACCCAAGTCTTCCTTGGCTCCTCAGCTCTTCTTTGGGGCTCTGTGGGAGAAACACTAATAGTGGAGGCTGCCCTTCATGTGGCAGCATCTTCCACTGAAACAAGAAAGAAGACGAGCACAAGGGACCAGACTGCTGTCTTAGACCTGGAATCCTTTCCTTTTTTCTTTTTTTTGGGGGGGAGTGGGAGTGGGGCTATAGAGTTCAATCACTTTCCAGGAACTAAAACATGCATATGTGAGTAAAAAATCTCTGCCACAGATGTCCTTCTGAATCCTGTGTCCAGACTAGAAAGCCCTCGGCTATTCCTTATTTTAGAGAACTTCCTTAAGGAAGCTGGTTTAGGTATTACCCCCAGAAGTGTGAGTTCACTCTGACATCCAAGGGTACAAAGTGCTCTTCCTCTTTAGGCTGAACTGAGCTATCCAGATATAGTCTACTTCATTACTAGAAAGAGAATCAGTTGTTTTGGGTGGGGTTGGTATTTGTTTAGTTTTAAGGGAAACTCAAGGTGCTAGGCTTCTTCCTGCCCAGACTGCAGCCAGAATAAAGTCATCCCCATGCCTTTATAACTGTTCACAAAATAGGCTTCTAAGGCTTCCTTGTTTTCTTTTCATGGTGAATTGCTTCTGCCTACCTTCAGATCTGGGCCCTGGATTTGCAGTGTCTAACCCTTCCTCTCTCTGGGCTGGACTTGGACTGATCTTTGGACTGAAGTTGCCTCTAGCCAGCAAGCCAGACATCAGCACAGTCTCCATGGTGCTGAGGGAGAGCAGTATCAATAGCAGTGTGAAGTAAGAAACTGGAAGGAAGGGAAACAACAGGGTCAAAAGGGGCTAGAATCTCAGAAACCCCCAATTCAACTAGGACCTGACCAAGAGCATTTTGTCTGTAGCATCCCCAGTGAGTGGTCATACAGCCTACCCTTGAAGATCCCTAGTGAAGGCGAACCTACTGCCTCCTGAGACAGCCCATTCACCTCTTGGATGGCTCTATTTGTTAGGGTTCCAGATCATATTGAGCTTAAACATGCCTCTGCAGCAGCCTTCCTTCCTGATGGAGAACACTCTCCGGACCAGACTTACTAGAGAGTCTCCTAGATATTCTAGTGTGGTTCTCAGGGAGATGGGGTTAGGTCTGAGAACCATGGACAGTGGAGTAAGGAGGGAAAGGAGCTAAGGGTGAGCTGGGAGACCAGAGAAAATGGAATCCCCATAGTGATGAAGGTGCTTACGCAGGAGAGGATTGCAGGAGGAAGAGCTGGGGAGGGCCTGCACCAGAGATGAATGGAAGACAAGGTAGCTAAGCAGCAATGTCACCTTGAAAGAGATACGTTCAGTAACCTTCAGAGGCAGGAAGCTGCCACATATATCTGCCAGGACTATTGCCACCCCTGGCACCACCAAGGCCATTGTTGTCTTCATTGCCGTGTTTTCTAGGCTTAGCTGGAGGAAGAAAAGGTAAGAGTTTTTCAAGAAACTCTCAAGCACCGGCCCTAGGTAAATGACCCAACTTCCCTCCCCTTAAGCCTTTCTCCTCCCAGGTACTCCAGTAAATCCCCAGGATACACTAAAGGAATGGTGCGCCCTCTTTTCCCCCTCCTGAGCAGGAAATATACCTACTCACCGTCACCTGGAAGCAAGGCACGAGCTGTCGGTTTGGAACCTGAGCTTTTAAATCTCGAACCACATATTCCCGCTTCACACCCACAATCTCATTCACTGCGTGGGGATGAAACTTTAATTCTTCAGCTAGATGGGAGTTGGGGAGAGGAGTGGGAAGAAGGGGAATAGTGAACCAGAGGGAAGGGGACGCATCATCCCTGGGTCCTAAAGGGCCCTTGCTTTGGAGGATAGGTCAGGAGTTGGAGAACAGAGGTGGAAGCAATCCAAGGCCACGGACTTGAGGAGAAAGCGCTATGGAGAGTAGAAGTGATTCCACTTACAAGAATCACCCACATTTTTTTTTAAAAAAGGGATGTATGTAAATGGGGTGATAATAGTACCTACCTCACAGCATGGCTGAGCAAGAGAAGTAACTTGTAAAATGCTTTGCAAACCTTCCAGTGCTGTGTAAACACCAGCAGCTATTATAATTACTTAAAAGGTTCCTTTTAGTTCTTGAAGCTATTACAGTTCTTTTGAATGACCACTATGTTACCCTCTTAATTCATAGTACTGGAATAATTATATATTGTCGGTGACTGGTAGGAGTCCTTACCCTTCTCTATACTGCAGTTCTTGACCAAGGCAGTGGTTTGGGGGAGGATTTGTTCATAGAAATGGGATATCGTGGAAGTTAGTGGGGCCTCACTAAGTGTTCTTTAAAATCCAAGACCTTGATAGGGGAAGGGGGACAGAAATGACCAGGAAGATTGTGGAATACAAGTAGACACCAGCCTTCTACTAGATGCAGAACTGACAGAACATGGTGTCCTGACTAGACCAGAAGAAGATTAGAACTGGTCCTGAATCACATGGAAGGTTAAGGGCAAATTGACATCGGGGAGCTAAAAGGGTGAAATGGTTTTTGTTTTTTGGTTTTTTTCTGGGAAGTCTAAACCAAGGGAAACAAATCAAGGAGAATACTGTACAAGACTGAAGAGCTCTGGGTCGCCTAGGTGGCGCAGTGAGTAGAGTGCCCGCCCTGGAGTCAGAAGGACCTGAGTTCGGATCCAGCCTCAGACTCTTAACACATACAAACAAAAACCTAACCGTGTGACCTTGGGCAAGTTACTTAACCCCAATTGCCCTCCAAAACAAAACAAGACTGAAGAGCTCTAAAACTAATAGGCATGAGGGGCTGGGTGAGAATAGAATTGGTGCAAGAGTGATTTCTGCATCTGTTCTTGTACCTCCCATCCACTTCCCATACCTGTGTTGCTGAAAGCATAGAAACTGATGCTGCAGTCGCTTTTGTCGCTGGGGAAGCGGAGAAGTTCAAAGTCGCAGTTAGTCGTGGTGGTGAGCGCAGTGTAGAACTCTACGAATCCCTCTCTACTTACCCGTGCCCGGGGGCTGTGCTCCCTCCACTCTACCCAGAGGCTATGGAAAGAAAAGCCCAACACCAGGAAGCCAGTCTCTTGCTGCTTCCATCCTGACTCCATGGCTCAAAGCAGTAGGTTAGAAGGTTGGAAAGATCCAGTGACCTTACTCCTTCCTCCATCTACTCCTTGGAAACCACAACAGCAATTGCGCTAGGCATAGCTGACAGACTTCAGGGAAAGCCTTAGGGACAGAGTCTAGGGAATATGTAAAGTCCAGAGAGTAGAGCTTTGGGGAAGGACCAGGAATCACTTAGGGCGCACTTACGCCTCTTGGATAGTGAGGTCCGGGGTCCACAGCAAGGTTGAGGACAAAGTGATGAAGTTCCGTGGATCTGTATTCTCATTCCAGGACAGGTGAGGGTCGAACCACCTCTAGGAAAACAGAGGTAAGAATGAGCTGCCCCACACCCTGCTCTCCTAGAGGTGACAGAGAGAGACTTTATTGTACGCCAAGACAAAGCAAAGTGACTGGCAGGAAGCCTGCACTCCTGATTTGCGTTCTAAACCAAAATGAAGGAAGGAGGGTAGCCTTCCATCCCTTGCTTTCCCCTTTAACTCGTTCCCCCCACCCTTTGTTTCCACTCTCACCAATTTCAGTAATATCGCGGAGGACACTGTATATTGCAAGATGTTCTGTTAGAGAGAGAGGAAGAAAAAAAGGCAGCGTCATCACCTCGGGGGCAAGAAGGCTATAAAACGAAAAGTTAGGACACAACCTAGGTTCCTGCTGCCTTCCCTCCCAGTGTCACGACCCTCCTCACCACATCGAAGACATTGGTCACAAACACCTGCACGTCAACGATCAGGGGCGCACTCCCATTATTTGGGATCTGAGAGCTGACATCAGTAGCCAAGAGCGAATCCAAGCAGGCTAGGGGCTTCCAGGCTGTGGAAATGGGAAGACGAAGACAGTTGTGTGTGTGTGGGGGGGGGGGTGTTGATAGTACTAACCTGGCCACCCTGAGGAGGCCTTTGTCCTCAAAATATCCCCAAATCTCTGATCCCACCCTCCTCTCCAAGTACCCACCTATAAGGACGTCGTCGGAGGGGCGGGGGTGGGGGGAGGGGGAAGGAACGGGAGGAGGGATGATGGCCCCATCATGGATAGTCTAGTCTGGGAGAGGGGCCAGGAAGGAGTACTGGGCTTAACCGTACCAGACCCAAGGAGGGAGAGCTCAAGCAGCAGCCTCAGAATCGCCATCAGGAAGGTTCTGCAAAGGCATGAGAGGGACACGTTTAACCTGATCCTTGCGCAGGACTAGAGCCGGGGGACTGGGTCTTGACGCCAATTTGGTCTCCCCCTTCCCCTAGCTCCAAAGCCGTGCTCGCTCTTACTGGGGGCAACCTATAATGGGGAAAGTCTGGACTGCAGAACTGCCCACTGCTCAGTGCAAGAGATAAGAACTGCTCGGACTTTGGGGCTCATCTGCCCTCCCTCAGTTCCGCAAATAGCCGAAAACAAAGCCCAGAGCCGGTCACGCCCGCCCCTGCACCTGTCCCTGTGCCTAAACTCCCCAGCTACCCTCCCCTTCACCTGGGGCCTAATATAACGTTCAAAAACTGAGGCTGATCTTGGACATCAGGCACGCACAGATTTTTTGGTCTCTGCAAATTTGTCCTGGCTTCGTGGAGCCGCACGGAGAACCCGGGTAGACAAAAAGGTAGCCTGCACCGCTTCGGATGGGGTTTGAGTATTATTCACAACCGTGCACATATTTCCTATAAACAATCCACGTTCTGAGAGTGGACACTAGAAGCCAAGGAGGCTGGGAGAGGCGAGGGCAGAAGGAAAGCCCCTGTGGCTGTTTCTAGTTTAGGTTCTCTGATAACCATGGTGCCTACAACTATTCATAGCTTTCACTCCAGACCAACGCAGACTTTGCAGAATTGGACTTCAAATGAAGCTCTCCAAACCCAGGAGAGAAAGAGGAATGCTGAAAATGACCTCAAGGGTCACACAAATCTTGGCCTGAAACTCAGTTGGGATTCTAAGTGGATAAGTGGCCTGCCAAGTGATTTCCAACAGCTGGAGGGAAAGGTCAGGGATAGCCTGAATATTCCAATTCAAGCAAGCACCACCAAGGAGTGTATATGCCTCTCCTGCCGATTAACTGAAGCACACTTCACTTTAGTCTCTTCGAAGTCCTACGCACTTGTCCTCAAATTGCTCTGTAAGATACAAATGGTGCAGAAGACCTTCCAAGTGCCAAAAGGGGCCCCTCGTTCCATAATCTAGTCCCGCTCTCCCATCACCAGACTCCCTGACACCTGGAGTGATTGTTTGTTTTGTTTTTGATTTGTGTGTGTGTGTGTGTGTGTGTGTGTGTGTGTGTGTGTGTGTTTTGCCAGGCTGCCCAGTCTCCTGATTTCTTAGGGCCCACACAGTTACTGGCATCTGAGTTCCAAAGTTCCAGAACTTAGTCGGTTGAGGAACAGAAAGAGTTATTTCAACCAATGCAAGGGCTGAGGATGAGCAACCCTCTTTACAATTTTTCAGATTCTTTCTAAACAGTCCCTAAACCCCAGAAGCCCCCCACCCCATGTTGACAATGTCGGGATACACAGCATTTTAGGCAGTTTGTGCTCCCGACTGCTCCCACCCTCCAGCCCGCTCCAAAACGACGTAGTTTTTTCCTTAGTATTTTATTTTCCCCCCAGTTACACGTAAAAACAATTTTAACAGTTTTTAAAGTTACAAATTTCCTTCCTTGCTCCGCATACCACCCCCACCCCAAACCCCAAAGAGAAGGTAAGCAATTCGATACAGGTTGTACATGTGGTCATGCAAAACATTTCCATATTAGTTATGTTGTGGCTTATTAAAACAACAAACAAAAAAAAACCTCAAGAAAAATAAAATTTAAAAAGTATGCTTCAGTCTGTAGTCAGACACCATCAGTTCTTTCTCTGGGGATGGACAGCATTTTTCATCATAAGTCCTTCAAAGTTGTCTTGGATCATTGTATTGCTGAGCATAATTAAGTCATTCACAGCTGATCATCCTACAATATCGCTGTTACTTTGTACACAGTACATTTCACTTTGCATCAGCTCACGTCTTTCCAGGTAAAACGACATTCTTCAACTCCCTGTTCTACGGGTTCAGCTCTTGGGTCTCTACTCTCCAGGATGGGCCTGGTAAGGGCTCAGTACTGAGTCTCTCCGGAGGAACATGTTCAGGAGCCTGAATGGTGGGATCCGCCACCTTGCAAACGGGAATCATAGCTACGGAGTCGTGAACCAGCAAGCTGCCCCGGCGAGCGCTTGTTGGGGCGACTCGCACGCGACGCGAGACCAGCTGAGGAGATCTGCACAGCAGGCCCTCACAGATCTTGCGGAAGCCCTTGCGGAAGTGTTTGGAGACGAGTGCATAGACAATGGGGTTGACGCAGGAGTTGGCATAGGAGACTAGATGGGAGAGAATGCGCAGCACATAATTGGCTCTAGTGAGAGGGAAGTGACCAAACCAGACGGAGAGGATAAGAGCGTGATGGGGCATCCAACATAGGCAGAAGAGTGTAGCCACAATCACTATCATGCGCGTAACTTTGCGCTTGGAGCGCTTGGATACGGAAAGAGCAGCCACTGGATCAACAGCCCTCCAGAGATAGCGCAGGGTTCGAGCATAGGTCAGGCCAAGCACGAGAACTGGCAACAAGTAACTGAAGACGAAGGTGCAGAGATCCATGGTTCGACGTCGCTGTGCGCTCCAGGCTGGATGACACACGGTCAGGTTAGCAAATTCCGACTGACTGTAGTAGCTGAGGTAGGGCCCCGAGAAAATCAGCGCCAGTGTCCAGATGAGGCCTATAGCGGCCAGCCCATTCCGAGGAGTCCGCAACTCTCGGGAGTGCAATGGGTAGCGGATAGCCAGATACCTTCGGGGGATAAAGAGACAAGTCAGTGTGGAGGACTGCTGAAGGCTGGGAGTGGGGATTGGGAGCACGCTCACCGTCGTGGAGGTGAGGATCCGCTAATTCCATACAGTATATGGAAAATAGAGCCCGCGTTCTCATTCCTACACATACGCTACCAAAGACAGATCCATTCAAGGTCTCAGACCTCTTATGAATTATTACAGGTCCCCTTCGAAGGAAGGAGCATAGTTCCTGGAGAGTCTTGACTAAGACAAGTGACTCTTGTCACCCATTTGTCCCCAAGGCTACAGAAAAGATGCATTTCCCACCCTGGAAAAGTTAGAGAATGGGAAATGGAAGCCAATCTCCTATTTGTAGCTCTTTGACCAACTGCCAGAATCCTAAGAAACAAATTCCTAACTCTATGCGTTGTCCCAATTACCGGAATATCTGAGGCAGCCTCCTATAACAAAGCAGGCACTCTGCCTACGTCTGGTGAAACTCATGGAGTCTGGAGCGCCATTCTAGATGGAGCCTTAATTCTCGGCTTTGTGTAATTGTGCTATATACCATGACAGCCAGGGGGTATTTCTGGGAACCTCTCCTAAGGACAGTAAAAGACCCGGGAAGAGGGAAGAATATGAATTTCCTTGTCAAGAGCTCATGGAGCGTCTAGTTTTCCTTCCAACACTTTCCCCCTTTCTTTGATCCATTTCGCAGATGAGGTCCTAGATGAGTATGTCTAAGCTTCCCTCCAGGATATAGAGAGAAAGAGCCCCTCAGTGCCGTTCCCTCGCGCATCCCGGAGCACAGCGCCGGAAAACAGCACACAGAAACTTGGTGGAGAGTATGAGCTCCTCTGCTGCGCAATACCTGTGTGGCAGCTCACGTCTGGGCTCTGCAGCTGACAGCTCCAGCCAGTCCTGACCCGAAGGACTTTGCGAAAGGGGTTGGGGGCAACAGACCACACTAGAGAATCATGAGCACACTTGAAGTTCACCAGCGGCTCTGGAGCCGCGCTTTCTTTTGCATCAGTCTTGGGTCTGCCACCTGCGGAAACCACTTTGGGTTCTTTACGCAGCCTACTTCCTTCTGAAGGAGGACTCTTGCACCCGGCCCCGATCCATATCTGCTCTAAGCCTAGTCTTTCTGCTCTCGCCTCCTTGCCTCCCTAACTCTGGTCTCTGCATCTTCCTCTGTATTCTCCCTCTTCCCTATTCCTGTTTTTCCCCCTTCAGCCTTTCATCTTCTCGGTCTTGGTCCCCCACCTCCCGAGGGCTTCATGAGGAAGGGAAGGGCTCTTAGGAGATCTCTCCCGCTACCCACCCGAAGCCTCTGTTACTCACCTATCTAGAGAGACGGTAGCCAGCGTAAAACTGCTGGCGTGCATGGTAAGGAAGATGAGAAAGTGCACTGCCTTGCAAAGCAGCGCGCCGAACACCCACCCGTCCAGGGTGTAGATGGTCGCCTGAAAGGGCACGCAGCAAACGATGAAACAGAGATCCGCCACACCCAGGTTGAGAATGAACAGGTTGGTGGTGCTGCTCATTTGGCCGCTGCGCAGCAGCACCGCTAAGACCAGCGAATTACCCACCGTGCCCACGAGGAAGATGAGGGCGAAGAGCACTGGAACGATGATTGCCTCGGGCTGCCAGCCCTCCCAGCTGCCGCTCACCTCACTGGCGTTTTCCAGGGCAACCGAGGCATTCATGCTGCAGGGGAAATCGAGGAATCCGTCCACACCTCGTTCCATTCTGCTCCTTGGTCTGGGGTGACCAACTATTCCAGCCCCTTCGAGCTAGAGCCGGGTCCCAAGCTGCCGCTGCTTCTCACGCAACACCTTAACCTCTCCACAGCCCAGCTACTGCAGAAGCCTTACCGAAGCTCCAGCTGGGGAGAAAAGGATGGAAGCAATGGGGGAAAGCTACTTGGGGGAGAAAAGGGGAGGAGCAAAGGAAGCTGACTTTGTCCCAGGGGAACTGCAGGCTGAGTGGGGAAGCTGGAAAACCAAGGAGTGACCCCCGGTCTCCAAGGAGACTTAGCACTGATGGAAACATCCCTACAGAGTGATGTTTCTCATTACCTCAAGGGAGATGAATACGAGTTGGGGTCTTTATTGCAATCAAAGGGCTATGTCATTTTCCTCTTCCCCATTCATGGATCTTCAGTTCTCAGAAGACACCAACCTCAGATTTTGCTGAGGTTAGAGGGGTTTGCTTCTTATTAATGGTGGCCCAAGGAAAATGCCAGCAGGGAGAAATTCTGAGCCAAAAGAGCAGAAGCCACAAACCCTTGCCCAAGTTAGGTCTCCCACTACACAACCTCCTCTTGCCTGGGTTGGAAACACTCTCTTGGGTGTTTTGCTAAGTCTACCTGCAGGACTTCCTGTCCCCAGCTCCCAGCAGGTCAGGCCTGAAAAATATCCCTTGATGCAGAATGATTAGAAAGAGGCAATAGGAGGCCCCTGGAATTTTTAGTGACCCTAAAATGAACACCCAAGGAAAGAAGAGAGAGCTGCTGCATCAATAGGATAACTATTCAGTTCAGTGAATAGGATATCATAGAGTCAGGAAGACCTGAGTTCAAATTTGACCCCTCCCATACTTACTAGCTGTGTGACCCTGGGCAAGTCATTTTACCTTTGCCTTTAGTTTCCACAACTATAAATGGGGATCATAATAGCAGCTACCTAAGAAGGTTGGTGTGAAAGTCAAATAAATTAATATTTGTTAAGTGCTTGGCACATAGTAGGTATTAAATAAATGCTAGTTCCCTCCCCCTTAGGTAGGGCTTCCTCTTTTTGAATCTGAGCCTGCAAGACAGTGGGTATGGCTCTGGAAATGGGTTTGTTCATGTGTCCATGTTCATAAGTAAGTGAACTCTTATTAGTTTTTTATCTGCCTCTCCCCTCATCTCAATCACCATCTTATCCTTCTCAAAATACCACTTATTTTTCACCTATTTCAGACCATAGACATTCTATTAGGTACTATAACTAAGTTCTTCTTTGAGTGTATAAAAAGGTGTGCTCAGTGTACAATTAGTCTTATGGCTGAATTGAGAAGATACAAGATAAATAAGATGGTAGAGAATTGAAAGACAAACAAGAGTAATGCAGAATAGGATGCCATTGAACACTCCAGGAAAGAATACAAGAAATTAAATGGAAAATTAAGGAGCATGCTAAGCAGATACTTTTTTTATTGTTCTGCCTAGAGGCAGAAAATATTCTTATAAGAAAAGACAATTTTCCATAGTACATCAAGTTAACAATATCTAATCTGCTTATAGCCCCCCTTTTTAGTAACGTTAAGATCTAGAAATACAACAGAAAGGGACGGGCTTTCATGTTTCCGCCTTCCTCCCTCCCTTGCTGCATTTAGAACACAAAGACCATCATCCTGAAATGGATGGACAGGACTCTTCCAATAGTCAAGGACCATGTTGTTGATCTCATTTATTTGAGAGGGATTAAAAGTGGTTGTTGCTTAACACAAAGGCTTTTTTTTTTTTTAATCATGACCAAAAAGACAAAGGCATACAGGTAAAGGCCATAGATATGATTCCCACTGCCCACTCTCCGATCTCACTGAAGCCTAGCCAGCCATCCAAAAAGCAGAAGATACACCTCCTTGTTCAAGGTTATCATGCTATCTATTAACTGTGTTTGTATATAGTTAATATCATTTGTAAGGTTTCTGATGTAATTGAGTATGTAGGTATTGGCACCCCCCTAGGTTCATTCTTTCAACCCCAACTCACATGATCATGTTGGGACCTCAGAGGGTGACTCAGATTCCTCCTTTCAGAATTCTAGGAATAAGTTTGCAGAGCTACTATTGCTTATGAGCCTCTTTCTTGTATATTATTCTCAATATTAATCAACCAGTTGACATCAATTAGCTTTTATAAAGGAATGTTTGCCAAGAAAGTATAGCATGAAGAGAGACTGCAAAAATATTGCCCAAACTGTACTGAAACACACATAGAGGGAAAGTATGGAGTGGAAGGGCACCTCATGACTCAGCCCTGGGAGATCATTTATTCCCTCAAAATTCATGTCTGGCTGTGGTGTTGCTAATAAAGAAGTTGCTCTCTTTTCCAACTAAGTTGGTTCCTTGTAGATGCAGCATCTTGACTGATAGATCTAGTTCTGGGTTGGATCAAGCAGATCTGTCCTCAAGGCTGGCTCCTTGATGGGTTCAGCTACTGTTATTACAATCCCTCTTGTTCTCTGTTACTTACTGCAATTGCTGAGCGAACCTCTGATGGCTCTTCCAAACTTTTGAACCTCACATGGTCATAGTCTGGTTCATTCCATCTTTGGATCATTAAGTGAAGGGACCATTCACTTAAGATCAGGAAGGAATAAACAGGCACCATGTATTCAGGGATGCATAGCTGTAATCTTAATGGGATATAAGATCTTCCCAGCCCATTAATAGGCCTCAATGTGGAGTCCATTAAGGGAAACTTGATTAGGGGAGGTTTGTTTTTCAGGGAGACCCACATCTTTTGTTAATTTGTAGTTAGGTTGTGGGTGACAAGGGTTGTGATGCCCTCTGACCCTGAGGAAGTGTATATATACATCATATATATTCTGAGGTTAGCATTTTGCTTTGGGGCTCACTCATTGGAAGAGTATTCATGTGATTTGGCCAGATGAGACTCTGGATAGCCGTTAAGGATCCTCTCCACCCAGCTTTGAAAACCTATATGCTGTGGTGCTTCTCTCTTTGGTCACTATGTATGTATTGCCTTGGTCAGACAGTTGGATCTGTCTAATTTCTCAGATAGAAGCCCTGTCTGTTGGTCTTTATTTCTCTGCTTGTATCTTCTCTATTTTCTTTGTTTGGATATTCTCTGAAGTTCAGGGTGCTGACTTCTCCCCTAAACTAGTGAATGTAATTAAAAAAAAGATTGTTAACCCCTAACAGCTATCTTTCTTACTAAAGTAGTTCTAAGAACCTGTGCTAGCAACCATCCTGGGTATTCCAGTGTGGTTTTGGCTACAATAGCTTATAGATGGGGAGATAAGACAGCCTCAGTCCCTACCCCATTCAGGGGCTTACAAAACCTCTTCCTCACTTCAAAGCCAAGAGGGAGGATAAAGAAAGATTGTTCACTTGAACCCTTTATATACCCAATTTATTCCAGCTTAGTCTGCATCATCAGTTTTCAACCATCCAGAACACTTTTCATCACCACACAGTATTAGCCCCTCCGTGACTCATGGCTAGAATAAGGCTCATAAAAACTTGTTGGATAGAATATCGAACATGCTTTGAAAACCAAGGCATTAATTGGCCAGTCCCATTATGCCAGAAGATGACAGGTAGAATTGTGCTTATTTAGACCCTATCCTACTGTATTTGGGGGGGAGGGGGGAATTGTTGAGCTTCACTTTTTTCTTCACTTTTATTTATTTATTTGTTTGTTTGTTTATTTATTTATTTTTAATTTATGACATTCAGTTCCACAAGCTTCTGAGTTCCAAATTTTCTCCCCCTCCTTCTCCTCTCCCCCCTTCATGGTGACATACAATCCAATATAGGTTCTACAAATACCTTCACATTAAACATTAGTCAAGTTGTAAAGAAGGATTGTAACCAATGGAATGAACAACGAGAAAGAAGGAATAAAACAAAACAAAAAAAGAGAGAGCAAGTAGTTTTCTTTGATCTGCATTCAGACTCCATAAATCTCTGGATGTGGATAGCCTTTTCTATCATGAGTCCTTTGGAACTGTCTTATAACATTGCATTGCTGAAATATATATATATTTATATATATAATTATAATTATTTATATATATTTATATATAAATAATTATAATTATATATATATATATAATTGTCTTATAACATTGCATTGCTGAAATCAGTCCAGTCTATCAAAGTCAGTCATCACAGATATGACACAATATCACAATATTCTCCTGGTTCTGCTCCTCTCACTCAGCATTAGTTTATATAAATCTCTCCAGGTTATTATAGAAGTTCATATGCTCCTCATTTCTTATAGCATAATACCTACTACCTTTTTGAATGAACATGTGGGAGCCAACATCCAATTTCTCCTTATTAAAGTTAGATATCTTGCAGCCACTTGTAGTAGCAGCAATATCCTTATCCTTTGCAGATTAAGCTAGTTTTTCCTTAAAATGTATTGAGACAGTTCTTCAAGACTTGATTGGCTCAGTGTAATGGCAGGCTCAGAAGAAGTTTACACTTTGTTTCAGCTATTGAATTAACACCTTGTTTCAGTTCAAGTTTATTTTTGGCCTTGTATCAAGGCTGTTAAGAAACAGAACATGTAGGGGTGGCTAGGTGGCGCAGTGAATAGAGCGCCGGCCCTGCAGTCAGAAGGACCTGAGTTCGGAGCCGGCCTCCAACACTTAATCCACACAAACAAAAACCTAGCCGTGTAACATTGGGCAAGTTACTTAACCCCAATTGGGGCAGCTAGGTGGTGCAGTGAGTAAGAGCACTGGCCTTGGAGTTGGGATGACCCGAGATCAGATCCAGCCTCAGAAAATGAGCACCCACACACAAATAATGACTAGCCGTGTAACCTTGAGCAACTTACTTAACCCCAATTGCTTTAAAAAAAAAAAAAAGAAACAGAACATGTGAGCCCCACAACTTGTGAACCCTAGACCTCACAAACTCCTGCAACAGGAAGGGGAGGAGCTAATGATGGTATATAAGGAGAAATTCCAGGCTAGTGACAGCAAAACTGAGAAGAGGACTCTTGTGTGGCAGAGTCACGAAGGAGAAAACTTGTGATATCCTGGCACTCTGTCTGCTCTGTCTGTGTTGATGTTTGTTTGTGCTACTTTGTACAGAAGCCCTGGAACCTTAATGGAAGCCCTGAATGAGGATTTTCTGGTTGTATGTTTACAGAAGTCCTGGAGCAGGGTCCTGGGACTTTACTGATGATTTGTGCTGACCTCTTGGACCTTGTTTGTGGGTCTGATTTCTATGTTGATGATTTTTGTTGAGTTCTCAGACCTTGTTGGTGGGTCTGTGTTGATTTCACAGGCAGATAGTGAATTGATGATGATGATGCTGGCAATGTGTATGGACATTATCGTGGCTCTGTCAAGTTTTGTTTTCCCAGAGACAGGAACTGTGAAGGACTTGAGGAGAACTGGAAACTGTGAACTTCAGTATGGAATGAGAATTGGACAAAGAACTGGACAAAGAGCTGGACAAGGAACTGGAAGTTGTCTGCCTTTGAACCCAGGTGACAGTTGGAGCTGGGACCATGGAAGAGGAACCATGGAAGCTGAACCATGCCATCTTTGAGTCAAGCTGAAAGAAGACTTTACTTGGATACTGTGTACTAACTGAGAAGATTATGATTTACTATGATCTAGGGGTGGAGAAGTTTGACTTTTGTACTTTGTGATTGAATTAAGGATTTTGTGATTGACTAAATGAATGTACTTTGTTGAAAACTATGTAGCCATTTTAGTGATAAGTTGTTGAGTTGTGACATGGTGAATTCTGTATTTTGATTTTCTGTTAATGTTTTGCTCTGATTTGTTATTGAAAAAATAGAGAGTTCACTATACCATGTAATCAGAACCATGAAAGCTGTTCACAGCAGCAGTCCTCTGGAAAGCTGCTCATACTTGCTTCACACTTAGGGGACTAAGGACTCAGATTATCTATGTGACTTCCTTATTGGCTGAGTACAAAAGGAAGGAAAAGGAGTGCCAAGATTCTCTGAGGCTTGGCTAGTGGGTCCCAGTAACACAGGCAAGGGAACCTCACTCAGATTAATTAACTTTAGGCACACTCAATGCTTATCCTTATTAGATATCCTATGCCTGCTATGGCTATATATCTCTTTTTGTTTACTGTTAAACAACTTATGAGTTTCTCATTTTATTCCAATATTGAACCTAAACTATCAGGAGACTGGCTTGAGCAAGGCCCAGCTACCACACCATTTTATTTTATTATAGAGAAAAAAACGTAATGGCCTATTGACTTTTCCTCCTGAAAGCAGAAAGCCTCTTGCTTTAGATGTAAAGAAGCAAGCACATAATGATATTTAATTTGATTTCTATTTCATAATACATTTTGTCTAAAACATTTAATTGTTTTTAGCTATACAAATAAATGCCTCTACTACAACAAGAGCAATTAAATTGTTATTCTCTTAGGGCAAGACCTGCTCTTTGCTAACTAGGACATAATCCATGTAATCTATATGCTATTCACACATATGAAATGGAGAGGGATTCCCTTATTATTGTGCAAGGGCTCATGCCAAAAGGCCCAGCAGTTGGTTTGTTCATTGGCAATCTGATGAATAAAAGTTACAAAGGTGTTATCAATCCCAGATTCACCAATTTCCTCATCTCTAAAATGGGAAACTGCAAGTTTCTTCAAGCCATGTGAGGAATAGTCAAACAATTGCTAGCCATGCTCAGTTTTGGACTTCAGTGCCAAGAAGTGACTTTGTTCCTTTTAAAGAGGGTATGATGGGAATGTTGAATATCCTCTTCATTCTGGAATGGTACATTCTCTTGACCAGTTTCCCCAGTACTTGACTTATCTTTTGGTGTTCCACAAATGAGGCTTCAAAAAACTCAAATGGTGATGGTAGGGTTAGGAACATTCTGAAAAACTATTGTGGATATGGAACAATTATTACCAGATATCCAAAAGATATCCAAAACAAGCAGTTTTCAGATAAATAAATCAAAGCTATGAGAAAATCAAAGCATATCTGTAGTCATATTATTTATTAGAGAAATGTAAATTATAATAACTCTGAAGTACCACCTCACACCTATTAGATTGGCTAATATGACAGAAAAAGAAAATGACAAATGTTGTAGGGGATATGAGAAACTTGGGACACTGAGGCACTGTTGGTAGAGTTGTGAACTGATCCAACCATCATGAAGATGGTTTAGAACTATGCCTAAGGGGCTATAAAACTGTGCATACTCTTTGATCCAGCAATATTACTACTACTTGTGTACCCCCAAAGAAATTTTTTTAGATGGGAGAAAGGACCTATTTGTACATAAATATTTATAGCAGCTTTTTTGTGGTGGCAAAGAATTGGAAATTGAGGGGATGCCCATCAACTTTGGAATAGCTAAACAAGTTGTGGCATATGATTGTAATGGAATATTATTGTGCTATAAGAAATGATGAGCAGAATGATTTCAGAAAAACCAGGATAGACTTATATGAACTGAAGCAAAGTGAAATGAGGAGAATCAGGAGAATGTTGTACACAGTAATAGCAATACTGTATAATGATCAGCTATGAATGACTTAGCTATTCTCAGCAATACAATGATCTAAGACAATTCCAAAGTACTTTGATGAAAAATTCTATCAACCTCTAGAGAAAGAACTGATGGACTCTCAATGAAGATCAAAGTGTGCTATTTTTTACTGTATTTCTTTGTGTGTTTTTTTTCCTTCTGGGTTTGTGTCTTCTTTTACATGACTGATATGGTAATATGTTCTGCATCATTGAACAAGTATAACCTATGTCAAAGTTCTTACTGTCTCAGGGATGAGGGAAATGAGGGAAGGAGAGAGAAAATTTGAAACTCAAAAATTTTTAAATGTCTTTTATGTCTTTTTAAAATTGTCTTTACATGTAACTGGGAGAAAAAAATTTAAGACAAAAATCCAAAAGGAGAGAGTAACACAAACAAGTACAAGACGAGCCCCAGGGGAACATTGCTCGGATACAAAGATGACAAAAATACCTGGGAAAAATGAAACGAGATAAAAATGAAATAAGACCTCTAGAGGAAAAAAATTAGAAGGAGAACTTAGAAGAGAAGATAAAAATTGTTACCCAAGCAACATACTCATAAATTAGAATCAATAAAATAAAATTCAATGACTACATGAGATGAGAAATATTTTTAAAAATTAAAATTTTCGGGGCGGCTGGGTGGCGCAGTGAGTGGAGTGTCGGCCCTGGAGTAGGGGGGACCTGAGCTCGGATCCGGCCTCAGACACTTAGCGTGCACACAGATAAAAGGGCCTAGCCATGTGACCTTGGGCAGGTTGCTTGACCCCAATTGCCCTCTGGGGGGCAAAGGGAAGAAAAGAAAGTTAAAATTTTGAAAAATATTAAAGAAAATTAAAGGTATATGGGGCAGCTAGGTGGTGCAGTGAATAGAGCACCAGCCCTGAAGTCAGAAGGACCTGAATTCAAATCCCGATCTCAGACACTTGACACACTTAATAACTGTGTGACCCCAGGCAAGTCACTTAACTCCAATTGCCTGGCCTTCCCCCCCCCCCCCTTCAAAAAAAAAAAAAGAAAATGAAAAGTATCTTCTATTAAAAATAACTGACCTAAAACATGTCAAAGAAAGAGAATTTAAGAATTATTGGACTTGCTGAAAACCATTATTTAAAAAAAAAAAGTATATCCCCTATTTCAGGAAGTAATAAATGAAAACTTCCTAGGTTTATTAATATCAGAGGATACTAATAGTAAAAATAGAAATAATCTACCCATCACCTCCTGAAAGAAACCACATATTTAAAACTCCCAGGAATGTCAAAGCCAAAATCCAGTTTCCAGATCAAAGAAAAAATGTTGCAGGCTTTTAGAAAAAAAAAAAACAAACACAACTTTTCTTTTTTTTTAATTAAATTTTATGTTTATTTTTAGTTTACATCATTCATTTCTGCAAGATTTTGAGTTATAAGTTTTCTCCCCATCTTTCCCCTACCCACCACCCTAAAACAGTGATCCCACTGAATACCCCCTCCCCCAATCTGCACTCTCCTAAATCCTACCCCATTCCCCCCTCTGACTTTCCAGTAGGGCAAGATGGATCTCTATACCCCAGTATTTATATATCTTATTTCCCAGGTGCATGTAAAAAATATTATATATATATAAACATTTGATTTTAAAACTTTGAGATCCAGATTTTTTTCCCTTCTTCCTCATCACCCACCCTTACTGGGAAGAAAAGCAATTCAATATAGGTTGTACATGTGTAGCTATGCAAAACATTTCCATACTGGATATATTGTGAAAGATTAACTATATTTCCCTCCATCCTATCCCACCCCACACTTGTTCTATTCTCTACTTTGACCCTGTCCCTTTTCAAAAGTGTGTGCTTCCAACTTCCCTCCCCCCAAACCTGTCCTCCCCTCCATCATGCCCTCTCTCATCCCCTTCCCCCCTACTCTCCTGTAGGTGAGATACCCTATTTAGTGTGTATGTCATTCCTTTACTAAGCCAAATTCAATGAGAATAAGGTTGACCCATTCCCTTTTGCCTTCCTATTCTTCCCCTCCATTGTAACAGTTTTCCCTTACATCTTCTATATGAAATAATTTACCCCATTCTGTCTCTTCCCATCTCCTCTCATTATATTCCTCTCTCACCTCTCAATTTCACCTTTTAAGTATCATCCCTTCCTATTCAATTGGTCCTGTACCCTCTGTCTATGTATACCTGTACATATATATACATAATTATATACACATCCTCATATATGTATTCACACACCCATATACCCTCTTATATAGACACACACACACACACACACACACACACATACACACATTTATATTCCCTTCAACTATTTTCATACTGAGAAAAGTTTCATAAGTTACAATTATCATTTTTTCATGTAGGAATGTAAATAGTTCAACTTTGATAAGTTCCTCATGATTTCTTTTCCCGTTTACCTTCTCAGGCATCTCTTGCTTCTTGTATCTGAATGTCAAATTTTCTATTCAATTCTGGTTTTTTTCATCATGAATGCTTGAAAGTCCTCTATTCCATTGAATGACCTGAAACATGATACTCAGTTTTGCTGGGCAGGTGATTCTTGGTTTTAATCCCAGCTCCTTTGACCTCCAGAATATCATATTCCAGGCCCTTCAATCCCTCAGTGTAGAAGCTGCCAGATCTTATGTTATCCTAATTGTGTTTCTGCAGTATTCAAATTGTTTCTTCCTGGCTGCTTGTAATATTTTCTCCTTGATCTGGGAACTCCAGAACCTGGCTATAATATTCCTAGGAGTTTTTGGGGGGCAATCTTTCTCAGGAGGAAATCAGTGGATTCTTTCAACCTCTATTTTGCCTTCTGGTTCTAAAACATCAGTGCAATTTTCCCTGAGAATTTCTTGAAGGATGATTTCTGGTTTCTTTTTTTTGATCATGGCTTTCAGGCAGTCTAATAATTTTTAAATTATCTCTCCTGGACCTATTTTCCAGGTCAGTGGTTTTTCCCATGAGATAGTTCACATTGCCTTCTATTTTTTCATTTGTTTGGATCTGTTTATTAAACAGATACTATTAGTATCTTGATTTCTCATAAAGTCACTAGCTTCCATTTGCTCTAATCTAATTCTGAAGGAATTATTCTCCTCAGTGGGCTATTGATATTCTTTTTCCATCAGGCAAATTTGACTTTTTAAGGCATTCTTCTCCTCATTGGTTTTTTAAGCCTCTCTTGCCATTTGAGTTAGTCTATTTTTTAAGGTGTTATTTTCTTCACTCAGGTTGTTGACCCTCTTTTCATGATTTTCTTGCATCATTCTCATTTCTATTCCCAATTTTTCCTCCACTTTTCTTATTTGGTCTTCAAAATCCTTCTTAAGCTCCTCTATGGCCTATAACCAATTCATATTTTTCTTGGAAGCTTTTGGTACAGTAGTTCTGACTTCATTGTGTTCCTCTTTTTCCATCCTTTGATCCTTTTTGTCCCCAAAATAGAGGAGTCTAAGGTAGGATTGCTGAGCTTGCTTTGCTTCCTTTGCTTGCTCATGTTGTCACTCAATTACTTGACTTTTGAGCTTTTTGCCACAGTAGAACTCTGCTTTCAGAGAGGAGAACTTTGTCCCAAATTGCTAGGGTTTTCTCAGCTGCTGGAGCTCTTAGTTGGCTTCCCTCTCTGAAGCCTCCACATGTTCTGGCTCACTGGTCATGCACCCCAGGATCTCCACCCTAGACAGCAATCCATATCCAAGCAGGTTAAAGCAAGAGTGGTTACCCCTCAGACTGGTTGCTTGGTTCCCCTACAATCTGTAGGCCAGGAGCTCTGAAGTAGCCATGCAGCTGTAGCCACTGGGCCTCAGCCGCTTCTTCTTCAGTGTGGAGCAGAGTACACTCCCAGACTGCACTCCCAGACTCCCTGTCCCCAAAGTCCACTGACCTCTCACTTTGCCTTTGGCATTTATGAGTTGATAATTCTGGAAACCACCATAGCTGATGGTAATCTACTCTCCCGATGTCCTCTATCTGGGCTGGTAGGGGTACCCTGAGGCTAAAACTGCAAGCTTATTTGAGGCTGGGCTTGGCTCCCAAAGCGCTGCAATGGCCCCTTCCTGCCAGCCTGCTGGGCTGTCTTCAGCGGGAGGTTAGTTTCTCTCTGTCATTTTGTGGGTTCTGTACCAAACAACTTATCAAGAACCATAGTCAGGATCACACAAGACACAGCAGTGACTACTATAATATATGTAATCTGATATTCAAAAAAGCAAAAGTTAAAGGTCAAGAATAATTTATCCTGCCTAAGTGAGTACTCTTACTAGAAGGAAAATAGATCTTTAAAGGAATAGAGGATGTTCAAGCATTTCCTGATGAAAAGACCAGAGTTGAATAAAAACTTTGAAATGTAAAAACAGGAGGTAAATATGTTTGAATAATTGGGGGGGGGCGCTGTTAAAGTGTGTACATTCTTATGAAAAAAAATAGACAAATGACTTCAGAATTATAATGTCTTGAAAGGTCACAGAAGGAATTAAAAATAGAAAGAGAAGGACAAAGAGCAGTTTTGTTCCACATTAACATTCTTCAAAAGGAAAGAAATAGATGGGCAAGAGGAATACACTAGGGAAGAAGTGAGGAAGGAGGTGAAATTGACTATTTCTCATTCTTTTTGTGTGTGAGAGGAATATACAAACAAGTGGGAACAGCAATACATGAACCTCTCATCTAAATCAGACAAAAGAAGGTTGAATACCCACAGGTACATACAAAGAATTTGCTGTAGTAATACATTACAATTAAAAGGAAAACAGGTGGGTAAAGGGGTCAAGAGAGAGAGTAGAACTGGGAAGGAAATACTTACAAATAAAACAAACTTTTTATGGGTTAAAAGAAGGGGATTAACAGAAAAAGAAACAGTGTAATAACCAGGGATCACAGTCTAAGCAAGGAGAAAAGGGGAGAGACATTCAAGTGGAAACAGATCAATTAAGATCTCTACTTTTGATCACATTCCTTTTCTTTCACCACCTTTTATGTAAAGAGGGAACTGGGGCAGCTAGGTGGCACAGTGAATAGAGCACCGGCCCTGGAGTCAGGAGGAACTGAGTTCAAATTCAGCCTCAGACACTTAACACTTACTAGCTGTATGACCTTAAACAAGTCACTTAACACCAATTGCCCTCTAAAAAGAAAATAAAAAAGAGGGAACTAGTGGCAAAGAGAGGGAAATGTATGAATATATGCTCGATGTGATGCATTCAAATATGCTTAAGTCTCTCCTGTCCTCAAAAACCTTCATTTGACCTTACCATCACTTCAAGTTGTTATCCTCCAGCCCCACTCCCTCTTTTAGCCAAACTCCCAGAAAAAGTTTACTAATTTGATGCCTCTACTTGTTCTCTCACTCACTTTTCCATCCTTTGACATCTGGCTTCCAACCTCATCACTCAATTGACGATATTCTCTCCAAAGTTACCAATAATCTCTTAAAAAATAGCCTTTTCCAGTCCTCATTCTTTTTGAGCCATCTGCTATATTTGACACTGTCAACCACCCTCTCTTCCAGTATACTCTCTCCTTTAGGGGCTTCTGTGCTATTGCTTTCTTATGGTTCCCCTCCTGTCTAATTCCCTTAGTTCCATTGTTAATTATCCATCTCATACCTCCAACTTGTGAGTGTTCCCCAAGACTTTGTGCTAGGGTCTCTCTCCCTCACTCTCTTTCTCTCTCTCTCTCTCTCTCTCTCTCTCTCTCTCTCTCTCTCTCTCTCTCTCTCTCCCTCATCCACTTCCATAGATTATTTTATCAAGACTCACAGAGTTCCAAATCTAGCACCAGTCTCTCCTCTGAGCTTCAGTTCTACACCCACAATTGCCTATTGGACATTTCAGACTGAAAATCCTAGAGATATCAAAACTCAATATACCCCAAATAAAACTCATTATATCCCTCCCTGCCCCTAACCCACCACTCTTCTAAATTTCCCTTTTACTAAGGGCACCATCATTCTTCCAATCTCCTGGATGCATAACCTCTGTGTTACTCTCAATCTCCTTCAGTCACATATCCAATCAGTGGCCAAATCTTGTCATTTTTACCTTCATACATCTCTCCTATCCAAACTCTTCTCTCTACCCACACATCCACAACTTTATTTCAGACCCTTATCACCTCTCACCTAGATTATTGAAACTCCCTCATAACCAGTCTCCCTATCTCAGGTCTATTTCCATTCAAGTTCATCCTATATGTTTTTACTCAAGTAATTTTCCTAAAGTACAGATCTGACCATGTCACTCCCTTCCTCGATGAATCCTAGTGGCTCCCAATTGCCTTGAAGATAAATATGAAGTCCTTTGTTTAGTTTGTTGCCTTTTGCAACCTGGTCCCAACCTATCTTTCTAGACTCATCATACCTTACTTCTCCCGTTCTCTCTGATGTAGACAAAATGGCCCCCATCTCAGTTCCTTCACACTGGCCAGCCATCCCCCATATTTGATTTACACCTACTCTTTACCTTTCTGTCACAGAATCCCTTTTTTCCTCTAAGATTCAGCTCAAAAACTACCTCCCACATGAAGCCATTCTTAATCCTCCCAACTGCTAGTGTCCTCTTTCCTAACCTACCTTGTAGTTAATTGCTTCACATTGATTTTCATTGTATTTATCTGTATATATTTATGAAGGCATTCATTTTCCTACCATTAGAATATAAGCTCTTTCAAAATAAGGATTGTATTATTCATTATATTTGTAACCTTAGTGCTTAGCACAGTGCCTTGGGCATTAAAGATGATTATTAATAAATGCTTGATTGATTGGAGAGATATAAACAATTAACAATCATAACCATGAACCTGAAATGGATGAACTCACCCATAAAATACAAGAGGATAACAGAATGGGTTAGAAAGTAGAAAATAACAACATATTATTTATAAGAAACATACTTCCAACATGGAGATTTATACAGTTAAAATGGAGGACTGGGACAAAATATATTATGCTTTAAGTAAACTTAAAATAAGGAGATCTAGCAAGAATGATCTTGATCAAAGCAACAGTAAAAAGGGACATGATAAAAGAAATAAGCTAGGAAACTGTGTTGTGTTTAAAGATATCATAGATAATGAAATAATATCAATACTTAATAGAGATATATCAAATAAGTACTTAAAGGAAAAGTTAAGTGAATTACAGGGAGGAATAGAGAGCAAAACAATAATAATTGGGACCTCAATGAACCCCTCTTATACACATACTTAGACAAATACAACAAAAAGATAAATTAGAGAAAATTTGATATGAATAAAACTTTAGAAAAGATGCGTAAGATAAATCTCTGGTGATAACCAAATGGAAATAGAAAGGTATATATACATTTATATCTATATGTATGTGTATATATATATATGCACATATGTGTATATGTGTGGAGAGAGAGAGAGAGAGAGAGAGAGAGAGAGAGAGAGAGAGAGAGAGAGAATGGCATCTTGGCAAAAACTGACCATATGATAGGATATGAAAACCTCAAAAACAAGTGCAGAAAAGCAGAAATACTAAATACATCTCTTACCACACTACAATAAAAATTACAATCAATAGAGGGCCTTTTGAAGAAGGGATTCAAACTTAGTTGGAGAAAAATAATAAATCATAGAAAAAATAGATAACTTCATTAACAAAACTGGCAACAATGAGAATACATACCAAAATGTTTGGTATGCAGTCAAAGTAATCTTTAGGGCAAAATTTAATCATGAAATACTTGCATCAACCAAAGGGAAAAGGACTAACCAATGAACGCAACTAAAAAAAAGCAACAACTAGAAATGCAACAAATACCTTCCCCCAGTTAGATTTAGGAACAGAAGATCTGAAAAATCAAAAAGAGATGAACAAAATTGAAAGAAAACACCTCATATTGAACTGATAAATAAAACTGGGAGGTTTAAAGAAACCTGTAAAATAGATCAACCATTATCTAATCTAATTTTTTTAAAGGAAAAAGGGAAACCAAATCAACAATAGCAAAAATGAAAAAGAATTCATAGCAAAGGAAGAAGAAATAAAGTAAATTAAGAAATTATTTTGCCTGTGATCGCTAGGTGGTACAGTGAATAGAGCACCAGCCCTGGAGTCAGGAGGACTTGAGTTCAAATCCAGCCTCAGATATTTAATACTTATTAGCTGTGTGACCTTGGGCAAGTCACTTAACCCCAATTGCAGGCAAGTCACTTAACCCCAATTGCCCTGCCTTCCCCCTCCAAAAAAGACAAAAAAGAAATTACTTTGCCAAGTTATATGCCAAAATAATTGATACTGAATCAAAGGGATGAATCTTTATTTTTTTAAATTAAATTTTATGTTTATTTTTAATTTGCATCATTCATTTCCACAAGATTTTGAGTTACAAATCCCCCCCTACCACTACCCACCACCCCAAAACAATGATCCCACTGTATACTCCCTCCCCCAATCTGCTCTCTCCTATATTCTCCCCCATACCCCTCTGACTTTCCAGTAGGGCAAGATGGATCTCTATAACCTAGTGCCTGTATATCTTATTAGGGATTAATCTTTATTAAAAGTATAATTTATCCTGATTAATAAAACAAGATATAAAGAATTTAAATATTTAATTTAAATATTTAAATATACATCTACAAAGTCCTGCTCCAGTGTTTCTTAACAGTTAGAAGTTGACCCTGGGTTGTCCAAGGCTCTGTCAGTACATGGAAAGGCTTTGAGTACTGCTCTGGAACAGAACAGATCTATTTCCAAGGACCAGTTTAGCTTATCACAGGAACCACATCACCAGCGGGATTGTTACCAAGTGATGAAGAAGACATGGCATCCCATGAAAAAAAATTTTTAAATGTATCTCAGTGCAGTGTGGCCCCCTTCTACTTTTACAATGATAGTAAAGGAGAGCAGGAGGAATAAAATATCAAGAATCTCAAGGAAAATATTTTTTAAGTGGTAAGGAAGGGGATCTAGCAGCACTATAATTTAAAATATAGTACAAAGTAGTGATTATCAAAAATTTTTGATACTGGTTAGAAAATAGAAAAATTGATTAGATACCCAAGATCCAAAAGCAATTGAATATAGTAACATAGTATTCAATAAGCCCAGCTACTTCAACTACATGAGTAAGGACTCACTATATTCTACAAAAACTGTTAGGAAAACTAGAAATCAGTTAGACAGAAATTGGGTCAGTATCTTACAGCGTATACCACAAGAGCTCCAAATAAATACATGACCTAAATATAAAAGGTCACATATAAAAAAATTAGAAGATCTGAGAAGACCAATTAGAAGGGCAAAGAAGATTTTTTAAAAAGGAAAATTATAATTGTTGGAAGGGATGTGGGAGGAGAAACATACTAATAAACTGTTGGTGGAGTGTGAATAATCCAACAGTTAGGGAAAACATATTGAAAGTATTTTTTTTTAAAGCATTTAATTGGTGCATACTCTTTAACCTAGCAATACCACTATTAAGGCATAGACTCCAAAAAGATCAGTGAAAGAGGGAAAAGACCCATATGCACAAAAATACTTATGGCAGGATTATTTGTTCTAGGTAAGAACTGGAAAGAAAATATGTATCTTGAGTAATGGGTAAACAGATTGTAGTGTATGAATGTGATGGAATATCATTTCACCTATAAGAAATTATGAAAGGGATAGACTAAGAGAAACCTAGGAGGACTTGAGCAAAACCAGGAAGACTATTTATACAATAAATATAGCACCTAAAGAAAAACAACTAGGAAAGATTTAAATTCTACGATCAAAGCAAATGACCAATCATGACTCTAGAATATTGATGATGAGTTATGCTTTCCATCTTTTGGTAGAGAAGTGATGGACTAGAGATATAGAGTGAGGCATGCATTTTCAGGCACGGGAAATGGGTGTAATTATTTTGCTTGGCAATACCTTTTTGTAATAATGCAATGCTTCTTGGGTGGTGGGAGTGTTGAGGGAAACTTCTGGGAGGAAAATTGGAGTGATAGTGATCCCCTCCCTTCAAAAAAAGATGAAGAAGAAATGAAAGAAGAAAGCATCAATGAAATTTTAAAAATACACAGGAGAGAGCAGAAGATTCAGAAGCAGATCTAGACAAGCAGCAGTAATAGTGGCACTGTGGAGCTAAAACTAACATGTATTTTAAAAGAAAAACCAAGATGTATGTAATAGAAATTCACAGCGTCATATATAAAATATTTGCTCTCATTATAAGAAGATTTTCATGTTTGTTCGTATTTGTCAAAGTCTTCTACATGCACTCTTGATCCTATCCCTTCCTACCTTCTCAACCAGATTGCCCCACCTTCATCTCCACTCTTTAATCTTCAGACTCTCCCAATCTTCTGGCTCCTTTCTTCTTTCCTACAAACACATTTACATCTCTTAAAAAAAAAATAAGGGGCGACTAGGTGGTGCAGTGATTAGGGCGTCGGCCCTGGAGTCAGAAGGACTTGAGTTCGGATCCGGCCTCAGACACTTAACGCACACACAAATAAAAACCTAGCCGTGCGACCTTGAGCAAGTTACTTAACCCCAATTTCCCTCTAAAAAAAAAAGCAAAAAAAAAATAATAAGGTAGGGGTGGCTAGATGTCGAAGTGAATAGCTCACTGGCTCTGATATCAGGAGGACCTGAGTTCAAATCTGACCTCAGACACTTTAACACAAAACTAGCCGTGTGACCTTGGGCAAGTCACTTAACCCCAATTACCCTACCTTCCCCCCTCAAAATCCCCCCCCCAAAAGAATAAGGTCACATATAAAAAAATTAGAAAAAAAATCTCATTTATCCACCCATCTTAATAGCTAGCATCCTGTATCTCTCCTTTTGCAGCAAATCTCTTTGAGAAGCTGGTTTTTTAAAACGTTACCTCAATATAAATGTAATAGTTCCCTTTAAATCAGAGGATTGCAAAACTCATTAGGCTAGCTATCCACGGACACAACGAAGCCCGTCACGCTGAAGCTACATTGTCTAAGCAGGACATAGTTCTCAGTAACCATTCTCAGGGTAGGACAAACTAGCCAAGAAAGCTCTTTTTATACAGCTAAGCAACAGCAATGCCTATTTTCCCCCTTTCTACTATTCTATCTCAGAAAGGAACAAAGAGGAAAACACATTCTTCTGAGAAGCTTTACCTGCCTTGGAAGAGCAATAACTTGAACTAGAGTCTCCATTAAGCTAATCAGGAGCAAGCAGCCAAAGCCTTCTTGTCACCTGACTGTTGCTGTTCTCCTCAGTCTCCTCTCGTATGCCCTGTGTATTTTAATGGCTTAAATTATTGTGTCCTGGCTCTCAGTGATTCCCCTTTCACTTAAAAGGTAACAATTCACTAAATTTCTCCTATTAAATCAAATAGTCCATTTAAAAATCACCCCTTGGGGCAGCTAGGTAGCACAGTGAATAGAGCACCAGCCCTGGAGTCAGGAGGATCTGAGTTCAAATTCGGCCTCAGACACTCAACACAAACTAAACTAGCTATGTGACCTTGGGCAAGTCATTTAGCCCCAATTGCCCTCCAAAAAGCAATACATAAATAAATAAAAATCACCTCTGAATATTTGGTTAAGTTATGATTTCTCCTTTTAAAAAGATTTTTTTGTTTTACCACTGAAATAATCAGATTGATTTCTATGTCCTTTTAAAATCGATCCTACCTATGATTAATTTATTTTGTCCTGTAACTAAGTCAAGTTCTTTGCCTCTGAACTTAGTTCAGAAATTCAAATGGCTTGTAATGAGTTGAATTTAGAAATCAGGTTCTCTTATTAATCATTGTGTCAAGGAAATCTGTTACCCTTGAAGGAAGCAGGTGGACACCCAGAGTTTTGGTCTAGTATCATCAAGCTATCATTCAAGGATGTTGTTATCCAAATAAGTCTGGTGCACTCTCTCTAACCTTGCATGTGGACACAAACAATGAACATTTCTTAGTCATAGGAGGAAAGGAGGGAGTTGTTTCTAGTCTGTCATTACCATTTTCTAACCAATCATATTGTCCCCCATGCCTCAACTCTGTAACCAATCATTTTGATTTCTCCATTCATAATGTTGAACTCTTTTCACCAATTATAACTTGTTTCCTGCTTTCAAAGTCCTGCTCTTTGTTCTGCTGTCACTGTGTCATTTCAGTCACACTCTTCATGACCCCATTTGGGGTTTTCTTGGCAAAGATACTAGAGTGGTTTTGCCATATCCTTCTCCAACTCATTTTACAGATGAGGAAACAGAGGCAACCCATGTTAAATGCCCAGGATCACATAGCTAGTAAGTGTCTGAGGTCAGATTTGAACTCAGAAAGATGAGTCTTCCTGACTTCAGGCTTGTGCCACCTAGCTGCTCTTTTGTTCTGCACTCCCCCAAATTAGCAGAGTTTCCCCCCTTATTTGGGGTCTTAGCTTTGCTGAGGAAGCTGAGATCCTATTAATTGGTAAATTCATGCTTTACTTATAAATTGATCATGTTTGGAATTTTTTGCTTTAGTCTACTTTAACTGTTACACCACCTTTAACTCATAAAATAGCAATATATAAATGAACTAAGAGACTACTTTTTAGTGCCTGGTAGCTCTAAATACCTCAGCAAGTTCCAACATGATGTTTTGTGCCCTTTTAAAATGATTTCTTTGTACTCATATTTTTCAGTTTTTTAATAAGTAAAAGTTCTTTTGTCTCGCCCCCACCCCCTTTAAGGTATCAAAGCATTCACATAAAAGTGAGGCATCATCTTACATCTTTTATAAGGTGATTTAGTTTTATATTTACATAAAAGTTCATTTTCTATCCAAAATTGCTTAAGGGTTATGTAAAGCTATTTCTTCAAAATACAGCTGAAAATGTGTATTTTTAAACTTTAATTTTATCAATTATTATTAAACCAAAGATCTTTTCAGTCATCAAAATGTTCAGTAGTAATAACAATAACAACAGTAGTGATATTTTTTTCTTTTGTGTTTGTTTAAATATTTTCCTTTATAAAAAATTACTTTTTTCTGACCTTGTCTTTGATAAACTGCTCCATATGAAAAGGACCTTAAAGGGACAGCACATTACATCAGTTATATTTTTAATTCCCCAGCAGAGAAGTAACGTGTAAAGTTTTTGTACTAGGGCACAGAGGTGTGGGTGAGGGCACCTCCTCCCTAAAACCAGTCCTTGAACCTCACAATATAGTTCATCCTGGCCTGTGGAACAACCACTCTCAGGCTCCCATTTTCAGGGATCTGTGAGTATGGTATCCACCCCCAAGATTCCCCAACCTCTAAAGGAACATAGACTGAATTTTCTAGGGAGAATTACTCCATCTCCTAGTGAGCCACCCCCTAACTGAATTTGTCATAGGCACAAGAGTTCTTATGTAGGTCTCTTCCTCAAACAGTACTCATGGGATCATAGGAGCATAGATATTGAGATGGAAGCAATCTCAGAGGTCATCTAGTTCAATGCCCTTATTTTACAGGTGAGGAAACTGAGGCCCAGGGAAGTTAAATAATTTACCTATGTATCACTTACATAGTAATTTTCCAAATAGGATTTGAACCTAGGTCCTTGTTTGCCTAAAGCAGTGCTCTTTCCACTGTGCCAGTCCTTCCCTTCCCATGACCTCACCCTATAAGAACACTTTACAAAGTCCCACAAGATCCCAGTTGACTTCAAAACCCAGATGGCCAGAAGTTAGATGACTTAAGACTTAGATAAAGTGGGTTTAGAAATCCTCTCCTTCTCTAGTGTTTATGGCATTGGTAAGAGAGTGCCTATAGTACTTGAATATAATGAACATTTGTGGTTCAGTTATTTTTCAGTAGTATCTGATTCTTTGCGACCCCATTTGGGATTTTCTTGGCAGAGATACTGGAGTAGTTTGACATTTTCTTCTCCAGCTCATTTTACAAATGAGGAGACTGAGTTAGAGTTAAATGACTTGCCCAGGATCATACAGCTAATAAGCGTCTGAGGCCAGATTTGCATTCCAGAAGATGAATCTTCCTGACTCCAGGCCCAGCACTCTATTCACTTCACCTGCTCCATAATGAACATAGAACGTGTTAAGTAAACGTATAGGCTGTTAGAATAGGAAGGAATCATAAAGAGAATATCTATATCTAGCATAAGAAACTGAAGCCCAGAGTTGGGATATAGCCTGCCATCCTTTGTTGTAATGTGTATTTGCATTCTATAGGGTGTTCAGGGAGGACTAGAACCTCTGGTATCAGGGCTTGCTGAGCCCTTTTCAGGGCTATATTTCTACCTTTGGTATCCACCTATCACCCAGCTCTCACTGTGGCTTCAAGAAGCTGTGTTATGGGCAGTAGCCACACCCTGGTAAACTATCTCAGAAGATGGGCTAAGACAGTTTAAGGGTAACTGACCGACCTCTACTCACCACCCGTGGTTAGGAGAATGTCTACCCTAAGCATGTGAAGACTTCCCCCAGCTGAATGGGTGGATGAGAACAATCTTATTCCAATGGTCATGAAGACAGCTGAGCTTAGAGCTCAGAGCTTGGTCAGATATTTGGTCAGACATTGAAGGTACCAAGGTCATTCACAGCATCCCAAGTCATCACCAGTCATCTTGACTTTTGTCTTGCCACTGGACTTATATGACTCTGAAAGAGAAAGTGAGGCTGATAACTTTTTGCAACTCTGCTTTACTTAAATTCAATTCACAAGCAAGTCAAGACATTGTCTATGATGTCATTAGTCCTCTTCAAAAACAAAGGATAAACAACAATCTTTATTCTCTGTACTATTGATACAGCTAATAAATTATTATATGGCCATTAATAGTGTCTAGTACAAACATATGAGTTTGTGACTTGAAATTGAGAGAGGGGAAGTAAGTCCATAGAAGGAAAAATTTATCTGGTTCCTTGTCTGGGGTAGAGGCAAGGAGTCCCTTTGAGAAAGAGCTTGGTTTATACATTTTTGGCAATTTATGAGCCTATTTCAGAGTATACCAGCTAGAATACTTTTTGTCCTGGAGAAAGAATTAATAAAGAGTTGAGACTGAGACTTTAAAAAAAGGGGTGGGGGGAATTGGTGTGGTTTTTCCCTGTGAACCTTTTGGCACTGCTGCTGGCATGTAGCCTTGCTTGGCATTAGATGACCCCTCATATACACTTTTAGTCTTCGCCTCACATGGGGGGTAGTCTCCCTTAAACTTTGTGCTGGGCTCTGAGGAAGATACAAAGTCATTTAAACTTTAGATAAAACCTAAGACATTCTCTTACTTTTGGAGTTCTGCTCACATGAGAAGAGGCTAACATGGTTGTAAATTACAATGTTACATGACAAGGTAATTTATAGAAATGAAAAATAAAATTCTGTAGGAATAAGGAGAATTTTTGACTGACCAGTATGCAGTAGGATTTTGTGGAGAAGGGGTGCATTTGAGTTGGGCGTTAAATAATGGGTAGGAATTCAACAGGCAGAGAGGAGGACTTTGAGTCAATGCAGCTCTTATGTTTACTTCCAATGTGACCTTGGTCAAATCACTTAGCTTTTGGGGGCCTCAGTTTCCTCACCTGCAAAAAAGAGACAAGTCTTTGAGGTGCCTTTCTACCTGAGATCTAGACGCTTTTCATCCTCCTATAAAAGATGGATAAAATTCCAGGCACAGGAAAAGCCTGAGGGAGCGGAGATGGTAAAGTACAGAGTGGTTCTCCATACCAAGTTTCTGGGCAAGTCACTTAAGCCTGCTTGCCTCAGTTTCCTCATCTGCAAAACGAGCTGGAGAAGGAAATGGCCAACCACTCCAGTATCTCTACCAAGAGATAGGGGATCATGAAGGTGATCAGAAGGGATCGCGAAGACACGACAGGGCAGAAAAAGGACTAAGCAAACAACCCCCCAAAAGTGGATAAATGAATGAATGAAAGGGTGCTCAAAGCTAGCGCCTGCGCAATGTGGAAGTAGGGCGAAGGTGGTGAGCTTGAAGAGAGCGCCGCCCCTGAGCCGGGACAGCCCCGTGCCTTCGCGGAGCTCTCCAGTCCTGCCCTCTGGGCTACGCTCCGAACGCACGGCGCCTGCGCGGCGGTAGCGCCGGTAGCAACAGCAGCAGTTCATTGACAGTATTGCGCTGCGCTCTCCGCCATCTAGTCCGCCACGATCCCGTCAGCCCCGCGCCAGGCCCCTGAGGAGTCGACTCTCCCTCCTCTCCTCCTCTTTCCCGTCCTCCTTTGCGGCACAGCGGCTAGATGGCAGCGGAAAAGCAGGTCCCCGGCGGCGGCGGCGGAGGCAGCGGCGGCGGCGGCGGTGGCGGCAGCGGGGGACGCGGCGGCGGGGAGGAGAACAAAGAGAATGAGCTTCCTCCCGCTGGGTCGAAGGGGAACCGACGGTTCGGGGACAGCCTGGGCCTGGAGAGTATCCTAGGCGGCGTGGGCTCAGCTGGGCCGGGGCCGCAGTGACGACGTGTCTCTCGGGCGGGCTGGGGGGCGGGGGTGGAGGAGCTCTGCTGGCAGGGCCCGAGGTCTTCTTCGTCTCCCCCTGCCCCGGGCCTTCCTTTCTGCCCACACCCTGTCCCTGTCCTCTCTGGATCCTCGATCGTGGGGGTGGGAAGTGAGGAGAGAGGTGGAGGCGGGGAGTGGGGGGGGCGCCCTGGAGGGGAGCGGTGCCCGCGCGCACACTTTTTTTTTTCTTTTTCTGCTCCTCTTCCCACAAAGGAGACGATCACGATGAGTCTTGTGGCCTCTGTCTCCTTTTCAGCCCCCTTGTCATTGAATAGCAAGGCAGGCCTTTTGCCCACCTGGTCGCTCATTCCGTGAACCCTGCCAGAAACTTGGGACAACGAGGCAGATGTTGCTGCTGTAGACACTCTTAACTAAAGCCTTCTAAAGTTGTCTTGTGTATGTTGGTGGAGAGAGGGAGAGCTCAGATGGGCTTGTCGAAAAAATGTATTTTCAGGTTTTCTTTGAAGTGTTAGGTTTGAATTGATATATACCAGTTTGTAGCCTTTCATAAATTATTTGAAAGTAACGAATTCTCGATCCCATCCAGTGTGACAACTGAAAGTTGACATATGGTGTGAAGGCGTATGTAGTCTGATAGGAAATAAGGCCTTTTCTTTTTTTTTAAGTAGCATAGCTGTACATCTAGATTAAATGAAAGGCATAGGCAGATAACATTAAGAGCTTCAGGTTAATTGGACTTGAAGCCAAGTAAATCGTCTGTGAGATAAGCATCTTGTTTTTTTCTTTTTCATTTTTAAGATTGTACTTAAGAGTGTTCATTTGTTCATAATCTTTACTTGGATTTGTGGGGATTGAGGGAATTTCTTGAAAAATATGAAGTAAATGAGGCTAGGAAAAAATTATCAAGAAGGACAGTGTATAAACTCGGATGTTTGGACATTTTTAATTAAAAAGGATTATTGAGAGAGATCGTTTTAAAGAGTGAAAATTTGTAATATTACTTGAATTAATTGAGTCTGATACAACTTCAAATCTGAGGAAAGTCAGCTTCCCAGTTGAGTAAGAAATGTAAACGGGAGATAGAGAACAAATCATTATAACATAAGGATCAGCTCGAAGAGATTGAGTGTCTGGGTTCTTCAGATTAATGGCAGCAGACAAAACTGGCTATTTTAACATACTGGCACCTACATTTTTGGATACCAAGCATCAGCCTAGTTGCTTAGCTAATCAATATTTATTAAATGCCTACTATGTGTCAGGCACCTGGGCTAAGTGCTGGGGATACAAAAAGATACAAAAGACAGTCCCTACCCTCAAGGAACTTACCCTCTAACTAGGGAGACAGCATATAAACAAACATGTACTAAAGAAACTATATATAAGACAAATAGAAAATAAATAACAGAAGACAGGGGAATTTAGAGGGGTTTACTTGGAACTTGAAACCAGGGAGGTCAGTAGTCAGGAGCAGAGGATAGAGAACATTCCAGACATGTGGGACATCCAGAGAAAATTCCCAGAGCTGAGAGATGAGTTTCTTGTTCATGGAACAGCCAGGAGGCCAACATCATTAGAGAGTCTGGTATTAAGGTGTAAGAATAAGGAAAAGATAGGAGGGGGGCTAGGTTATTTGAATGCCAAACTGATTATTTGCTTTTGGAGGCAATAGGAAGCCACTGGAGTTTATTAAGTAGGAGAGTGATATGGTCAGACCTGAGCTTTAGGAAAATCACTATAGTAACTGAATAGAGTATGGATTGGAATGGGGAGAGACTTGAGGCAGGCTTATTCACTAGCAGGCTCTTGCAGTAAACCAGATATGAGGTGATGAGGGCTTGTACTAGAGTCGTAGCAGAGTCAGAGGAGAGAAGGGGACATATTCTAGAAGTGTTAAAAAGGTGAAGTTGACAAACCTTGGCAACAGCTTGGAGATGGGGTGAGAGAGTGAGAAATCCAGGATGACTCCTAGGTTGCAAAACTGAAGAACTGGGAGGACACTGTTGCCCTCCTCAGTAACATGGAAAATGGGAGTAGAGTAGAGAAGGGTTTAGGGGAAAAGATAATGAGTTCTCTTTTGGGTTCATAGCATTTAAGATGTCCAGTTCAAGAAGTCTGGAAAGCAGTTAAAGATGGAAGAATGGAGGTCAAAGAGAATGGGACAGGAAAAGGTAGATTTGAGAATCATCTGCATAGAGATAGTAATCCATAAGAGATGATGAAATTACCAAGTGAAGCTGTATAGAGAAAGAAGAAAAGAGGGCCCAAGAACCATAAAGGATAACCTCCAGTTAAGGGGCATGATCTAGAGGAAGATCCAGCAGAGGAAACAGAAGGAGACGTATAAGTAGGATACCCAGGAGAGAGTAATCAACCATGTCAAAAGCTGCAGAGAGGTCAAGGAAAATGAGAATTTAGAAAAGGCCATTGGATTTGGCAACCAAGAGATCATTAGTAACTTTGGAGAAAGCAGTTTTGGTGGAATGATGTGATGAGATTAGGAGCTGAATTGTAAGGAGTTAAGAACAGAGTGAGAGGAGAGAAAGTGGAGGCACCTCTTCTAGATGCTTTTTTCAAGGAGTTTAGCTACAAAGGGCAGAAGAGATAGAATGGTAACAGATGGAAGGATCAAATGAGTTTTTTTCCAAGCTGGGAAGACATGTTTTTAGGCAGTGGGAAATGAGCCAGTAGACAGGGAGAGATTGAAAATAAATGAAAGTGCAATCTACCGGAGAAGATGAGATGGAATTGGATCACTTGAACAACTTTGTTCAAGTAGCCTTTGTTGTAAGCCCACTCCCTGTGAAATGGGTGAAGGAGGAGAGTTCATCATGGGTTCAAGAAGGGGAGAAGAGGAGAGAGTTGCCAGTGCAGGGGAGATGGCTTGGAAAGAATGGATCATTTCCCTGAGCTCATAGGAGCTCACCAGACTGATTTTATTCCATATCTTTTAAGACCTGCTCTTTGAGACTAGAGTGGATACACATGTATTAGAATAGGTGTTCTTTTGTCTTGATGAAGTAGTTTAAATAAGCCCTTCCTGTCTTTAAGCAATTGTCTAAACTAGACATTTTCTCCAAGTTTAGTGGGGGGAGGGGGGAGGGGGGAGTGAACTTTTAGGAAATCCCAGCCAACTGCAGCAGTGGAGTTCTTTGTTTGGTGAACAAAAGGAATACAAGTGAGTAAATAAGTTCCTTATTTGGAAAGTAACTACAAAGAGTCAGATATAATAGTAAATATTTAACTGTGTTTATATCCCAGTTTTGTTTCTTACTACCTGTACAACCTTGGGCAAGTCACTTCACTTTTTTGCTCTATTCTCTTGTTTGTAAGATGAAGTTGGTCCCTTTCAGTTCCAAATCTTTGATTCTGTAATCCTAAATCATATGGATCTAAATGGAAAGTTGGATATGTTTGGATGTTGTTCAGGGTCTTCTTAAAAAGTAATCTTCAGTTCTTTGGTGTGCATATTTAAGCTATTTTGCAAACATATTCTTGTGTAAAATAAGGAGCTATTTTTAAAAAAGTTACAAAGTTGCATTTCAGTGTTTGGCTTAGAAGTGCTAAAAAAAGTAAAGCTTTCAACTTCCTCTTGAGTATTAAATTTAAAGAGGACAGTCAGAATGAACAAAGTTAATTCATGGTAGGAATATTTAACAGAAATAAAAATCTGCTGGCCCACTTTTATTCATTATTTTATAGAATCTTTAGGTTGAGAAGAAATCACCTAGGCCAGACCTGTACAACCTGTGGCCTACAGGTCAGCTTATGGCCCAAGGGCATGGCAAAGGATTTCCAGCAGCCAGTGAAAAGTTTAGATGTTTTCCTCTACATTTTTCAAGGGCCACCCAAATCTTTTGGTAAGCTACACAGGTCATTCAGGCCTGATCTAGTGCAACTCCAGAAAAATGAATCTTCCCATCTTCCTGGATTCAAATTCTGACCTTAATCACCTGTGTGACTTTAGTCAAGTTCCTTAACCTCATCTATAAAATAAAGGAATGAGAGTAGGTGGCTTTTAATATCCCTTTTGATCTTTGACAAGTGACTTGCCTCTGCTTGACTGCTAAAGTCCATTCTAGCCCCAAATCTCTGATTCTATGACTTCCAATGATAGCAAATTCAGTAACATGTAGCACCTCTATTCTATTTTTGAACAGCTCTAATTAGAGACTCAGCAAACATCTTTTAAACGTGTACTATATGCAAAATACTGTACTAGGAATACAAAACTAAATATGACATAAACCATGCTCACAAAGAGCCTAAAATCTGATTGAGGTAGGAAAAGGAATGAAGACATGTACCACTAACTTATACAGAGGGGATTGAAAACATAAAAGTGAAGTCCAAGCAAAGTGAAATGAAAAATCTGTTCTGCTGGGAAGGGGGGATGTTGGGGAGTGCTGTCTGGTAAAGCCTTATAAAAGGATATGTGTACCTAAATTGTGCCTTGAAGGAAGATCTAGGAGAGGTGGTAAGGTTTAAAAGACCTTTATGGGGGCAGCTAGGTGGCATAGTGAATAGAGCACCAGCCCTGGAGTCAAGGAGGACCTGAGTTCAAATCCAACCTCAGACACTTAACACACACACACACACACACACACACACACAAAACTAGCCATGTGACCTTGGGTAAGTCACTTAACCCCAAATTGCCCTTCAAAAAGCAAAAAAAAGTTTAAAAAAAAGACCTTTATGGATATGGAAGTGGCAATATGACAAAAATATAGAAAAGGAGAGATCATGTCAAGAATGGGAAATTGGTTCAACAAGCTTTATTTGAGCACCTCCTTTGTGTCAGGCATTATACTAGACTTGGGGAGATGCAGACAAAAATAATAGTCCTTTGCCTTCTAGAAACTTTGTGAGCTTTGAAGAAAGCAAGGAATTCTAAGAGGTAGCCATAAGAAGGGAATGCATTACAGGCATGGAGGATAGCCCAGGTAAAGATCTGCAGATGAGATAAGGAATATCCTGTTAAAGGGAACAGCAATAAGAGCATTTAGGCTGGAATGTAGAATCTGTAAAGGACAGCAATATGCAATCAGCACAGAAAAGTTGTTTGGAGCCAGATTGTGAAAGGTTTAAAAGCCAGGCAGAGGAGTTTGTATATTATCCTAATGGAAATATCGAGGCCCTTGAGTTTCTTCGGGGTGGGTAACATGATCAGGACAGTGGTTTAGGAGAATCATTTTGGTAACTATGTGGAGGATTAGAGAGGGGACATTCGTAGAGTATCTAATTAAGCTATTGTAGGACAGGTGAGAGGTAATGAGGTCCTAAACTAGGGTGGCACCGACTATAAATAGAATGGACAAAAATTATGTGGATACAGAATTTATAAGACATGGCAGATGTATATGAAAGCTAAGGAAATGGAAAGAGTTGAGAATATCAGCTAGTAAACTAGAGTGACTAGAAGGATGCTAGTGAACTTAGATCAGAGAAGGGCAATTAGGAGGAAGGGTGGGTTTGGGGGAGAAGATAATGAATTCTGTTTTAGACCTTTTGAGTTTGAGATGCCTATGGAACAGCCTGTTGGAAATGCCCCATTGCTAGCTGATGTGGAACTAGAATTCAGGAAAGAGACTGTCATGCAAGACCCTGTTCTCTGTCTTCCACTGTCAGTCCTTTATTCCTATTCCCCTCACCCTCACTCCCCCTAAAACTACCCACCCCTTCCTACTATGGTCTCTGGAATGCCATAGGTAACAAACTTTCATTTTACATCTTTTCCTTTCCCAATTCCTTCTTTCTTCTGGCTCTTATTGAGACCTGCCTCCCTTCCAATGACAAGGTCTCCCCAGCTTCCCTTTTTAGCACTGACTGCCCTTTGACTTATTCCCCCATTTATTGGTTGAGATGGAGAATTTGGGATACTCCTTGTTCCTCATTGCTACTTCTGCCATAATTCTTTAATCCCTTCTCCTTTGAGATTTATTCATATCGTATTTTACCACTTAAATCACAGTTTTGGTGGCTACTGTCTCTTAAGACATTTCCCTTCTTTCCTCAGTGAGTTCAAACTCACAGTCTTTATTTTCCATTCCTACCCTATTACTGGGGGGGACTTCAACTACATATTGATATTTCCTTAAATACCCACATCTCATGGTTCTTAAATGTATTTCATAAAGACCTGCTTCTCCATTCTACTTCAGCCACACAAATAGTCATGCCCTTGATCTTGCTATCTCCCATAAATGTAACACTTTCATCCTCATGAATTCTGAAATATCCCTTATCTGATTACGGTAAATTGTCTTTCCACTTCTCCTTGTATCTTGCAACCCTAAACCCTGTTCTTCATGCTGTGGCCCCCAGTCCCTAAACCCCTCAGTTCTTTCCCAGGCCATCACCTCTATGCTAGCTACACTCCTCCTTCATTCCTCATCTTGACTTTTTGGTGAACCACTTCAAGTCTACCCTGTCCGGTTCTGTTGAGTACCTTGCCCTGCTCAACCTCAGCCTTAGAAAACTCTGTATTACACCCACCATCAGTAGCCTTTGTTCTGATACTGCTTCTGAATGAAGCTAGAGAAAATCATGAAACTGCACAGATTTATCTTTACAGATTAATCTTACATAACATCATTACTTGAAGTCAGTCCTCGAACATGTCCTTAATTAACTCATTATCCCCCTCACCTAAGCCACTCTTCAAACCTTTTCATCCCTCCTCAAACATCCTAAGGCTCCCCCTCCTCCCAATCTCTCAGCTAAGAACTTTGCTTTATATTTTACTGAAAAAATTTGAGGCCATTTGACAAGAGTTCCCTCTTACCCCCTCATCACCCAGATGCCTTCTGCCACTGTCTTGTTGGAGTAAAAAAAAGTAAAAAATGACATGTTGAGAGTCGTATTCTTTGACTGCAAATCCAGTCCATACTACTTCCATTACTGACTTAAAGTCCTTGTTTCTCTAGAACTGCATAGAATGTCCATTCCCTCTTTTACATGGTAGCACTTCAAGTATTTAAAGAAAGCTGTCACATCTTCTCTTTAATCTATTCTTTCAGTTTAAACATCTCCAGTTCTCTCTCCTGTGGCATGGTTTTGATACCTGAGCTTGATTATCAGTTTTTTAGTGTCTGGATTTCATCAGTTTGGGAATACCCACTTCTGAAATTCCTTTCATCTATATAGAGCAGCAACTCATATGTGTCTGGAGCAGAGCAAAAGTGACTTGTACATGGTCTTGTGACAGTTATGTGTCAGGGATAGGACTTTCGCCAGTCTTGTGCCAAACTGCTTCTTGTCTTTGTGAATATCCCTCCTAAAATATACTAGTACCTGGGACTTTTAGGGGTAGTCTGACTAACACAGAGTACCAGTGGTATTATTTTCTCCTTTGTTCTGGATATTACACTTCTGGTTTGAAGCCTAGAGTCTAATAAGCTTTTTTAGTAGCTCCTTGTTAACTCCTGTTTAGCTTGTAGACAACTAAAATCTCCAGTTCTTTTTCATATGAAAAATTGACATTTAGGCACACTTCTCCCACCTTATACTTGTTAGGTTAATTTTTTGCACCTAAATGTGGAATGTTATACTTTTCCCCTTCTTTGCTTTCTTTGTTTTTTTCTGTGTCTCAAAAAAATGACGTATCAAAATGATTTTTATAAATGGATTTAAAATAATGGAGACAGATTGTTTGGAATGGATCATTGTAAGCTTTTCCTTAATCTTAGCTCCAGTCCTTCAGATTATTAAGGAATCCCAACAGCAACATGGTTTACGGCATGGAGATTTTCAGAGATACAGGTTAGTATATAATTATAAATGTAATTATGTTGATAGGAAAAGCATATCACTTTAATATGCCTACACTTATTTTTCAAAATGTATAGTGCACCTCCAAAAACAGCTAATTTTGAAAATTAGCTCCTATACCTAAATCTTGTAAAAAGAGGCTTACCTATTCAATCAGATGGAATTACAGATTCATTTATAAAGATATTTCTTAAAATTAAAACAGCTGCAGTAATAACACATTTATGTAGTTTTCAGTATGTATATTACAGTATAGATTCAATTGCAGGTCTCCAATACCTAAGTCCAGTACTCTGTCCACTACACTGCACTCTCTCTAGTTGCTGAATTGACAGGATTATAACCTTAAGTTATTTTTAATAAAATGTAGGGCTTTGGGGTATTTTGAATATTGTACATGAAGGTGAATGTTATTGAGTGTCATTAGAGTTTATTTGTAGCAAAACTCAAATGTCATCCTGTGTTGGAAAATAAATCAGAAATGTAAATAATAAAATTCTGCATAATAAGTTTATATTGTGTAAGACAGTATAATGCTTTGGAATCATAAATATCGATCAGTTTGATTAGCAAATACAAGGTATGCTGAAAAGCCTTAGTTCAGTTTTAAACTTAAGCGTTTTGGGATACCTTTGGGATACCTATGCTCTGAGCATATATAAAAATTATGTAGATATAAGGTAATGGGCTTTCAGTTATGGTAAGAGAAGAGGAATGAAGAAATTCATAATTGAACTATGATCATTCCATTTATACTGACAGTACTTGCTGATCATTGAGGACTAATGCTTTACATAACACATTCTTCACACTCAAGACCCATTTGTTGGCCCATATGGAGACATGAATGCGTGTTTTAATCTGTATCTGCATCTTATACTAGTGGTACATTGGATGTGTACAGTTGTCAGTTTCGTTTTTATTTTGGAAACTGAGACATTATATTAATATTTGCATTATTACATTATGCCAACTAAATATCTCTTATTAACTAGCAAAGAATATGTATTTAAAGATTTTTTTTTTGCCTTTCAGAGGGTAATTGGGGTTAAGTAACTTGCCCATGGTCACAGGGCTAGGTTTTTGTTTGTGTGTGTTAAGTGTCTGAGGCCGGATCCGAACTCAGGTCCTTCTGGCTCCAGGGCCGACGCTCTACTCACTGCGCCACCCAGCTGCCCCAATATTTTATGTTTTAGAGGCAGTGTGGCAGAGTGGATAGAGTTTTGATCTTGAAGTCAGGAAGACCTGGGTTTAAATCATGCCTCAAACATTTATTTAGCCATGTAACTCTGGGCAAATCTTTGAACCTCAGTTTCATCATCTGTAAAATAGGTATTGATAGCACCTACATCACAGGATTTTTGTGAGACGAAAATGAGATAACGTATGTGAAGTGCTTGCACACTGTAAAGTAGTATGTAAATGCAAACTTATGTTAAAAGGCAAATTCTAAGTACGCATCCTCTGAGCGCTTAAAATTGTTTTTAAGTTGCCTTACATTAGTACTTTTCTGTGCATTGTTTCCTCTATTACATATAAGATCTTTGAGGGCAGGGACTGAGGTTGTATATTTCTTTGTATGTCACACAACATGTAACTAAGTACCTTGTATAATTTAATAAATATTGAATTAGTTTTGGTCTCTATATAGTAAGTATAATAATGATCTCAATTAAAATGATTTGGCCCATTCCCTGACCATGTGAGAATACTGTTATTGCTATAAAAACAAACAGAAACTGCACTGTCATTTTGTTTGACTGTGATTGATTCTTTGTGATTACTTGTAGGGGATATTGTTCCCGTAGGCAAAGACGGCTCCGAAAAACACTCAACTTTAAGATGGGGAATAGACACAAATTCACAGGAAAAAAAGTAACTGAAGAGCTTCTATCTGACAACAGGTATTAAGTGTTCTGGGATTCATTACTGCTTTCTAAATATTTATTTAGAATTGATATAGTAGATGGTTAGTATTTGTCAGGCTTTGGGAACCTAATCTTTATTAGTTAAGATTCTAATAAGAGGTCAAAGCATATCTACTTATTCAAGAACAAAATAAATTCAAACTTTTCTGATTTATTTAGAGAAAGTTAAATACTTATATGTGCTTTTTGAACTTTCATAAGTCAGCAGTACTGTACTAGACACAAAATAGAAGTTCTTACTCTTGAACAACCTACAGTCTAGGTGAAGAGGTAGCATTAAACAAAATGAGTAATGAAGTGCTAGGTTGAATATTACTGACTGTAAGTACTATAGGAATTCAAAAAAGGAAGTGTAATGTGGGTTGTACTAGCCAAAGAAAGTTTTGTTGAAGAGATAGTACTTAAGCTTGATGTTGATTGATGGTTAGAAATTAGGATAAGGGAAAAGATATTTTCAAATAGGGTGACAGAATGAGCAAAGTTATGGAGGTAGGTTTCAATATAGTGTATTTAGGAATGCACTATGAGGAAACTCACCTTGAAAGGGAGTATTGAGGAATAGTGGAAAATGTCAAATAAGTAGGAAGACTTTGAAAACTAGGAACAGGAAAGTTTACTTGAAACACTCAAAAATAGGGTGCCATCATAAACTCCTTTATTTAAAAGATTTTTTTAGGCTTAATTTTAAATTTTTTATTGAGGTTTTTTGTTCTTACATCAATTATTTCTGTATATACAACTCGAACCCTAGGGGTTTAACATTCACTTCTAACAAAGAAAAACATTGAAACAAAAACAACCCCTGTAGTGAAAGTGTCTGACATTTGGCCCCTCTATTCTCTGGGACCCTCATTGGTTTTCATTTACACAAGAGTTCAACTTCCTTATAGTCCTCTTTGTTACTATGCACAATGTTCTTCTCGTTCTGGCACAAATCTTCCCATGTTTCTCTGAATTCCTTGTATTTGTTATTTCTTACTGCACAGTAATATCACATGACCACTAGAGGTGTTATAAGGAAGATTAATTTGACAGAGGATGGTTTGGAAAGATGAGTAAGCAGGTCAGAAAGACTGGCCAGAAGGCGTCTTCTGAATTTGAGGTATGAAGTGACAAGAACCTGGATTTGGGCAGTGGTAGAGAGGACTGTAGAGGAAGAAACAGATATGAAATAAAGGAAGAATTGATGAAGTTCCTTTCTAGAACTCTGGGGCAATGAATGCTTTTTTAAGTTCCTCTTACTTCCTATATGTCACTGAATGTAACTAAAGGAAGTCTTCACAACCATGCTGATGTTACAAATTCATGTTATTCAGCCTCAACTAAGCCTTCAGTCCAGCAAGGCAGTGCTTTTTATTCCTCCCTGATTCCTTATCTCATTCCCAAAGAAACTATTCCAAACCTTTTCTACCCTCCTGTGTCTCTGTCTTATTCTATTGAGAAAACTGTGGCTATTCCAGTGTGCTTCCTCTGATCCCACTCTCTTCATTTCAGAACACCTTGACACCATTGCCCATTCTCTCCTCCTGTTCTCTGTGACAAGTTGAACTCTTGTGTAAATGAAAACCAATGAGGGCCCCGGAGAATAGAGGGGCCAAATGTCAGACACATTCACTATAGGGGTTGTTTTTGTTTCAGTGTTTTTCTTTGTTACAAGTGAGTGTTAGATCCCTAGGGTGGGAGTTGCATGAACAGAAATAATTGATGTAAGAACAAAAGGCCTCAATAAACAGTCTTCTTCCTTGACAAGGCCAACCTCCATACATGTATGCTTGATCCCATCCCCTCCTGTCTTTTTCCAGCAGATTATACCCTTATTCATCCTCTCTTTCAAGTTTTCAATATCTCCTTATTTACCAGTTCCTTCCCTGCTACCTTTAAAGACATCCAAGCCTCATATATTCTTTTTTTTTTTGCATTTTGGAGGGCAATTGGGGTTAAGTAATTTGCCCAAGGTCACACAGCTAGGTTTTTGTTTGTGTGTGTGTTAAGTGTCTGAGGCCGGATCCGAACTCAGGTCTTTCTGACTCCAGGGCCGACGCTCTACTCACTGCGCCACCTAGCCGCCCCTCATATATTCTTTAAAAAACCTTTCACTACGTCCTACCATCCCCTTAAGCTAATATCTTCTATCTCTTCTCCCTTTCTTAATGGAATTTCTTTTTCTAAAAAAAACTGGCTACACTTTCAAGTATCCTTCCCCTCCTTTCACTCATTTGCAGTCTGGCTTCTAACTTTAACTTTATCGCTCGCATGAAATTGCTTCCATGTCTCTAAGATAAATATAAATTCATTTTAGTTTTGAGGAGCCTTTATAACCTTGCCCAAACCTCTCTTGACTCCCCCCCCCCCCCAATATTCTGTGAGCTTAGCCAAACTGGTCTCCTCTCTGTTTCTCACATGTGACACTCCATGTCCTATCCTTGTGCCTTTTGCTTGGCTGTCCAATATGCCTGGAACTTATCCCCTCTTACTTCTGCCTCATAGAGTCCTTCTCTTCCTTCAAGTAGGAGTCATCTTCTGCACAAAACTTTTCCTGATCTCCCCAGCTGCTATAGAATTCCTTCCCAAATTACCCTCTGTTTAACTACTTTGTGTATGTTTATATTTATTCACTATATATAGTATATGTACATGTGTGTGTGTTTATACTATGTACATGGGAACAGAGATTATTTCATTCTAGGTATTCTGTCCCCAGCACCTAACACAGTGCCTGGTATGGAGATGGCATTTAATAAATACTTGTTAATTGGTTGATTTTTGAACACAGTGTTTCCTTCATCTTATCCATTCTCATTTCCATAGATGCAAACTGCATGCCATCTTACTTCCTCCTAAACCTCCATCAACTAGGTGGTGGAGTGGATAGAGTGCCTAGCCTGGAGACAGGAACACTTGAGTTCAAATCTGTACTCAGACACTTATTCATTGTGTGACCTGGGCAGTTCATTTCAGCCTGTTTGCCTCAGTGTCCTCATCTGCAAAATGAGCTGGAGAAGGAAATGGAAAACCACTCCAGTATCTTTGCCAAGAAAACCCCAAATGGGGTCACAAAGAATCAGTTGCAATTGAAAAACGACTCAGCAACAACAAAACTATGTCCCTTTTATGATCAGCCCTTATTTAGAATGTGGGAAGTCATCCTCTATTCTCAGCAAGTTCCCTTTTATTCTTGAACTTATCAGTCAATGCCTTTTACCTCCTTATTTCAGTTAAAACCTGGTTTTTCCCGGGGCCAAATGCTTTAGGACCTACTACCTATTAGATGTATTGATCTTCATCTATTACCCCAGACTCACAAGGAGGGGATTAACTTGCTTCCTGTTCCTCATTGTCACTTCATCCTTCAATAACCTTTCTTCTCTGAAGGAAATCCATCTCTCCCACCTTGTTACCAACTACTGATCTCTAGATTATTCTCCCAGCTTTCTGAATGAATTTAGTGCCTGGCTTAGTCCTCTCTATTCTGTCCCTTGCTATCATCCTTAAGGACTTCAGTATTTATGTGGATGACACTTTCTAAAATCCTGACCAGTACAGTTGCTCAAATTCCAACTCCGTGTGCTTCTTCTTTCAATGTCATTTACATGTCAGCATGATCACACCTGGGACCTCACCATTTCTTAGAAGTATACCACTTCAAATTTTGAGAATTTTGAAATTCTCTTCTATAAAGCAGTTGCTTGTCCTGTCTCATTCACTCCTGCTAAATCTAAGAGTTACCTGTATCAGGACCTGCTTACTGTCTTTTGACTCCTTCCCTGCTTTGCTAGTTTCTTTCCTTGCTTTTGATTTCATTCCTTATTCAGCCTTGACTATGTAATCTACTATTCTATTAGTTCATACTTTAGAATTACTCTGTTCTTACTCACTGTATTCCTAACTTGCTTTCTCATCCCTAGATAATAGCTATTCCAGTTTCTTTAGTTCTCATAAACTGCTGAGCAATTCTTTAGAAAGTCATGAAATTAGGCTGATTTCACCCACTGTAAATTTATGGTAATGTCAGTTGGGCTTTTACTGCTGTTCAACAACCCATCTATCTACTTCTTCCAGTACTCTCCATTTCATTACACACAGTGATTGTTTCAGACTTTATGCTCTATTTCTAAAGTCTTCAACCTCACTTCCCCACTACTTAAAACTCTGGTTTCTATTCCACTGAGATTGAGGCCAGAATCTAAATTAGGGACCTCCCTCAAATCCTCCCATCCTTAAAATTTGTCAGCAGCATTATTCACTTCTCTGTTGTAGTCATAGAAGAATAACTATCCCTATTCTTGCATAAAGCTAATCCATTTACCCTTATCCTTAATTCAAGGACCTTGCTCCCTTAGTCATTCCCTCTTATACATCTTGTCCCAATTACATGCTTAACAAAACAGCCCTTCTTTAGACTTCTCATACATTCCTTCTTGTACTACATCCCTGGCCACTTTACAATCCATACTTCATAATGTAATCAGCTTTATCGTTTTTTTATGCAAATCATTTAACCTCATTAGGCCTTGTTTCTTTGATTAGGTTTTGCTATTCCAGTGGAGTAGAAAACCTTCATTGATTCCCTATAGACTACTGAGTAAAGGTTACACTTGCCAAGTATTCAAGTCCCTCCAAAATCTGTCACCAGCTTTATTTGCTCCCTACCATTTTCTACCTTGAACTCCATGATGTTGATAGTATGGAATCCTCTGTACCTCCAGATACATTCTGCATATTCCTGCCTCCATATCTTTGCCCTCAGTGTTTCTTCTGGCTACAATGTTTTTCCCTCGTCTTCTGTTGTACCTATTGAATTCCTATCTAGCCTTCAAGCCCAACTCAAACACAACCTCTCCTGTGAACTTTTTTCTCTTTCTGACATCAAGTAGCAATTGTTTGTAAGTCTCTAATAGAGTTGTGTTTTATTTTGTACTATAATGCTAGAAAGTGCCTAATATGTGCTAAGAGCTGGGCATAAAAAAAGGCAAAAAAACAGTCCTAGTTTTCAATCCAATAGGGGAGATAACATGCCAAAAACTATATACAAACAGGATATAGGCAGGATAAATTAGATTTAGTCTTAGAGGGAAGGCACTATCCTATCTAAGTTTTGTATGTTCCTCCCTTGGCTAGCAGAGTGCTCTGTACATATATTAGGTATTTAATAAATAATTACTTGCTAAGTTGTGTGAAGGAGAGCTGGGTTATTTAGGGGTGATAAAATTTTGACTGGATTATGGTATTATCAATGGAGAAAAGTTGGGTGAAAGCTAGTTTGAAGGTAAAGATGATTTTCATTTAGGATATATTGTGCTTTAGAGGGTGACATCATCCCCAGGAAAATTTCTAGTAAGGTAGAGATCTAGCTGAAGCATGTGAAGTTAGGACTAGTGAAACTGTGCAGTCAGTGGCTTCAAGGTACTTGTTTGAAGCTATAAGGTTAGATGCATTTCCTGAGGGGGAAGTGTGACAAACCGAGAAGGGGACTTTGGGGGAGTGATGTTCATGTCCTATTTTATCCCTAATTTCCCTTTTTTCCCTCCTTTTACCTTGTCTCTTCTGTCTAGATACTTGCTTTTGATTTTGATGGATGCTGAAAGAGCCTGGAGCTATGCCATGCAACTCAAACAAGAAGCAAATACTGAACCTCGAAAACGGTTTCATCTGTTATCTCGACTTCGAAAAGCTGTGAAGCATGCTGAGGAGTTGGAGCGTCTGTGCGAGAGTCATAGGGTGGATGCCAAGACTAAACTAGAGGCTCAGGTTAATGCCACCATCCAGTTTGCTTTATTGACGAGAAGAGAGGATAGCTAACAGTGTGGGTTGTTCTGTTTTTTACTTAATAAGAGTTTCACATGTTTTAAACTGACCTTTGGGAGAAACTGCTTGTTCTGACTTTTTTAGGTGTTAATTGGAGTTTCTTGGGTTTTTGGTAATAACTCAGAGGCAGCGCCTCCTTTTCTTTTGGTTATGGAAGGCTGTTCTCTTTAGCATTCTGACAAGTCAATAAGAAATAGCCAGATAGGAAGGCACTTGTTTTTGAGAGGGAGGAAGGTTAAACATTTCTATTTAATGTTTAATGGTTACCTTCAGATGACCACAAAATGATGCTTGTAATCTCATTCTAGCCAGTTGGTTTGCAAGGCAGATTTTTAAGTTTCCCATTAAGACAACAGAATTGCGAAATTAGAAAATAAATGCCATGTAGTTGTGACAAATGTTCGAGGTTTCATAACCTCTTAGGATTGGATTTTCATTTTTAATAAAGAATGAGTGATTAATGTCAATTTTTGTATTAATAAGTAAATAGATAGACATTCATTTCTGACACTGATTTTGTGAAGCATTTTGATTTCGTTCCCTGCAAACTTTTAGGCTTACATGGCTTACCTAACAGGAATGCTGCGCTTCGAACATCAGGAGTGGAAGGCAGCAATGGAGGCATTTAACAAATGCAAGTGAGTCTTCCTTTCCTAAAACTGTTTTTGGCTTTAGTTGGTTATAATTAAATTTGAATACATAATTTCATATCTAGTTATGTATTTGGTTCTACAGCTGGTGGAGTGGTTTCTTTTCTTTGGAACTATGATTTTATAGTACATTCCTTGTGGGAGTAAGCAGCCTACAGGTATTACAGCACCATATAAAGAAGAAATGGAGTAAAGGATTCCATCAGAGAAAATTTTTTTTTCCTTTTTTTTGAAGGGGAAGGTAGGGTAATTGGGGTTAAGTGACTTGACCAAGGTCACAAGGCTAGTTGTTTGTGTTAAGCATCTGAGGCCGGATTTGAACTCAGGTCCTGACTCCAGGGCCAGTGCTCTATTCACTGTACCACCTAGCCACCACCTGAGAAATGTATTTTTTAAAAAGATAAGATGGCTATATTGGCAGGAACAAGGGGACAACCTATGGTCATGTGGCAAGAACAAAGGACAGCCTATGGACAGTAATGTTCTTTCCTAGTATCCTTGTGATGTCAAGAAAAGATGGGGGGGGGCAGCTAGGTGGCGCAGTGAGTAGAGCATCAGCCCTGGAGTCAGAAGGACCTGAGTTTGGATCCGACTTCAGACACTTAATGCACACACAAACAAAAACCTAGCCATGTGACCTTGGGCAAGTTACTTAACCCCAATTGCCCTCCAAAAAGCAAAAAAAAAAAAAAGATGGAGAAGGAAGACCTCTAGCACATTAGATATACTTGCTGTAGTGACCTTATGGGTGGATATGGGCATAGGTTGTATAGGAAGGACTGGAATGAATAGGTTGTAAGCAGCATTATTAGAGGGAACATCCATTTTGATGAGCTCATGGATCATTTTGAGTAATAGCATATCAATTTTGCTATGTTAGTGCAAAGACTTCTGCCATGAATTAATAGCTTTCTAAAAGGATTTCTATGGTCTTCAGCCACTGTCCTACCTTTGATTTTTTTTTTTTTAGCATAAGACTGATAACAGTCATTTCTATGTGACTTTTCTCTTTTCTCCAGAACCATCTATGAAAAGCTAGCTAGTGCTTTTACTGAGGAACAGGCTGTATTATATAATCAGCGAGTGGAAGAGATTTCACCCAACATACGCTATTGTGCCTATAATATTGGTAAGCAAAGTATTAAAATAGGAGCACCTATTTTAACTTGAGGCTCATCAGCAAGAGGGGTAGTAATTCAATACCAGTCGTTTTTAGAATTTACTTAAACTTGCCTCTTCAGCATTGACATATTGTCATTCCAACATAAATGTTGAAGTCAACTATTTTCGTGGAATTCCATTTTCTTTCTTGCTATGATTTTATGCCATTCTGAATAATGTCTGTGTACTGATACATCCATTTTTTTAAAAAGTAACTGATTATCTCCTTCAAGTTTATGTTTTATAAAAGAATAAGCCTTTGGATCAGTTGTCAGTCTTGTTGCTTGAAATATTTAAATGTATCTAATATCTATTAGGGTTTGTATAAAACCCTTTTAAAATTTATTTGAATCCAGAGAGTCATTGAAACCCTTAAGTAGAATTTTGGAGATCTCCAATTCTTTCTTTCTTTTAGGGGACCAGTCAGCTATTAACGAATTGATGCAGATGAGACTAAGATCTGGTGGTACTGAGGGTCTTCTGGCTGAGAAATTAGAGGTAATTCACTATATATGTATATTTTTTAATATGAGCTAAGTGCTTTTCGTGTGTCACAGAGGAGCTTCTTTTATATATCGTAAGTAGGTACTTTATGAATGTATCCAAACATGTTTTTGGAATGTATAAATACCCAACACAAAACAGGGTATTCCATTTACATACCATTTGTTGTCACTTATATAAAAACTGAACTTTTTTTTTTAATTTCCTAGTCACTGATCACCCAGACTCGAGCCAAACAGGCAGCTACTATGAGTGAAGTAGAATGGAGAGGGAGAACTGTTCCAGTAAAGATTGACAAAGTGAGGATCTTCTTATTGGGGCTGGCCGACAATGAAGCAGCCATTAATCAGGTAGAGATGAAAGTTCTACTTTTTTCCCTTCTTTTTTGGGGGGTGGGTGAGGGGACGTTGGGGGTATATATAAAGATCATTTTAATCAACAAATATTTATTAAGTGTGTACTGTGTATCAGGCATTGTATTGAGTACAAAGAAAAAGCAAAGAGGCCCTGCCTTCTAATATGGGGAAGTTGGGGGGGCGGGAGAAGACAACAAATAGAAATCAGAATGTACAAGATAATAACAGTAGATAGAAGATTTATGTATGATATGATGGTTTTGACTTGTTGAATCCATATATGCATTCCCTATTAAACTTTTTTGGGCAGCTATGTGGATAGAGTGCTAGGCCTGGAATCAGGAAGACTTGATTTCAAATCCAATCTCAGATACTTAGTAGCTGTGTGACCCTGGGCAAATCATCTAACCTTATTTGCCTCAGTTTTCTCATCTGCAAAATGTGTTGGAGAAGGAAATGGCAAAACACTCCAGGATCTTTGCCAAGGAAACCCCAAACGGGATCATAAAGAGTTGAACACAATTTCACACTTGAAGCCTTGAATTTCAAGACTTCTTATGCTTTGTTCAGATGTAGTGCCTTCATTCTTCTTTGTCTAGGAATTGTGAATGTGGAGTAAGAATATTGTTAGGTCTAAGGAATGTTTTCTGTGATTTGAGGAGGCATGAATGATGGCAGAGAGAGAATCATTAAGACTGAGAAAAGATTGCAAATTACTCCAAGTATTAAAATCCTCTACATATCACCCTTTCTCTTAATTCCTTTCTCACTAAACATTTTCCACCCAGCTTATTGAGAGGCTTTTTTTTCCCTCATTTTAACATCAACGAGAACATGATTTGAATTATAACATTTAACTTAATGGTTAACTTTCTCAGAATTTATTATTCCATAGAATAAAGGATACCTAAATTAAATTGAACAACACTAGGAGGAGGGAGGAAGATGTAAAAAATTAAAACATAGGTCTCTTCTATCAGTAGCTTACCATTATAACAGAGGAACTAAGCAGCACATAACATAAATAATTTTTTTTCTTTTCTTTTTTTTTCTTTTTGGAGGGGGAAGGTAAGGCAATTGGGTTTAAGAGACTTGCCCAAGGCCACACGGTTAGTTTTTTTGTGTTAAGTGTCTGAGACTGGATTTGAACTCAGGTCCTCCTGACTCCAGGGCTGGTGCTCTATTCACTATGCCACCTAGCCACCCCCAACATAAATAATTTTAAAACACAATAAGTGTATAGTAAATGCATTAGAAAGTTGCAAAGCAAAATGCTACATGAGGTCTGAGGAAGAAAGTTATTGTTAATTAGGGGATCAAGGAAAACTTCAAGGAATAAATAGTATTTGTGTTGAACTCCTAAAAGGATTGTAGGAATTTAGTTGGCAAGAGAGAGGGATGGGAGTACACTTGAAGCAAAGGAAATAATTTGTGCAAAGACAAAGGTAAAAATGTAAAGGGTTTCTTTTAGGGACAGTAGTTTAGTGTGGTTAGAGCATAAAATAGAGGAAGAGGATCAATATAAGGTAAAGCTGGAAAGGTAGGATAGTGCCACCTTGTGGAAAGCTTCAAATACAAGGCAAGGGAATTTGATCCTTACTCATTTGTACTTATTAAACTAATCTGCCCCCCAAAAAATAGTCTAGCATCAGTATTAAAGATGGTTTGGGTCTCTGGAGAAAGTGCCGAGAGACCCAAAAAGAAAGCAGTACCCAGAGCAGAACAGCCTATTCCCTGGGAGTGCCAAAGTCCCTAGTGTCCTTTCCATCGATGCCATAGAGAGCCCTGAAGAAACAGCTCTGAACACCAAAGAACCCAGTAACCCAGAGCAAGACCAGGATGGTTTGACTGCCCTACCAAAAAGGCAGTAGATCTTCGAACCTGGCTCTGGCAAAAAGCTCCAATTCAGGAACTAAAACTGGAGAGATGAGTAGATCAGAGAAAAGACCTGTAAGTGTCCAGAACTATTGTAAATCTAAAGATTGCCAGAAAGAAGATGAGAGGAATACTGTAACAACTATAGGCTTAAAGGAAAAGAACGTCTTCTACAAGGACTGTATACTTGAATAGATGAAGCAAAAACTAAAGAACTAAATAAAAACTCTTGAAGAAAGAATTAGAGAATAAATAGCTGGTAAACTCTTCCAAAGTAACAGACTCTGAAAACTAGAAAAGATCAAAAAGAAATCAGTGACTCCATGAATATATACTCCAAGAAATATTGAACAAAATTTAAAGATTTTGAAGAATAGAAGAAAAAATATCAGATATTTGATGTAAAAAACAGATCATCTGGAAAACAGGTCAAAAAGATAATTTAAGAAGCACAAAAGTTCCTGAAAAACTAATTTTTTTTTTAAAGCAATTGGGGTTAAGTAACTTGCTCAAGGTTACACGGCTAGCCATTATTTATGCATGGGTGCTCATTTTCTGAGGCCGGATCTGATCTCGGGTCATCCCAACTCCGAGGCCGGCACTCTTACTCACTGCGCCACCTAGCCGCCCCAAAACTAATTATTTTTAAAGCCTAGACACTACATATCAAGAAATAATAATAAATGAAAACTGCCCAAATCTATTAGAATCAGGGAGCAAAGTGAAGATAGGAACAGTCCTCTGAAAACGTTCTGAAGGAAATGCCAAACTGAAAACATTTGGGAATGTCATAGCCAAAATCCAGAGGCCCCACATCAAAGGAAAAAATTACTGCAAATATACAGAAAGAAACAGTTCAAGTGCCAAGAGACCACAATTAGGATTACATAAAACCTGACAGCTTCTGTTATATCTTAGAATACATGCCTCTAAAAGATAAACTACAGAGGCTTCACAGCCAAGAATAACTTCCCCTTCCAAGTGGAGAAGAATCCTGTAGGGGGAAAATACACCTCTACTGGAATAGAAGAATTTCAGGCATTTCTGATAGAAAGCTCAGAACTGAGTTGGAACTTTTAATTGTAAATAGAGAGTTCTGGGAAGGCACATTTCTTTGAGCATTAGAAAGAACTGTATGGTGATAAAGTGCTAACATTCGGTTAGAAGGAGAAATAACTGCTAAGTGTCTCTCCAGAAGCTTAATATCTTTAAAGAGTGTTGAGGAAATCACAGAAGAAAAACAGGAGCCTCAGATCTGGCTTGGTTCTGTTACAATTAGAAGAGGGGGAAAGAAGAGAAAATAAAAGGAATGTGCTAGTGTAGGGAGGAGGAGGGAGACCTAGGGTGACGGAGATTCACCATTCAGTAGGAAGTCTTTTGGCATACTATGTATATGGAAACGAGAACAGATGTTCCCTTTTGTCTTTGATGTTCAAATTCAGAATTTGAAAAAGAAGAACAGGATTGATTAGTATGGGAAGACAAGTTAGAGCATATTGAAATAGTAGCATGTGGTTATGAGGGTCATTATTAGAGTGACCATATTAGAAACAGGGAACAAATGGAAAAGATACTGTAGAAGTAGAGTCATTAGGGGTTTGGTAACTAATGGAAAATGAGAGGTAAAGGAGTTTGAAACGGTCAGAGATAACACCAAGATTTCGGAAACTAGAGACTGGGTCAGTGGTAATACCACTGCTAGAAAGTAGTGAAATGAGCAAAAGGAACCAGTAGAGTGGGAAAGAATAAATAGTGTAGCATTTAATGTGTTAGTGAAACATTCAGTGGAAATGTTAAATAGGTGGTTGGGAAAAGAGGTTCTGGTGCTCAAAAGGGTAGAGATTTAGGAATTATTTGCAAAAAGCTTGTAGTTTTAATTCATGGGAGTGAATCAGATTTCCAAAAATGAGATAAGTGATCCTGTTGAGGTTAGTTCCAAGAACCATTTTATTCTTAAATAAAATCAGCTTTTCCCCATCCAATGGGTACCCAGTGTTTCCAGGGTTATGTTTTACATAACACTTATTTAAAAGTGGAAAAGTTGTATATATTAATTATAACAGACCCTGTGTCATCAATATTGGGGATGGTTGATAATCTTGCAGATTTCATCTTCATATAAAAATCCTGGTATTGTGTTAACTCCATTAATGTTAATTATCAGGTATCCCCCCCCACCATCCTTTAGGAACAGAATTGGGTAATCTAGATGTGACCCCTAGATGTGAACCCAGCCATGTCAAAGGTTTAACATAACCTACAAGGAAGAGTAGGGAATGTTGGACACTACTCCACTTTGCCTTCCCTTCATTGATTTGTAAAGCAGACAACTCAACCTTCCCTTTCCTTCATTGATTTGTAAAGCAGGCAACTCAACCTTCCTCTCCCTTAATTGATCTGTAAACATGCAGGACCCCCACCCCTTGTTTTCCCTTGATTGATCTGTATATAGGCAGGACCCTTCCCCTTGCTTTCCCTTGATCAATCTGTGGGCGGAAGTCCCAGCCTAGGGTTTCTCGCTGGCGGGAGATTCAAATGTATATTGACCAATCAATGTAGTTTCAGCTTACATCACTGTAATTTCAGCTTAACGTAACCTAGCTATGGAACCTTTATAAAACCTGGCACAATGTTTGTGCCAAAGCATTGTCTGATTTGGGTGACCATGTACCCTGACAGTCCCATGGTAATAAAATCCACTTTTTAAACTTAAAAAACAAAATAAAATAAAATAAAAATCCTGGTATTTATTGAAACAAGTAATTGGTAAGCAACATTTAGTTAAAAATAGGGGAGGTGAGGGAGATTCTAATGGCCTATGTGACCTTGAGGAAGCCATTTTACTTCTTGGGACCTCTATTTTCTCTTAGGTAAAATGTAGGAGTTGTACTATGTGATGTGTAAGGTTGCCCATAGCTCTGATCCTAAAACTGGTGCTAGCTAATGTCCTGTGCCCAGTAGGTGGTGCAGTGGGTCACTTGTTTATTTCTTCTTCCTCTTTCCTAAAAGAGCAATGGAGTATTTCCCCTTTAGTGTCCATTTATCCTTTTGTTTCTTGAAAAAACTGGTCTTTCTTTTTTCTATTCATTGAGAGAGTATTTTCAAACTAGAATATTTTCCTGTCATAGCCATACTATTTGTATTTTTCATAGGTTGACCTTTATGTTTGAAGGTAATATGACATGGTGATGATTGCTACCAGTGGTACAATTAAGCCACCCAAGATCATTTATCATCTGTTGAGCCTGGTTTGGGTAAAGTTGATAATATTTAGGGGAAGTTTATTAAACTGTGCGTTTAATCTGGGAGGAATCATATTTCTTCAAAGAGGACTGCCTAAATTGCCAGATGCTACTGAATGATCAGTGAAGGGATAGGAGAGACAATGTCTGTATAGAATATAGAAGACCTATATAGAATTCTTTGTATTGAGAAATCTTATTTCATCTGTGATCAGAAAGCCATACTTTCACCGTACCTCTTTAGCAGTAGACCTGAAATTACTCACATCTGATATGTATGACATTATTTACCATTGTCACCTGCTTAATCAGAGACTCAATTAAAAAAAAGTGAAAGAAGAACACTGGAGAATCTTGGGTATCTCTCCTATTTTGGCTGTGGTGGAATAATTTCTTCTGGAGTCAGGCTATGGTAGTGAACATAAATTGTGTTTTTTAAATTAGTATAAACTTGATCTTAATCAAAACAATTTATGCCCTTTTTTTCCCCTCTTAAAAAATAGTACATTCTTGTAGACCTTTCTTAGGTCAAAGAGAGATAAAAGGGTCCTATACCTACCAGAATAGTTATAGCTGCATTTGTAGTAGCAAAGAACTGGAAACAAAGTGATGCCCATTGATGGGGGAAAGGCTAAACGAACTGTGGTATGTGAATGTAATGTACAATTATTTTACTCTTAAGAAATGACAAATATGAAGAATAGAGGGAGACATGGGAAGACTGAAGAAATGATTCAAAGTGAAAAGTGTTGCTGTTCAGTCATTTCAATTGTGTCTAACCCTTCATGATCACATTTGAGGTTTTCTTGGCAAAGATACTAGAGTGGTTTTTGGTTCATTTTCCAGTGTTCAAATCTGGCCTCAGACACTAGCTGTGTGACTCTGGGCAAATCACTTATCCCTGTTTGCCTCAATTTCCTCATCTTCAAATGTGCTGCAGAAGGAAACCAAAAACCACTCTAGTATCTTTGCCAAGAAAACCTCAAATACTACACTGTCCTGTGGGTAGGATTCAAAATGCAGTCAGACTTGTCTTATCTTAGTACTTCTTTATCTTACCACCTTCCAGCAATTTCTGTGGACTAAGGAAAACAAAGTAGGCACTGAATGTGCTTTAGAAGCCAGGGGATATCTCCAATCTAAGGGCACGTTCCTAGGGTATTTGATTTTCCTTTTTATTGACCAACCTAAAAAAAAAAGTCTAGAAAATGGTCTTGAGTTGTAGAAAAGCACATCCTGGAGTGTTTCAAATTGACCTAAAATTGATCATTTCAGGGTTTAACTAGAGCACAAAATGCTAGACCTTTGGTTTTCCTATCTCTATGTCACCAGCTTATCCATGTTTCATCTCTCTCACTTGGAAAATGGACCAGCAAGACCATGATGCCTTCTTCATTCTGCTACTGGCCAGTCTGTTTCTTGATTTTGGAAGACCTAGGCTTAAATGGTGTTACCTTTAAGGCATATTGGCAGGATGCCCCCCCAGAATGGGGTTTTGTTATTTATTTTTGCTCTGTTGTCCTTTCATTAGTTCCCTTGATCTTGAAGATAGATTTGCAAAAAATAATGAAAGATCCCTAATAAAGGTAAGACTTCCTGTTTAGAAGATAGTTCTGCCTCACCCTGCCCTACCCTGCTCTGCTGTGCCCTGCCCTAACAAAATCATTAGTAGGACCTCTCAGGAATAGTAGACTCTGATTCACCTTACATGTGGGTGTTTTAAAAATATAACTAGTCAATTAACTCTCATTTCTCTCATCTTTTAAGGTTACCATTAAACATTCATTGAAGCTTAGAATTTTGCTTGAGCAGTCAAAATTACCTTAAGTCATCTGCTTATTCAAAGTGATCATTAGATGACAGTTGGCAACTAAACTATTTAATCTGAATTTTTACTTCTCAGCCCTGCCCTAGCCTCTTGTTGACACAAGCATAGAGGATATTCTTGTTAAGCTGGTAAAACAAAACTTTACCTTTTCTCCCACTGCACCTCATACCTTTCTCCCCAACTCCTTACACCTATTTTAAAAAGACCCCACAACTTTTTATTGGTATCTCTGGTTTTACATCATCTCCATTTCCTGGTTCTTCTTCTGTCCTATAGGGCATCTTTTTTTTTTTTTTTTGCTTTTTAGAGGGCAATTGGGGTTGACTTGCCCAAAGTCACATGGCTAGTAAGTGTGTCAAATGTCTGAGGCTGGATTTGAACTCAGGTCCTCCTGACTCCAGGGCCAGTGCTCTATTCACTGTGCCACCTAGCTGTCCCTAGGGCATCCTTTTTAAAAAGTAACCAATATGTCAGAAAAGCCCTATTCCACATCTCTTCAATGAAGTGGGGAAAGCCTAGCTCCTACTTTTTAAAATGGTATGTTGGCATATTTTTTACATTGTGTAAACTGATAAAATATTTCCTATACCCTGCTAATGCTTATTTTTGTTGTTTTTTAAACAATACTAAACTTATTAAGGGCATCTAGGTGGTGCCATGGATAGAGCACCAGCTTGGAGTCGGGAAAGACCTGAGTTCAAATTCACTCTCACACACTAGCCATGTGACCCTGCCTGGTCAAATCACTTAACCCTGTAGGCCTCAGTCTCCTCATCTGTAAAATGAGCTGGTGAAGGAAATGGCAAACCATTCCAGTATCTTTGCCAAGAAAACCCCCAAATAGGGTCACAGAGGTTGGATATGATTGAAATGACTGAACAACAACCAAAAAAAACCCCATTAATACTCCATTAAAAACTACTACAAGCTTGCATAATTCCAGGACATTTTTTTAGTTGGAAACATTTGGTCAGTGGGTTTGATTAATAAGTAATTGGAAAGCACTTAGCTCTGGAGTGAGAAATAAAATGCATAATGTGCTAGGTGTATTTCTCCAGTGTTTCTCTTGGTTAACTTTGACTGTTTGCCTTATAGATTTAAATAATTAGGATGCATTCCATTGGGCCTTTAGGTTTGGAAAGATGGCCCAGATCTCTTATTATCTGTGACCAAAACTCTAGTGAGTTCTAAGTAGGTGAAGTATGTTTGTGATTATGGTGTTTATTTTTTTTAAATCAGCAACTAGGAAATAGACCTTATTGTTCTTAAGAGAACAATGTTTTCATTTTTTTCTCCCTCCCACCTTTTAAATGAATGGGTTGTCCTCATTTTTCCTATGGAAATGTTTGTGGAAGGTCAATTGAATGTCAAATGGCTTTTAAAGATTTTATTTCTAGTTTCTATGGCAAGTCAAATACCGTAATGGAATGTTGTTTCTTTTCATTTCACAGCAGGTCTGCCAGTCATACAAGCCCTGCTTCTTTCTCCTTTCTTCTCATTCCTATCTACTCGGTCAGATTCTTTAGAATAGTAATGTGGTTTGGCAGGAATTCACTTAAAGAAGCACATTTTCATTTGCCCTATAGGTGTTCAGCCAGGTTACATGCCCAGCAGTGCTGCTGAGAATGCCCCCTAATCATCTTCTTGTCTGTCCATGTAGTCCTCCAGCAGGGGTCATATCTCAATCTGCTTCATTTCTATGGTCAAGACGAATATTACTTTGCCAACTGACAATGTTTCTCCCTTATTTAGACCTAGGAAAGAAGTATAGAACCTCAAGGCTTGTTGTTGTATTAAAAATGAGTAATTGTGTTCACAATACATAGTTACTGGGTATAGTCTGTGGCAGGGGCAAGAAAGAAACAAAGAGAGACTTCTTCAATCTACAGTAGGGAAACTTAATATATCCTTATAAAACATTCAGTTGAAAATTCTTTTCAGGTACATGTAAGGGAAATTATATTAAGCTTATCCACTGAGTCCCATGTAGACTTCAATCTGTTATTCACCCTTTCATATTTATAACCATTTCAAGGCAAATAGGAACACTGAGAAGATAAATTGTATATAATATAAAACCATACCAATTGAAATGACATTTCTAGTTGGTCTAATGGTATGTGTTTGTGTGAATTAATCATAGAGCTCTAAAGCTTTTTGTTCTCTGATTATTTACTATCATGGTTGTCTTGAAAAGCTTATGTTTGTGTCTCCCATTTTTTGTTTAGGCTGAAAGTGAAGAAACCAAGGAACGTCTGTTTGAGTCCTTGCTTAGTGAATGTCGGGATACTATACAGGCTGTCCGGGAAGAGCTCAAGCCAGATCAGGTAAGATAGCAGAAAACCCCCTCCAACATGTATTCCTATAGTGACCTCTCAGTACATGAAACATAATATAAATTCCGTTAGCATTTAGAATCTTCATTGATCCTAGTGCACGTGTTCTCTTAAGCCTCTGTTTTGCTTTACTTTATGTTCTACAGTGTCCTTCACTCTGGCTTCAGCTGTCATCTCTCAGCAGTTGACTTCTAGATTGAGATTTCTAGCCTTGAATATATCACCTCTCTGTTTCTTTTTAAAAGTACCATGTTTTTCTAATCAGTAAAGCTCACAACTTCAGTAGTGTTTATTTTCCTTTTCTCTAACTTCCTCAGCCAAGAGGCACCTTCTCATCTCATCCTCATGTATAGTTGATCAAAACAAATTTCCACACTGGCCATGTCCAAAAAAAATGTTTGTATTATTCTGAATTCTGAGCCCTTCACTTTTTTGTCAGGAGGTGGGTAGCATGTTTCAACATTAGCATTCTAGAATCCTGCTTGATCATGACACTGAGTTCAGTACAAAAAGATTCCATCACATTTATATCCTTCAACTTCCCATTCTTTGCCATCTCAAAAAGAGCTGTGAGGATTTTTTGTGCATCCATAGTTTATTCTCACTGCCCTTTCTTCCCTGCGTACCACTTTCCTTCCTGTTTTCTTGTTAAGCTAAATTTATTTCTTACCCACCTCTTGTGTTTATGTGTTTCTGTGCTCAAATACATGTACATGTGCATATTCATTCTTCTTTTAAACAGTTCACATAAAAGTGAGATTCAGGTGTCACTCCATACCACCTCATCTCCTGCTTTATATAGGTTTCTCCTTGTGCACACTCACTATATAAGACAATATTCCTTAACTTTTCCTTCTCTTCCCACCCCATTACCTTACTCCCCCAACCCCTCTTCCTCTTGCTTCCATTCTTTTCTTTTGGTCTTCAAGACATAACATAATACTCCCAAGTCTTGTCTAATTGGATTTCCTCTCTGAACTTTGATGATGATGGAGTTCAGAAAGAACACGTGTTTGAAGATAAAGCAGTTTATCCTTGTTTAGTTCTTCATCATTGTTCATTCGTGTTTGTTTACCTTTTTATTTTTCTCTTCATTTCTATGTTTAAACTTCAGAGTTTCTCCACAGCTCTGGTCCTTTCATCAGAAATGCTTGGAAGTCCTCTTTTTCGTTAAAGGTCCATTTTCCCTCTATAGTATTATACTGCAGAAGTTATTGCCTTCTAGAATATTATATTCCACATTCTCTGCTCCATTACATTAGTGGCTGTTAAATTGTATGTGATACTAACTGTGGCTCCTTAGTTCTTGAATTCAAGCTTTCTTTTTGGCTACTTGCAGGATTTTTATTTTGAGCCAGAAGCCCTGGATTTTGTTCATATGATGATGTTCGTAAGAATTTTCACTTTGAGGTTTCTTTCAGAGAATAACCAGTGAATACCTTTTATTTTTACTTTGACCTCTAGTTCTAAGCAATCTGGACAGTTTTCTTAGATTTATTGAAATAGGATGCCTAGGCTCCTTTTTTGGTGGCATTCAGATAGTCCGCTGAGTCTTGAGTTTTTTCCCCTCTATCTGTTTTCTAGGTCAATTGTTTTTGCTGTAATTGATACCTTAAATTTTCTCCTATCTTTTCAGTTTTTTAACTTTGTTTTAATATTTCTTGTTCCCTCATGAAGTCAATGGCTTCTGTTTAGTCCATTTGAATTTTCAGGGAGTTTGTTGCTTGTGCCAGGCTGTTAGTTCTCTTTCTAATCCTTTCTTCTATAGCTCTCATCTCTTTCCATTTATAAATATATTTTTAAACTCTTTTTTCCCCCTTTTGCTCTTACTTCATCTCTTTTAGGAATTCTAGTTCAGTTTGTAGATATTTTGGAATCATTCTCTTCTGCTTTTGTGTCTTGAGTATTTCTGCTCAATATGGTGTTTTTTGATTTGACCATTCTTCTAGCTTACCTCTTGATTTGGGACTTCATGTTAGGGCTGGACTCTGCCACACTTCTAAAGGGAAGTTCTGGGCTAACCCTGTTACTGCTTTCTTGGGGTATGGATTGTCGTGTTATTCCAGGATTTCAGGGACAATCTGAGTCCTTATAGGCATTCAGTGTTCCCAAAAGGATCTGATCCAAGGCAGAGTCTCATTGCTGTCCCTCTTGGTCTGAACTCTCCAAGTTCCTAGAATCTATTACTATTAGCCAGCTGGAAAACTATTGATTTAAAGTATCAGAACTGTAGACTCTGCATCAACCTGCTTTGGTTATTCCTCTGCAGACTGGGTTTGATGTGACAGTGAGACCCTGGTCTGAGTCACATTATTACTACTGCTAGCTTCTGAATTTATTCTTTTTCCAGTATACTGCCCAGGAACTGGGAAAGAAAGTGACATTGTTGAGCAGTGCACAGGTCCCCTTCTTACTTCACTCTGTATCTGTGATCCAAAATTAGGTAGTGAATGACAAAGCTACCAGTTGACACCTGTCCCTGTTGCAGCACCCTGGTCTGGGACCTCCTTTTTTGCTTATGTACAGCTTCTCCCTGGGTGTCGGAGTGCTCCACAGTGTTCTTTCCCTAACCCAATGTCTGCAGACTCCTAGATTTCTGCATCAGTATTTGGTCTGGTGCATTTTATCTTTTTGGAGGAGTCATGGATGGGAAATCATCTGCATTGCTTCTTTCTATGCCATCTTAGCCCCATCTTCCTGTTGATTCTTAAACATGTTTCTACCTTATACCTGTAAGAGTTTGCTAACTGAACTCCTTGCCTCTGATTTCTGCATGCTCTAGCCTATGATAAAGCAAAATGAATCTTCCCTCTAGCTCTACTACTTTTTGACTGCCGTGTTATACTGTTGACTGACGCTAATTTTGTAGTCTGCAAAAAAAAACCCTAGATCTTTTTTTCAAACATGAAGTCTTACCTAGCCATATTTACCCCACCCTATATTTTTATATATGACTAAAACCAAGTATACAACTTAAGATTGTTATTAAATATTACCTAAGTATATTTGGCAGATTTGTTCTAACCTTTTTGGATCCTGGCTCTATTTGCGTCACCATAGGTATCTCTCACAGCTTTGTGTAATCTGAAAATTTGATGAACATGACATATAGGCCTTTATCCAAGTCATCAGTAAAAATTAAGAACAAACTAGAACCATGGGACACTCTACTAGAGACTGCTTTAGGTTGACATTAGTCTATTAGTCAAATTATTACTTAGATCCAGTCATTCATTCAGGTAGTCCCAAACCCATCCATCTCACAGTGACCTACCAGTTTGTCAACCTTGTCATACTCACAAAGGAACCCTTTAATAATATATTCCAGAATTTTGGTTTTGGTTTTCTCATCTCTGCCAATCTTGTGGGTGTGAGTCGGAACCTCAGAGTTGTTTTATTTTGCATTTCTTTTAATATTTGTGATTTGGGACATTCTTTCATATAGGCATTGATAGCAGACCTTGCTTTTGAGAATTGTCTGTTCATATCCTTTGACTACTTACCTATTAGAGAATGACTCCTGTTCTTATGTATTTCTGTTAATAAATTGCTTAACATTTTAAATAGAAGAGTTGGGAGAGGTGACTGGGGAAGGCATTCAGAGCATAGAGAAGAATGTAAAGGAAGACCTGGAAAAAGGGAAGCACAGAACATTTGAGAAATAGAAAGAATACAACTTTCTCTATATACAATATATAGCACATGTAAAGTGAAATATAGCTAAAAGTGTAGGTTGGAGCCAAGAATGCTTTGATTGTTGGGCTTTGTAGCTTGAATTTCATTAAGTTGATAGCAGAAAAACAATACTTTTTTTTAACATGTTGAGATGTGCTTTAGGAAAATAAATCATGCACGGCTCTGCAAAATGTATTAGCAATGGAAGACACTGAAGGCAAGGACACTTGTTAGGAGCCTATTACAGCAGTCCAGGCGAGAGGTAATGAGAGACTGGACTAAAATGATAGCAGTGGAAATAGATAAGAAGACAGATGTGAGGCATCTCTGTTCAGAGGTAGAATTAAAGGATTACTGATTAGATTTAAGATTAAGATTACTGATTAGACGAAAGAACAGTGTTTCCAGCTTGGGTGACTGGTAGAATGATGATGCCATTGACAGAAATGATTTAGGTCAAGTCAAGAGGGTTATATTTTGGGGGGAGAAAGTTTGAGACGTGTTGCATTTAAAGAACTGGTGGGTGAGACATGCAAGTGCAGATATCCTGTAAGCATTTGGAACCTGGAAATAAAAATCTAAAAAGGTCAGGAGAGAGATAGGAGGTGGAAATGACGCCTTGGGAGCTCTCTGTAGAGAGGCAGTAGTCATGTCACAGAGTGCATGACATCACCCAGGGGTGAGCATAAAGACAGAAGAAAAGACCAAGGTCTAGTCTAGCTGGCTGTGCCAGGGCTTCTGGGACTGGCAGGCCTTTCTAGTCTGCTGCCTTGGGGCTGGAGGCTTCACCACTGGACCTTTGTGCCGCTGGCTTGCTGAATGGGAGCCACAAGGCCTCAGTGGCTGATCTGTGGTGGGGCTAAGGACTTCCTTCTTGCTTGTCCAGATGCCACCTAGGCTGAGCTGTGCTCCCCTTTCACCCAAGTGAGACAGACCTTTCCTGCAGTTCTTTTAAGTTAGCTTGGGCTGGGCAGCTGTTTCACCCCATTGTTTTGTGGGTTCTGTCGCTCCAGAATTCATTTTGAAATATGATTGTAAAGTTGTTTTGAGGGAAACTGGGAAGACTCAGGCCATTTCCTGCCTGTGCTCCACCATCTCGGCCCATATCCCACCTTCTGCAGAACGACTTTCTCAATTCACCTTGATGCTGGTGCCTTTTCTCCGAGATTAGCACAATATGTATGTAATTATTTAATGTTGTTTGCCCCATTAGAATGTGAACTCCTTGAGGGTAGGAACAGTGTTTTTGCTTTTCTTTGTGTCCTTAATTCTTAGTACAGTGCCTATCATATAGTGAGCACTGAGCAAGTGCTTATTGGCTGACTAATAATAGCCCACTCTTATGGCTTATAAAGTGCTTTCTATACATCATTTCACTTCGTCCTCACAACAGCCCTGTTAGTTAGGTGCTATTATTATCATCTTCATTTTACAGAAGAGGAAATTTAGGTTCTGAGAAGTAGTGTGACTTGTCCAGGGTCACATAGCTAATGAATGTTTGAGGCAGGATTTGAATTTATTTTTCTCTGACTCCAAGTCTAGTAACTTGTCAACCAGCTAGGACAGTGCAGTGAGGTGCTAATAAAAGAAAGTTATGTAGCGGGGAGAAAGCAGGGGTGGTCATTAGTATCAAATACTAAAGAAACATTAAGGGGAATGAAAACTGAGGAAAGGCTGTTGATTTTTGTCCAGTAGCAATTACTGGTAACTCAAGAGAGCAGTTTCAATAGAATGGTGGGAATAGAAAGCATATTACAAAGGTTGACGAGCTAGTGTCAGTGAATGGAAGAAGGTAGATGTGGTGCTGACTTGAGAGGTGACAAAATCAAAGGAATATTTGGTGAAAGATTGTTTTGTTTGTTTTGATAAAGAGGAAACCTGAGTATATTTGGATTCAGAGAGGGAAAAGAGATTGGAAAATACACAAGATAGTGAGGCAAGGAAGGAAGAAGATTGGTGTGATAAGGACCTACACAAGGTAATCTAGGGTGGGATTGAGAACACACATCCAAGAGAAGGGGCCTGTCTCGTGAGATATGGGTGAAGGTACAGGGAAGTGTTGGGGTTTGAAGTTTCCATGGAATAGCCTGGATCTTTTGGTTAGATTTTTGAGGAAATTACAAAAAGGTTTCGAGGGGGGATCCAGAAAAAGAAAATCAGAAATTAAATGATGCCTCCAAGAACACACAGCTGTGGGGAAGCCATAGAGGATCAGTTACTTTCCCAGCAATAGCAAGAGTCCATCTCAGCTTAGATAGTGTGATTTTGTAGTGGAGCCAATTGACTGGAGTTCATGATTTCCTTCCAGCAATGTTTGGCAGCCTGGGATCAGGGAAATCAGATCATGAAGCTGCCATGGTTCGTTATTTAGTAATGTCGTTATGTCAGAATATGAATGAGGGCTTCTGGGATGCTAAATGAGAGCATTGTGAAATGGCTGACTTTGGAACACAGATAGAACATGAAGAGAAGTGGGACTAGCTGGACCAGTGAAAGCATTAGGAAGTGTTGGTAAGAATGGAAACTAATACGAATTTCAAAGTCCTTAGAAGTACAACAGTTGTGAATAATAATATCCAAGATATGGCCTTGTGGGTCAGTGACTGGGAAGTTCATTGGAAAGTCCATTGGTCTGGACCTGGTGGCACACACCTCTAATCCCTGCTACTGGGGGCCACTGAAGCTGGTGTCGTTGCTTGAGTTCTGGCTACAGTAAGGCTAACACCAATCATGTGTTCACACTGAGTCTGGCCCAGATTTGGTGAGCTCCCAGGAGCAGAGGACTACCAGGCTGGCTAAGGAGGAACCAACCAGCCCAGGTTAGGGTAGAGTAAAGTTTCTGTGCTAATCAGTGTTAGGGTCAGACTGTGAGTGACTACTGCACTTCTAGTCTGGGTGATATCGATAGAAGACCCAGTTCCCTCTCCCCAACCACTACCACCAGACATCCTCAAACCTCCCCCCCCCCCCCAAAAAAAAAAAGACAAGAAATATGTACAGTTTGAGTCCAGGACATCTAAAGGGTCACTGGTATTTATCATTGTATTCTAAGAGAGGGCTGGACCATAGTTAGAGTCATTTTGAGGAAGGTGGGAAAGTATCTTGGAAGTTGGTGGATGACTAGATACATGTTACATTTTTTTATCTGCCTACCCGAGAAAGTCACCCCATGGTCCAGACCCATTTTTCAAGTGTCCATTGCAACTGATTGACCAACTATTTCCAATGTAAATCTTTTTTTCTGATCAATACTACAGCTACTGCTGTATACTAAACTCTATTGTGCCTGTATTTCAGTGCTCTTTGTACCTTGTATCATTGAGTGTGATCACACAGCGAACAAAGGGGTTGCAGTTTTGATCCTATGATCTTTCCAGTAAGATTGGGAACAACTGTTCTACCTGATCCCTTTTTTCTAATTTTTGTAGAAACAAAGGGAGAACAGCCTTGATGGAGAGTCTGGGAAAGTGTCTAATCTGCAATACCTACACAGGTAGGTGTTTCTGAAATTGGGGCAGGGCAGGGGGAGAATGACTAAGGTTAGTTTGCTACTTTTGAAAGCTTCTCTTCTGCACCTGTGATTGGAAAACTGAACTACTTAAAGCCAATGCATATGGCTTACGTCTAGTAAATAGGAAATATTTTCAATCCTCTTCTTTCCATTCCATTTCTTTCCCTTAATACCAAGTTTCACAACAGTGACTATGTGAACTGCTGAATGACCTTCACTGAATGTAACTTGAGCTGTTATATGGTGCCTTCTAGCTACCTGACCTTCATCAAGCTGTCCACTGCAATCAAGCGTAATGAAAGCATGGCCAAGGGTCTGCAGAAGGCACTGCTGCAGCAGCATTCAGAGGACGACAGCAAGCGCTCTCCTCGGCCCCAGGACCTGATCCGCCTCTATGACATCATCCTCCAGGTGACACTTGAGATGAGAAGGAAGGCCCCAACCTTCAGGGGTTCTCTGGGTTTGTTGGACAAAAATAGCATGAAAGGGCCTGCCAGCAGGTAACACCTGTTACCTGGAGAACTCCAGTCAAGCAGCAAATATTTATTAAGTACTTAATACATGTAAGATACCCTACAGGGTGCTAGGAGATCCAGAGGGAGGTAAACTGTGGTCACTGATTGCCTTCACAGACCATACATTCTCATTGTAAAGATAGGAATTAGGACTTTAAGGTATACAAAGTGCTTTTCTCACCACAACCCTATAAGTATTATTCCAAATTACAGGTAATGAAAATGAGACTCAGAAACATTAAAGGTTAATAGATTTGCCCATGGTCACCCAGCTGGTAAGTGTTATACTCAGGACTCAAAGACCACTGTTTTCTCCACTCACTATAACATATGCATATACTGGAAGTTCAGTACAAGGCAGCATATAAATGCCAAATGAAAGATAAAGGCAAAGATCATATGAGGGGGAGATTATTTTTAGCAAACGTGATCGGGTATTATGTGGTTACTGTGGACAAGGCATTACTGAGGATACAAAGACAAACATGGATTAGTCTTTACTCTTTAGGAGCATAACATTTCCTGGGGATGGGAGGAGTAATGAGGGCAAAGGAATGCTCTAAGAATATTTTGAAGAGGGAGAGGACATGCCAACTGGAGGGTGACCTGGAGAAGATGGCATCTGAAGGAAGATAAGAATAAAGAAAAGGTTCTTTCTGGACATGAAGCATAGCTTTTGCAAATGCTCAGAGGTGAGAAGCAGTAGACTTAGTTTGGCAAACAGCTTATTGTCCAGCATGGCTAGAACCTAAGAATGTGTGGGTGGGGGCAATGTGAAATAAGATTAACGAGGTTGGGCAGATGCAGATTATGGAGGGCCTTGAATGCCAGTCTGAGGACTTGGGACTTTATCCAAGGTGCAGCAGCAGGAGAATAGCTTGGGCATATGCTTTAGGAAGGCAGTTGGTAGGGTGTGTGTAGGACAGGTTGGAGAGGGAAAAGACTTGAAGCAGAATAGCTTGGGCAAGAAGAGACGAAGTACTGATTTGGAGTGGTGGCCATGTGAGGAGTGGAGCAGAGGAGGCAGATTCAGGATGTGGCATTTAAATGGATGGGCTTGGGTGACTATTGAATGTTGCTGTAATCTTTGAGACTCAGCCTGAAGCCTCCGTTTACAAAGGACTGACAAATGAATATAAAATGAGGAAGTTGTGAGGAAGGTAGAAGCCACTTCTTAGACTTCTCTTTCTAGTAGTTTAGTAGTGAAAGGGAAAAGAGAAAGAACAAGCAGTGTGAGGGGGTGAGCAGGTCAAACAGAGTGGTGTTTTGTTTGTTTGCTTGAAGGCTCTAGGATAAATGAATGAAAAAGCATTTATTAAGCATTTACTTTGTGCAAAGCATTGTGTCAAGCTCTGGAAATACAAATAGAAATGCAAGACAGGTCCCTGGGGTCCCTTCTTTTAAGCAGCTTATATTCTAATTTTTGTTGTTCAGTCGTTTTTTTCCAGCCATATCTGACTCTTTGTGACCCCATTTGGGGTTGTCTTGGCAAAGATAATGGAGTGATTTACCGTTTCCTTCTCCAGCTCATTTTACAGATGAGGAAACAGAGGCAAACGGTGAAGTGACTTGCCCAAAGTCACACAGCTAGTAAGTGTATGAGGCTGGGTTTGAACTCAGGAAAATGAGTCTCCCTGACTCCAGGCCTGGCACTCTATCCACTGTACCACCTAGTTCCCCACATTGTGATAGAGGAAATAAAATGTAAGGGGAGTTTCAGCTACAAGTCATATGGGAAGGCCCAGTGGACCTTAGGATACAACAAGTGAAACACACAGTAATATATCTTCTTTAATGTATTTTCCATGTATAAAATCATATCCTTTGAATTGTTTGATGGTGCCAAGGAATTTGGTGAACTTTCTTTTCCGGGGCTTCAGTAGCTGTGGTTGCTTAGGAGATGGGAGCTGTAGCACCAGAACGTTGTCAGGCTTCATCTCCTCTAAATGCTGACTGAGGAGGCAGGCATGGTGGGGGAAGGAGGGGGCTCTTGGGCCCACCTTGGAGGCAGTTGGTCATCTGTTGGTATTGGCAGTGCATGGATAGATGACAGGCCCTTTCTCCACAAGGATTGTTACCCTGGATGACTGTGGGAGTCAGGTCAGCTCCTGAAAGAGATAGGAAATGAGTTCAAGGGAACTTGTAGAAGAATTATCCTTGGCATAGAGAAGGGCCATCTGTTCTTCTTAAGCCTTCTTAAGACTGGAGCAAAGTAAGAAAGACTGGGTCAAAAAAATGTAAAGAGGTTTTGAGATGAGAGAGCTTGGGAAGGAATGGCTAGCCTAATTTTCATAGTAAAATAGGAGATCAGGTTGTCTGCTATGTCCTGGAGATGCTATTGGGGGCAGAAGGAGAAAAGAGAAAGTTCTGGGAAAAGTGCTGTGGGGAGTAAGAGAATTAAAGATAAATCAAAGGAGGGTGGTATGATAGAAAACATGAATTTGTAATGAACCCAGTTAGCAGGATGTCATGGGAGATAGGGGGTGGGGGTCAGGGGAACAGAGCAGATCATTAGGGATGAACAGAGCAGATCATTAGGATGACAACAATAGTAGGACCTGGTGCAAGGAATTCGGGATGGAAGAAAGTACCTTGTTGGACTGGTTAACTATAGGATCAAGACTTGAAGGGAGGAAAGTGAATCCAAAAGAGTGGTGATGGTCTGGAAGAACAAGGAAAGAGAAGCAGAGAACATGATGAAGTTAGAGGCAGACTTAGTAAGGTAGTGGGAGTATTGAAAAGACATTTTGATACAGGGGAAGTGTCAAAATTCAGATAATAGAAGCAAAAGATTTTTAGATAAAAGTGTTATCTTAAGGTGTCACTGCTCCTGTAGGAATTGAATAGGTTGATGAACTGGGAGGATAGGATATTCAAAGAGACATCAGTGTATGAATATTAAAATCATCCAGGATGAAGGGTAGGTATGGAGTGGAGAAGAAGACTATGAGCTAAGTACTAAGGTAATTGAGAGATGAAGGTATCTGCAGATCAGTAAATGCCTGCAACAAGGATCTGGACAAGGAGATATATAGGGAAGCATGAACTTCAAAGGAGAGAGTGGTTGGGACAGGTGTGGGGGTCTGGAAAGGGCTGTAGGAAACAAGAAAAATGCCATTTCTCCTGGCCTAGGTTTCAGGGGCATGAAAAAAATGACTAGCATGTGAAAGGTTGGCAGAGTTGGTTTGGGATTTTTGTGGGGTGGGGAAGTGTGCAAGGGTTTGACCCAGACTCGTGATTTCTTCTGTGTTGAAATGCCAGGTGTAGAAATCTTAAGATTTCTTGCCTTCTCAATGGGGGGAAAGGGAAGGGGAGGAGTGAGGACTGAGAGAATGTGAACTAAAAATAAAAATTTAACAAATGAATGAAACAAGTTCAGTGCCCTTTTCACTATACCACACTGCTTCTGAATTTCAGTGGGCAAACAGGGAAGAAAGGGCATACTATACATCTCATCACCAAATCGTACCTGAAAGGTTTTGATAAAGATATTGATATTTAATGTAGCTTTGCATCCAGATTGTTTCCTTTGTCCCTTCTATTCTTCTTACAAACTCTTCTCCTAAAATCTAAATTTGAGATCTTTTCCTTTTTGAGCAGAATCTGGTGGAACTGCTCCAGTTGCCTGGCTTAGAGGAAGACAAAGTTTTCAAAAAAGAAATAGGACTCAAGACACTGGTATACAAGGCTTACAGGTAACTTCAAATATCAGCCTCGGGGCTTTTGTTTTTTATAACAACCTCAAAAAAATTGTAGTGTTTTGTTTGCAGGTAACATGTGAGAACTGGAAGCACATCTCTTTCTATAGAGAAATTGATAACCACTACAGTGAGGAAAATTTGCCCAGTAACTAGAATAGCACATTTTAGTTTTTTTAAGTTATCATTTCTTTTCATAAGAATTTATTCCAAATGGTCTGTTTTTTACTAACAATACCATACTTTACTAGTAATGAGGGGACATTATATATTCATATGTCCTCTAGCCTCCTTTTTTCTCTTCCTCCTACTTCCAGAAAAGGAGAAATAAGAACTGAATAGGAAGATATTGAGCTGAATTAGGGAAAGCAAGATTTTCAGCCTTTCAACTCTTCTTGATGCTTACTTAATTTGAGAATGTGTAAACTAACCTCTGGCTTTCCCATCCTTTGATTACTCTTCTTGAACTCTTTACTTCCTTTTTTTGTCCTTCAGATATCCTGTGTCCTCTGCTTGTCCACAATCCCCCGATTAATCCAGAACTTCTCCTTTCTTCTAACCCCAATCAAAACTCTCTCACCCTGTAAGCTCAGCTGCACTCACTAGTTGATGATCTTATTAAATTCATACTAAGATGTGAATGAAACTTAACCCTCTAAAGGCAGGGTTTCATATCTGTGATCCTTTCATTAGTATAATCTGTCCAGGACAGTGGCTCCTCAAGCTATCCTAAAAAGATCCAGTTATCAGTATTTTTGATTGGGAGAAAGAATGTTCCTGTACTGCTTGTCTGCTCCAGAGGACCACCCTTTTTATTTGTTCAGCCAACAGTTAGAGTGCATGGAATCAGCATTAGAGATGTGATTCAAGTACTTCGAGGTCAGTGCAGCAAACTTAAATACTTGAAATCTGGAGATCCTTTTTTTATAACCCTGGTTCTGATACTGGAATACTTGTTACCTTGGTTAAAATTTAGCCTGAACAATTGGGAAAACTAAGGTCTTAAGTACATGTTGTTTTAGATTCCTGTGGTTTGTTTCCCACCAGGTGTTTCTTCATTGCTCAATCTTATGTGCTGGTGAAGAAATGGAGTGAAGCCCTTGTCCTGTATGATCGAGTCCTAAAATATGCCAGTGAAGTGCAGTCTCAAGCAGGAGCCTCCCAAAACAGCCTGAAGGTTAGAGCTGTCCTCTCCTGGTTTATAAGAGAAATAAGTTCTTTGGTGGAGCTTATGGGGACATGATGATGAAGATGATGATAGAAAATAATAATAGCTAATATTTTATAGCTCTTACTATGTGCCACATACTACACTAAGGTCTTTACCATTATCTCACTTGATCCTCACAACAATCCTAGGAGGGTAGGTGTTATCCTCATTTTAAAGATAAGGAAACTGAGGCAGATAGTTAAGTGACTAGCCCAAGGTCACATAAACTACTGTCAGAAGTCAGATTTGGACTCAGGTTGTCCTGACTTGAGGCCCAACACTCTACTCCTATACAATATAGCTGCCTCTAGATGCTAGGGGCAAAGTAATTGGGCTCTTTTTTTATTTTTTTTATTTTTTTTTTTTAAAGCAATTGGGGTTAAGTAACTTGCTCAAGGTTACACGGCTAGTCATTTGATTTATGCGTGGGTGCTCATTTTCTGAGGCCGGATCTGATCTCGGGTCATCCAAACTCCGAGGCCGGTGCTCTTACTCACTGCGACACCTAGCCGACCCTTTAGGGCAATTGGGGTTAAGTAACTTGCCCAAGGTTACACGGCTAGGTTTTTGTTTGTTCGGATTAAGTGTCGGAGGCCGGCTCCAAACTCAGGTCCTTCTGATTCCAGGGCCGGCGCTCTATTCACTGCGCCACCTAGCCGCCCCTTGGGCTCTTTTTTTAAGCTGGATTTGAAAGGTAACCTAAAGAGCACTAAGCCCTTACGGACTACAGCTTTGTGACCCAGTGGCAGAGCTATTCTTTGGGCTTCAGGCTGTTCCAGGAGAGGTGGGGTTGTAGAAAGGAAAGTCTATTCTTTTGATTAAAATCATGCCAAGTACAGCAGTCTGAAAGCTTTACTACTAGATATGAAGAGATTGGCTGTTCTGGGACCTTTAAAACAATGAAAATTTTGACTCAGCTTGTGAAAGAAAGTGACTATAATGTACTGTAACTGCACAGAAGTGACTATGATTTTCTTATAGTACATTATATAATAGGTACCTAAGCAGGTCGGAAAGTACTGCACATTTGTTGTGTTCCTAGAATCGTACTTGGTGCTGAGTAGCAAACAAAAATACATCTATATCTATATATTGATATCAGTATAGATACAGATATAACATATGGATTCTATCTTCAATAAGTTCATTATTTGGATAGTAAGGCAGGGTTGTTGTTTTTTTTCCTACACAAACTGTTTTTGAACTTTAAAGGACATTATATAATGTGTTAAATTTGTGGTACAGACTAGTGCAATAGGAGTCCAGTGGGGCTTTGGACGTGTCTGCTGTGGACAGAAGCAGAAGGTGGGAATAATTGTGATGTATCTGTGGGGCAGAAAGGAGAATGGACTAGCTAAACTACAGAAGAATAATAGGAGATAACATTAGATAGAGAAAATGGGGCTTCCCATGCCAGGTAGAGGAATTGGAATGTGTAACACCTCTAACTAAGAATTTGTACTGTTTTCTGATTGTCTTTTGAATCACATTAAGTATAGTATTTAAGGAAAGCTCATCTGGAAATAGTATATAAAGTAGGTTAGAAAAGGTGGTGGGAAATTCGGGGTTTGGGAATGGGAAGCATCATTGTATTTGCTTTACTCCAGCTCTCACTAGATCCTTTCTATTTCTACAGCCAGGAAGAAAAATCCTATTTGATTAGCCTATTGAATTGTCCTCTCTGTGTGAAAGAGATTAAAATTGTATATAGGAACAAAGAGTAAAGTTCTTTGAAGACATTAAATGGGAAAAAAATTAAATAATGGGGGTGGCTAGTTGGCGCAGTGAGTGGAGCGTCAGACACTTAAGGCACACACAAACACACACAAAAAAAAAAAACCTAGCCGTGTGACCTTGGGCAAGTTACTTAACCCCAATTGCCCTCCAAAAAAAAGCAAAAAAAAAAATTTAAATAATGTTATTTCTAGGTCATGCCCATTCTGTCTTGTTTTATCTGCCATACTTATTTTGTTTCACTAACCCTCTTTTCATCATGGACTAATGTTTTCTAAAATACTATAGGAACTACCTGATGTCCAGGAACTGATTACTCAGGTGAAATCAGAAAAATACTCTCTGCAGGCAGCTGCTATCTTAGGTAAGCTTCTTATCCCTCAAAGATCATATTGCAAAGTCTGTACTCTTCTGTTCTGTGCCCTTTTTTTTTTCCAAAGTGTATCAGCATTGCCTCCTTGTCCTTCCTCCAAGTTGCTTTTAGAAGGTGATATCTTACAGGTTAAGAATTTCTCCCTGGTAGGGGCGGCCAGGTCAGCCCTGGAGTCAGAAGGACCTGAGTTCGGATCTGGCCTCAGACACTGCATGCACACACAAATAAAACCTAGCCCCGTGACCTTGGGCAAGTTACTTAACCCCAATTGCCCTCCAAAAAGCAAAAAAAAAAAAAAAAAGAATTTCTCCCTGGTGATTCTTTGAAACCATTTGAATGTACTTACTCTTGACTCTTCACTGTTGAGTAGTAAGCCAGATGATTTAAAACAAGGGTTTTTAAGCTTTTTTTGTGTCATAGACCCCTTCTCAGAATAATGCTTTTAATTACATAAAGTAAATAACAATAGTAATAGCAGTGTGTACATAGTCTAGCCAGTCGATGTTACCTCATTTGATCCTTGCAACAGCCCTGGGAGGCAGGTGCTATCATTATGCTATTATTAAACTAAAGCTGACAGCAGTTAAGTAACTTGCCTGTGGTCACAGAGCTAGTGAGTGATTGGGGTCAATTTGAACTTGGGTCTTTCTGACTCCCAAGTCCAGCACTCCATCCAGTGTAGGCAACACCTAGTTGCCTCAGCATACAAAGAAAACTAATTAAATTGAAAAACAGTTATCAGTTGGAGTCAGTAGGACCTGAGTTCAAATCCGGCCTCAGACACTTGACACAAAAACTAGCCATGTGACCTTGGGCAAGTCACTTAACCCCAATTGCCCTCCAAAAAGCAGGAAAAAAAAAAGAAATACAGTTATCAAAATATTCAAGAAATCATAACCAAAAACCAAGCCTGGACCCTAAAACTCCTAACTTAGAAGGATGAGGAGAGAAGTTGTCATGCTGATTCATTCATTTAACACACATTTATTAAGCTGCTTCTTTTGTTAGTGTCACACCCCCACCAAGGCTGTTCCCATCAATTCACACTTGCAGATTAGGTTCCCAGAAGGACAACTGCTATGTCAGGTATTCTGTGGTTCTGTACTCCTAAAACTGGAGCCCAAGAGCTTCTACCAGTAAGCCAGCCAGGAAATGTGGTTAGCTCAAAGCAAAGGCATTCACTAAGATGGCATAGTAGGAAGGGTACCTAGCAAATATATCCCCCCACTTCCTCCTATAACCCTGGGGCTTCCTGTCCCACTGATACACAGCCTATGGGAAGACTGGACACAAACAGAGAGAGCAGGAGTAATGAGGCTTACTTGTAAGAACACATGGCCAGGATCCTTATATTGCAGGATCCTTTCTCTTCTGGTGTGGTTCTCAAGCTACTTCTCATGGTTTTTGTGACTCAGTTGAGCTTGGGTCTGATTCTATCTGCAGCTTGGCTGTTGACTGCTGAGACCAGTTCTTTATTGAATCCTTAGTCAGCTCTCTTCTCTGCTGCCAGAGACCTCAGCTTTTGAAGCCACTTTCTGAATGGAATGCTCTTTCTATGTTTGTCTCTCTGGAGAGCTTGTTTTTATGTTCCCTGCCTTGAATTGATAGCTCTCGGAACTGTTAAGACATATCTCCAGGGTTTGGATTTTTCAAGACCTCTAAAGATACAGCCAGTCTTCTTCCAGCCAGTGGCCAGCTGCCTGCCCTTCCACTTGGTTCAAAAAATTCCTTCAGGACCTTTAAATCTGTTTTTGAACTTGGTTAGCAGATTAATCACTGGTTACCTCTTTTAGGTGCCCCTACTTTCTGTCATTTCAGCTAGCTGGAAGGAGGGAGAGAAGTAGGGAACCAAATCCCTCCCACTATATTAGAATGTGTAGGAAATACAACGATAAATCTAATATTTTTTCAGAGAAATGATAGTTTCCCTTGGGCTAAATATATTTCCAAGTTTTGTCTTTATCTGTCACAGAAGTAGAGCAAGTTCCTGGAGTACGAAGACTTATTGCCTTGGTCACATATGTTCCCTACATGTGTGCCTTACTATCAGAAGTTAGACCGATACCTCCTACATAGTAGATATCCTCTTATCTCAGGATTTAGGATTATAAACTATCTTGTATGTATAACCTGTGCACTTTAAAGTTTTATTGTTCCCCTCTGAATCTTTCAGATACAAATGACCCTCATGAAACAGAATCTCCTTCCCAAATCAAGGACAATAAGGTAAGACTAGGCTTTGATATTCTGGGAAAAGCAGTGAGAGCCCAAACTTATGAGACTAGCTGCTTACTAAATAGTACTAGGATATGAGATATCATTTTGTTACCCTTCACCAAAAGTCCTGAAATAGCATTTCTATAATGCACATTTATTAAGCCTCAAGACCATTGGTCTCTAAGCTTTTTTTGATTGCACATACTTAACAGTAAAAAGTTTTGAGCATGAACTTCTAATATGTGCATCTTTGTTTATAAATTACATACCTATATTAACATATATTTTAAGAAATAAAGATAGAAATAAAAAGGGATATGATAAAGATTAAATATATTTTTAAAATTTTATCAGTACAGAAACTCACTTATTAAAATGTTAATATTTATTAATATTTTGTTCATTATTAATTGATATTATAGTGAGCAATGCTATTGAATATGCTTCATTATTTTCAGAAAAATCTCTGTATTTGTAAAGTCTCTGTGATTTTCTGGGGAATAGAGTAAACCTGTAAATATTATTAAGCTAATTTGATCATTGGTAGTCATCATGGGACTGAATTTTTTTTTTTAATTGAAAGATGATTAATACAGTGCTTGGCATGTAGTAGGTGCTTAATACTTGTTGATTGGTTCATTGAATGTAGTCAAGTGAATGGAATAGCTTTCATGTTTCTCCCTGTCTAGATATTCCCCCTTCACAATGCAAAAGTAATGAGCAAGAGCAAATTGTCTCTGATTTTAACTCAGCAGAAAGTTTTCAATACAAATCTATTCTTTCTTTACATAATTCTGTTTAATGGATGATGTCATACCCAATTTCCTAACCATTTTTGAATATTTTAATTGTAGTTTTGTTTGAATGTGTGGTACAGCAGGTAGGCCAGTGTAATGGGGCTGTAGGGTGAAGAGGGGATGGATACACACACACACACACACACACACACACACACACACACACACACACACACACACACACACACACACAGAGCTGGAGAGGTAGATGGGGGCCACAGTATGAAGGAACTAAATTCTAAACAGCACAGTTTATATTTGATCCTAGAGGCAATAAGGAGCCACTGGAGTTTATTGAACTCACATAGTAAGTTTATTAGGGAAACCAAGTAGGATATTACGGTAATCCAGGCAACAGGTGATAAGGGCTACAGACCTGGTTATGTGAATGGAGAGAAATGGATGGATGGATGGATGGATGGATGGATGGATGGATGGATATAGAGATACTGTAGGGGTTTGGCGGTTGCTTGGCTATGTGGGGTGAATGAAAATGAGTTCTCATGAATGACACCAAGGATATGAACCTGTATGACTTAAAGGATAGAGATGCCTTTAGCAAAAATAGGAAGTGGGAAAGTTTGGAAGAGAGGTAGGTTTTGGGGAAAGATAATGCAATGAGATCTGTAGTGTTGAGCATAACCCTACTGGGTCTGTTTATCCTTTTCAAATCACCTTGTACTGTCCCAAAGTTCAGTGCCTGCCCAAGCTATGAGGTGATATAGGGGAACAAGGAGAGGGCATTCTGGGTGGAGGGAGGAATTTTCCCAGTGACAGCTGTATAGGATCATGGTTAGATTGTAACAGCCCTTCAGGCTGACCCTCCATGTCATAAAAGGACAGAGGGCTGGCTGATTGTGTAGTAGAGGGAAGGAATAGAGTTGGGTGATAATTGGTAGATATGATTGGATTGGATTGGATTGGATTGGCTCTTATAGCGAAGGATGGATGTAAACCATCTTTCCACCCTAAATGATTTTTCAGACCTCTTGAGTTCATGACAGGACCCTTCCTTTGAAGACCATTGCTCTAGACTACTTAAAGTTGGGATGTCAGTTGCTATTCCTAATAACACTTAGGATTTAATTTTTATTTGATTTTCAGCCTCTTGTTGAACGATTTGACACTTTTTACCTGGATCCTTCTCTCATCAGCAAGCAAGCCAACCTCGTTCACTTTCCACCAGGATTCAAACCCATCCCTTGCAAGCCCTTGTTCTTTGATCTGGCCCTCAATCACGTGGCTTTCCCACCCTTAGAGGACAAGGTGGAACAGAAGACCAAGAGTGGCCTGACTGGATATATTAAGGGCATTTTTGGTTTCAGGAGCTAATTAATGTTCTACAGTGGGGGGTTTAGATTCTTGCTCTGTTTTGTGAGAAAGCTTCAGAATATTAAATTTGGGTCTGAAATTGCCCAGGGTGGGGGGGGTCTTAACATCTTCCCTATGTCCTCTGTGTGTATGCACTTGCATACTTAACCAATATGTTAGAGGGAAACCATATTCTTTTCCTGCTCGGTGTGTGTGAGTTTATTCTGTCTCCCCTAAGACCTGGGTAGGGGGCAATGCCATTCTGTCCCATGAAACTTTTGAAACTTCTGTTTCAGTCAGTGATGCATTCAGGGAGAGTACATACCAGTCATGGACCACACCTGGAATCATATTTTTCCCATCAGTAAAATGGATTTTAAACCAGCCTGTCCTTCCTATGGGGATAATTGTTGAGCATCTATAATCCTTGGATGACATTTATCATTACTATGAAAATGTATAGAATGTTGGTCCTGCCTTACTTCTCACCCCCAACTCAGTTATAAAGAGCTGTAGCATAAGAAAGGGTCTTTATTTTTAAAGGAAATATGTCCTGAAATGATTAAACCAAACATTGTATTAAAAGGCAAAGGTAGTAGACACCATAATACATTTTTATATAACCTAATTTAATGTTTAGTGGTATCTTCCTGAGATTAAACCTTGCTACTACCTTGATTTTTCCCTTCCAGGGTGATATCCTATTATGTGTCTACCCTATCAAGGCCTACCTGGTAATTTTGCTATTGATGATGCTAAACGAGGGTATATTAGAGGAGCAATCTTTAAAAAGAAACATTCTGTCTTGGTATTTCTAGAGACAGCTTACTGTTGTATTTGTCAGTGTTCTTCCTTACATTTCCATTTTAAAATGGAGTTTCTTGCCTTGTCCATTTCAACATTCACACCAAAATGTCTCCTTAACCTCTTAATGTCACAGGAAGTTGCTCTGATTGTAATTTTATTGTCATAAGGATTAGAATTTTTAGTGAGCCAGTGGCAAGGACTTATGCTACTGTATTTAGTATTAAAGACAGTCAAGAAAATAGATTTAGCCCAGGCACATTCTCTCCAGATAGCCTAGTCAGCCTTTCACATAGTGTCACTGGATATCAAACAGATTTGTTAAAAGAGACTAAGACAACCAAATGTAAATGTATGTACATCTCCTGCTCATCGGATGCAATCAAGTTGTTCCTATGGTTGGCTTTGTTGTGAATGGATTCAGGATCATCATTCAGCACAGAGCTGCTTATATTGATCCCTGGACTGTTTTATACAATGACATTTTAGATACCAAACAAAATGCTTCCACTGGGATAGGAAGTAGGGAATTAAATTTTCCGGTATTATGAATTTGACATGCACTTTGTCCTAAGTGGGTGACTTTCATGTTCCTTTGATTCATTGTCTTCTAACCACTCTGGTACCATCAGCAGTAGGGTTTGACCCAAGAACCTTCCATCTCTCAAAGTGGAGAGGAGGGTTTGGGGGTGGGGTGGGGAAGAGAAAGAATTCAGTCTTCGTTTATATTTTTAAAACAGATGCCTAGATCTGCTGGTGTTCATTTTAATTAAATCTATGAGATATACAGTTTGGGTGAAGGGGAACAAGGTTCCCAAGTAAGCAAGATTTAATCTGAAGGAGCAGATATTAACTGCTGTCTTCTAATTTTAATTTATCAAGTAATGAAATTTTAAACACATCATTTGGGAAGGTAGTGATTTATCCTAATCTGTCTTTCTTAATACCTATTTGTTCTGTTTAGGAAAATGTTGAGTTGAGTCAGCTGATGGATTGGCCTAGCCCCTCTCTGACTGCTGTGCCTCCTTCCTTTTTCCTCCTTTCATGTATGTTGTTTTGATGTCCTGTCTCCTTTTCCAGTTTTACATTAAATCAAGTGAGAGTTCTTTGTTTCCCTGTTTAAAATAAAACATCGGTCTGGTTGAGTTATCTTCCTGGTTGCCCTGTGGGGCACCTGTGCTTTTCACCATTAGCTGTGAAGCACCAAATTGTCCAGCCTCCAGCAAACTATAGGGGACAGAAGCTACTTGGATACTTCAGCTTTTGAGTTTCGTATCTTAAGATCACAGTGTAGCATCAGGATCTTCAAGCAAACAATATCATGCCTGAACTTGAAGGTTGTGTCTGTCCTCCCAAAAACTGATGACCATTAGTCTCCCTAAAAAGAAAACTACCTCAGGTTTGGTCTGCTCACTTTAGTAACTTACTGATTTTTTCCTCTTCAGATATGAATTTCTAGCATCTTCATTGTCATTAAATTAAATTTAAAAACTAATTGAAGAGCAGCTAGGTGCTACAGTGGAGACTACCAGCCCTGGAGTCAAGAGCAACTGAGTGCAAATCTGGCCTCAAACACTTACTAGCTGTGTGACCCTGGGCAAGTCACTTAACCCCAATTGCCTTAAAAAAAGTTGGTCTAAATCCCCAAACTAATTGAAAAATTCCTATATAGGATATTGAACAAATTCAATTCAATAAACATTATTTTGGAAAGCTTGAAATACCAGAAGCCCAGGAAAATATACAAAGATAGAAAAGACATGTACTGGTTATAGCTACAGAGGAATAAAAACCAGATTTATCTCTATAAACTATTTCCATTTTCATTCTAACTCACCTACTGATTGGAGAAATGCAAGTCAAAACAATTCTGAGGTACTACGTCATACCTGTTAGATTGGCTAATAGGACAGAAAAGGTAAATGACGTGTTGGGGGGGAATGTGGAGGAAATGAGACATTAATACACTCTTGGTGGAGTTGTGAACTGATTCAGCCATTCTGGAGAGCGATTTGGAACTGTGCCCAAAGGGCTGTAAAACCTCGAATATCCTTTGACCTAGTAATAACTAGGTCTGTATCCCAAAAGATAAAAAAAAAAGGAAAAGGACCTATATGTACAAAAATATAGTGGCTCTTTTCTAGGGGCAGAGAATTAGAAATTGGGGGATGGCTGAACAAGTTGTGGGGTGTGATTATGGTGGAATCCTGTTGTACTCTAGGAAATGATGAGCAACATGCGCTCAGAAAAACCTGGAAAGACGTGCATGAGCTGATGCAAAGTGAAATGTGCTGTGTGTGAAGTAACAGCAATGTTGTGAGATGGTCGGCCAGCTGTGAGTGACTTAGTTATTCTCAGCAATACAATGATCCAAGATAGCTCTGCAGGACTTATCCACCCCCCAGAGAAAGAACTGGCGGGGTCTGAATATACATAGAAGCATAAAATAGAATAATGGATTGGGAACTTCAAGAGTTCCTCCCATGGAAACAAGAAAAATCTAGGACCTTGGTCTCTGAAGAGCCTTTTTGGTACATGGGAGACCACCTTCGTGCTGCACACTTGTGGATGGGATTTGTCTTAGTGAAAGGCATGGAAACTGGTTAACATTGCCAGTACATTACTGAGTTCTGAGGCGCCCAGCCCAGCACTCCCAAGTGGCCAAGGGATGTAGAGGTCCAGATTAAACATGATCCCAGATCTCAAGAGATCTGAAACCGAAGACCATGATTAAGGGGGGAAATTAATCTCTCAGTAACTGAGGTCATTAAGCTATTGAGAATTCCTCAGATGCCATCTTTACTTCTCATCAGTTGTCCCATACTGTTGCAAACTGGTTGTGATTTGGCAGAATGTGCTGGCCATGTTTTGAGGCAGGTGACTTTATTCAGCTCAGTTAACTTAATATCAGTTCTCATGCCCCAGAAGTCTGGGCATTATGACCTTAATTTAAAAGTAGGCCATGTAGGGGTGGCTAGGTGGCACAGTGAACAGAGCACCAACCCTGGAGTCAGGAGGACCTGAGTTCAAATCGCCTCAGACACCTGACACAAAACTAGCCATGTGACCTTGGGCAAGTCACTTAACCCCAATTGCCCTACATTCCCCCCTCCAAAAAGCAAAAAAAAAAAAAAAAAAGTAGGCCATGTTCCCCTTGGAGGTCTCATTCCTCCCAAAGCCACTCTGGCAAGAAGCAATGCTTCTGAGAGAGAGAGACGGGTAGGTAAGTATAGAGAGCTAAGCAGTCAACTATTGCTTGTTTGGTAAGAGTGGGGTATAGTATAGCAAGCAAAGGTATGAATAACCCAAAAATCACCCAATATTTAGTCTCTTATCACGTAATCCATCTGTACTTGAGAAGTTGTACACCTCTGACAGTTACCAGAAAGTGTTGCATGATTCATTTATGCTGATAATTATGTAAAATCTTTATTTTGGCCCCCGTAGTGTAGAGCCCACTGGTTGGTTCTTTCTCAGATTGTCCAGGTCTTGCCCTTACTATTGAACTTGTGGCTTTAGAGAGGAGTTGAGAAGAGGCTGCTAACTCATTTCTATCCTCTTGTCACTGTGCTGAAATCTGCCTTTCTGCAGCCTAAATTCCTGTGGCTCTGGCCAAGGGTCATCCCTGCCCTCAAGTAGTTTCCCTTTCCTTCCCAACCTCACCAGGAGGAGGAGCCACAATATGGGAGTGATTGTCCAGTAGGCCCTGGCTATTCTGAGTGACACCGTTAGCATAAAGTCCAGCTGGCTCCCTCTCTAACATATCTTAATTATGTTCAAAATGTCTAGTTCAAACTTCTAGAAATAAGGACAGATCGATCAAGTAGGCCCCAAAAAGAAAAAACATTACTGAATTTCCTGCTGTTCTTCCTCTGCAGAAGTTGAGGAGATAAGGGAAAAGATGAAGTTGGGGTTGGGGTTTTTTTTATGTTTATTTTAGCATATATCCCATTAATCTACTCTGACTTTGCTCTCAAAAAATTTCCCCACTCCTTGTCTTGGGGTCTCATGAGCTTAAATCTTAAATCTCCCCATCTCAAATTATCTTGGAGCTACTCTGATTTATTGATATGATTATTATTATCAAGACCTCATTCTCTACTTCTAGTGAAAGAAGGAAACTCTTTAGCAATTTGACTTGCATAATAGTTTCTAGATAGGGAACATCAGCCTTTGCCCTTCAATCAGAGTGGGAAGAAGGCCAGGACAATCCCCTTGACCCTGGAAATTTGATCTGTTTTGTCTTCAGCAGCTTTGGGATACCCACAGGCACTAGTTATCGCAGTGACAGTGGTAAGAGGATGGTTCCAGAGAGCCTGAAAGCCTTAGCCAGCAGCTTCTGAGTTATCATCCTCACCAAAAGGCACTAAGGCTTAGGAAAAATGCGATTTTCCTAGGAATTTTGGTACAAGTACTATAAATTTGCCAGGGTTGAAATGCTCCCTTTCTTGGGGTTGAGGGGAAGAAGAAGTATGGTGTAAGGGTATAAGAAAACTTTAGGAGCCCACCTCTGATATACTCTCTCTTTTTAGTGTGCTGTAGGTGTCTTCTGTGCAAACTATTTAGTAATGCCAGAAGGGTGATTCATTCTCACAGAAGATCCAGGCTGTGTGTCCATGCTCAGTTTTGGTGGGAGGAGGAAGTAGCACCTCCCTCAACCCAATGAAAGGACAGTGTGCTTGTAGTAGACTAGACAGCAGGCCTTCCCTTTCTCCTCCCTCTCCCTCTCCCTCTTTCACCTAGTTCACCTCCCCATTCTCTGTTTGGTGGGGTAGGTACAGAGCAGCATGATGATTTTCCCAGTTATTTTTGATGGGAGGACTCAGTGTTGAGTTGGTGGGGAAACCAGTTTCTTGACTTTTGTCCTCTGGTTTTCCCAGGGTAGTACTAGATTTCCCTCTGCTACTTCCCTGGTTAGGCCCAGAGCCAAGGAGCATTCCAGAGTTATCCTCCCTAAAGCTGCCTTGCAGATTCTTCATGACTGTTCCAGGGAGGTGACGCCTAATTAACTCCTACCTGGCAGCAAATTACTTACTTTCAGTTCCACAAATATTTGTTTTCTCTCCCACCATCTCCTTCTCCACCCCCCAAAAAATGGGGGGAAATCTCTTGTAACAAATCTCCAAAAGTGTCTCTTGTTCTATATATGAGTCCATCTCCCTGTCAAGAGATGGGTAGCATGCTTTATCATCTGTCCTCTGAAATCATGGCCATGGCACTAATGGGAGTTTTTGAGTTTTTCAAAACTTTTATCTTGGCAATATTGTTTTGTTGTACATATTGTTCTCCTGGTTTTGCTCACTTTGCATCCATCTACAAGTCTTTCCAAGTTGCTCTGAAACCTTCCCTTTTGTGATTTCTCCCAGCACAGTATAATTGGTTGTTACTCCCTAGTTGATGATGGGCACCCCCTTGGTTTCCAGTCTTTGCCACTACAAAAAGACCTTTTTTTTTTTTTTTTAGAGATGGGCCCTTTTCCTCTATTTAATCTCTTTGGGGTATAAAGCTAGTAATGATATTACTAGGTAGTTCCAAATTGCTTTCTAGAATAATTGGACCGATTCACAGTTCCACCAGTTGTGCACTAATGAGCCTGTTTTTCCACAGCCCCTCCAACATTTAACATTTTCTTTTTCTGTCAGTATGGTGGGTGTGAGATGGGACTAAGGGGTCACTGAGTTAATTTGTATTTCTTTAGTAGTGGTTTAGAGCATTCTTAAATAGTAAATTGGTTCTTTTTCCCAAACCCTTTAGATCATCTGGAGAGCCTCCTCCCTTCAAAGCCACTTTGGAGCTTCCACACTTTGTGGTCCAGTGTGCTCAAGTAGCAAGTACCCTTAAGGGTTCAAGAGGGAATAATCTTTGAGAGAAATACATGGTCATTACCAACCTTTGCACCTAAATAGAGGGTAATTTTCCTGACCTGACAACAGCCTATATAGCAGGTTAAAGGTTACTGTGACTTATGAGAATTCTAGAAGCTTGGTACTTCTCTGCTACCATAGCAGAAGCAGTATTTACTTATGCTATAGATATCAGTTTCCTGGGAGGGATAATGAAACATGAATGGAACCACTTGTCTTCAGCAAGGCTTTACAAAGAAGGGACAAAGATCAACCTTTGCACTAGACCTTATCCATTCCACATCTGTGCTCCCAACTCATCTTCATTCTGAGGGAAAGCCAGTGCTCGGTCAGTAACACACTTCTGCCACACACCCCCAATTTCCCCTCAGGGCCTGGAAACAGAAAAAGGTGCTCAACGTCTGGGCCCCATTGGGGAATACTTTTTTTTTTTTTTTCTGGTCTGGCTTTATTAGAAGTAAGGAGCTTAAGAACTGAATGAGGCTACAATGGCAGAAGAAGTGGGCTGGATGGAGAAGGTTTAAATGGGGTTAACTCTAAGGCAGGGGGAGTGTAGGGAGTTCCTTCACTGCTAAGGCAGGGAAGGAGAGGAGTAAGGGGAAAATAAAATGGGAGGGGAGGAGGCAGGATGGGGTATGGACTGGGGGGGAGGGGAGAATAAAGCATAAAGCTAGCAGGAGAGGGCTCAGAAGGGAGCTTCCCGGGAAGTTCGAGTGGCCATCAGGGCCCGTTTTAGTTGCTCATAGGTGACAAACATCACTACATTCCAGGAGCCCAAGCGGAGGAAGGAAGGCATGAACCCCTTGTAGAAGGCTTGGGGTCCCTCCTTCCGAAGCATGGTGAGGGCGCAGTGGCCAGCACTGGCATACTGGCCTGCGGCAGAGTTCGTGTATCTCGTCTTGACCACATCCACAGGGGAAGCAATGATGGTGGTGCAGAAGCCAGCCCCAAAGGCTGATGTGAAGTGGCATGGAAGGTCATCAGTCATAAGGGGGGCCTTCTTGGGGAATACTTCTACTGGCCTATGTGGAGGAGTCTGAAAGTGAGTTGGCAGAGTAGGGCTGGTGGAATACAAATCCTTATACCATAAATAAACCAAGCTGTAAGTTCTGCCATCCACAGGGAGTCCAAGTCAGGAAGTAATGACATCCTTTTAACAAGGTCATTTAAATGCTTGTCACTGCCTCTGATCAGAGTGCTGTCCCATACTCCAGCCTTAACAGTTACGGAAGCCCAATGTCTCTGCTTGGCATTTAAAGCCGTTCACAACCTTCCCCTTCTCCCTTTATCTTTCTGACCTTGTTATACATAACCCCTCTCCTGCATTCCAGCCAAACCTCCCTCACACTTGGATTTATCTCCTGTGACCATCTGCATCTCTCAGGTGTTGTTCATGATATAGCACTCTCCATGCCTCACTGCACCTTTGCCCCAGCTGTCTCCCAAACCGGGAGTGACACTTTCCCACCTCACCCTTGATTCTTAGAATCCCTTTACTTGGAAACTCAGTTTAAACGCTGATGTTTACTTGGTGCCTTTCCTGATTGTCCACCAAGAAAAGGGCTGCTTTACATCTATTTTTGAAGTAGAAGAGCCTTGAATTCCTCATTCTGCTGTAGTATGCCAATGCTAATGGGTGTGGGAAGAGAAAGAAAGTATTTCCCTGTCTGTCTTACTGAACTTGGCTGCAACGGCAAGGGAATAGAGGAAAAGCAAAATGTTAGAGCCCAGACTTTCCACCAGAGCTAGCTGTTAAGCTCACAGCAGAATGGGGGTACGTTGATTTTTATAGACCCAAGAGCCTCAGCTGGCAGCCAACCAATGAAAGTTCCCTGAATCTAACACCGGCCCCCCCCAGCCTGACAGTTGTTGGTTGAATGTTAATTCGGTTGTTTAGGCCTTCATCCTTTACACTTGGATTTTGTCTATGAACTTTTGAGAATTTCACTTACTACTCTTCCCTCCTTAATGGGGCAGCTAGGTGGAGTAGAGTGCTGGGCCTAGAGTCTGGAAAAACTAAGTTCAAGGGGCGGCTGGGTAGCACAGTGAATAGAGCGCCGGCCCTGGAATCAGAAGGACCTGAGTTCGGAGCTGGCCTCCGACACTTAATCCGCACAAACAAAAACCTAGCCGTGTGACCTTGGGCAAGTTACTTAACCCCAATTGCCCTAAAGGGGCGGCTAGGTGGCGCAGTGAGTAAGAGCACCGGCCTCGGAGTTGGGATGACCCGAGATCAGATCCGGTCTCAGAAAATGAGCACCCACGCATAAATCAAATGACTAGCCGTGTAACCTTGAGCAAGTTACTTAACCCCAATTGCTTTAAAAAAAAAAAAACTAAGTTCAAATTCAGCCTCTGACTCTCACTGGCTATATGACCTTGGGTAAGTCACAGAAGTAGCCCTATAATTCTGGGTATGATACCTCATCTGTAAAACAAAGGTCTTTATAATAGCACCTGACTCCCAGGGTTGTGAGGATTGGATGAGAAAATATTTATAAAGTGCTTAGTACAGTGCCTGGCACATAGTCAGCTCTATAGAAATGTTAGCTCTTAATATTATTACTATTGTTACTCTATGATATCTAAGGTCGTGGGCATAAACAGGCACTTTCTTCCCTCCTTTTGTTTAAAGCTATTTTGATTAGGTTTGTAAGATATTTGGTAAATATATGTATGTGTGCATTCATATACATATCTAGGTACATGTATTATGTATACACATACATGTACATACCCACACGTGTGTGTGTCTGTGTGTGTGTGTAGATACTGTGTTTCCCTGTCTCATTCAGACTGAGAAGTGCAATGGCTACTCACAGCCCAATCTCACTGCTGATTGGCAGGAAACTTTACCTGCTCTGGGGTAAGAGACCCTCCCCACACACATATGTACTTGGTTCAGACATCCAATGGGTTTTAGCCCTATTGAAGCTCAGCACTCTCAGACTCACACAATCTAACAGCTTCAGCCTTCTCTAGTAACAGGTATGTACCAACATGCCTTGCCCAGTAAATATATTCAAATCTTCTTTGGTTTACAACATCCCTTGTTAAGAGTCCATGATCCAACAGTCTAAATCCATTCTCAAGTACCACTGACTTGGCCTACTATTCACTCAAATCAATTTTGCATTTAACCTTTCTTTGACCTCAATGGTTAACTGAGAAAAACTTAATTTGTGCCCCTTATGGCCTCCGGTTTCTTGCTCCAGGTTTCATAATCATTGGTAATCCTTTTTAGATTCTTCTGACAATAACACTTGTGCTCATGTAAATCCTCAGAAGTGATGATCATCCATTTTTGTAAGTCTTGCCTCTTCTGGGGATTAGCTCATTTGATTAAAAAAAATGAGAGGAAAGCCAAATTACTAAAATGAAAAAAACATTGTTAGAAAGTATGTTGCCCAAATATATGGCAACAAAACTTTTAAATAAATAGATGAATACTTAAGAAAAAATATAAAATACCCAGGTTAACAGAATAAGAAATAAACTATTTAAACAGCCATTCTTGGAAAACAAGTGATAAATTCCAGAGTAGGGAAAATCAGGCCCACATAGATTTATAAATGCACTCTATCAAACATTCAAAGAACAAATAATTCTAATATTATATAAAGAGTTTGCAAAAATAGAGAAAGACGGCATCTACCAAATTCCTTCCATGAAACAAATTTGGTCCTGATAACTACTATTGTTCCAGTTAACGTGGCATAAACTGAAGATACTCAGAAAGCCAAAAGTGAAAGTGTCTGGCCTCAAGAAGCTTGTGTTCTAATGGTGGAGACAAACAAATGTATGCTGAATAAGACTGTAATCTCTGATACCAGTCAGGTACTGATCTCTGCAAAGGAAAAACAATCCTGGATGCTACCCAGGTATCAGTTCTTTACCAAGGAGAGCTACATGCCAAAGATGAAGCCTGTGTATCAGGTCAGACTTGGGTTTGTTCCACCAACAAAAGGAGGGCTTTGTTTTAAAGGGACAAGCTGGTTTTCTCCCTACTATGAGAGAATGAATATCTGAAATGCAACTGAACTCTAGGAATTGTAGTCCTGGACAGACAATTGTTTTCTCCATATGGTGAGAGGGAGTCTATTGTGAGATTGAGTTCTTTAACTGAGGGCAGAACAATGAACTGGAGTGGCTAGAGGAAAGAACTTAGTTCCTCCTCCTCCTCCTCTTCTTCTCATTGTTTGGGGGAAGTGCTATAGTGATGCTGACTTTGGCAACATCCACCAAAAAAAATGAGACCCTGGGTATTGTAGCTTTGGCTCTAATGGCCAAATCTCTGCTCATGAGATAGTACAAAACAGTCTCCTCAAAACCTTGCATTCTTCCACAACTATACACAATGTCCATGGGGAGAGTAAAATACAATTTCAATGAGGCTCACATGTAGAGAACCTATAGGAACCAGGAAAGTAATATCTGTGTTCTGGAAATCCTCCCAATGTTTCCCTTAAGTGTCTGACACTCCACTGGGCCCAGAGGGCCTGCACCTTTCTTAGTAGAGCCCACAGACAACTCTTCTCTCTGCCACAAAGGAGAATGACCTTCACACTCCCTGGCTGTCGCTTTCCCTTGCCCCATCTGTCCTCAATGTTTCTCTGCTCCAGATGATCCCTTAACTCTCTGCCAATGGATACTACTACCTCTGCTGCCCTGACTGTTGATGTAACTACCAAATGTTCTGAACTCACAAGGTCTTCAAGACACATCCACCTTGAGATACTCAGTCTAAGATCAACAAAGAACAAACACAAAGAGAAACAGGCAGCTATGTACTCATAACTGCCATGGCCAGGTCAATTCTGGATCAGTAGCTAAATAGAGGAGTTCTTGTCATCAGATAGTAAAAACCGTTCAGTCACATGAGAACTAATTTGGAAGGTAGGCTGTCAGAGTTCTATATGATGGACTGGAGCCAAGAAATGAATAGTCAGTCATGCTCTGTATAACCCAGCTAAAGCAAATCCACACATACCCCAGGCCTTGCAGTAGAATCTAGTGATAGATAAGGATAGGGGAAACAGAAATGTTTTTAGACAGTAGGGAAGGATCCATTATAGAAAGAGTTTGGAGTGTATAGGTGATAGTGGGAACAATTTGCTGGAGAAAATCAGTGGGATCAAGAATACATACAGAAGTTGACTTTGTTGACGAGCATTACCCGGGTATCAGAAGATAGGAGAAAAGGAAGAAATGAAGGGTGATGATTAGGAGTTAAAAGATGAGAAAAGGGAGTTCTTGGCAGAGAAAGAGTAGGCATCTGAATGTACCGATATTTTAATGAATATTGATACAGAGATGTTATATAAAACATTACTAAAGAGGGCACACTGACATGTTTAAAAGATTATCCACCAATATCAGGCTGAATTTAGACCAAGTTTGCAGGATTGGTTCAACATTAGGAAAACTGTAAATATAATAGACAACAAAAACAAAAATAACATTATGTCAATAGATGCAGAAATAACTAAATACACATGTGCTAAAAAAAACAAAATACTAAAATATAGTAATAAATCTTTCCTTAATATGGTAAATAATTACATAAAACCGAAACCTAGCATTCTCTGTAACAGAGAAATATTAGAAGATAATCCAACAAAGCAAAAAGTAAAGCAAAGTAGTGTTGCTACAATTTCTGGAAATGCTAACCATAGCAGTCATCGTCCTAGAGCACAAAGAAATTAAAGAAATAAATATAAGCAAAGAGGAAACAAAATTACAATTCTTTTTTAGAAATACAATAATTAACTTAGAACATTAGAGATTTAAATAAAAAATAGTTGAAACAGCAACTTTAGGAAGATGGGATATAAAATAAACTCACAGAATAATCAACCTTTCAATATATATGTATATATGAATTTTCTATGTATAGAAAAGTGGGCTATCCCCCCACATGTAGCATAGGAGTGTCTGTGTAGCTTGAAAGGAAGCAGACAAGACATCACTAGCTTCTCCCCCACCCACCCTTCTTTAAGGGAGGCATTCTTTCTTGCTAGGAGGAGGAGCAGCTATCTGGGGCTAGAAGCTAGTCTGTTCTCAGAGAGAAGGTGTACCGGGCCAGAATTATACTTATCTGTTCCCTTAGGATATTGTCGTTTTAGGGGGAAAGATCAGATTCAATCAAGCTTTGAATTACTGTGTCATTATTAAAAGGAAGGAAGTATCTAAGCTTTATATCCAAAACTTGTCTCCAGTGAACATACATAATGAATAGCAAACAAATCTACCTATCAAATTGTAGCAAAACAGAAATCAGAAAAGGTGTGTGTAGAAGAATATATGCCAGACAGTACAGAGGGAAGGAGCTCTCCTTGATAATGAGATAACCCAGCTCAACCAAGAGAGAATCCTAAATCTCACCCAAAGGAAAACTCCCCAAAGTCTCTAACAAACTGGGGATAGGAGACATAATTTTACGTCTTCCCAAAATCTTTTCCATCAGCAACTTGAAGTGAAGTTGGCCTCTTCCATCTTCCCTCTCAAAGGTGGAAGACAGAAATCCCTAAAGTGATTTTAAGTTTGCAAAAGAATAGACAAGAACTGAAGTTCTTTCCCTCTCAATAACTCCCTTTCACTCCTCATGCAGGGCAGGGCATTCATCTCCACCAATAAGGAGAGAATGCCATACCAATGGGCTTTGGGATAGGAGTTACATACTAATAAAACCTAACAGGAGCAGACAGAAAAAAAAAATTCCATTAAAAATAACCACAGTATTATAAAATATCTGGGAATCCACATACCAATAAATCCTTGAGACTTTTATGAATATAATTTCAAAATAGTTTTTGTGGAAATAAAGGAAAACAAATAACTGGATATTAATTACCCATTCTTGATCCATGCCAATGTAATAAACATAAGCATACATTAATTTACAGGCATAGTGGCATATCAATTAAATGCCAAAGAGTTGCTTTATAGAATTATACAAAATAATAATAATTACACAAAATAATAACAAACTTCATCTGGAGAATCTTAAGGGAAATAATAAAAAGGAAGGCATGAAGAGGACCTAGTGTTACCAAATCTCAAGCTAAACTATAAAGTAGTCATCTTCAAAACTACTTGGTACTGGTTAAAAGTTGACTAATGGAACAGACTAGGTTAAAAAGACATAGCAATTAAACCTACTGCCACAGTGTTCAGTAAACTCAAGAATGGCACCTGCTAGGATAAAGATTCTCTACTTGACAAAAATTGCTGGGGAAACTGGAAATGTATGGTAGAAATTAGAACTAGACCAATGAACATACATAATGGCATATGCTCCAAATGCATATATAACCTAAGTATAAAAGGTTATAACATAACATAGAGAAGAAAGGAAGGGGGAATAGAAATCATCTGAGAAGACAAGATGGACAATTCTGATTATATAGAAGTGAAAAGTTTGAATACAAACAAAAGTATCAGTAGAAGAGAAAACTTTTTGCAGTGAATTTTGCTGATAAAGGTCTAATATTCAAGATTTACAGGAAGTTAAGAAAGTATTTGAGAAGTGTTTCTTAAAAGCAGAAAACAAGCTATGAACAGCTGTATGGGGAAAAAATGCTTCAAGCCTCTAATAAGAGAAATTCTAACTTAAAAAACTCCTAGGTTCCACTTCACATTCATCAGATTGGAAAAGATGACCAAAAAGAGGAAACTGGATTATGACACTAGATGAGTCATTTATGCTCTCAGTGCTCTAGACCCAAAGACTCTAAGTTCTTGAGAAGATGCCAACTTCGTTGGTAAAAGGAATTTCCTTAGCTTCTAAATCCCCTATACCAGGGAAGTCAGAAGTCCAATCCATATTCTGTGTGCTAAGCACTGGAAATACAGATGGAAAAGCAAGATAGTCTTTGCTCTCAAGGGTCTCGCACGCTTTCCCTCTCCATAGAGTTTGCAATGAGAGAAGATTATATAAGTGTGAAAGGAGCAGGTGTCTCATGAACCTTCTTCCTTTCTGAGTGAGGCAGGGGGAAGTTGAAGGAGAAATGTAAATGAAGTCAACAGAAAACTGGATGGAGACAAGAAACAGGAAGGGAAGTCTTTTTAAGGAGAAAATGGAGTCAAAGAGGGAATAATCACAGGCAAAAAAAAAAAAAACTTCAGTTATGGAGAGCTGATTACAAAGGTGCAAGAAAAGATAAAGGAGGGAGAGGAAGGAAAAAAGGAGGAGGAATTTGAGGTTTAATGAAGAAGAGGAGGAAAGAGGTTTGGAATGAGAGGTTTCCAACTATAGATGGATCATTGCTTTTCTTTCCCCATTTTCTTGTTCCCTATAAGGAGGAGGTGGGGGACAAAGAGAAGAAACATATGACATGATGGACTTAAAAATAAACCTAATAACCAAAATGGTGAAAATTAGTGGGATTCATTTGTTATTGTTGTTCATCCTTCATTCTTGAAGAACACCAATGACATCATGAGGGTGATATCTTTTTCATGAATTGGATTTAAGCGAGGCAGAGTTGCACAGTTTTCAGCCACACTCTTTTCCAGAGATCATTCAAGTCCAGTGGCGGGACAAAAGTCAAGGTGAATGATGATGACCCAAGATGCAATGGGTGACCTTGGCCTTTCTAAATTAAGGTCTTTCCCAAGTTTCAGTTTGTCTGAGGCAACACCCATTCAATGACTAAGAGTTAGGTAAAAATTGAGACAAAATAATTTACCCACAAAAGGGAGGAGGGTGGCAGAATGTATCAGAAAGCAAAACCCAACAGTATTTGTTTACAAGAAACACTTAAAATGTAAAGATTCACATAGTTCAAATGAGGGCTGGTGTAGCATCTGCAATTCATTAGGTGAATCCAAAAAAGAAGCAATAGCCCTCATAAACTCAGACAAGGCAACATTAAAATAAAACAGAAATAATGACAAAAGAAATTTTTAAAAAAGATAATGTTTAAAGGTACCATCGATTATGAAGCAATATATCAATACTAAATGCAAATACATTGAATGACAGAGTGTTTAAGTCAGTAGTTATCCTTTTTGTGTCGTGGGCCCCTTTGGCTAGTGAAGTCTATAGGACCCTTCTCAGAATCCATTTTTTAAATTTATTATTGTAGGAAAAGCTAAATTTCAACTAGAGATTAATGAAAATAAAGATGTAATATGTTTCCCAGCCAACCCTACAGAAGCCCTGAAATCTAGTCATGGATTTCTTGGAGATCTGTGGGCCCCAGGTTAAGAATCCCTGATTTAAGTACTTAAAAGAAAAGATAATCAAACTACAAGGAGAATTAGGCAGTATGTTATACCTTTGGGCATACCCCAAAAATCACATAATGGATGTGGCTAGAGTATATGTGTGAAGGGACACACACTTAGGAAGTACCTATGGTCCAGGTACATGTGGGAAAAAGCAACTCACATGTCTGATGCTGTAAGAAAACTGATGTCTTCTAGTAATGACATCAGTCTGCTCCCACCAGGCTTTTCACATTGGTCTTGTAGTCTTCACTATATGCTGCTTGATAGAATCATAGTCTCTGTTAGATACAGCTTGATTCTATAAATAATCTCTGCCAGCTTTTACCTATTTAGATGTATAGTCTCTACTAGACATTGTTCTGCTGGATATGTAGTCTCTATTAGATGTTACTCTGCCTAATGTATAGTATTCACTAGATGCTTCTCTCCTGTTTTTGTCATTAGTCTATTATGTTAACAATTTTCCTAATCCAGTTGAGCCACCTCAGCAACTCTCTTATAAATCCAACTTGGTCATAATGTAGAATATTTTCAATATATTGCTGTAGCATCTTTGTTGATATTATTTTTGCATGTATATTCATTAGGGATATTGGTCTATAATTTTCTCTCTCTGCTTTATCTCTCCCTGGTTTAGGTGTTAGAACCATATTTTTTCATAGAAGAATTTTAATAAGATGCCTTTCTTCTCTATTTTTGCAGGAAAAAAGTGTATGCTATTATAATTAATTGCTTTTTGAATATATGATGGAATTAGCCTGTAAACTCATTTGGTCCTGGGGGCGGGGGTTTCCACTTTGGAAGTTCTTTTGTTTGTTCAATTTCTTTTTTTATGAGATAGAGTTATTCAAATTCTCTATATCTGGTTTTGTTTATCTAGGTGTTTAATTTTTTAGCAAATATCAATACACTTCATTTGCCAGTTTTATTGTCATATGATTGGGCAAACTAGCTTCTATACTTTCCATTATTCCTTCTTCATTTGTTGTGAATCCTCCTTTTTCATTTTTAACATTGGCAATTTTATTTTCCACAACTTTTAAAAAATCAGATTAGCTGAGTTTATTATCACTTATTTCATTCATTTTTTTAAAAAAAAAACACTCCTAGTTTTATGAATTCAAGTTTTTTGTTTTTAATTTTATTCTTCAATTTTCAGAACCTTATTTTCATTTTGAGGTTTTTTATTTATTAAAAAAATTAGAATAAATCACTTATTTGTTCTTTTTATGGATAAAAGTATTTAGAAATATACATTTTCTCCTAAGGATTGCTTTCTCTGTATCCCAAAAGTTTTGATATGTTGTCTTATTATTATTTTATTTAATTGAATTATCTACTGCTTCATTTTCCTTGCCAACCCATTCTTTAGAATTAAATTACTTAGTCTCCATTTAATTTGAATGCTTTCTTCAAAAGCCTTTTATTCATATTTTAGTGTGTTATTGTCAATAAAGAATGTGTTTAATATTTCTGCTTTTATACATTTCTTTCTGAGGTTTTTGTGCCTTAGCACATTGATCATTGTGACACAAACGACAATTTTTTGCAAGGTGCCATACACAAATGATGTGTGTGTATCCCCTTTCTATTCCCATTTGATAATTGCCAGAGTTCCTTCATTCTAGAAAAATTCTATTCAAGTCCCTAATTTCTTTCTTATTTATCTTTTAAAATAAGATTTGTTTAGGTCTAAAAGGGATATATTGAAGCTTCTTTTAATATCAGTTGGAATTTACATATACCCATACACATACATAAACACTTTATTAAGAAAAATTCTAAGGGGCACAGTGAGTAAGAGCGCTGGCCCCAGAGTCAGGAGGACCTGGGATCGGTTCCGGCCTCAGAAAATGAGCACCCACACATAAATAATGACTGGCCGTGTAACCTTGAGCAAGTTACTTAACATCAATTGCTTTAAAAAAAAAAAAAGAAAAATTCTGAGGGGGGCGGAGCCAAGATGGCGGAGTAGAAACTGTATTTCCAATGTGCTCTGCCCCACACAAATTTCAAACAATGTGAAAGGGAGCTCCGAAAAACTTCTGGAGCCACAGCACCCACAGAACGGCACAGAGAAGCTAACCTCCTGCTGAGGACAGCCCAGCAGCCCTGCAGGGAGCGGCCAGCGCAGCACTCTGAGAGCAGGCAGCACAGCTCGCCGGGAACCGACAGCGAAGCCCGCAGAGCCGAGCCCAGGTCCACGGTTTTAGCCCCAGGGCAGCCGGGCCTTCAGCTGGCTGGTGGAACCCCAGAACACCAGCAATTGTAGCAATTCCAGAATTATCAGCACAGATATGCCTAGGACAAAGTGAGAGGTTAGTGCCCTATGGACTTTGGGACCAGTATTTGGGGAACACGTGGCTTCCTCCCCTGGGGGCAAAAAGCTGCTGAAGAAACAGCTGCACAGAAGCCATTTTGCAGCGTCAGCAGTGGCTCTAGCTCCTGGTCTACGAACTGTAGGAAGATCCAGCAATCAGTCTGGGGGTTAATCGCTTTTGCTTTAAACTGCCTGGATCTGGATTGTGGTCTTGGGGGGAAGTTTGGGGTGGGTATCCAACTTGCCAGAGTGGGTGGAGGCTTTACAGAGGCCACCCAACTGGCGGAAGTTGTGAAGACCCCACGTTTGGGCGGAAGCTCCCCTGTCTGGTGGCAGAGTCCTACTGTGGCAACAAGCCCAAAATCAAGTAATTAAGTGGCAATATGCCTAGGCAAATGAAACAAAATAAACAGAAAAGTTCAACATTGGACTCCTATTTTAGGGGCAAAGAGGCTCAAAGCATGGAGGAGGACTGTGAGGTCAGAACTCCTGCACCAAAAGCCCCAAATGAAAATACAAGCTGGCTACAGGCCATAGAGGACCTTAAGAAGCAGATAAGAGAAGTGGGGGAAAATTTGGGAAGAGAAATGAAAAAGATGCAAGAAAAGTATGAAATGACAGTCAACACCCTGAATGAGGAAAATAACACCTTAAAAAACAGACTAACTCAAATGGCAAAAGAGGCTCAGAAAGGCAATGAGGAGAAGAATGCCTTAAAAAGCCAAATTTGCCAGATGGAAAAAGAATCTCAAAAGCTCATTGAGGAGATTCATTCCTTCAAAGTTAGACTGGAGCAAATGGAAGCTAGTGACTTTATGAGAAATCAAGGTACTATTAAACAGATCCAAACAAATGAAAGAATAGAAGGCAATGTGAAATATCTCATGGGAAAAACCATTGACCTGGAAAATAGATCCAGGAGAGATAATTTAAAAATTATTGGACTACCTGAAAGCCATGATCAAAGAAAGAACCTAGAAATCATCCTTCAAGAAATTCTCAAGGAAAATTGCCCTGATGTTTTAGACCCAGAGGGCAAAATAGAGGTTGAAAGAATCCACAGATCACCTCCTGAAAAAGATCCCAAAAAGAAAACTCCCAGGAATATTATAGCCAGGTTCCAGAATCCCCAGATCAAGGAGAAAATACTACAAGCAGCCAGGAAGAAACAATTTCAATATTGTGGAAACACAATTAGAATAGCACAGGACCTGGCAGCTTCTACACTGAGGGATCGAAGGGCATGGAATATGATATTCCAGAGGGCAAAAGAGCTGGGAATGAACCCAAGGGTCACCTACCCAGCAAAACTGAGTATCTTGTTTCAGGGGAAAATATGGTCATTCAGTGGAATAGAGGACTTTCAAGCATTCTTGATGAAAAAACCAGAGTTGACTAGAAAATTTGACATTCAGACACAAGAAGCAAGAGATGCTTGAGAAGGCAATCAAGGAAAAGAAATCAAAAGGAACTTATCAAAGTTGGACTATTTACAGTCCTACATGGAAAAACAATAACTGTGTTTGATGAAACCTTTCTCATTATGAAAATAATTGAAGAAGGGTACATGGCATATGTTCATAGATATACATGGATAGAGGGCACAGATTGAATTTGATGGGAAGGGATGATTATTATTGGTTTTTTTTTGGAGGGCAATTGGGGTTGGGTGACTTGCCCAGGTTCACGTGGCTGGGTTTTTGTTTGTGTGTTGGGTGTCTGGGGCCAGATCCGAGCTCGGGTCCTTCTGGCTCCGGGGCTGGCTCTCTGCTCGCTGTGCCACCTAGCAGCCCCAAGGAGGGGATGATTCTTAAGGGGTGAAGTCAGGAGGTGAGAGAGGAAAGTGGCAAGAGGAGACGGAGAGAGACGGGGTAGGGCAAACTATCTCATGTAGAAGAGGCAAGGGGAAGGAGTTGCAGGGGAGGGGAAGAACAGGAAGGCAAAAAGGCAAAAGCATATTCTCATTGAAGTTGGCTCAAGGAGAGAATCACATACATACTAAATGGAATATCTTACCCTCACTCACTCTCCTGAGTAGGGGAAAGGGGGATGAGAGGGGGGATGATGGAGGGGAGGGCATTCTGGGGAGAGGGGAGGTTAGAAGTACCCACTATCAAAGAGGGGCAGGATCAAAGTAGGGAATGGACCAGGTGGGAGGTGAGACAGGTGGGAGGGAAATATAAGCAGTCTTTTACAATATATCTACTATGGTAATGTTTTGCATAGATATACATGTACAACACATACTGAATTGCTTATCTTCTCAGAGGGAGTGGGTGACAAGGGAGAAGGGGAATGGATCTGAAAATCGAAGTTTTAAAATTAAGTGTTTCATAAGATGTCCAGGCAGTGGGGCTCAGAGATTCACCTTGCCGTAATGGCAAAGTCGAAGGGGGTATGGGAGAAGATATGGGAGAGAGCAGATTGGATGAGGGGATATCTAGTGGGACTGCTATCATGGGGTGGTGGGTAGGGAAAAAATGGGGGGAAATGTAACTCATAATCTGGTAGAAATGAATGATGTAAACCAGAAGTTAATAAAGCATTTGTATAGTTAAAAAAAAAAGAAAAGAAAAATTCTAATTTTAAAAATCCTGAGGTTCCGCTTCACATTAATCAGATTGGAAAAAATGGCCCATAAAAGTAAACTAGGTATATTTTATATATATACACACACACATATATGGTGAAGTGTGAGTCTAAATACATTTTTGCCAAACTTCTTTCCAATTTTCCCAATGATTTTCATTGAATAATGATTTTTTCCCACTGTTTTATAATCTTGGAGCCAGTTAAATGCTAGTCTTTTGTTTGTCTTGGATTCTAATTCTGGATTTTCTGTTCTGTTCCATTAATGAATTTTACTATTTTTTTAAATCCAGAACTAGATAATTTTGATAAGTACCACTTCATAGTCAGCCAGTCAACAGGAATTTATTCAGCACTTTCTGGATGCCAGATACAGTGGGAAACACTGGGAATACAAAGAAAGGCAAAAGACAATCCAGTCCTTGTTCTCAAGGTGTTTAAGCTGTCCAAAGAGGGGAGCTACACTCACACTGCTTTATACAAATAAGATATCAAGAGGATAAACTGGGGGCAATCTCCGAGGGAAGGCATTGTAGTACAAATTCTCCTTTATCTTCATTTCCCTGTCATAATTCCCTTTCATCTTCTTGCCTACCTGTTTTTTCAAATGAACTCTATTGTTTTATCCAATACTATGACCTAACCCATTGATATACAAAGTGTAGCATTGAATATATAAATACATTTGGCAAGTATTGATATTTTTGCTACCTTGGCTATGCCTGGCTGTGTTCATAGGCCCTTACATCTTCAGTTTCTTGCCCAGGACTGAGAGGTTTTCTAGTTGGCCTCTACTGAACCACCTAAAGTGTATAATGATCTATTTGGCAACAGAACTGGGACTAAAACCTGGGTGTTGGATCTGTTCTTTGGTTGGAAAGAACGGATAGTCTACCCTTCTATAGGTTTGCCAAGACTTTTTTTCTTTGTTTCAAAATTTTATTTAAAATTTTTTTCATGAACAAGAACATATTTTTCTCTCCCATTTCTTCCTAATCCTCCCTCTAGTGAAATAAAAGAAAAACAAAACCCTTGTAATAAATCTGCAGTCAAGCAAAACATATTCCCACAGTGTAAGACTTCCCTCAAATGGGATAATACACAGTATTATTATTAGTAGTACAGCTCTTTGCAAACCTTTTATAAATGCTATCTATTTATAGATCTGTCTTCTCAAACATAAACATAAACATTGGCCCTATGTTTCTTCTTAGAAACATGGCCCATCCTCCTCTTCAGTGCAATTAATAAAATCAAGGTGTTTGGAAGGGACATTAGAGAATATTTAGTCCAGCTCCATCTCTTTTCTCGGGGTGGGAGGTAGGGAAGAAGGGTTGGTTATTGGGATTTCATTGGTATAAAGAACTCCCAGTGAGAAAACCCCCTCTCCCGACGCAAGCTGGCTCCAGACCTGCAGTTCGCAGTCAGGGAGTTCCCTGGAGGACTGGGATATTGAATGATTCGTCTGAGGTCGAACAGCCAATATGAGTCAGAGGCAAGCCATGAACCTCGATCTTCTCTCTGAGACCAGCTCCCTATATATGAAGCCATGCTGTCTCCTTCCAACCCCTCATCTTAAACTTAAGGAAACCAAAGCCCAGAAAGATGATACCACTAACTTATCGAAGGTCACACAATTAGAGAATAGCAGGACTGGGGCTTCTCTCGACAGAGGAGGTGCTTGCATCTGAACCATTCTTTTTAGAAACAACACTAAGATGGTGAGGTCCCTTTGGAACCAAGGTCTGAACTGGGTGCATTAGTATGGTAGGGCTCATCAACATCATTCATCCTGAAACACTAGTGACCCGTCTTGCCAGGTAGTGCAGTAGATAGAGCACTGGGCCTAGAGTCAAGGAAGATTCATCATCCTGAGTTCAAATCTGGCCTCAGATACTTACTAGCTGTATGACCCTAGGTAGGTCACTTTATGTCTATTTGCCTCAGTTTTCTCATCTGTCAAATGAGCTGGACAAGTAAATGGCAAAACCACTCTAGTATCTCTGCCAAGAAAACTCCGGATAGGGCCATGAAGAGTTAGACATGACTAAAATGACTGAACAACAGGCTGCTGTCTGAACTGCTGAACACCAATTGTATAATTTCCCCTTTACCTAACAACTAGGTGATATTATAGATATAGATATAGATATATAGATATATAGAGAGATTATTGACATTGAAAGTCAATAAGGGCTCAGTACAATACTTACTGACTGTGTAACCTTCGGTAAGTCACTTTATCCTTTGGCTGCCTCAGTTTCCTCACATGTGAAATGAGGATAATAATAGCATCTCCCTCTCAGAATTGTGTGAGCATCAGATGAAATAACTCATGTAGAGGACTTTGCAAACCCTAAAGCCATATATAAGGGTTAGCTATTATTAATATTATAATGCAGGCAGGGAGAAAGAGAGACAGCACTATAAGAGCAATTACCCCTGCCTGATTCCTCCTGGAGTTCAATGGGAGTGTCTATGTTTGGTTGCTTTGCAAGGAAACGGAAACACAGATCTCTAGGCAAACCTGTGAGATATTTTCATGCTGACTTGGAGTCAGGGACCCTGTTCTCAGGACTAGTTCTTGGGTTGGTGTTGAGAGAGTCCAAGGATGGACACAGCTGTGGAGTAAGGTTTATGTCTCCTTAGAGAAAGGCTTGGAACCTTTTGAGGCTCCCAGGCTGGCTGTGTGTTAGCTAAGGGAGGGACAATCAGCACGGAGAAAATAAGGCTTCAAATACATGAAGGGATGCCCCAAGGAAGAGGAATTTGACTTGCTCTGATTGGTCCCAAAGGATAGAATGATACAATGGATGGAAATTGCAGAGGTATTGATTTCCACTCAAAATTTCCAACAGTTTACAGGCTTCCCAAAAGCAGAGGTTGCCCTGCGTGGTACTGGGGTTCTCCATTACTGGATGTCTTTATTTGTTAGGGATATTGTAGAGAGATTTGACAGGGATTGGACCAGATGACCTGAAGACCTTCCATCTCTGAGCTTCTATGGTTCTATGGTAACATTGTTGGAAGGCCTAGCCACTAAGTAACATTTCAAAGGACTTTGGGTACTGTTTGTGTCTTTTCTTTCTGAAATATGTAACAAATGCAGATTAACCCCCCAGTTACTGGACACATGCCCCTTTGCCCTCAGGGACAATCTCCTCATGGTTAGTGGGAAGACACAGAAAAATAAATAAAAATCTTCCCTTGACAATAAACAGAGCCTTAGGTTTCTCTGTCTGAAAGATGTAGGGATTGGATTAGGTCACCTCTGAGGTCACTTGGCAGCTCTGGCTTCCTTTGGATTTTTGAAAGTTGGGCACATTATGGACAGAGCTGGGAACAGACTCCAGGAGTCTTAAAATCAAAAGTTATTCAGATGAGAAGCGGGCTTGGGATAATAGTTGGGGGCGTGTGCCGGGTATTTGGTGGCTTATGGGAAAAGAGGGGGACCTCGATCTTTCTATACCTGCTTTCATGATCAGTTGAGGTGTGTGTCTATATATATTGTGTGTATCCCTCTGCTACACTGGAAGGAGAAAGGAACTGTCTTTCTCTCTATGTCTACCCCTCTAGATGCATTTCTTAGACAGGATCTCTTTTTTTCTTACTGGACGTTCTTTGCACTGTCTGTCTGCGTCTCTGTCCTCCTCCCTAGCCCTCAACATCTCCCCAGTTTCAGCAGAATCTTTGGGTACCCCTCCTCCCTTGATCTCTGGGTGGCTTTCTCTTTCTCTGGGTGTGTGTGTGGGTGGAACAAGTCCAAACATTCTCTGGGAGTTGGGCAGGCTCTGCTGCCGCACCCTCCTCTGGGCTGTACTTTCTTCCTAAACTGGTTGTGCTACTGTGGGTGTGTGTGTGTGTGTGTGTGTGTGTGTGTGTGTGTGTGTGTGTGTGTGTGTGTGTGGTGTGTGGTGTGTGTGTGTATGTGGAGGTGTGGGGGGAAGGAGGTGTGTAGACTTTTAGAACTCCCAGGCCACTCAGCTACACTCACCTGCAGGGAGGAGCCTCCCAGAAACTATCCTTCCCAGGCCAGATCCTCCGCCCTTCACAAAACCAGGCAGAGACAGCAGGGACCCACTGGGCGGGAGCCTGAGCCTGAGCCGCAGCCCGACCTGAGCCTGAGCCTGTGTCCGAGCAGCAACCTGAGCCTGAACACAGCCCCACTTTCTACCACTATGTTTAAGGGGCTAAGCAAAGGCTCCCCTGGGAAGGGGGTCTCCAAGGGCTCTCCCAAGGGCTCCCCCAGCAAACACAGCAGGTAAGGGGGGAGCAGCTTGGCGGGTATGTATTTGGGGTGGGGATGGGAGGTGAGAGGGTGGTGCTCTGTTGAGGATGGGCCCCCACCAACCTGGAGGCAGCCGGTTACAGCCCCAGGACCTAGCCCAACTCAGGCATCCCAAGTTCCCAAGGCCAAAAGCACCGAGGGGCAGGGAATCTGTTGTTTCTCTGAGCTCTGGCCCCTAGAGGGCAAAGGTAGAGGGAGCTGTGCCTGTTCCTTTATGCTTTATAGAGAGAGAAACTGAGGTTTATGGGGGTGCAGATATAAGTCTTAAAGAGTGCCTGATAAACGGGGCAATTCTTCCCCAAATGGAAACTGGTGACAGGCAGGTACCAGGGTGAGGGCTAATGGGATTCCAGTGCCAGGGAGTAACTCAGGGGGTGGTGGGCAGCCAGTGGGTTCCTTTCAAGCTGCACAGCCAAGAAAAGCAATCAGAGGGAGGTCAGAAACTTTCTCCTGGCCCTCAGATGGAACACAGAGATATGAATGAGGGTCCTGGTCAATAAGGAAGGCCAGTCTCTAGGAGAATCCTTCTGGAATCAGCAGCTTCTGGCCCCAGCTCTCAGTTCCCCCTGGAGTGTAAAGAGGTCTGCCTTCACACACACACAAACACACACACACACACACACACACACACACACACACACACACAGAGTAGGCATGGGTAGACCTGTCAGTGATCATTAATTAGTCTTCATTTTTATAACACATTCTTTCTAAATATACCCCTCTCCTCTCCCCCATCTGGAATGCCTTCCCCTGTAACAAATATTTAAAAAGAGAAACCAGCCTGTAAAACAAAGCAGCATATAACTGAATCAATGGGCAAACGAAGGGAGGGAGGCAATTTTTACAGCCCTTCTCTCCAGGGCCAAACTTGATCATTATAATTAAATTCTGGTGAGTTCAGTGTCATCAGACTGTTCTTTTATTTACAATGCTGACACTGTGTGTGCTGTTTTTCTCATCCAGCCATCAGTCTGTATGTCTTCTCATTCATCTCTGAATTCTTTCCATTTGTCTTTTCTTAATGGAGCACTCATGTTTCATTACAATCATTACATGGTTTGTTTAATCATTACCTAGTTCATAGATACGTGCTTTACTTCTAACTCTTTGTTGCCACAAAAAACTTGATGCAATGATTATTTTAGTATCTATGGGATCTTCCTGTATTCGACCTGCTTGGGGTATCTGCCTGCCACATTCTTAGCCACCCCAAGAATAGATACCCAAAATCTCAGAGGAAGGGGTTATGTCCAGCAAGACCAAAGACATAGGGCAGAGAAATGTTTTACTTTCTCTGGGACCTGGACCCCTTTGGTCCCTTTCTCATGATAATGTTTTTAAATGTTTAAAATAAACTACAAAGGATTACAGGGGACACCAATTACAATGGTTTTATATCATATCATATATTTATTATACTATAGTATTATAATTATATTTTATTAGAAACCAATTATAATTCAGTTATCAGAGTATTTTAAAAACTAAGTTTCCAGACACCAGGTTAAGAACCCCTGGCATTGTCTTAAGACCTAGGGGAAGATATAGAGCACACAGAGTCAGGACCCCAGGGAAAATACTCTGAAACATCACCTTTGGGCCCACTCTTGAGAGCCACAAGACAAGAACTCTTGGGTTCTTCCCCAGGACCATAGTTTTCATTTCTCCCACGGTCAGTGAAAGCCCAGGTCTAGGGAGATGTTGGAAATGATGCAGCATCTGTCCTTCTAATCTCTGGTTAGGTTGGGTAATGGTTTTTTCCCAAACCTCTGGGAGGTGGGGGGGTCCTGAGGGACTATCCCCTGGGCGATAAGATGACACCTGAGCTGGTGTTTGGCTATTCTCTGCCCAGCTCACCAGTAGAGTCCCTCAGGGTGATTGAGAGTGTCAAACATCCTGTCATACAAAGGACCAGACACTGAAACCCGGAACAATAAGGGTTTGGAGGGGGTGCCCTTAGCTAGTCAGGACTGCTCTGGGCAAAAGCTCTCAGCTCCGAGTTCTTCCTTTAGACCAGGGGTTCTAAACCTTTTTTGTACCATGGACCCCTTTGACAGTGTAGTGAAGCCTATGGACCCCTTTTCAGAATGGTGTTTTAAATGCGTATAATAAAAAATATAAGATTACAAAAGAAACCAAAGATTTGTTAAAATAAAGATGCAATTTTCTCCCATCCAAGGTCATGAATCCCCTGAAATCTATCTACAGATGCTTTGCAAAATGGAGTGTCCATAGACTCCAAATTAAAACTATCTGCTTCAGATCCTTGTGAATCAGAGACAGAAAATGCTAGTGAAGCCTTTTCGGACCTTCTCAGCAATGAGTAGTCAAGCAGGCCTCTTGGATCCTGCTTCCAGATGGCACTGGACTCCCCCCTTCTCTCTAGGCATCAAAGGGACAAGTTATCTCATATCCTGGGTCTCAGAACAGGCAGAGGCCCCAAGATGAAAGATGAAAGGCTCATTATGGGGATAAAGATCAGGGCAATTACTGTAGGAGTCAGGTGTCTGTCTAGATGAAACATGAAAAATCCCAGATAACTCTCCTAGCTGGAGAATACCACCAAGGTACCAACACCCGGGGAGGGATAACTCTCTTCAAGCCTAACAGGTTGGGATGCCAGAAATGGCATCCAGGGCCCCAGGCCTCCAGTTGCTGTGCACCCTCATTGCCCTTGGCAGGGGTAGACAAATAAGAGCTTGGGTAAATGGAGGATTCTGTCTTCTGGGCTTTAAGTCTGGAGGCTCCAAGAGGACTAGAGGAGAAGGGGGAATCTATGGAGGAACACTCAAGTTCTGTCCTTGAGGAAGCCAAGCTAAACATCCCAGGAGGGCCCACCAGCTGTGTCTCAGTGTGTCACATTGAATTAGTGACTCACTGTCTACCTCTCCCTCCCACCCAAGGAAGCAGGAGGAATCTGGGTGGGGTCCTGCTCTGCTGGGCCCAGGACAGGGAAAGCTAAAAGAGCTAGATTGCTTACTCCCCTGCTGTAGGGTCCCCTCAGAGAGTTGGAGATCTTGTTTGCTGAGCCTGGAGGGGGTAAAGTGAGTCATTTGGGTTGTGGTGGCTGCAGACCAGGAAGGGATCCCAGACAAAGATTATACCAGGCCAGCCCCAGCTCCCTCAAAGGGCAGTGGAGTACACACCTAGGCTAAGCCCCTGATCCCCAGCCAGGCTCCAACAATGACCTGACCCACTGTTTCTGTCCAATGATCTGGTCAATTGAGTATGTGCCCAGACCACTCAGGGGCCTCCTGTGGATCTGAACCCTGCCTGGCCGATGCAGCTTCCATAAGAGTTGGAAGTAGAAAGGCTAATCCTTCACCAAAGCATTTAAAGTGTTTTTATTCCAGTATTTTTTCAGTTAACAAACACTTATTTTCTCTTCCTCCTGCCCACCCTTGCTAAAAAAAAAAAAAAAGGAAGGAAGGAATGAAGGGGAGGATGGAAGGAGAAATAAAAGGGAAGGAAGGGAGGGAGGAGAGAGTAAGGAAAGGAGAGGAAAGACGATAGGAAGGAAAAAGAAAGAGAAAACTTCATAACAAATACACATAATTAAGCAAAACAAATTCCTCCATTCTGCAAAGCGTTTACCCAATAGAACCTTCTCCTCCTGATTCCCCAAAGGGCCTCCACCCAGGAACTAGCCCAGCTCATCACCCGAATGCAAGCCAATGCTGACCAAGTGGAAAGAGACATTCTGGAGACCCAGAGGAGGCTGAAGCTGGTGAGGCTGGACAGTCTAAACGGGGCGAGGGCTTGAGGGAGGTTAGGGAGAGGGTGTGTGTGTGTGTGTGTGTGTGTGTGTGTGTGTGTGTGCGCTGGGGCATTCATTTATTAAACAAGTACTGTATGCAGGTCAAAGCCCTCTTCCAACACCCCTGGGCTACGAGACCCTGAACAAGTTGCTTCCCGTCTCTGTCAGTTCTCTGTGCATCTCTGTGAGGGAGTTTCCTCACCACACCTCGTCCTTATCCTATGAGTGAAGAAGCAGTGAGCTTGGGGCTGAGGGTACAAAGATGGCATCGTGTCTGCCCTCAGGAAGCTTACCTTCAAGTGGTGAAATAGGGCGTGTGCACAAATACATGCACTGAAGGATGGGCTAGGGACAAAGGAGAGCTTCTTGGAAGTCTGAGGAAGGAGAGAGCCCTCCTCCCTGAGATGGCACTTTTCAGTCTTAGCATCTGAAGATTTCCTTTCTCTGGGAGATTCAGAGGACAGGAGTCTTAAAGATCATCCAGTCCGACACCCTCCATTCATCAATAAGCATTTATTAAGCTCTTCCTGTGAACCAGGCAGGACAGCAAGGTAGCAGAGTGGCACAGGCCAGGCCTGGGGTCAGGATGGTCTGGGTTCAAATTTGGCCTTATACACTTGCTAGCTGTGTGACTCTGAGCAAGTCACTTAACCTGTTTGCTCAGTTTATTATCAGATACACATACACACATATATATATACATATATGTGTATACAGCTATATACATATATACACACACACATATATATAGGGGTTTTTTGGCAAAGGTACTGGAGTGGTTTACCATGTCCTTCTCCAGCTCATTTTACAGATAAAGAAACTGAGGCAAACAGGGTTAAATGACTTGCCCAGGGTCACACAGTTAGCAAGTATATGAGGCCAGATTTGAACTTATGAAGACAAGTTCTTCTGACTCCAGGCCTGTCAGTCTACCCACTGCAGTATTTAGCTGCCCATATACAGAATAGATGGAAGGTAATCTCAGGGGGGAAGATGCTAGCAGCTTGGGGGACAGAGAAAGACATATTGGTCTACATCTTGCGGAACTCAGTATAAAAATGAGTTTTACAGACCAGGATATTGAGGATTAGAGGTGTAAAATAACTTACCCAGATAGACCAGACGAGGGTCTTCCTGACTGCTGGTGTAGGTAGCACTCTGTCCACAAGTTGTCTCTAAAAGCCCCGGCAATGGGCACCAAGGTAGCTGGCATGCACTGACATTGGTGGCGGCAGTCAGGGATAGGGTGGTAGCCTGAGGAAAGATAGCTTGTTTACAAAAAGGTGGACCCACAGGACAGGACAAACAGTGAACAGAACCAAGCCCTCCAGTACCAAGAGGAGACAGGTCGGGACCTAAAGGAAGCTGAGATGCTGCTGAAGGACCTATTCCTGGATATGGACAAAGCCAAGAGACTGAAGCATCCACAAGCAGCTGAGATTGAGAAAGAGTGAGTGAGCCAGGGCCAAGGTCCATGAGGCTCTGGCCCTGAGAAAGAGAAAAAGTTGGGGTTGGTGGGAAGCATTCTTATGGGTAATGAGGGGAGCCAGGTAGGAAAAGTCAAGGTGATGTCCCTCTGCCTGTACTGACTACCATGCCCACCTCCTCCATTGGCAGCATCAAGCAACTACATGAGCGAGTGACCCAGGAATGTGCTGAGTACCGCCAGCTCTATGAAAAGATTGTTCTTCCATCTGATATTACGCCAAAAGTTGACTGGGCTCGGGTGCTGGAGCAGAAACAGGTAAGGGTTGTCCTCCTCTACCTCAAGCCCTAACACCCTGAGGCCTTGAGTACCTCCACCTTCCTGATTCCTCTATATCTCCAATGTACACAGGAAGCCAGGTGGCCAAGTATATAGGCTGCTGGACTTGGAGTCAAGAAAGCCTGAATTCAAATCCTACCTCAGATACTTACTGGGCAAGTCATTCAACCAGTTTGCCTCAATTTCCTCTTCTGTAAAATATGGGTAATAAAACATGTGAATCAAAAGAAATAGCATATGTAGAGTGTTTTACCAATTGTAAACTGCTTTAGAAATGCTAGTTATTATTAGGAATCATGCAGTGTATCCATCACCTGGACACAGTCTTTGCACTGAGTATTTATTGAGCACCTACTTTTCAACAGTTTAACATTCATTAATTAGTTGTTTATTATTTATTAATAATTATCAGTTATTTGTTTCTTAATTATTTATTAATCTCACTTTGCTAGGAAGTGCTATCTGTTCTGGATACAAAAAAAAAGTGAAACAGTCCCTGTCCTCAGGGAGCTTACATTCTAAAGGGAGGAAAGGGATGGATGGGATAAAACACTTGTGCAAGTAAGTCTACTACACAGTAAATTGAGGAAGAAAAGAACACTGATAGTTAGGGGTGAATCAAGGAAGACTTCAAATATGGGGTGACCTTTTTGTTCAGTCATTTCAGTCTTGTCTGACTCTCCATGACCCAGTTTGGGGTTTTCTTGGCAAAAATACTGGAGTGATTTGACATTTCCTCCTCCAGCTCATTTTACAGTTGATGGAAACTGAGGTAATCGTGGCTAAGTGACTCACCCAGGGTCACACAGCTAGTAAGTGTCTGAGACCAGATTAGAAATCAGGAAGATGAGTTTTCTTGACTTTAGGCTTGGCACTCTATCCAGAGTACCACCTAACTGCCCTGGTGGACTGCTGAAGCTAATGATTCTAAGAGGTAAAAGTCAGGGTGGAGTGCCATGAAGAACAATCTATAGTCTCAGAGATGGGACTGAAAGAGTCATATTCAGGGACCAGCTACCAGACCTGTTAGTCTGGATCATGCAGGAATGTGACAGATTGTTAAATTTTCATTTTGAACATTGACATCTAGAAATCAGCAAAGGCCACAAAGCAAGGCTTGGTTTGTGGTTTTGTTGATTGGCTAAACCTAAGAAAATGATGGAGAAAATGTTAATGATGCAGATTAAATTTAAAATTATGCTGTGGGTACTGTTGTTTGCTTGTTTTTCCCAGGGAGCCAGTTGTTAAACATTTACCAGGAAATTGTATAGTGTTCCTAAAGGGAAGTAATATGACGGTTGGAAGGTTGAAAAGGAAGGTGGTCTTGACAGAGAGGTGAAGAATATTTTTGGAAATGGCCAGTGTGCAGATTCCTCTTGCTTAACTAGGATGATTGATAACTAGGTAGTTGGGTTTTTTTTTAATTTGGCAGGTGGAGTGGCTTGGAAAAGGAAGAGAAATGAAAGTGAAGCAGTTTGATAAGAATGTTAGTGAAGCATTCTTAAAAGTGCACTGAACAAACCAGAAGGAAATTTGTCACTTTTAAAAAATAATATTTTCCCCAGTTACGTGTAAAGAATTTTTAACATTTATTTGAAAAAAAAATTTAGTTCCAAATTTTCTTTCTCCCTCCCTCACCTTCCCACTCCTGACTCCAGGGCTGGTGCTCTGTTCACTATGTCACCTAGCCACCCCTGTGTTAAAGTTTTAAATAAGTAAAAAAAAAGAGAGAGGGAAGGAGAAGGGAAGGAAGGAGAGGGGAAGGGAGGGGAAAGTTTGGAGGACAGAAGGACAGGACAGGAGGAGAGGAGGAGAAGAGAAGCAAGGAGGGGAAGGAAGGAATCTTTTTTTTTTTTTAATACAAAGAAGAGAACAGAAAGAAACACAGAAAAGCAAGGCCACCCAAAAGGCTGAATTTATTACATATTTATATAGAAAAGCAAACTCTATAGTCTATAGTAATTTGAAATCTGCAGCTTCATGTTGTTGTTCAGTCATGTCCAACTCTTCATGACCCCATGGACCATATCATGCCAATACTGGCCATGGAGTTTTCTTGACAAAGATACTAGAGTATTTTGCCATTTCCTTCTCCAGTGGACTAAAGCAAACAGGGATAAGTGACTTGCCTAGGGTCACACAGCTAGTAAGTGTCTGAGGGCAGATTTGAACTCAGGTCTTCCTGGTTCCAGGTACAGTGCTCTATCCACTGAGCCACTTAACTGCCTAGAAGTTTCATGTACCATCTTTTTTCTTTCCTCTGTATAAGTAGAAATGTCCTTTCTATTTGGTGTTAAGTTCAGAATAAAAATAAATAATAATAAAGAATATGGTGGCAGCAAGAGTGGAATGCTTTTTTCTACGAGTGTTGCAGTGAATGGGAGGAGATATAGGACAGTAGCCTGAGGGGATGCCGAGATCAAGTGAAGGGTTTGTAATGATGGGCTTGATCTGAACATGTTTATGGGCTGTGGAGATGGAACCGACAGATTGAAAGTGACAGATATAATAGGTGGGCAGGGTAAGGAATGAGGGTACATGGAGAGGGATTGGCCTTAGCAAGGAGAGCGGCTGCCTGTTCCTTGAAGTCCAGAGTAAAGGAGGAGCATAAAGTAGGGAAGAAGAGACTCAGAGAAAATCGTGTCGAAGTAAAGAAGACGTTTGGTGAGGGGGCTGAGATCAAAGGGTATGCACAGTTTGTTTGTCCTTTGGGCATAGTTCCAAATTGCTCTCCAGAATGGTTGGATCAATTCACAACTCTACAACAATTCATTAGCATTCCAATTTTCCCTCCTCTTCTCCAACATTTGTCATTTTCCTTTTCAGTTATATTAGCCAATCTGATAGGTGTGAGGTGATACCTCAGAGTTACTTTAATTTGCGTTTCTCTAATCAATAGGGCTTTAGAACATTTTTTCATGTGATTATACATAGCTTAAAACTGCCTGTTCATATCCTTTGATCATTTATTGATTGGAGTTTTGTGTGACTTCTTGCAAAACTATTTAGGAACAGGGAGTTGGAATGAGTAAGGCTCCTTGTTGTAAACGAGTTTCTTGCTTTGGGTCAGGTGTGGTAGGGTATTCTGCCAAATATCTAACAATTGGACTTCTGGTTGGGGTGGGAGTAGGGGAAGGACACATAGTATACTTTTCAGTTTAATTGCATTACTAACATTTTTTTCCACCACTTTCTTAGTTTAGACCAAGAGTGGGGAACCAGCAGCCTCAAAGTCCTCAAGTGTGACACACGTCCCCCTGGTCTAGACAATTAACAAAATAATAAATCAAGATATGATTTATACTGTTTACCAATTCCCAAGGTGTGAATGCTCACACTGAAAATTTTATAATCGGCTCTCTGAATTAGATGGAACTGACTCTGGCACACCTTGAGTGTAGTAAATTAAGTAAATGGGCAGGGAACTAGTTTAGAACTCCCTATCTACCCCAGGCAAATTTACTACTGGGCTATAGCCATGGGACCTGGAAAGATTACCTCCTTAGGTGATAGGATCATAAGTCTAAAGCTAAAAAGGTCCTTAGAGCCCATTGAGCTCAACCCCCATTTTACAAATGAGGAAACTGAGGCACAGAGCAGTTAAATAAATTATCCAGAATCCTGCTGCTAAGTGTTTAAATGCAGGATTGAAACTCAAGTTTTCCTGACTCCAAGTCCAGTGCTTGACCCACTATATAGTGCTGCCCCCAAGAAATGCCATGATCAGCTCTAAAAACTATGATCCTAAGGTGTTGAGGGGTATGGGTAGTTGGATGAGTGTGCTAATTGAACTGGGTGGCACAGTGGATTGAATTCTGGGCCTGGAGTCAGGAAGGCTCATCCTCCTGAGTTCAAATTTGACTTCAGACACTTACTAGCTGTGTGACCTTGGATAAGTCACTTAACCTTGTTTGCCTCAGTTTCCTTATCTATAAAACGAGCTAGAGAAAGAAATGGTAAATCACTCCAATATTTTTGCCAAGAAAACCCCAAATGGAGTCTCAAAAAGTAGGACACGACTCAACAACAACATGCTAATTCAAAGCTAAGGTTTTGCAAGACACAGGGACAATGGAACCAAAGGCAGAAGGCAGTATAGAGCTGAATTGTTTAACAATAGGATCAATGCTAGTAAGAGAAGAAAAAGAGGCTAGAGCCTAAATTAGGAGAACTGGAAGAATGGAGGGTGATAGTGAGGTCAAAGAATAGGTTTAGGAGGCATGAGGTAGAGGGGAGAAATGGAAGGTCTATACAGAATGAGGAGAAAAAGGAAATTTCAGAGTTTAGAATTATGGAGGGAACGTAGTTATAAATAATGGTGAGATCTATGGTATGATTGTCCTTGTGGGTGAATGAGGTGTTGTGAAGATATAGGTGATAGAAGCAGGAGGCGGATGAATGGGAAGACAGGGCACGTGTATTTTGAAGTCCTCAAGCACAAGGGGAGGACTTGGGGTAGACCTCCTCGAAGAAGGAGAATGCAGTGACTTAGAAGCTGGTGGCTCATAGAAGCTAAGACTTGAACTGGGTGATATAGATGATGAAGTCAACCATTAGGAAGTATCTGTAGAGGGATGGGGCAAAGGGAGAATCTGGAGCTGACAGTAGGGAATGCCAACTTCTTCTCCTGGCCCATTTTGTGTCTCAGGACGAGTTAGCCCTGCAGGAGGTGACCAAGGAAGCAGTAGATTCCAGAAAGCCACATTTCTGTGAGCACAAGGAGAGAGTGTCAAAGAGTAGGGCAGAGAAGGAAAGGGATCAGAGGTAAATCAGGTTGAGAGGAATTAAGATAACAATACCGGAAATTAAAGTGGTATAATGGACTTACAGTCAGGAAGACAGGTCAAACCCTGCCTTAGACATGTACTAATTGTGGCAAATGACTTAACCTCTCTGTGCCTCAATTTTCTCATCTACAAAACGAAGGAGTTGGACTCATAGGCCTCTAATGCCCCTTCCAGCCCTAAATTTATTCTCCTGTGATCCTGTGAGACATAGCAGGGAAGGAGGTCCTTGCCTTAGGAGGAACAGCCCAGGGGAAAAGGAGCTATAAATTTGCTAGCCGTTGAACTGGGTAAACATCAATTGGTTGGGTTCCAGGGTTCCAGTGCCCAGTGCTCTGTAATGATGCTACTACAATAATAACTCACAATTTAAATAGTGTTTTAAGGTTTACAAAACACTTCTCCACAATAGTTCTGTGAGGTAGAAATTATAAATATCATTATTTCCATTTTTATGGAGCCTCAGCTAAGCACTTGACAAATATTATCTCATTTTATGGGAGCTGGTGACTCATTGGATGTGAGTGAAGATGGTCAAAGATGAGCCCAAGGGTTTCGGTTTGAATCCTGGCTATGGGATCAGGTCATTTAACTCCTTTGGGCCTCAGTTTCCACATCTGTAAAATGAGAATCCTGGACTAGATCATCTCAAAGGCCCCTTCCAGCTCTTTGCCAACAATCCAAGCTTTTGTGTCTGGTTGACAGGAAGAATGCTGGTGACTTTGGTGGAGACGGGAGACGACCCTGCTCCAGACGACAACTTGGCTTACCCAAGCGGCCTCCATTTTCCCAGTGACCAAATGTAGCTAGCTTTTTCTTCAAGCCTCATTATTACCAGGTTGTTTCCTTCCTGCAGACTATAGGAGATTTGCCTGGGATAGCCACCCTGTTCAAGTCTAGTCATTTTCCCTATATCTCCCTCCAGTGAGTGATGGTAGTGGAAATCAAAGGGAGGAGAGATGTGAGCTTAGACGCTCTGAGTATCTAAAATCCAAGTGTTCTTCCACCATCAGGAGGCAAAGAGGAATAAGGGAGCTCTGGCTGGAAGGGAGCTTATAGCCAGCTCATCCCTGGGCCCTCTCTGAACGCTGGCCCCTGCTTCTGTCTCTAGAAACAGATCTGTGATGGGCAATATGGCTCAGGCATGCCAGAACTGGAGCAGCAAATCGCCGAACACAACATCTTGCAAAGGGAGATTGAAGCTTATGGAGAGCAGCTTCGATGCTTCAGCGGCCCGGTGGGTGAGCCCGTCTTCCCAGAACCCTCCCTCCAACTTTCTGGTCCAGCCTTCAGGGTGTCACTCCATCTGCCCATGCACCTGTCACCCACCTGCCCAGCCTGTGATGGGAGCCCTGCTTAAAGGAGGCATTTTATGACAACTGACAGCCTAGCCCCTTCCTCCCCTGTGTCATCCTTCCCCTACTTAGAGCTGACTTGAAGCAGCCTGGTGTAGTAAATAGGGAACAAAAAGTGTGGGCTCACATCCCATCTCAAGTAATTATAAGCTGTGTGACCCTGGGCAAGTCACTTAACCTCTATGTGCCTCGGTTCCCTCATCTGTAATCAAAGAGGCTAAGACTTGGAATGGATTATATAGATGGATGAAGTCAACCATTAGGAAGTATCTGTAGATGGATGGAGCAAAGGGAGAATCTGGAATTGACAGCAGGGAATGCCAACTTCTTTACCTGGCCCATTTTGTGTCTCAGGAGGGGATTGAACTTGATGGCCTTTAAGTTCCATATAAGCTCCAGCTCAATGATCCTGTGTCCTCCAAGGATCAGGCATCTTTTTTTTTAAGGTAATCAGGATTAAGTGATTTTCCCAGGGTCACTTGGTTAGTAAGTGTCAAATGTATGAAGCTGGATTTGAACTCAAGTCCTCTTGACTCCATGGCCACTAAGCCATATCCACTACACCTCCTAGATGCCCCCACCAGGCATCTTCGAGATCTCACATGGTAAAGTTCTAGAAAACTGGGAGGCATCTCCTTGAGCTGTTGCCATGTGGATAAGAACAGGAGATCCTAGGTTGGGGACTACTTCTCAGATAGATCAGGGCCCTGAGAGACCCCAAGCAGATGAAACCCCTGCTCCCCATCCCCACTGCCCCAGGGCTAGATTCTCAATAATTTCCCTTATCTCTTTCTTTACCCTGCTAACCTCAGGATGCTGCAGCCATCAAGAATCAATACCGAGACCTACTGGTGAGACAGGAATACTACCTGGTGGAGGAACAGAGCAAGGGTTATTGGGGAAGGAAGGGCCAGCTCTGGTGACAGGGTGACAGGGGTCACTCTTGAGATTGGTGGTAGGGACAAGGGACTAGGCTGGGTTGGACAACAGGCAGCTGGCAGTAGGAAATAGAGGGTAGAGGTCCACCTGTGATCAAAATGGGACTGTGGGGTAACAGTTGCCAAGCCTGACAATGTTTTTTTTCTGTGTATATGTGTCTATTTCTTTGACTCTCCATTGTTTTGTCCTCGATGGGGGCTTCTTTATTCCTGAGCACAGAAGGCAGCCACCTGGCGTGGGCAGAGCTTAGGCAGCCTCTACACTCACCTGCAGAATTGTACCCGGCAGCTCAACACCCTGGCTGAACAACAGCGTCGCATCCTTCAGCAGGACTGGAGTGACAACATGGCTGACCCCATTGGGGTGCGCCAGGAATATGAGGTCAGACATGAGCCATAACTAGCAATTTTTACATCTGGGGATTTATTTTTTTACAAAACATGCATGGGATGAGCCACACAAAATGGGACCTGCATTCATTTGGAGGTAGGGGGAGAGTATCCCCAAGGACGCTGTGTACCTCCAGATACCCAGGATATCATGAAGTGGTGGTCACCTTAGCAGGGTAGGAGATTGGGGATGGGCTAGAGAATAGTTTACCTGGAGCCTTAGAAGAGAAAACTGCCATCTGGTAGTTTTCCATTCTAAATGGGTATCTTTTATTAATCATCTGCTAGGGACCAAGCACTATCTTAGGTGTTAGGGATACAAAGCAAAATAATCCCTGTCTTCAAGAAGCTTATTACACTCAGATCAGTTGTTTCTATGCTGCTGAAAGGACTAAAAATGTTCTTAGCATCCCTCAGCTAGGCTCTAGGAGAGAGCTCCACCCACCTCACCCGAGTTATGATTATGTCTCAGGGACTTCCCTGCTCATGGCTAGATTGGGGAAAGTTGGAGGATGTGGGTAGAGACAGTGATAGATGAGTTGTAGGTCAGCGTTCCACTCCTGTTCTCTTAAGGGGCTCAGCCCTGACCTCGATGGGTAACAATCCCTATCCCTTTCCTTCCCTTTCCCCTGACCTGTTCTCCAGCACTTCAAGAGCCAGGAGCTGCTGATCCAGGAGCAGTGCATAAACCAGCTAGAGGATGATGGAGAGCGAATGGTGGAGCTCAAGCATCCAGCTGTGGGGCCCATCCAGGTAGGAAGCACGTCTCAGGGACCCACATTCCATCCCTTAGCTCTTCCCAGTGGGGTCCTCAGAATGTGAGCTTATTCACTGTGGCTCCTCACAGAGGCCCGAGAAGAGCCATATCATAGAAGGAGAAGTTGGAAGAATGAATAGATGGATGAATGGGTGAATGAGACACAGAGACCAACGGACACAGGACAGGGAAATTCAAAAGGCATTTAATAAGCACCTACTACATGCAAAGTGCCACGTTGGGCAATAGAGGAGACACAAAGATAAATAAAACTAGGTCGCTGACCTTAAGTTTAAAATCAATCCATCAATCAACAAGTATTTATTAAGCCCTTACAATGTACATGGTTAAGTAGTGGGGATGTTTGTGTATGTGTGTGTCTGTTTGTGTATGTGTATACGTACATACATATATAATATATGTGTGTATTTGTATATTTGTGGGGACATTTTAAAGACAAAACAGCCCTTGCCCTGAAGGAACTCACAATCTAGCCTGGGAGAAAAAATGTGAACATTGTTATTGTTTGGCCATTTTTCAGTCCTGTCCAGCTCTTCCTGCCCCCATCACACTGGAGTGGTTTGCCATTTCCTTCTCCAGCTCATTTTACAGAGGAGGAAACTGAGGAAGCAGGGTGAAGTGACTTGCCCAGGGTCACACACTCATCTTCCTGAGTCTTCCTTATTCTGGGCCTGGCGCTCCGTGCCTTCGGCACCACCCAGCTGCCCTGCAAACATGAAGATAAATCAGTATAAAACAAAATAGAAACTGCATGAGAGCTGCATTAGTGTAGGCCCTTTACCCAAAGGGTAAGAGTAGGGATGAGAGGCATGCCTAAGGGCTTTACTTGGGGTGTAACTGCAGGAGCTGTCAGAGGCTGAGACTGTGAGGTGAGGGCACTGACTGGGAAAACTGCGTCATCCCAGAAGAAACTACTCAGGTATACAAACAGTGTCTCCACACATCCTTGTGGCTCTGATCTCTCATGACCCCACTTAGGGTTTTCTTGGCAGAGATACTGGAGTGGTTTGCCATTTCCTTCTTCAACTCATTTTACAAATGAGGAAACTGAGGCAGAGAGGGTTAAGTGACTTGCCCAGGGTCACACAGCTAGTGTCTGAGGCTGATTCAGGTCTTCCTCAGTCCCGGTGCTCTATCCACTGTGCCACCTACCTGCCCCTGAAAGGGGAGGAAGATCACATTTTTCCAGAGCAGCCACAGCTCCCCAAGGGTCCTTGGATCAGAATACCTGGGTGATTTCCATCCCACACTGAAGCCTTAGGTGAAGGGAGCTACACAGGTGTAAAGTACCATATGAGGACTTAAGAGGCAGAGGTGGGGGTGGGGGTGGTTTAGAGACATCTTCACATGGAGAAGGCCTTTGATCCAACACAGAATCACAGAATTTGAGAGTGAGAAGGGACCTTAGTGTCATCTAATCCTATCCATACACAAAGGAATCCCTTTATAACAGACCTGGCAAATGGTCATGGAGCCTCCGTGCAGAGACCTCCAGGGCAGGGGACCCCACCACCTCTTGTGAGGCAGACCAGAGCTCTGATGCTTAGGAAGTCCTTCCTGAAGTCAAGCCAAAATTCACCTTTTTGTACCTTCTACCCATCTGGACATTGAAAGATAGAGTAAGATGTCAATTGATGGGGATGGGGATGAAGAGTATTTGAAAAATGGAATGAAAACAAATGTAATTAATTAATAATTACATTCATGTAATTTTTTTGCACAAGCAAAAATAAATGGGAAAAAAATCATGGGATGCATTTCAAGGGACCATGAAGAATCCACTGTACTCTTAGCTGGAGCACAGAGGGAAATGGAGGGAGATATTATAATATAATACTACAAGGATAGATTGGAACTATATCATAAGAGATCTTGAATGCCAGCTGAAGGAATCTGGACTATATTTGTTAAGTATGTGGAAAGGGCAGATAGTCAGACAAAGGCAGAAGTAGAAAAGGGACACGATGAGATCTAGGGGTCCTCCTGAGGTCCGTGGACCTTCAAGGGGTCTATGAATATATTTCAGAGGATTTGTGAACTTGAATGGGAGAAACATTCCATCTTTATTTTCACTCACCTCTAACTGGAATTTAGCATTTCCTTTGAGAGCCCTTATTTAGACCCCTTCTGAGAAGGGGTCTACAAGTGTGGCACCAGACTGCCAAGGGGGTTCATGATACCAACAAAGCAAGAAAAGCTTAAGAAGTCCTGCTTTATGAACTATTTTCACCCTATTGTGTGTGTGTGGTTTTTTCTTTTGGTCTGCTTTTTCTTTCACAATATAACTAATACAGAAATATGTTTTACATGATTACAACTATATAACCTATATCAAAATGCTTACCATTTTAGGGAGGAGGATGGGAAGAGGGAAGGAGGAAGGGAGAATATTTGGAACTCAAAATTTTTAAATGAATGTTAAAATTTGTGTTTACATGTAATTAGAAAAAATAAAATGTTATTAAAAAATAAAGAACTCTTGCTTTAATGGGAGGCAGCCATGGAGTTCTAAGGACTCAGTGTGTGTCCCCAGGCTCACCAGGAGGCGCTGAAGACTGAATGGCAGAATTTCCTCAACCTATGCATCTGTCAGGAGAGCCAACTGCAATGTGTGGAGAACTACCGCAAGGTAAAGACCCCAAATTGATTTTGGGGGGTAGCAAAGAGAAAACTGGGGGGTACCACCATCTGATCGCTGAAAACCCCAACAATTAGGCATTTTTAAAAATTTTACTTGCAAACAAAATGGATTTAATGTGAATATGAGGACCAGGGAATTTAAAATTGTTAAGGTAAAAAACAAAATTCCAAGTCAAAAAGTAGATAACATGAAGAAAAAATAAAACCACAGTTAAGAAGAAGTCATCTGATGAAAGCCCTCAGTTACCACAGTTTTTTGTTTGCTGCCCTCCCCTCTGAGAGTGGCAAAGTCACAAGAAAACAAGGTGAGGGAGGGGGTCATTGATTTTTTTAAAAGCAAGTTTCCAGGGTGATAACATAGCTTAGTGGATAGAGGCCTGACCTTGACAATCAGAAAGACCTTTATTCAGTTCTTTTCTCTAACAAATATTGATTGTGTTATTGGCAAGACATCCACCCTCTCAGGGCCCAAGCAGAGTAGCCCGTCTGCAGGAATGGAGGGAGCTGCCACACTGTGTTCCCTACAAGGATGAAAGCATGGCTGTGGCTGCCACTCCCTTTCGGCCTTCACCAAAACAAAGATCTTTTCTGAGCTAGCTTGTACACCCTTCCTGCTGGAGGGTTACCGGAGATGCAATCCAGTGGCTTGGGACCAAAATCACTAGAGTGATGACCCTGAGGGGAGGCCACAAGTCATTAGTGACGTCAGCAAATTTCATTCATTATCTAGAACCCTAGAAAGTTGTGTCTGTAACCTTAAGGAACAAGCTTAAGGAACAAGCATCTGTTAAATGCCTGTGCCTTGCCAAACATTATCACACTATATCCATACAACAACCCTAGGAGGTAGGTGCTATCATGATTCCCATTTCACAGTGGAAGAAGCTGAGGCAAACAGAAGTTAAGTGACTTGCCCAGAGTCACATAGCTAGTAAGTGTCTGGGGCTGAATTTGAACTCAGGTCTTCCTGACTCCAGGCCTGATGCTCTAGCCACTGGACTACCTAGCTGCTTCTGGTGGCCTGTTACCAATCCTCACCTGAGACTCTCATGCACTTTTTTTCAATTTTGTTTCTCTTTGATTCTGAGAGTTTCTGTTTTTGTGTTTATTCCTCTTGTACTTTAGAAAGTTTCTCAATGGGTTTGAAACACAAAGCCATTTTTATTTGACTCTTAGCTGCTCAAGGAAAATTAATTAACTGAAACACATTTTTGAGGGTTACAATGAACTGAAATTTGGGGACATATTTTTATAAGCTAGCTAGATAGGATATGAAGAGAAAGAAAAAGCTTTTTTTTTTGGTGGGGGGTTAGTTGTCTGTTGCTCCCAGGACTGATTGGTCTTAAGCCCTTCAGAGAGGTAACAGCCCTCTGTGGGTGGTGGAGGGCAGGACCCCAAATACCCTGGGAGCTGACAGCCTTCTGGACAACCCACAGTTTCAAGATAACTTGGATGCTGTCAACCAGACACTGAAGAAACTGAGCTCAGACCTGAACACTAAGTACCACCCTACCCCTGGAGACCCTCCAGGAGCATTGTCAGACCTGCTTCGGAGGCTTGAGGTAAGATAGTCCCCAGACACACTCCTTGGGACACCAGAGACAGAAAAGCACCCTGTACTCACCCAGTATGTCAGCTCCCCAGCATCAGACGATAGGCTCACACAACCAGAGGACGTCAGAGATGGCATGGACCCCAGAGATAAACCAACCAACCCCCCCCCTTGTTTTATATGAGAGATAGGTAAGGCCCAAAGAGGGCAAGGGATTTACCCAAGATCAGAATTGGCTATTTTGCCCCATAGAGAGTAAATGCAATTGCTCTCCCAAACATCAGTGTTATGCCACCGTCCTTCACTCTATTCTGCCCACTGTGTGCACACATACACCCATCCTCCACACATACATACCCCCACATACACACACACCACACCCAGACCCAGACCCCCATACATACTCATACACCATGCATACCAACATATACATATACATATACATATACACATATATACCTATACCCACTTATAGACATACATACACATACACACCCCCATCCACATACATACATACCATACACATACATATACATACATACATGTACACACTCATACCCACGAATTCATACCCCACACACATACATTCATATACCCCACACCCACATGCATACACACACATACAAATACCCACACAGACCCCCATACACACATACATGCCCACACCCCCACATATATAAACACAAATACACATACACACAAACACACACCCTCCAACTAGGTCCCAGCTACTGGAAGAATGTAACGTGACTGACCTGGCTGACCACAATGAGTCTAGAATGGTAGTGAGGCTTGGGGGGAGGGCCAGGGATCTGTAATCTAGCAATACACATTTATTAAGTATTTATTCTGTGAAAGATACTATGCTAGGTGCTGGAGGTACAAAGATAAAGGGATATGGACCCTACCCTCAGAAAGCTTACATTCTAGACAGGAAGCCAACATATTCATAATATGTACCAGTTGGGGAGGGAGGGCACTCACTGATAGTTCTAGGGAGGGATAAGGAAAGGCTTCATGTAGAAGGTGCCACGTCTGCTGACTTAAAGGAAGCCATAGATTCCAAGAGGTAGAATTAAGGAGGGAATGCATGGCAGGCATGAGGACAGCCAGTACAAAGGCACAGAGATGGGAGATGGGGCTTTGGGTGAGGAAGAGCAAGGAGGCTCTTTTGGATCACAGAGTGGGTTAACAGGTTGTTGGGGGTAGTAATATTCAGTCATTTTCAGTTGTGTCCGATTCTTCCTGACCTCATTTGAGGTTTTCTTGGCAAATATACTATTTGCCATTTCCTTCACCAACTCATTTTACAGATGAGGAAACTGAGGCAAACAGGGTTAAGTGACTTGCTCAGGGTCACACAGCTAGTAAGTGTTTGACATCTGATTTGGACTCAGGTCTTCCTGACTCCAGACCCAGCAATCTATCCACTGTGCCACCTTGCTGCCCCTGTACAGAGGGGAATAATGTATAAAAAGACTGGAAAGATAGGAAAGGGGCCTGGTTGTGAAAAGATGTAAATACCAAATAGGATTTTATTCTTGATCCTAGAAGTAATAGAGAGCCACTAATGTTTACTGGGGAGAGAAGAAGAAAGAAGGGGAAAGAAGGTCAAACCTGAGTTTTAGGAAAATCACTTTGGCAGGTGTTTAAAGGGTGAATTAGAGAAGGAGGCTAATGCCTATGGAGTATCCAGTTAGAGATAGCCAACGGGTAGCTTGTGATATGGAGTTATCGGCATATCAAGGGGAGTAGAACCCTCACAGAAGCTGACGAGGGCATTAAATGAGAGATTATACAGACAAGAGACAGCCCCTTGGAATGGTAACACAGAGGATAGATTAGCAATGAAAATGGAGAAAGAAGGTGGTCTGTGAGGAATAGTGCTTGATTGACATTCTTTGGGGGATGGAGAGGAGGTCCTAGGGAGGCTCAACTCCAAATTCTAAGACTTTTGGTCCAAGTCTTCCCTGGGCCTGTCCTGATGGCTTTAGCTTTCCTTTCCCTTCCTTGCACCCACAGGCTGAAGAAAGGCAGCTACATACATTGGAGAAGACCATCAAGGACCTGAAGAAAGAAGGCCAAGAGATTGCCCCCCTCCCTCTACGGAGGACGCATCTCGTGAAGCCCCTCCAGGTGGACAGCATCTGCGACTGGGACTCTGGTGATGTAAGGGCAACGTTGCTGGCTTTACACCCTGCCAGTCAGTCAGTCAGTCAATAAGCACTTATTAAGTGCCTACTGTGTACCAGGCATCCTTTTCACAAGGAGCTCATAACCCAATGCAAACAAATAGATGCAGTTTATATACCTGATAAATAAAAACAATCAACAGGAAAGGCACTAGAATTAAGAGGCGCTGAGAAAAGCTTCCTGTAGAAAGCCCAAGAGTGCCAGGTACCCTCACAACCCCCAGCCCTAGTGAGTGGAGAGCAGGGTCCCCCACAAGCAGCTGGCCCAAGGCTTCGAGGAAGCCTTAGGAAGGCACTGTGTTGAAGGGGGCCCACCTGTAGCCTAGTACTCGAATTTGTCAGACCAGATCCACAGAAACCTCTGTCAGGACCCAGTCCCCAGGTTCTCCTAGCACTGTGCAACAGCTTCAGTCAGACAGTCAATCAACAAGTATTTTTTAAACTCTCACTATATGCCAGGCATTGTGCTAAGTGCTAGGGATACAAAGAAAGGCAAAAACACAGTGCCAGCCTTCAAGGATCTCACAGTCTCATGGGAGAGACAGTATGTGAATAACGAGGTATATACAAAGAGGAGAGGAAAAATGATCTAAGGGAGAAGGCCTCAGTAGGGAGGGGGACCAGGAAAGGCCTCCTGCACAGAGTGGGATTTGAGCTGAGTCTCAACAGAGAAAATCAAGGGAGAAGGCAAAGGGCAGAGCATTCCAGGTATGGGATACAGCCAGTACAAAGACACGTAGTGTCATGTTTGAGGAACCTGGGCTCCAGATTCCTGCTTAAAAAACAAAACAAACAGAAACATCTCTCCCCCATCTAGGTGCAGCTGTTCAGGGGAGAGAAGTACACCTTGAGGGATAACCATGACCCCCACACCTGGGTGGTGGAGGGCCCTGCTGGGGAGTCCAAGAGAGTCCCAGCTGCCTGCCTCTGCATCCCCCCGCCTGACCTGGACGGTGTGTCCAGGGTCAGCAGGTATGGTGGTGGTGACCTTCCCTCCCCTGCCCCTCAACGCTGGGTCCTGTGGCCCATATCCAACAGTCTCTTCATATCTCCAGTTGTCCACTCCCTGCCCCTTCCCTTTGGCCAGCCAAGTGGGTGCACTACTTTCCAGATCCTCAAAACTGGGCTCCAGCCAGAGGCTCCTTGGGTCTCTGAAGGCTTGCCCACCCTAGTACCCTCCCCTCGTGCTCTTCATCTTCTTTTGGCTTTGCCTGGGTCAGGATACAGTTTTATCAGCACTGGAAGGGGGGGCCCTCTGCCTGCCCCCACAGGCCACTGAGGAAGGAGGGAGGGAAGAGAGGGGGCGAAAGGGGTTATCTTCTCACCTACCTTCCCCTCCCAGGCTAGAGTCTGAGCTGCAGGCACTGAAGCAGAGCTGTAAGGACCTCCAGCGCGGTCTGATGGCCAGTACCAGTGAGCTAGTACGGCCCAACAAGCAGGGTATGGGGGCACAGGGACCGGTGGTGTTACCAAGACAGTATGGAGGCCATAACGGGCTGGCTGCCGTGTGGGGTCTGTAGGACCTGGGGGGAGCATCTGGTAGAGGAAGAAAGCCAAGAGCCCTCAGCTTCCAGGACACCCTCGACTCTCTCTAGCTGAAACTACCCTCAATTCTCCACTTAACTGCTTCTTTACTTCCTTTAGATTCATCTCACCTGACTTCACACATAGAGTTAGCTCTTGATTCTAGCATCTCTAGAGCATTTTAAGGTTGAAAAGTATTTTTAACAAATACTAACACATTTTATCTTCATAGCCATCCTGGGACACAGGTATTATTATTATCCCCATTTTTTTTTAGAAATGAGGAAACTGAGACAAACAGAAGTAAAATGACTTCTCCAAGGTCACATGGCTACTAAGTGTCTGAGATGGCACTTGAACTCAGGTCTTCCTGACACTCTAGGCAGCTATATGGCTCAGTGGATAGAGGTCTGGGCCTGGAGTCAGAAAGACCCGAGTTTAAATTTGACCTCAGATACTTACTAGTTATGTGATCCTAGGCAAGTCATTTAACCTCTGTTTGCCTTAATTCACTGGGGAAGAAAATAGCAAACTTTGCCAAGAAAATCCCAAGGACATCATTGGCCTGCTTTGATCACAAAGAATCAGACAGGACTAAATGACTCAACAACAAACTTTCTGACTGTAGGTCAAGTGAACTACCAGAGAGAGGTGCTAGAGCCAGCTCTCATGAGCTTGAGAGCCCATTGTTAAATTTTCACTGTGAGCATTTATACCTCAGAAACTGGCAAACACAACAAATCAGGGTCTCACTTATTGTTTCTTAGGAAACTTAGGGAAGACTTAGGAAAATGATGGAGGAAGTGTTATAATGCAGATTCAACTTCAAAGTGGGCTGTGGCATTATTTTCTCAAAGAGCTGGTCATTAAACATTGACCAATATCTTGAAACTTCCGCCTGTGCCACCTACAGGCCTTTTCCTTTTATTCTGTTTTCATCCTACCCTCAACAATCATGAAATAAAGTAGACGCTTTCTGTGTGCATGATAGGATAGAAAAACAGAGTTGCAATGAAATGTTAGTCTGAAAGTATGGCCTGCTTTAAAAAAAAAGTCTGTGTCAAGTTTTGCTGTAGCTTTCTTAGCTGTCCTACTTGTCTGTTCTTTCTGGCCTTTTGTCTATGCTGAATTTCTTTTGCCTTTTTTTTTTTTTTTGGAGGCGGGGAAGGGCAGGGCAATTGGGGTTAAGTGACTTGCCCAAGGTCACATAGGCAGTAAGTGTTAAGTGTCTGAGTCTGGATTTGAACTCAAGTCCTCCTGACTCCAGGGCCGGGGCTCTATTCACTGTGCCATGTAGCCGCCCCACTCTCTATTCTGAATCAAAAAAAGAATCTTCAATGACACTCCTTTCCTTCTCTTCATTCTGTTAGCCCCTCCCTATGTTACCGCTCACTGTCCCACTCCCATCCCATTGGGAAAAAAAGAAAAAGGGAACTGTAGGAACAGATGTGTGTAGTCGAACAAGACAAGTTTCCATAGTGGCCACGCCTGGAGTTCCTCCCTCATCTTCTTTAATCCCCCTTTGTTCTCCGCAGACTGATTTGTACAATCAGTGCTTGCTGTTCTAGGGATGTGTCAGTCACATACACACAGATGAGGGGCCACATTCCTATCTCCCCAGAGATTCTATTCTCCTTCATCCCTTCCATGCTTTATTATGCCAAATATAGGGTTCTGGCCATACCTCTGCACATAATGGTCACAGTTCCTTGAGAATAGGGGGTGGAGTACAGAGAAGGGGATCCTGGGAGTTGAGCCCTTATTCATCCAACCTCCTCTGTCCTAACCCTCTCCACCAGCCCCCTCAGGCACTGCATCAGTCAACCCCCAAGCCCAAAAGCTGCTGACCCGGCTGACTCAGTTGGATAATGACCTAAACCAGATAGAACATGAGGTTCTGGGCTGGGTCCGTGCCCCCTTGAACCGCAACGCCCCTCTGGATGACCTCAACACTCGGATCCGGAGTCAGGAGGTGGGTGAAGCTATGGGAGTCCTGTTCTGGAGGGATGGGGTGATGGAAATCAGCCATTCATTCTACCAATGTAAATGTTTACTATTCGAACAGCACTATGCTAGGTTCCATGGGGGGATAAATAAGACACAGTCCTTCCTCTCACAGAGCTTACAGTTTAGTAGTAGGAATGACACATAAACCAACAACATGAAGAGACAAAATGTGCCATAAATTAAGTACAAAAGAAAGTTGTGTGAGAGCTGATTAGAAAGAGAAACTCTATCTGCTTGGAGGAATCAGAGAAGGCTTCATGGAACTGGCGACATTTGAATGGGGCCTTGAAAAAGGAATGGGATTTCCATCAGAAGACATTGGGGGGAGGGATTTCAGGCAATCAACAAAGCCACCTGCAGAGGTGAGAAAGTGCAAGGCGAATTCAGTATCAAGAGAAAAGGCAAGTGGTCCTTTTGGTGGGAGCGGGAGGCATGTATATAAAGGAAGTAAGACTAGAAAGGTTGTTTGAGGCTTTGAATGCCAAACTAAAAAATTTGGAAATGACAGCTGTCAATGTCAATTCTGTCAGAATGTTATTCTGACAATTCTGTCAACAATAGAATAGTTGGGGAGACCTTTTGGTGTTACAAGAGGAGACGTAAGGAAGATTGGAGTTACAGTGGTGACAGTGGGAAAGGAATGGAAGGAGGGAGCCAATGCCAGAAACATTTTAGTGATAGAATTGGCATGATTTGGTGCCTGTTTGAAGCTAGGATGAAAAGGAAGATTTGAATCAGTCAACCAGATTTCAGGTCAGTGTGGTTGGTGTTCTTAACAGAAATGGGAAAATATGGAGGAAGAACTGACTTGGAAGAAGATGAGTTTTGATTTAGGAAGTTCCAGAGCAAGGGTTCTTACCCCCCCCCCCTTTTTAGCACAGGTTTGTGCTAAAGTTAGTATGAACCAACTTGAGAGAGCCAATTGTTAAGTTTTTCAGCATGAGCATTTATTTATACCATAGAAATCAGTAAATGGCTACAAATTGAGGCTTCATTATCATTTTGTTGATTCCTAGACTTAAGAAAGTGATGGAGAAAATTTCAATAATGATGCAGATTAAGCTTAATTATGTTATGTGTTCTGTGTTTTGGGAGAACTGGTTGTTAAACATTCACCAGCACCCCAGCATGGGCCCTTTGGGGATAACATTTTTAAAATACATAAAATACATAGCGTGACAAAGGAAGCCAAAGGGTAGTGAAAATAATGGTGTGATTTTTTTTCTCCTCCGAGTCCACAGACCCACTAAACTATTAACCCCAGTTTAAAAACCTTCGTGCTAGCGGGTCATCCATGTGAAGGTGAAAAGTAGAACTGGAGCTTAGAAGAAAAGCTGAGCTTCTAAAATCCTATGATGGGGGCAGGGCGGGGCTGTTTGTGTCTAGCATTAGTTAAAGGCAAGAAATCAAATGAGAGGACCGGGAGAGAGAACTTAGGAAGAGAAGGAAAAAGATTGAGGCAGAGCCTACATTTAGGGTTGGGAGGAGAAAGAGCCAAAAGAAGGGTCTCTCAGAGAAGTAGGAGAGTCAGAAGGGTGATTGTCATGCAGTGCCATAGCTAGGAGTTTTGACACCTGAGTGAAATTCAGTAGAGCAAGGATGGAGATTGAGTGTCTGAGGCAGGACCATTACTGTGTATGAGTGAAGTAGAATGTGTAGCTAGAGATCATGGGGGTTAATGATGTTGAAGAACTAGGAGCCTATAGAGTTTGACAGGAGCAGAGGTTGGGGTGGAAAAGACTGTGAGTCAGATTGTTGTTGTTGTTTGTCCTTCGTTCTTGAAGAGGACCAAGACATCAGGAAGGTGATGTCATGACTTGCAAGTGAATTGGATTTAAGTGAATGGGAGCTGTGCAAAGTCACCAGCCTCCCTTTCTTGTCTGGAGCCATCTGGGTCCAATGGCCAGCTATAGATCAGAACCACTGGAGATGACCTCTGAGTCAGATACTAAGCCTACTAGGGAGGAAGAAATGACCTGAGAGTCCATAGAAGACAGCACAAGGATCTGGACAGGATGGAGTAGATGTAAAATACAGATGTGTCTACTTAAGTGATGGTGGCAGAGGGAGGTTCTGAAAGTGGAGGTAAAAGGCAAGTTATAGACCAATTCTGCCTCCTGATCCTGGGTGTCAAAGGAGAAATCATCAGAAGGAAAGGAGGGACTGAGGAAGGAAAGGATAAAGTAAAAGGAAGAAGGAAAGTAGAAAGGAAGGGAAGAAGAAAAGAAAGAAGGAAGGAAGGAAGGAAAGGAGAATGGGAAGAAGAAAAGAAAGAAGGAAGGAAGAAAGGAAGGAAGGAAGGAAGGAAAGGATAAAGTAAAAGGAAGAAGGAAAGTAGAAAGGAAGGGAAGAAGAAAAGAAAGAAGGAAGGAAGGAAGGAAAGGAGAATGGGAAGAAGAAAAGAAAGAAGGAAGGAAGGAAGGAAGGAAGGAAGGAAGGAAAGGATAAAGTAAAAGGAAGAAGGAAAGTAGAAAGGAAGGGAAGAAGAAAAGAAAGAAGGAAGGAAGAAAGGAAGGAAGGAAGGAAGGAAGGGAGGGAGGAAGGAAGGAAGGAAGGAAAGGAGAATGGGAAGAAGGAAGGAAAGGAGGGAGGAAGAAAACAATCATTTATAAGTGCTTACTCTATACTGGGCTCATAGAGCCTCATAGATCTAGGGCTGGAAGAGATTTCAAAGGCCATCTAGAATTAATGTCCTCATTTTAAAGATAAGGAAACTGAGACCCAGGGAAGTTAAGTGTCTTGCTCAAGGGGTCACATAGGTAGTAAGTGTCAGAGGCAGGATTCGAACCGAGGTCTACTAACTCCAGAGTCAGTGTTCTTTCCATTATATTGTGATGTTTCCCAGGGCCTGAGAGGAGAAGCCAGCCAGCCTTGGAGAGGGTGCCAAGAAATGTGGTATCTCTGGAAGAAAGGTTTCAGGGAACAACAAAAGATGGAAGGAATGGGAATGGAAGAAATGAAGAGGAGTTTGTTAATAGCAAAGGAAGATGCCAGAGGGCATAGTGGAAACAGATGGGGCAGAGGAGGTTAGGATTGAGGACAAGTACTGGTAGGGGAAGGGATGGTGCTGGCAGAAAGGAAAATAACTGTTTTGCCACCCGTCCCCGTGGTTAGTCCCCTGATGATTCCAGGTATGCTACCTAGCATGGGTTCCCAGAGCAAATAACACATGAAGGATAGGCCATCCCAGTGGAAAGGTAGGCCCCAGAAGAGGGGTGTGACACCCTGTCCCAGAATGCTGGGGTGGCATCTGGGGAGGTAAGGGATCGTGTAGGCTGGACAGCTGCTCCAGGAGTGGATAGAGAGAAAGTACACCACCCCTTCCATCATGGTGGGATCTGAAGCAAAGCCCCAGTGGCCCCAGCTTAGCTCCAACTTGATGTCATGTGGTGGTCAGCAGAATCAAATGCTGTACGCATCATCAACGTGGTACTTGAAGGCTACTAGGAAAATGTCTATTAGAGTTAGAATTATAAAGGATATGCCAAGTTTTAACAGCTTGAAATGGCACTGAGGTCTTTGGGACACCCTGAACATAATTATTTCTGTAGAGTTATTTAAGTGCAGAGGAGAATGCCAACCAAATTTGGGAAGGCAAACTGTGGAATCACTTCCAACTAGAGGAGGGAAGTTTGAGGAGAGAAAATAGTATTTGAGTTGGGTTTCAAAGGACTCAGACAGGCAGGTTAGATCTTCTCACTTAGAGGAGAGGGGAAGGGCATTTGTTGAGAATGAGGGAGGTAGGGCAGGGTGGATGCACTGGCTGCCCTCCTCTGTGCATTCTTCCACTTATCAATGTCATTCTGGAGCAGCCCAGGACTGAGCACAGAGCTCCTAACGAGGGCTGACCAGCTTTACTCTTAAGCACGGTTTGAGCAGAGTTAATTGTTGTTGCTCGGCCCTGCACCTCCTTCCCTAGCACTCTGAAAGGTGTAGATTCCTCTCCTCCCACCAGCTCCCTGGAAAATGTCAGATTATTCTGGGTAAAGGGAGGGAGCAAGGGGGAGCTCCAGTGCCAATGGGGCCCTTCATGGTGAAGCAGTAAATGATAGACTACAGGTTTCAGAATTCTCCGGTCCACAGTGAACATCCATGCATGTCTCTCTCTCTCTGCAGAATGCCACCCGGAGGCTACAGGGTCTGGGAGCAGAAAAAGAGGCCACCCAGAAGGAATGTGAGTCTTTTCTGTCCTCTAAGCCAGCTGGGCCCACTGTGCTTCACCTGCCAGTGACTCTTAACAATGTCAAGAACAAATACAACGATGTGCAAGTCCTCTGCAGTCTCTATGGGGAAAAGTGAGTGTTCTTAGAGGTCATAAATGGGAACTGGCCTGGGAAGGAGGATGCATCTGGTGGCCAGGAAGGATCTCTGATTCTCTCCCCCTCTTCTTTCCCAGGGCGAAAGCAGCCCGTGCTCTAGAACAGCAGATCCAGGCATCAGATAAAGTGATTCAAGGCTTTGAGTCTAACCTGGTCCAGGAGGCCCCTATCACTGGCAGCCCTGGATCACTGCAGGAACGAATCAGTCAGCTGCAGGTGAGGGGGTCTGGGCGGGCAATGGTGTGCTAAACCAAAGAGATGAGACTAGGGAGAGCAGCCTGCCTGCAGCCCAGCCTTGCTTGTGTGGGAGTAGATGGGAAAGGTATGCAAAGAGGAGGCCAGTGGAAGGGGCTGAACCTGCTCCCATTCCTTTAGAAGCAAAGGCGAGAGTTGTTGGAGCAACAGTCCTGCGTACTGGGCCTGCACCGGGAGCTGAAGGCAACCGAGCACGGCTGTGGAGCATTGCAGAACAACTTCCAAGAGTTCTGCCAAGACCTTCCCCGACAGAGGCGGCAGGTGCAAGGGCTTACTGACCGCTACCATGCCGTAGCGGACCAACTGGACCTTCGGTGAGAAGGGGCTGGCTGATGAATGTAAAAAGGGAGAGACCATTTGTATGTGCTTCTGGGTCAGAATTTTCTCTTTCTGCCTTAATCTTCTGGTCTATTAAATTGGAAATTTCTGCTATCCCTAGCACCTGTGGTACTCCCTAAACCCAGCCCCAGGAAGGGTTGGGAAGGTGGTGGATCCCAAAAACATCTGCTCCGGGAAGATGATCCTGGCTTATCCCTTGGGGCAGGAGGGTAACAGATGGCCCGATTCATTCTCCCTAGATATTATCATGCCTCTTCTTTGCTACCTGAGCTTTTGGCTCTTCCTTATGCCCTGGCTTGGGTCCCCAGGCTGAGCTTGTCTATTCTCTTATCCCCATTTCCCAGGGAGAAGGCAGTACAAGATGCCAGCCTCATCTACCAGCAGTTCAAAAATTACAGTGAGAACCTTCGCTCCTGGATGGAGCACCTTCCTCGCAATGAGCTGGGGCCCACTGATGGGCCCAGTCAAATCAACTACAAGCTGCAAGCTCAGAAGGTGAGAGGGGACCAAGGTGGCATGATGCCCTCCAATAAAAGGAGGCAGCCACACCACTGGGCAGGGGCTTCATAGGCTTGGGACACATCCTGTGCAGAGGCAGAGCTTCTTCTGTGCTCCCGAACTCTGGGTGAAGCCAGTGAGAGGCAGAATGGGCAACAAAACAGAACTTGGGCTTGGGGTCAGAGGACCTGTTCGAATCCTGACTCTGTGTGACCTTGGGCAAATCACTTAACTCCTCTGCTTCTCAGTTCCCTTGTCTATAGAGTGAAAGGGGAATGAGGGTGCAGCGAGTGGAGGACTAAACAGTGTTTTATTTCCTTCATTCAATCTTTGAGCCTATGAGCTGGTTCTGTACGTGTCTATGTGTGTACATGCTTCCCCCTGGTGGCTATAACTGGAAAATGTCCTGGTCCAACTCTCGAGGTGATGGTCAATGAATAAATTGAGCTAGAAATTCTTGCCGGGTTCTCCCCAGTCTCCTTAAGGCCCAGCTCAGCATTGGCTGGCTGGAGGTGGAGAGGGGTCTTGTCCATCTTCCAAGGCTGGACAACTTCCATACAGGATACACCAGAGTCCCCTTACCTCCCTTCCTCAACCCCAACGTTGAAAGGTAAGATTAATCCGCAGGCTGCCAGGGAAATGCCCTACTGCCCTCCAGGGGATCCAAGCCTGTCTGAGACACCAGGTGGCACAATGGATAGACTCCGGACCATCTGAGTTCAAATTCTGATTAAACACTTATTAACCATGTGACCTTGGACAAATCGTTTAATCTCTCTTTAAATGAGGGGTTGGATTCCATAATCTTTAAAGCCCCTTCCAGCTCTAAATCATAGTCTAGGGTCCAAGAGAAGGGTCTAGCACCAGATTAGAGCTAGTGAATTAGAAAGAACCCTAGACCCTGAGTCAGAATATCTGGGCTCAAATCCTTCCTCTGCCTCTTACTAACTCTATGACCTTGGGCAAGTCATTTAATTTCTGGGTCTCAGTTTCTTCATCTGTAAAATGTGGGCTTGCACTTGATGATCTCACTAGTCTTAGATAGAGTTCCATAGTGGGTATATGAAGTATTCCTGGCCATTATCCATATAGCCATCCTGCTGGTGGAATGACGGAAGACATGAAGTGGATAGCAAAGTGTCTTTGCTATCATTAGGATCCTGTTCCCTTTGCTCATTGCCCCAGGAGGGTCCCTAGAGGGTGAGAGGAAAGGATTTGAGATTCTTTTTGGCTCAAGAGTCAGCTCCCTTCCATTCCTGGGCTTTTGCTGACTTTTCTTCTTTCTTTCCTAGCGTCTGGTGCAGGAAATTCAGAATAAAGAGAAAGACAAAAACACAATATTCCACCTATCCCAGGACCTGCAAACTGCTCTCCAAGTAAGTGTAGTTCCCCATCTTTGTCCCTCCTCTCTCTCTTCTCTAAAAGATGCCCTCTCCCTCTGCTTATCCCTCTGACTGCTAGGTTTTTTGCTTTCCCCTCCCTCTCCCTTGCAGGACTATGAGCTTCAGGCAGACAAGTACCGTAGTTCCCTGAACCCCACACTGACTGCATCTGCCCCCAAGAGACCACGGATCAGCCCTTTGCAGGACAGCATCCAGGCGCAGGTAAGGATGGGTCACAGTCTCCACAGCTGTGCTTCTCTCTCCCCAGTCTACTCTTCCCCCATAGATTTGTAGGCCTGGTCCTTCTAGGAATGGCCATTCAAAGAACTGACTCCACCTCTGATTTCCTCCCTCCCCAACTCCAGGAGAAGGACATAACCAAGCGCTTCACTGAAGTTGCTGCCAAAAAGCAACAGCAACTGAGTCAGCTGGAATTTGCCAAGAAGGTGTTGGAAAAGGTACCAAGATGCTCCTCAGGGTCCTTTACTGGCACAGCTCCCCATTCAGAGATAATGTGCCCATTCTTTTGATAGCAGCTGGGAGCCTCCCCTGTCAATTCAGGGAGCTTCCTGAGCACTCAGTGGTCCAGGCTCCCTAGGAAATTCCCTGCCCATGACTCTCCACAGAGGCATGCCCCCTTCCTTGGTCTATAGCTCCTGTAGGACATAGATCTTGAAAATCTCTCTCTATACGCACTGGACTCCCCTTCTGTGGGGACCAGGCCTCCTTCCCCCCCCAAATTCCAGCCTATCCCAGAAAAGACTCACACTGCCCAAAGTGGGGAAGCAGAAAATGGAGAGGGGGGAAATCATAAGAGACCACGAAATGTTTCTTCCCAGGTATCCTTGTCATTTGAAAGTACAACATAGGACTCTCTCTTCCTATTGTGATCAGTAGGAAGCTTAGACTTCTCTAGAGGGCACACAAAGAGCAAACAATATGGGGGATGTTAGGTTTTATACTTTTTGGAAGGTTGGACAGGTAGCAGGACAGGGGTGCTCTACCTGGCTGGCCTTGTGAACATTTGCCCAGCCTGTTTGGAGGGTATTCCACCTGGCTTCAATCCCCTCTAATGTGCTGATTTCTAAGTGTTTTAGGAATTCAGCCATGCCTTCCCCTAACACACTAAGGGGAGGAGTTACTGACCTAATGGGGTGGGGAAGGAAAGGTTCCTCTTCCTGATCCTTCATGCCCATACACTTTCCCCCCTCTTCCTCTACAGAAGGAAATCAATGAGGCTATCCAGCCAGCTCATCACCCCAAGCAGTGGTCTGAGAACCAGAGCCAGTGGGGCAGAGAGTCAGAGACACAGGCACTGAAGGCCCAGCTGGAGGAGGAAAGGAAGCGGGTGGCCCAAGTACAGCAGGAACTCCAGGAGCAGAGGCAGCAGCTGCTGCTGCTGAAGACCCAGAAGCCTGTGGAGAGGCTGGAGGAAAAGGAAGTGGTAGAGTTCTACCGAGACCCCAAGCTTGAGAGCAGCCTGTCCAAAATGAAATACCAGGTGGAGGAGGAAGGCAAGAGGTGGGCCAACATGAAGGCAGACCTGGAGGTGGTGAACCAGCAGATAGCCCAGCTGGAAAAGGACAAGAAGAACATTCAGCCTCATCTACTGACCAAGGAAGTCACCCAGATCAAGAGGGATCCCACCCTGGACAGCCAGGCAACCCAGATCCATGCTGAGATCGAGCATCTTCGGGGAGACAATGCCACCATCTCTGCCCGGCTGGAACAGCTAAAAAGGGAGCTCGTGACTCTGGGACAGAAGGAGACAAATGTGAAGGAGAAGGTCGTAGTGAAGGAGGTGGTCAAGTTGGAGAAAGACCCTGAAATGGTCAAGGCATCCTGGGCTCTGAAGCGGCAGATCGAGGAGGATGTTGCCCGAAGGGAGGCAGCAGAGGAGGCAATGGTCAAGTTGCGGGCTCGTGCCCAGGAGCTGGAGCAGCAGATCAGCTCTTTGGAGCCCAAGGTCATTGTGAAAGAGGTGAAGAAAGTGGAGCAGGACCCTGGGCTCCTTAAAGAGTCTGCCAAACTGAGGAACCTCATTGAGGAGGAGAAGAAGAAGAACTTGATGCTGACCAGGGAGCTGAAGGACCTGCATAGCAAGTACAGCATAGTGGAAAAACAGAAGCCCAGAGTAGAACTCAAGGAGAGGGTCAATGAGATCTTCCAAGTGGATCCGGAGACGGAGAAGGAGATTGCTCGGCTCAGAGCGGAGCTCCAGGACACCGCAAACAAGAGGAGTGCCATTGAGAAGGAGGTGGAGGGAACCCTACCTGAGCTGACCATCCTCCGGGCCCAGAAGCCAACTGTTGAATACAAGGAAGTGATCCAAGAAGTGGTCAAACATGAGAAGAGCCCAGAGATCCTCAGGGAAATTGACCAGCTGAAGGCCCAGCTCAATGATCTGGTCAACACCAATGGCCGGTCTCAGGAGCAGCTCATCCGACTGAAGGGGGAGCGGGATGAGTGGAAGAGAGAGAGATCTAAGGTAGAGACCAAGATGGTGAACAAAGAAGTGATACGCTATGAGAGTGACCCAGTGCTGGAGAAGGAGGCAGAACGCCTCCGGCGGGAGGTGCGCGATGCAGCCCAGAAGAGGAGGGCAACAGAAGATGTGGTCTATGAGCTTCAGAATAAGTACCTGCTGTTGGAGAGGAGGAGACCTGAGGAGAAGGTGGTAGTCAAGGAGGTGGTGGTTACCCAGATGGACCCGAAGCTCCACGAGGACCACAGCCACCTCAGCCGCAGCCTGGATGAGGAAGTGGCCAATAGGCGGAAGCTGGAGCGTGAGGTGCAGCAGCTCCAGGCCGTAGTGGAAGAGAAGGAGAGCCTCCTCAGTTTCCAAGAGGACCGTGACAAAAAGCTAGCCATTGAGAAGGAGCTGCGGCAGCTGAGCCTAAGGATCCAGGAGATAGAGCAGCGGCCTCTTGCAGTGCAAGAGAAAATCATCATGGAGGAAGTGGTCAAGCTGGAGAAGGACCCCGATCTGGAGAAGTCTACAGAGGCTCTGCGGCGGGATCTGGACAGTGAGAAGAACCAGGTGATGGACTTACACCGGGAGTGCAAGAACCTGCAGGCTAAAATCGACATCCTCCAGAAGACCAAGTCTCAGGAAAAGACCATCTACAAGGAGGTCATCCGGGTGGAAAAGGACCGCGTCTTAGAAAATGAGAGGTCCCACGTGTGGGAGCTGCTCAGTAAGGACCGTACTGCAAGACAGAACAGGGAGGAGGATGTGCGGAGACTCAAGGAGAGGATCGAGAGGGCTGAGGCACTGAAGAGGACCTGGTCTCGAGAAGAGGCCAATCTTCAGAAAACCCGGGACCAGGCCAGCCAGGAGCGAGCAAAGCTAGAGAAGGAAATGAGGGAGCTCGAGAGGCAGAAGCAGGAGAGGGTGCTGTGCTTACAGGAGGAGTCCAAACTGCTCAGCCAGAAGACAGAAAGTGACCGGCAGAAGAGGGCCCAACGCGGACAAGAGCTCTCCCATCTGGAGGAGGCCATTCTCCGGGAGAAGGACCAGATCCATGAGAAGGAGAGGACTTTAAGGGACCTCCAGCTAAAAGTGAAACAAGAAGAGATGAATCAGGACACCCAAATGAGAGAGACCAACCTTTCCACTAAGATCTCCATCTTAGACCCAGAGACAGGGAAAGATATGTCACCATATGAAGCCTATAAGAGAGGCATCATCGATCGGGGACAGTATATCCAGCTACAGGAATGGGAATGTGACTGGGAAGAGAACACCACCATGACCCCATGTGGAGAGGATTCTGTCCTCCTTGATAAGAAGAGTGGGAAGCAGTACTCCATTGAGGATGCCCTCCGCTGCAGAAGGATAACCAAGGAGGAGTACCATCTTTATAAGGACGGCCACCTTCCTATTTCTGAGTTTGCTCTCCTAGTGGCTGGAGAGACCAAAACTTCCCCGATCTCCATTGGCTCTATCATCTCCAAATCACCCCTCGCCTCACCATTGCTGGCCTCCCATACCACCAGCATTTTCTCCCCTGGTTCCTCACTCGGCCTCAGTGATGATACCTTTCCCATCGCAGGTATCTATGATACAGCTACTGAAAACAAGTGCAACATCAAGAACGCTGTGGGCAAGAAGATGCTGGACCCCATCACTGGGCAGAAGCTGCTTGAAGCCCAGGCAGCCACAGGAGGCATCGTGGACCTCCTGACACGGGAACGCTACTCTGTCCACAAGGCCATTGACCGGGGGCTGATCGAGAACACTTCCACTCAGAGGCTGCTCAATGCCCAGAAGGCTTTCACTGGCATTGAAGACCCCGTCACAAGGAAGAGGCTGTCAGTGGGTGAGGCTATCCAGAAAGGCTGGATGCCCCGAGAAAGTGCCCTGACTCACTTGCAGGTTCAACACCTCACTGGAGGACTCATTGACCCCAAGAGGACAGGCCGTATCCCTATTCCCCAAGCCTTGCTGGCTGGCATGATCAATGAGGAGCTGGCTCAGCTCCTCCAGGATGAGTCCAGCTATGAAAAAGAATTGATCGACCCCATCTCCAAAGAGCGGCTCAGTTACAAGGAAGCCATGGCCCGTTGCCGGAAAGACCCGATGACTGGCCTGCTGCTCCTCCCTGCAACCCAAGAGAGCTACTGTTCTTACCGCACAGCCTCCCCTTCTCGGCCCCGATCTCTGTGCTAATGGGAGCACTCCCTCATGCATGCCACGCAGGCAGGAAGGCATGGATTAGAAGTCATATATCTTTTTTTAGCTAAATAAAATTCCCTTTATCCTCCAAAGGCAGCCAGATCCCTGATCTCTCTTTGTTCAAATGCTTTCTCGTGAAAAGTGGTCTCTGTATCTGAGCTCCCCTGCCTTAGGTGATTAACCATATCTCCCTATCCCTAGGGGTTGGTGTGACTTTCCCTACACTCTCCAACCCATTGCATGCAATAAACTCTCCCATTGTCTCAGTGGCTGGGCTGTCATTAATTGAAACATGGGATAGATTTGCTTGGTTGTGGCAGGGAGGGTGGGGACCCTGGCTGAGAACTGAGAAGACTTCTCCCAGCTCAGTGGAAGGGGGGAGGCTCTGCTGCCTCTGATTCTGGATCTAGGCCAAGTTGTCTGGGATGAGATTCAGAAAGTGGAATACAAACTCTGTCCCATTGAAATAACAGTGACCTCCTGCCTCCCCTGAATATCTCCTCCCCATTTTATTTATTGTCTGTGTTCTGTATATCTCAATCTCTTTTTGCCCAGGGTATAGGTTCTTAATTGTTTTTGTGCCCCCTTCTTGGAAAAACATTTTTAAATGCATAAAATAAAATACTTAGGCTCACAAAGAAAATAAATTACATTGAAGTAGCTATCAAAATGTATTTTTTTAAAAGTTCACGGGGCTGAGATGAATCGAGTGCAGACTCATTCTATGTCAGATTACTCTGGCCCACTTGTCCAATACAAGTGTCACAAATACTTAGGCTCCTTAGGAGTCTACCCATCATGGTGAATCTTTAATAAACTTTGTTTCACTTTGGCTGAAAAAAAAGAGTTCACAGACCTCAAGTTAAGAATCCCTGGCCTACAGACTGCCTTCAGCCCTCTAGTGAATCATGCTGACTTTTCCCTTCCCTGTGTTCCCTTTCCACTGAAGGGACAGACATCACGAAGCTCAGAAATGTCATTTTTATTTCTTATTCTTGAATGCAATTACATCATAAGTAAACAGTGAAAACACCCAATTCACATACTTGCCACTGACCACGTAAGGAAAAGTTCCCCTCTCCTTTACTCTTCTACATGGAATTAAACTCTCTCCTAAATAGTTTAAAGCCTAAAAGAACGGCAGGGGGGTGGATGTGGGGTGCAGGAACAGAGTCCCCTCTACCTTGGAATTCTTGACTTGAATGTAAAGTTTGGGTTAAGGTCAATGATGTCAAGAGACCAATTCCTAAGGAGGAGAGCAAAGGGGATCAAAAAAAAAATTGGGCCTCTCTCTGGGCTCCCCACACCAGTGTTCCCAGGTACAAGGCAGCTGCTCCCCCACTTCTCCCTCTCCCTTCTGAGGCAGCTGTGCCCTCCACTCTGAAGTGACACTGTCAAAGGCAACAAAGAACATGGGAACTCTCACTAACCTGGCAGAGGGACTGGTCCCAACCTAGCCCCTTGTGGTCCCCAGGCCACAGCTGAAGCCCACGAAGCCCACCCCACCTAGAATTCCTCCCCAACATTAGGGAAAGGTGGCTAGAGCTGTAGCTGCAGAAGGGACTTGGGGTATTGGGCCTGAGAAAGGAGGGATAAAAAGGTGGAAGCTAGATACCCATCCCCTTCACTGGCAAAAATGCTCCAGCACACACTGGTGTGGGCCTGAGCACGACTTGCAGGCGGAGAAATAGTGATGTGTCAGAGCGGCCTTGGCTGAAATGCGCCTGTTTGGGTCATACTGCAGCAGCTGCTGTAAAAGAAGAAAAAAGCATGGTAAGGCCCCCTTCTGCCTTCTTCCCCAAACACCCCGGACTGTGTGAGGATAATGAGGATGCAGCTGAGAGCACACAGGCTTAGGCCCAGAGAAGGTGCAGAAGGCCATCCCGACTAACCCCGGGATCAGGTCTGGGGGGAGGCTGTGTGGAGAGAAGGTCAAACAGAAATTAACCTGCTCCAAGAGTCGGGATGGGATGCAATTTGGGAACCTGTGGAGAGACTTCTCCTAACGACTGGGGATGAGTCAGCCAGCCTCTCCTGCTTCCCCTGGCAGGTCTTTATGAAAAGGTTAGTGTCTCTGGGAACTTGAAAGTGAACCTGTGGGGTGCGAAGGCCCAGAAAGGAAAGCAGGCTTGAGGCCCAGGGTGACTCGTGGCTCATACCAGGTCCAGCCAGTCCCTTGCAGTTTTCTGCCTCAGTTTCCCTAGAGTCTTGCCTTACTAGTACAGAGAGTACTCCCCTCAGGCTTTTGGGCAGCTAGTATGGACCTTAGAAAACATAATATTAATCAAATGTGTTATCCCTTTAGAGTTTGCCAAGGACTTTACACACACTGTCATTTGATCCTCAAAAAAATCGTTAGGTGAGGGCTATCAGTATTCTTACTTTACAGGTGAGGAAACTGAGGCTCAAAGTGGTTAAATCATTCGGTTTCTTTATCATAAATAAATTTAAGAGGGTTCCTTCCAGCTCTACATCAGTGAGATAGGTGCTATTATTATCCCCACTTTGCAGATGAGTAAACTGAGATAGAAGCAGTTACATGGCTCCGTGGATAGCACTGAACCTGGAGTCAGGAAGGCCTGAATTCAAATCCAGCCTCAGACACTCACTAGCTGTATGACCCTGGCCAAGGCACTTAACCTCTGTCTGCCTTAATCCACTAGAGAAGACAATGGCAAACCACTCCCATATCTTTGCCAAAAAAACAAAAACAAAAACAGGGTCATGACTAGTTGGACACAACTAAATGACTGAACAACAACAGAGATCCGTACAAGCTAAGCTATTTGCCCAAGGGTCACACAGGTAATAAGTGCCAGAGTCAGCATTCAGTTCCATATTCAGTCTCTAAACTTAGGGCTCTTGGACAGCATCACACTCACCGTTGTGAAGATAAAATTTAACGTGTGTATCATACGTTGGGGGCTTTGCAAACCTTACAACCCTGCATAAATGCTAACCGTCACCCACTTCTACAGAAGAAGGAAATGTGATCTCTGACCCAGAGGAGTTGGGGAGATAAAGACTGCACGCATCAACGTGATCAGAGCTGACCTTTATGCCGCATCTTTAAGGTTTACAAAGCACTTCCCATTCATTATAACAACCGATTCATGTACAAAATGACTTGGTAACGAATAAACACATGCAGACTGGCAGTAGTGTAGCTCAAGGGTATATGTGCTCCAGATGAAAAAGGAAAGGATAAGAGCTCGTTGTTGCTAATTAGGGACGTCCTTCTAGAAGAGGGTTCTTGGGAACAGGGAAGGCAGGCCAAATAGAGAGGCATTAGAGCATAATGGATTTGATGTCAAGAAATACTTACTAGTTGTGTGACCCTGGGTAAATCATTTAACTGCCCTGAGGATCAGTTTGCTCATCTGTAAAATGAGAATAATGATGGCACCTCCTCCTTTGTGGGCATCAAACTTTGAAGTGCCATTAAAATGTTAGCTATGTTGTGGGGGAAGTGGTTCTCACTGATGAGGCAGGGATGAGCAAGTTAAATGCAGGAAACAAAAAGCAGATGGGCTTGGCTGACTGGACTGGCTCCTGCCAAAACAGGCCAAGTCCCTCACCCTAATGGACCAGATCCTGGAGCAACAGCTGGAGGCAGACACCTTCTTTTCCATCTTTTATTCACCTACCATGAGCAGGTCTTTGCCTTCTGGGTCAAGGCTAGGCACAATCTCCTCTATCGACTTCCTGTTCCACTTGGGGAAACTACCCTTATAATCTGGCAGCTGGGTGACCCCTGGCCACATGGCCTCACTGGGTGTGCCCAGGGTCCGAAAAATTCTGAACAGCTGGTCAATTTCAGAATCACCAGGAAACAGGGCCCTGCGTGTCACCTGAGGGGAGAGAAGAGGCCTCCTTATTACCCCCTGGGCCTACTTCCTTTTTCTACTCTCAATCCCCCTCTAAGCAGAATCCAACACAGAGTAAGCTTCTAGGGCTTGGGGAAGGTCAAAAGTGGAACCCGTTGAGCTAACCTGTTCCCAGGGCTATGCCTAGGGAATCTGTAGCTGTGAGGTCCAGGTAGTTTGCTCAGCCCACCAGTTAGCTGGACTCCTACACTACCCAGAGGACTGAGCCTAAGTTCAATACAACACCTCCTTGCGACCCTCCTTTGTCTCCCTTTACCATTTCTGCAAAGATGCAACCAATGCTCCAGACATCCACAGCTGTTGAGTAGAACTTGCATCCCAGGAGAATCTCAGGAGCGCGATACCAGAGGGTTACCACCTGTAGGGGCAGAAGCCAGTGCCACTCTGGGCAGTCCTGGTGGTTGAGTGGCAGTCCAGCCCACACACAAGAAGAGCTCTGCTCCCTAACCCAATGGTACCTCATGGGTGTAGGTACGCAGGGGTATGCCAAAGGCCCGGGCCAGCCCAAAATCAGCCAGCTTGATGGCACCTAACTCATTGATGAGAAGGTTCTGGGGCTTGAGATCGCGGTGGATGACCCGATGAGAATGGCAGAAATTCACCCCCTGGAGCAGCTGGAAGAGGTAGCTCTAGAACAGAAGGGCGAGAAGGCTCAGCAGGAGTATGGCTGGGTCTGGGGGGGAGACACCACCATGCCCACCCTCTCCTATCTCATGTACCTTGACCAGGTGCAGAGGGAGTTCTGCGGCTGCAGCTGAATCCATATATTTCTTCAGGTCCTGGCTGAGGAACTCAAACACCAGGTACAGCTTTTTCTCACTATGTACCACATCTAGCAGCCTGGTGAGAAGACTGAAGTCACAAAAACTAGCCAAATTCCCGGTCAGGGGGAGGTAGGGTAGGGAGAGCCCCTCCCTCCTTCTGTTCGGCCTCTCCCCTCCAACTCACCTGACAATATTGGGGTGCTTAAGTTCTTTGAGAAGGGAGATCTCCCGAATGGCGGTACTTGGGACCCCCTCAGTCTCCCTGCAGTAAGGAATAGGTTGCAGGGGAGGCAGGAGCTGAGGGGGCAGCTTATGGTTTGAGGGGCTCTTCATTTGAAATGCCCCCTTCCCCCCACCTTGGAGGCAGCTGACTTTCTGGGCATGAGAACAACCCTGACTGTCTCAAGTAGGTATCTCCAGTTTGGCCTCCCTGGACACATCCCCCTGGGGTGAGGAAGTCCCCAGGGGGGCAGAGCTGGGGGCACTGCTCCCTGGGGCACAGGAGAGGAGCTGAATCTACAAGTGGGGTCTGGGAAGAGGGGAGAGCTGCAATGTCTGAGCCAGTTCGAGGCCTGGGGGAGGCAGCCCCGGCACTCACGAATCCAGGCGGATCTTCTTTAGGGCCACCAGCTGCCCAGTCTGCTTGTTCCTGGCCTTGTACACCACCCCGTAGGTGCCCTCCCCAATCTTCTCCACCTTCTGGAACACTTCCATGCCAGCCGGACTGCCTGTGGGACAGAGGGCCTGCCCTGAGCATCCCCAGGGCCCAGCCTGCCCCCGACCCCCAGGGACCCAAAGGGCTGCGGCCTGCCTGGGGGACAGGGGGCCTGCCTGGGGCCCCTCCTGCCTGCCTGGGTCCCTCCCACCTGCCTGGGTCCCTCAGGGCCTGCCCTGAGTATCCCTGGGCCCAGCCGGCCTGGCCTCCAGGGACCCGAGGGGCTGCAGCCTGCCTGGGCCCTCCCGCCTGCCTGGGGGCCCCTGCTCCCCCTCACGGTGCCTCGCCCCCCAGGCTCTCTCCCACCCTGGGGCCTGCAGGCTCCCGGGTCTGGGTTCCGGTCCTCCAGGGCACTGGGAGTCTCCACAAGCACTTGAAGCCAACCTCTCCCAGCCCCCGCCTGGTCTGCTGCTGCCCCCTACGGAGGGCAGGGAGGACCAAACCTCCTGTCTCCTGCTGGCCTCCCTCAGTCTGGCTCTGGCTTCCTCAGGGGCACCCTGGGAACAGCCCCAGAGGTCAGAGGTCAAAGGCCACAGACAGGGGCCCTGGAGGCAGCTGTTGAGTCTGGGGGGCCGAGGGCCTGGCGCTCGCCTCTGGTAGAGGAACCTGGCTTCGGATCCTGCCCCAGGCGGATGACCCCGTGACCTCGGCCAGGTTCTGGCTTCCCAGCCTGAGGGTCTAGGGCGCCCCCTGCGGCTCCTGGGGCCCGGGCCCCGTCCCTCCCAGCTCTGCCCCTGCAGGAATGTCACACCAAGCACTGCAGGCCCCTGCCGAGGAGGGAGGGGGCTGTGCTCAGGGCTCCGGGCCCTGCCCAGCCTGGGGCCTCGGCCAGTCCAAGCCTGGAGGATTCCTGTGTCTGGGGCCCCCCAGCCTGGTCCTGGCCACCTCCCCCCTCGGTTTGCTTGGAGCAGCTCTGCCAGCGCAGGGCATCAGTCCCATGGCGCCTGATAACTTGGGAGGTTCAGACCGGCCCTCCTGGGCTCCCTTGGGCCTCCCTCCTGTCTTTTCCGCACTGAGCCCAGGAAAGGCCGTTCCAAGATACCGGAACCTTTTATCTGCTCTGCTTGGTATATGGAGATGCTCACTGTATTTGGTGTCTTGTTAAGTTCAGAATAAATTAATTACTGTTAAAAAGTTATACCGAAGGTTTATTTGAGAGATTTCGCCAGAATAAATCTCTGAGGGTGGAGGCAGTAACCAGAGAAAGAAACTTTGCCCCCAAGGATCTCAACTGGTCCAAATGGGAAGGGGGTGGGGAAGGTTGGTCCATAGGTCACACAAAAAACATGTAATATTATTGAATACCCAGCCCTGTGGAAAACATAAACATTGCTTCCATTAACCTTTATCACCCCACCCCCCCCACAAAAAAAATGTGTGAAAACAAGTGGACCCTTTGGGGAAAGAGGTATCTGGTCCCTTGCAGCTCTGTTTTCACACTAGCATATGGGCTATGAGGGAAAGAAACAGATGAATGCTGGAGTGCCGTATATCTGTTCCCCCAGATCTCTGCCTGCCTTTGGACATATGCTGCCTTCTCTGGGGATTCCTTCCAATATTATAATATGGGGATTCATCTCCTTGGCACACCATTTCCTCTAGCACAGCATGAAAACAAGTAAGGGCCAGGGCCCAGACTAACACCTTTGCTCCAGGAAAAGACTAACAAATGTGTCAAGGAGGTATGGTCCTGGGTACAAGCCAGGACTAGGAGTTGTCCTTGCTCTCCTGCCTATGTTCTTGGCTGCCCTTCTCTTGCCAATGTTCCCTCTCCTGGTGATACTTCCTCTGTTTCTGGATGGCTTGTTCTAACAAAGGCAGGTTTATCCCCTCCACACAAGTCAGCACACGAGCCTTTACCATGGAAACCTTATCTGAAAGACAAAAACAACAGTGCAGATGGCTTTGAGTGCCAGTGCCAACGCCACACAACATTACCATTACATTCTGGCAACATCCCATACCCCTCACATTTTATTCCTAATTTTTGCCAATGGGTGAGAGCTGGGAAGAGGAGAGAATCAATGACATACAGGATGCTAGAATAACCTAGAGATCTTTTATCCTGAAACTAAATGTCTACAGGCAGGATAAGACAATGGGGGAAGGGGACATGTGTTTTGGAATCAAAAGAGTAATCTGAGGACTTTGGGGCACAAACTTATCCCTGCTTCCCACCCTCCTCATGTTATTTACTTCATGCATCTCCCCTCTCATTTCAGGCCCCCTGAGGAAGGTGTCCCAAGGACATGCCCTTAATGTGGGGGGAGGAGCCCTTCCCTAGCTTCTTATAACTCATTCAGATCTGGGTAACTAGAGACACAAAGGGTGTGTCAGTGGTCTCAAGGACACTCCGAGATCAGTATAGAAACGACCTGTTTCTTAGGCACTCCCCACAGACGTCATTCTGTTGTTCATTTAGTAGGAGGAATTACAGGATCCACTCCTCCCCAAACCTGTCTAATATTTGATCTTATCTATGTGCCTTTCTATGTGGACTTTGGAACCTGGGCTATCAGGTTTCCATTTGGTCTTTGATCCCTAGTAGTTCACTATGTACTGGATATGTTTTCTTTAATTTAGTCCTTGCTAAGGTTTGGGGATGAGAAGTGGGGGCAGATCCTATTGATACCTGTCAGTTTACAAAGCACTTACAACAACCTTGAGCTACAGGCAGTATATTATCATGACCATTTGACATATGGGGAAACAGTCTCAGAAGACTGAAGTGACTTACCAATGATCACAAAGCTAGCAACAAATGATGAGACCTGAACTCAGGCCTTCAGACCCTGAGTCCAAAACTCTTTACACTACCATTATTCTGCCTTTCCGAGAATGAAAGCTCCTCTCTAAGAGGCTCAAGTTGTCTGCTGACAAACACTTCCCATCTAAGAGGAAGGCAAGTGCTTCCAGTTGCTCCTAGTTCCTAGGGCTGGACTTAGAACAACTACTACTGCTGCTCAGGGTATATCCAGGTGATATCGAATGTATATAACAAGCTTTCCAAATAGAAAACGCAGGGGTTATTTATTTCCTTTAACTACAATTTTCCTTTAGCATGGAATGCTTGTGGTTTACAAAGCTTAACACAGTAGCATGCATGTGGAGGCACCTAAAAACAGGTAGTTAAATTGTCATTAAAAGGGGCAGGGGACTGAAATCAGGATACCCGAGTTCTGATCAGGGCCACCAGGTGGCGCAGTGCATTGAACACTGGGCCTTGGAGCCAGGAAGACCTGAGTTCAAATAGGCCTCAGATATTTACTAACTGGGTGACTCTGGGCAAGTCACTTAACCCTGTTTGCCTCAGTTTCCTCATCTGTAAAATGAGCTGGAGAAGGAAGTGGTATTTTTGCCAAGAAAACCCCAAATGGGGTCACAAAGAGTTGGACACAACTGAAACAACTAAACAAGTTCTGATCCCAGTTCTTGTACTAACTAGGTGTGACCTTGAACCAGGAGCTGGCCCCTCCTAAGCCTCAGCTTGCTTCTCTGCAAAAGAAGAGGCTTGTAGAGGGTCAAAAAAAGTCCCTGCCATTTTGCAAGCTGGGAAGGATAATGATCCATGAAAGTGTGTGGGAAAAACCCAAGACTTGTTTGACCACTGCCCTAAGCCTCCTAGGGAACAAACATAATGTTGGGGTGTTTTAACGCCTGTCACTGAACCTCTCCCTTGATTCCCCAAATCCCCATCCCTTAAGAAGCATGAGTAGCATGACCTATAAAGACCTGTCAAAAATCTTTTGTTGAGGTTGCTGTTTCTTAATCATCATCAACATTTTGATCTTTATTTAAATAATTCTGTAGAGAAGGAATCACTGACCCTAAATGTTTCATTTTGCAGCTGCTTCATTGCTTCTATAAATTCCTGAGGCCAACCTAATAGGATTACATTCTCTTTAATCTCAAGCATCTTGAGAATTGGCTCATAAATATAGATTTGTTTTGCTTGACTGTTCAGACTGATTACAAGAAGGAGCTTTTACTGCCAGGGGAAGAAGAATGGGATATTGGAGAGTGACAGATACAAAAAAAAAAAGCAATAACAAAACATTTTTTTAATTCAGAGTAGAATATAGAAATAATTACACAATGGGACACAAATTGTGGTACTATTTTATTAAAATTTTATATATATAATATATAATGTATATTTTATGTACATATTACACATAATATATATATTTTATATGTATAAAATATGTTTATATATTATAGAGATGTGTAGAAATATAGATATCATATATCATTTATACTACCTTATTAAAATTTTATATATATTATATATTTATATATTATAGATATGTGTAGAGATATAGATATCATATATATCTACTACCTTATTATACTACCTTATAGTATACTATATTATTATACTACCTTTATACTACCTTATTAAAATTTTGTTATATATAAATATATATTTATATTATAGATATGTATAGAGATAGATGTCATATATATCTTTTTTAAAACCCACTTTTGTATTTTTTTTTTGGAGGGCAATTGGGATTAAGTAACTTGCCCAAGGTCACACGGCTAGGTTTTTATTTGTGTGTGCGTTAAGTTTTTGTATTTTTTAAATTAAATTAAAACCCAATTTTTAAAAAACCAATTTTTATAGAACAGAATATCAGTTTCTTATATAATCTTAGGTATACTGAAATGTTTGCATTTGTTGCTGATTAATTTTACCTTACTAAAAAAATTGAAAATAAAAAAATTCACTACTAAAAAAAACTGATTATAGCTGAGATTGCTATAGTTATGATTCTAAGCATGCAATCACATTCAATTCTTTAGAAAGCATTAAATGCATAAGCTGAAAAAATAAAATTAGGTTACAATACATTACTAAGATTCCCTCCATCTCATATTCGGTTTCCAGTTCTAAGCCTGCCCCTCCTTGTGGGTGAAAGTTCATGTGAACCAAGAAGATGCCGTGACAGCTTGATGGGCTGTGGAGAGGTGAGTCATAGTTAAAGTGACACCATAAGGGAAAAGGTATTTGAGGTTTGACACAGTAATCTTTCTGGTTTCCCATTCTAGTCCTCTCTTAGTACCTTACTATTATTAACACTTAGTATCATTAGACTGTGAGCTCCCTGAGGACAAGGACTATCTTTTGCCTTTCTTTGTAGCACTAGTGCTTAGCTCCGTGCCTGGCACACAATAGGTGCTTAATAAATGCTTACTGCCTAACCAACTGACCTGGCATCCCATTCTGTGTCTCTCAGGGGTGTTTTCTGAGCTAGCAAGTATCAGCAACTCCATGTTAAAGATGTGTGGAGCAAAGAGCCCTGAATTTGGAATTAAAAGACATGGATGTGAATCTCAGCTCTACTTTCTGACCTTATGCAACTTATTTCCACTCTCTGAGGTTCAATTCATGGAATAGAATTTGACAGTTGGAAAGGACAGACATCTAGTCTAATCCATGTATGAAAGGAATCCCTGTTATAACATACCAGACAAGGGGCTGTCCTCCCCCTGCTTGAAGACCTTAGTGGAAGGGGACCTCACCAGCCCTTAAATCAGCCCATCTCAGAAAGCTTTTCCCAACATCATAGTTTTCTCTTGAATAAAAATGAAGAGGGTCTGGAGATGTTCTCCAGATTTAATATCCTCTGAGCCCATGTCCAGCTTTTTTCCTTTACATGGATGCCAGCTAGCATAAGTCCTGGGGATAAGCTGGCCCAGATTTCAGTCCTGCTTTGAAAATCAAGAGTGTTGTCACAGTGAGGCCTCCTGTCACATACAGGCACCATTCTGTGGTGACCTGATGAGTTATCTACAACCAGGGCTTCTTAAACTTTTTCCACTTATGACCCCTTCAGTGCTTCTTAAACTGTGGGTTTAAACTGTGCGAGATTCAATAAAACTTCCTGCTTTCACCTTGAGATGTCTCTGAGTACTCAGTTTGGGGTAGGGTCTCCGTACCCCACACATTATTAACCCAGTCTGTGTTTTAATATATCTTTTCCTTATTGAAGATTCCTATAATAAATGGCACCTAACACTATCTTGGGGCAAAAAGTCATATCAGAGAGCATGGAGGGCTCTACTTACATGGGCATCTCTCCCTCCAAGACAGAAATACTTGAATATTAGTTTAATGTTAAATTGAATAAAATTGTCCAAAATTCTTGAGCCTAAAACTGAAGAGTTCAGTGCTAGCAGTTTTTCCTTTGACACCAAAAATAACTGACATTATTTACAGACATAATGCATGCAAAGAGCTTTGCATTTTTATATCCATTATCTTATACACACAATAATCTTCTGAAATAGATGCCACAATTAATTCCATTTTACAGATGATGTTCAACTATGACATTCTGCCTTTCAAGCTATTCTTGGCAACTATCAAATGAACAAGATATTTGCTAAATCCTTCCTTTACTTGGTGCCAAGAAGTAGATCCTAGACAATTGGTAGTCTGCTTTCTATATATACCTACTTCAGCCCAGCAGGAGAAAAACAAGGGGAAAACCCGAGTACCTTCACTCTTACACTATTAACATTGATGGTTTCTGCAAGAATTTCTGAAGTTTTTCCATTTTTGCATTTTCTTAGGCATTTTGCTAAGCTTTAATGAATTTGCCATTTTGTCTCCTTTCTCTATCTGTGGCTTGTAGGAAAACCCTCCTCCCCCCATTTAGATCATACTGAAACACCCTTTTTTTTTCCCTGTAAAGGAAAAAGTAAAGTTACCCAGTATAAAACTATGGGGATGTGAATATCATGGCTGATAGAGTGAGTGGTACAGTCTTCCAATCTTACATGAAACTTATGTGAAGGGTTATTAAAATAACACAGAGGCAGGAATAAAATGAGGAGCAGGATGGGTTTGAGGAGTCTGGGGAGCATCAAGCATTATGATATGGTGCAGGATTGTAGGGGCAGCAAGAAAAGGAAAGGCGGGCATTCACTGATCAGAAATTAACCAGTTGGCCAAGGTTTGAGAGCAGGGAGTAGCCAGCTGTTTGGAGAGTAGCAGATGGAGTGGGGAAAAGGCTGGGATTGCTGTGATAGCCAAAGGCTGGCAGCAAAGTCAGTACCCTTCCTTCACTTGGGGACTGACTGAAGCAATCACATGTCAGTGTCCTGAATGGTAAGAAATGAAAACTATGAGGAATCCAGAGAACCCGGGAAGACTTGCAAAACCAAGAGAATAATATAAGCATAAAGACTATAATGACTAAATGAAAGTCACATTCAAAAGGAGCTCAACTAGGATTAAATGCAAATATTGATTCAAGAAGACAAATAAAACGGACCTTCTATCCAGTGGCAGAGGGTGGGGAGGGGCATCTACAAATGCCAAACACTGAATAGAGAACAGAACCTGGAGTCAGGAAGACCTGAGTTCAAATACAGTCTCAGACATTTACTAGCTGTGTGATTCTGGGCAAGTCACTTAATCTCTGTTTGCCTCAGTTTTTTTTCAAATGTAAGATGCAGATAATAATAATACCCACCTTCCAGGGAGGTCGTGAGGAGCAAATGAGATAATATTTGTAAATCACTTGGCACCATGCCTGGCACAGAGTAGGAATCATATCAATGTTTCTTTCTTTCCTTCCCAAATTCAGTCCTGATGTGCATGGGTTTTGCTTGACTGTTTTTCTTTTTTACAAGAGAAAGTTCTTTTAGGAGGGGAGAAGGAAGGAGGATATATCAAGAAATTTTTTTTTTAAGCAACTGGGGTTAAGTAACTTGCTCAAGGTTACACGGCTAGTCATTATTTATGTGTGGGTGCTCATTTTCTGAGGCCGGATTCGATCTCGGGTCATCCCAACTCCGAGGCCAGCGCTCTTACTCACTGCGCCACCTAGCCACCCCTATATCAGGAAATTATTATGGTGCTTAAAAAAAGCATCATTAAAAAGTAAAAAGAAAGAACATTGGACTTGGAATCCCAAGAGATCTTAATTCAAATTCTGGCTTTGACATTTCTCAAGTATGTGACTTTGGTTAAAATACTTCCTATATCAGAGTCTTGATTTTCTCTTATTTACCATGCCTTCTTTATGAGATTGTTGAGAGGGAAGCATATTGTAAGTCTTACTTAACACACTTGTACCCACACACACACAATCAATTATTGTTTTTTGGAATTTCTCTAGGCATAAAGACCCCAAACTAGAGAAAAGAAATTGAGATTTTCAAGACAGAATAGTGTCTTCGAGTGTGTGCAAGAAAGGTGGACTGCTTTAGGGAACTATGGGACAAGAGACACAAAGAGTGAAAAGTAACCAGACTGAATCTTGAAGGAAGATGGTTTAATCTTATAATCAGTAGGGTGGGCTTATGAACAACAGTCAGAAAGAACCTGGATTTCTTGAGAATCAGAAGCAGAGAATCAGAAAGGGGAAAAAATACCCAAAATATCACTTTAACTGAAGACTGTGGTAAAAGCACAGATGAAAAGAAGAAATGAAAACACAGGTGGCTGTAAAATCTAGATGGCTCTTTTAAGCTGAGCTCAACTAGATTAGGTGCTTCCTTGTATGGAGTGCGGTGGACAGAGCATCAAGCTGGTTCAAATCCTGCCTCAGACAAGTATTATGGGACCCCAGGCAAGTTTCTGAACTCTGTTCTCCTCAGTTTCCTCATCTGTAAAATGAGCCGGAGAAGGAAATGGCAAACCACTCCAGAATCTTTGTCAAAAAACAAATAGGCTCTGTATTTAAGGAGAATTTTATCATCTTTTTTAGAGTTCAGTTTCTCAGCATATATCTAGTTTCCAGGTGTTAGATAATAACTCCCAGAATAGTCCCCAAATCCTACATAGTAATTTCTAGAATCGTAGTGATAGACAGTCCTACTGAGGCTGCGCCATAAAATATGGGGGTGACAGAATTGATATTTACTATGCTTGCACAGAATCACAATATTGCTCAAGTTAACCTGTGAGTTTAATGTTAGCAAGATGCCTTCTTTGTCTGTTCCCCACTCACTGAAAAGTAGTGAGTGGGGAAGCTACAGGGAAACCATAGGGGAATCCGGGTGTGTCTTGACCAGCCCCCATCAAGGCTTGAGGGGATTTAGGGGAGTGCACAAGCTATGCCTATCTCAACTCACCCCATCAAAACATTGGGGTAGTTTCTCCACCCTTCCTGCTGGCCCTTGAGAGAAAGGTTGTTAGGGAATGCTGTAGGAGTTGATGCTCCCATTATCAGCAACTTCCTTTGAGAAGACTAGACTAGAATAAAGCTGATTATTAAGCCCTTCGAAGGTGTCTGCCTATCTGACCAGATCAAGACTGAACCTGTTAAGAGGCTGGAGTCTGAAGGCCTCCAGTGCCTCCCATGTGTTATCTGTGCAACAGGGTCATATGCCTGAACAACAACTTGGGAAGATCTTGATATATATTATATATCAGGGAGTTTTGAACTCTGCCTAGCTAGTTGATTACTGTGTAGTGCTTAAGCCAGCTAGGTATGTTGATAGATATGCTGTGGCCACAGCACTAAACCTTAAGTTAGGAAGACCCAGGTTCAAATCTAGATTCAGAAACTACCTGTGCTAGCATCTTTGTCTGCCTCAGTTTCCTCATTTGAAATATGGGGATAATAACAGCACCTACTTCCCATGGCTGTTGTGAGGATCAAAAAGATAATATTTGTAAAGTGCTTTGGCAAATTTTCTTTTTTTTCTTTTTTTTTTAATTAAACAAATGCTTTATTAACTTCTGGTTTACATCATTCATTTCCACCAGATTATGAGTTACGTTTTTCCCCCATTTTTTCCCTACCCACCACCCCATGATAGCAGTCCCACTAGATATCCCCTCATCCAATCTGCTCTCTCCCATATCTTCTCCCATACCCCCTTCGACTTTGCCATTAGGGCAAGGTGAATCTCTGAGCCCCACTGCCTGGACATCTTATGAAACATTTAATTTTAAAACTTCGATTTTCAGATACATTCCCTTTCTCCCTTGTCACCCACTCCCTCTGAGAAGATAAGCAATTCAGTATGTGTTGTACATGTACATCTATGCAAAACATTACCATAGTAGATATATTGTAAAAGACTGCTTATATTTCCCTCCCACCTGTCTCACCTCCCACCTGGTCCATTCCCTATTTTGATCCTGTCCCTCTTTGATAGTGGGTACTTCTAACCTCCCCTCTCCCCAGAATGCCCTCCCCTTCATCATCCCCCCTCTCATCTCCCTTTCCCCTACTCAGGAGAGTGAGTGAGGGTAAGATATTCCATTTAGTATGTATGTGATTCTCTCCTTGAGCCAACTTCAATGAGAATATGCTTTTGCCTTTTTGCCTTCCTGTTCTTCCCCTCCCCTGCAACTACTTCCCCTTGCCTCTTCTACATGAGATAGTTTGCCCTACCCTGTCTCTCTCCATCTCCTCTTGCCACTTTCCTCTCTCACCTCTTGACTTCACCCCTTAAGAATCATCCCTTCCTTGGGGTGGCTAGGTGGCACAGCGAGCAGAGAGCCAGCCCCGGAGCCAGAAGGACCCGAGCTCGGATCCGGCCCCAGACACCCAACACACAAACAAAAACCCAGCCTCGTGAACCTGGGCAAGTCACCCAACCCCAATTGCCCTCCAAAAATAAAATAATCATCCCTTCCCATCAAATTCAACCTGTAACCTCTATCCATGTATATCTGTGAACATATGCCATGTACCCTTCTTCAATTATTTTCATAATGAGAAAGGTTTCATCAAACACAGTTATTGTTTTTCCATGTAGGACTGTAAATAGTCCAACTTTGATAAGTTCCTTTTGATTTCTTTTCCTTGATTGCCTTCTCAAGCATCTCTTGCTTCTTGTGTCTGAATGTCAAATTTTCTATTCAACTCTGGTTTTTTCATCAAGAATGCTTGAAAGTCCTCTATTCCACTGAATGACCATATTTTCCCCTGAAACAAGATACTCAGTTTTGCTGGGTAGGTGACCCTTGGGTTCATTCCCAGCTCTTTTGCCCTCTGGAATATCATATTCCATGCCCTTCTATCCCTCAATGTAGAAGCTGCCAGGTCCTGGGCTATTCTGATTGTGTTTCCACAATATTGAAATTGTTTCTTCCTGGCTGCTTGTAGTATTTTCTCCTTGATCTGGGGATTCTGGAACCTGGCTATAATATTCCTGGGAGTTTTCTTTTTGGGATCTTTTTCAGGAGGTGATCTGTGGATTCTTTCAACCTCTATTTTGCCCTCTGGATCTAAAACATCAGGGCAATTTTCCTTGAGAATTTCTTGAAGGGTGATTTCTAGGTTCTTTCTTTGATCATGGCTTTCAGGTAGTCCAATAATTTTTAAATTATCTCTCCTGGATCTATTTTCCAGGTCAGTGGTTTTTCCCATGAGATATTTCACATTGCCTTCTATTCTTTCATTTGTTTGGATCTGTTTAACAGCATCTTGATTTCTCATAAAGTCACTAGCTTCCATTTGCTCCAGTCTAACTCTGAAGGAATGAATCTCCTCAGTGAGCTTTTGAGATTCTTTTTCCATCTGGCAAATTCGACTTTTTAAGGCATTCTTCTCCTCATTGCCTTTCTGAGCCTCTTTTGCCATTTGAGTTAGTCTATTTTTTAAGGTGTTATTTTCCTCAGTCAGGCTGTTGACTGTCATTTCATACTTTTCTTGCATCTTTTTCATTTCTCTTCCCAAATTTTCCCCCACTTCTCTTATTTGCTTCTTAAGGTCCTCTATGGCCTGTAGCCAGCTTGTATTTTCATTTGGGGCTTTTGGTGCAGGAGTTCTGACCTCACAGTCCTCCTCCATGCTTTGAGCCTCTTTGCCCCTAAAATAGGAGTCCAATGTTGAACTTTTCTGTTTATTTTGTTTCATTTGCCTAGGCATATTGCCACTTAATTACTTGATTTTTGGGCTTGTTGCCACAGTAGGACTCTGCCACCAGACAGGGGAGCTTCCGCCCAAACGTGGGGTCTTCACAACTTCTGCCAGTTGGGTGGCCTCTGTAAAGCCTCCACCCACTCTGGCAAGTTGGTTACCCACCCCAAACTTCCCCCCCAGACCACAATCCAGATCCAGGCAGTTTAAAGCAAAAGCGATTAACCCCCAGACTGATTGCTAGATCTTCCTACAGTTCGCAGATCAGGAGCTAGAGCCACTACTGACGCTGCAAAATGGCTTCTGTGCAGCTGTTCCTTCAGCAGCTTTTTGCCCCCAGGGGAGGAAGCCACGTGTTCCCCAAATACTGGTCCCAAAGTCCATAGGGCACTAACCTCTCACTTTGTCCTAGGCATATCTGTGCTGATAATTCTGGAATTGCCACAATTGCTGGTGTTCTGGGGTTCCACCAGCCAGCTGAAGGCCCGGCCACCCTGGGGCTAAAACTGTGGACCTGGGCTTGGCTTTGCGGGCTGCGCTGTTGGTTCCCGGGGAGCTGTGCTGCCTGCTCTCAGAGCGCTGCGCTGGCCGCTCCCTGCAGGGCTGCCGGGCTGTCCTCAGCAGGAGGTTAGTTTCTCTGTGCCGTTCTGTGGGTGCTGTGGCTCCAGAAGTTGTTCGGAGCTCCCTTTCACATTGTTTGAAATTTGTGTGGGGCAGAGCACATTGGAAATGCTGTTTCTACTCCGCCATCTTGGCTCCTTAAAAAGTTTGGCAAATTTTAAAGCTCAATAAATACTAGCTATTATTACTATAGAGAAAGAAGGAGGGAGGACCACAATGTACCTTCCATAGACATTGGGTGGTATCAGCAGAGGGTCTACCAATGGTAGGAGTTGGAAAGTCTTATGTTCAGAAATCCAAGACCTTTTCACTTACATCTTTAGATCTAGATTATTCTCCTCATTTTGTAAGTGTCCCCTTATTTATCTGAATGCCCTAAATTTGTTATTTCTTACCACTTCAGTGTATTCCATAACACTGACATGTGACTGACTCTGCTTCTGGCCTTTGGCTATGACAGAAAATCTCAGCCCCTTTCCTACTCTCCCTTTTATTCTCCAAGTAGTGTTCTTTATCTTTTCCAATACTACCAGATAAGTAAAAAGTTAAAATCTCAGGTCTCAAAGATGAGATCACAGAAAGGACCACCCCCCATCTTCCCTCCTCTGACTAGTCAGAACTTTGCAAGGCAGGGACTGTTTGTGTGCCTTTATGTTCATATGCTTTTTTCCTCTTCTCTGACCACAAAGGCCACCAGGTCTATGACCTTTAAAATTTCCCTTTATGTTGTTGTCTTTCAGATCCATTTCTCTTGGGATCTGAAGAACCCACAGGGGTCACCTAGAATCATCTAATCTCACTGGAGACATGCTGTGCCTATAGCTAGAACCTAGGACAAGGTCAAGGTAACATTTAAGGACAATGCTTCGAAGTTTGGGGTTATTTCATCTTTGCAAAAGGTCTTTCTCACTCACCCCTCTCCTTCCACACAATCAGTCATATAGGTTGGACATCTGTAAGTAAGCTTGAAGATTTAAACAGGATTATAATTTTAAATAGAAAGTCATTTCAATTTAATTAAATGTGTTACTTAGGTAAACCCTACTCTGGGTGTGTGTTCCTTTCTCCCTGCCCCAGCTGAAAAGCAGTGTGCCAAAGGATAAGATGAGGTCAAGCAGTCAGGAGCAAAGTCTTTATTATTGCTAGAGTAATCAGCTTTTCAGTGAAACCCCTAGAGTGTCAAAGTCCTCAGAAACCACCGTTACCCCAGTTCCTCCAAGAGAGAATGAGCAAAGTTCCAGAACCTAGCAAACAAACACTGTAAAGTCCCTTTCCTAACCTCCCATCTTATGTTCCCAGCTTTTATATTCCCTTCACCACCACTACTTCTCCCCCCACCTCCCTGCCCCCTTCTTCCCTCCCTCTTCATCCCAGCAATTTCTTTCCATCCTCTGCACAATCTATTTTCCTTGCTTCTAACTTGAGTTCTCTATGACATCTTCCAATCACACCCGACATCAAGTACTTTGCCACATCATCATATATGGGAGTCTCTGTGCTTTAAGACTGACCTCTGAGTCTTAGGAAGAATGCTAAGGTCAGTGAAGAAAGCATTGTTGTAGCATAAGGTATGACAAAGTGAGCCTTGGCTCCCGGGGGATCCCAGGGTGCTCCCACCCTATTATGTCCCAAAGAGACAAAGATCCTAAAGTCAGTGCTTACCATCGCTCCGTTCATATTCCCCCAATACAATATACAAGGACCCTGGCTGGGCTTGGAATGGCTCCACCAACTTGGTGCAGATGTAGACCTGATGCTGGACCGATTCATGCTGAGCAACTAAAATAACTCTGGACCGAATCATATCATAACAATGGAACCTGAAATTTAGTGAAAGGAGAACTGTTACCACCTCCAGCCGGGCCTTTAATCGGGTTTAAAAAAAATTGCACAGAAGGAAAGATGAGAATCATATACTCACCTGCCAAATGTTCTCACAGTTTCTCCTTCTGGGACTACACCAGAACTAATCTCCCAAGGAAAGTAATAGATCCCAGCTCTGGGGAGCATCCTTCAGTGCCTATAACCAGACAGGGTTTGAAGAAACCAGTTAATTTGCAGGAAACAAAAGATGCAATGGCGTAAAAGCCTAAGACTCACACAGACAACTGGCTGGAGGCGCTGCCACAAGAGAATGAATTTTAGACATTTGGAGCCCTCCCCAACCTTTCCTCTTTTGGTGTTTGGTTCAATACATTTTATTAAATTCAGTGAGCATTCATTGAGCCCCACTATATGCCAAACACAGCTAGATGGTGCAGGGGATAGAGTGCTTGGCCTGGAGTCAGGAAGAGTTCAAACCTAGCCTCAGACACTTACTAGCTGTGTGACCCTCCACAAGTCACTTAACCCTGTTTGCTTCAGTTTCCTCATCTATAAAATGAGCTGGAGAAGGAAATGGAAAACCACTCCAGTGTCTTTGCCAAGAAAATCCCAAATGGGATCACAAAGAGTCAGACATGACTGAAATAACTATGCAACAAATATGCCAAGCACTTAGAAATAGTAGAAAGAGAAAGAGTCTCACTCTCAGAACCAGGAAGATGTGAATTCAAGTTCTCTCTTGCCTCTGACATGTATAGTCTATGTGATCTCAGACAAATTGCTTAACCTTCCAATGCTCCAGCTCTGACACATAAGATAAATGATAATAACTATAAAAACAACAACATTAATAATAGCTAACATTTATACAGTGCTTATCCTGTGACAGGCATTTAGGGCATTCAGATAAATAAGGGGACACTTACAAAACGAGAAGAATAATCTAGATGTAAAGATGTAAGTGAAAAGGTCTTGGACTTCTGAACATAAGACTTTACAACTACTACCATTGGTAGACCCTCTGCTGATACCACCCAATGACTATGGAAGGTACATTGTGGTCCTCCCTCCTAGGAATATTATAACCAGGTTCCAGAATTCCCAGATCAAGGAGAAAATACTACAAGCATCCAGGAAGAAACAATTTCAATATTGTGGAAACACAATCAGAACAGCCCAGGACCTGGCAGCTTCTACACTGAGGGATCAAAGGGCATGGAATATGATATTCCAGGGGGAAAAAGACCTGGGATTAAAACCAGGAATTATGTACCCAGCAAAACTGAGTATCTTGTTTCAGGGGAAAATATGGTCATTCAGTGGAATAGAGGACTTTCAAGCATTTTTGAGGAAAAAACCAGAGTTGAATAGAAAATTTGACATTCAGACACAAGAAGCAAGAGATGCTTGAGAAGGTAATCAGGGAAAAGAATTCAAAAGGAACTTATCAAAATTGAACTATTTACATTCCTACATGGAAAAACAACTGTGACTGACAAAACCTTCCTCATTATGAAAATAATTGAAGAAGGGTATATGGGCATATGAATACATATGTGAATGTGTGTATATATGTTTACAGGTATACATGGATAGAGGGCACAGGTTGAATTTGGTGGGAAGGGATGATACTTAAGGGGTGAAGTTAAGAGGTGAGAGAGGAAAGTGGCAAGAGGAGATGGGGAGAGACAGGGTAGAGTAAATTATCTCATGTAGAAGAGGCAAGGGGAAGTGGCTGCAGGGGAGGAGAAGAACAGGAAGGCAAAAAGGCAAAACCTTATTCTCATTGAATTTGGCTCAGGGAGAGAATCACATACATACTAAATGGGATATCTTACCCTGCAGGAGAGTAGGGGGAAGGGGGATGAGAGAGGGGGATGATGGAGGGGAGGGCATTCTTGGGGGAGGGGAGGTTGGAAGTACCCACTTTCGAAGAGGGACAGGATCAAAGTAGGGAATGGACCAGGTGGGGGGTGGGATGGGTGGGAGGGAAATATAAACAGTCTTTTACAATATATCTACTATGGTAATGTTTTGCATAGCTATACATGTACAACACATACTGAATTGCTTATCTTCTCAGAGGGAGTGGGTGACAAGGGAGGAAGGGAATGGATCTGAAATTCGAGGTTTTAAAATTAAATGTATCAAATATATATAAATACTATTATTAATACTATTTTGCATGTAATTGGGAGATAAGATGTGCAGGCATTGGTGCACAGAGATTCACCTTGCCTTAATGGTAAAGTCGAAGGGGGGTATGGGTGAAGATATGGGAGAAAGCAGATTGGATGAGGGGATATCTTGTGGGACTGCTATTCTGGGGTGGTGGGTAGGGGAAAAATGGGGAAAAAATTGTAACTCAAAATCTGGCAGAAATGAATGATGTAAACCACAAGTTAATAAAACATTTGTTAAAGAAATAAAAAAGAATTCAAGAACTGATGCAAAATAAAAATCACCCACATTGCTCTTTGGAAAAAAAAAAATTGAGGCCATCAACTATGAGCTCTCTCATCTCCCCTGTCCATCCTATGCTCTAGTCTCCAAGGAAGAGGTAGTCCTTCTATTTGTCAAGGCTACTCCTTCCCAACCTCGTCTTTGATTCCATCCCCTCCTGTTTCCTCTTAGATTTTTGCCCCCAAAATCATTCCTCTAGCCCTCTCATCTTCAATCTCTAGCTTTCTCCTTGTTCCTTCTGTATAGAACAAAATGTGGTTTCTCAAGTAGACTATTTGCTAAAGTACTAGAAGCCTTTAGGCCTCAGTCAGGTGGTCAGGTGACCTTGGGGGAAAAATGAAACTCTGAAAATCTCCTTGTCACCCCACCTGCCAAATAAGGGAATGTTAACAAAACAGCTAATAAATTTAAAAGATTACATGAGGAACGGGCAGGTTGTGGTTTTTGGCTATATAACCCAGGTTTGGCTTCTGTACAGAGGCCTCCTCTCTCTGGACTTCCCAGTGACAGGACTGCCTGCTTCTCGCGAGATTCAATAAAACTTCCTGCTTTCACCTTGAGACGTCTCTGAGTAGTCAATTTGGGGTAGGGTCTCAGTACCCCCACACACTTCCTTGCTTCTTACATAAACATACCCAAGGCTCCCCTATCCTTAAAACCTTCCCTAGGATGCTCATCAAGTGGGGAATGGCTAAAGAAGCTGTGGTATATAATTGTGATGGAATACTATTGTGCTATACGAAATGACAAACAGGATGATTTCAGAAAAACCTGAAAAGACTTACATGAACTGATACAAAGTGAAGTGAGCAGAACCTAGAAAACATTGTACCAGTAACAATACTACATGATGAACAGCTGTGAATGACAATTATTCTTAGCAATACAATCCAAGACAATTCCAAAGAATTAATGATGAGTCATACTATCCACTTCCAGAGAAAGAACTGATATTGTCTGAATACAGAGTAAAGCATGCTATTTTTCACTCTCATTCTTTCTCTTTTATTCTAGTCTTCCAGTACAAATCATGTTTTACATGATTGCACACGCACAAACAAATAAACAAAACAAACTTCCCTAGGATCAGCCATCCCTTCATATTATCCTTCCTCCTCTAATTCTTTCACTGCCAAACTTCTAAGAATATTTGGCTACTCTCTCTGCCTCCCCTCCTTCCCCTCACACCCCCAACCAGGATCTAGCATCCGACCCAACTATTATCTTGAAGTTATCCTTTGCAAGATTATCAGGGATCTTTCCACTGCTAAATTCTTGGCCTTCATCCTCCCTGATTTCCCTGAAGCTTTTGACTCTGTTGATCACTCAGTACTTCTCTCCTCAACATTCTCTGTTCCACTTCCCAGACATTGTTATCTTTTAGTTCTGGTTGGTTCTACCAACACATTCTTATTTCTCCCTTCTTTTCAATCCCATAGCCACCACACTAACTCAGTCCTTCATTATCTGTGACCCAGACTATTGCAATGGAATCATTTACTCTCCCTCCAATGAGGCCTCCACAAAGTTGCTTGGTATCTTAAGCCCTCAATGATCTGGCCCCAAACCCACCTTTCCAGTCTTATTTCATACTCTTCCCTCAGATAATCTTTCCAGATTCCCCATCCTCTTCCTCCAAACACCTCCCACCTGGTGGGAGGAGCTCATATATATTACAGTAGCAGGCATATTCATTTGATTGTTACTCTTTGACACAAGGGACATTGGTGGAGGGAAGGAAGGGTGTTCCCTCCCCGCATGACTTGTAAAACAGAAAGCATCAATAAAATGTATTATTAAAAAGTTATCAAAAATTATCATGTATCTACTTATTTGCTTAGGCATTGTAAGGATCTAGACTTTACCATTAGAGATGTGAATTAGTCTAACCATTCTGGAAAGCAATTTGGAATTAAGTTTAACAAAAAAAGATGACAAAATGTCCATGCCCTTTGACTCACAAATACTACCACCAGCCATATACCACAAAGAGATCAGACAAAAAGATCCCATATATACCCAAACATACATAGCAAAATTTTCTGTAGTTGTAATGAACTAGAAACAAAGTAGTCACCAATCAATTGGGAAATAGCTAAACAAATCACAGTACATAATGGTAATGGAATACTATTGCTTTGTAAGACTGAATTCAGAGAAGTACAGGAAAACTTATATACCTAATGACAACAAGATAAATGAGAAAAAACCCTAACTAAATAGATATATAATTATAATGAGCAAATACAGCCCTGAAGATGAGATGAGAAAATTCACCTACTTCTAGGAAGTATGCTGCCAGCTCCAACCACTGACCAACACTACAAATCAGGGCTCGACTGATTATTTTGTTGATTGTCTAGACCTAAGAAAGTGCTGGAGAAAATGTTAATAATGCAGATTAAACTTGAATTTGTTTTATCTATACACTTTTTTTTACCAGCACACCTGTGCCTCCCTCCTTCCCTTTGTTGCAAAGATGGAGGACTACCTGTGCGAAATATGTGCCTACACTTTCAGACTTGATGGTACTGATTAGTTTATTGAACTATTCTCCTTTCTTAAGTGTTACAAACTGAAGACAACTTGTTGAATAAGTAAGCAGGGACACATTCAGGGATGAATATGATGTGAAAACAAGACATATTAGTAGCAATTCAAATTAATTTTTTAAAAGGAATCTCACCCCCCCCCCAAAAAAAAACAATTAAGCTCCTTAAACAAACAGGCTGTTTATTTTAGTATTCCTAGAGACCAATTAGATAGTACTGTAGGATTGGCAAAATGCTTTGTATGTACTACTTATCCCTTCTACATCATTGTGGTTAGGCCCGCTATGAACTGGAAAGTCCTCCTAGAATTTTTTGGCCCTCTCTTCATACTAGAGAAGAAATATGAATTTTTTCTTTTTCTTTTATGGGGTATTTACAGTGTCTTATTGTAAAATCTGGGCTAATACTTGTTCATAGGCTATATTATACAATACTATATTTTATGCACTTCTGAGTTTCTAAACTTTTTCTGTGTCATCTGCTGGTCTTTATGCAAAACTCCAAAAAAAAAAATTTCCATTTAATTTTTTATGTCAACCGAGATACAGCGAAATTTCAATGGGGAAAATCGCAATGTGGAAGGCATAACTACTCATTTGACCTTGTGACTCCAATTGCTATTATTATCACCACTTTATAAATAAGGAAACAGAGTCAGGCCAAGTGACTGATCTAGGCTCCTAGAGCTAGCAAGAATTCAGAGTAGGTATTCCACTTGCTCTACATAGCAATGATTTAAGCTCTGCTTGCCCTGCCACTGGGCTTACAACCTATACACAGATACTTAAATACAAAGGAATCAGGGGTAAAAAGAAACATTAAAAATGGGGTGTGGGTCTCCCCCACATACTTTGTGGGCCCATGAAATGAGGAACATTGTATATTATGTCAGATTTTTTTTTTCAAGGTATTGATTGGATTTGCTAGGGTTTTTTCTATTTTCATTGGTTCTCTGGGAGGGGAAAGGGGATGGATGGGAAAATCTAAGCAATATAAAAACAAAAGGTATCAATAAAAATAAATTTTAAAAGAAAGGTTCTGAAGTGTTTATAGAATTGCCAATAAAGGATAAAACTAAATGGAGGGGATAGGGAATCAAGAGAGGCTTCACAAAGAAAGTATAAGAAATGGACTTGGGAGGAAAATAATTGACTCCATTCTATGCTGTATCTGCTATTTCCCCCCCCCCCACCATTTTCTCTACTGATTATCTCCTTTCTTTTGTACTGCCCTTCCCCATTTACTTTATAGTTACAAAAGAAAATTCACAGAACTTTGAATAGTTCGATTAATGCACTAATTCCTCCTTATTTTTCATAATAAAGCACATAATTGAAGCTAATTGACTAATAAAGAAAATACTGTTCTGTGTAAATAGCTATGCTAAAGATCTCTGTAACAATTTAAGCATCCTTTGTCTCTTCCTTAAAAAAAAAAACAAAACATACCCCCAGTCTCCCAAAATTGATCTTAACCAAAATTGCTTTGTAAGCCTGCCTCCCTAACCTAACTCATCTTACCCATCAAGTCTCTAGGTCAGGTAGCTCAGGAGAGATAATACAGATGACAAGATATGGACAAAGATAAAGAGATAGAAATAGAGATATGGATAGGTATGTTATGATTGTTTAATCATTTTCAGTCCTATTTAACTCTTTATGATCCTATTTTTATCTTAGAAACTAGATGGGGTTTGACATTTGCTTCTCTACTTCATTTTACAGATAAGGAAATTGAGGCAAATAAGGTTAAGTGACTTGCCCAGGGTCACACAGCTAGGGAGTATCCGAGGCTGAATTTGAACTCAGGTTTTCCTGACTCCAGGGAGGGCACTCTAATCACTGTGCCATTTAGGTGATATATATGTGTATATATATATATATATATATATATATATATATATATATATATATATATATATATATATATATATATATATATATATATATATATATATATATATACACATAGGTTTGTTGAGGTATAGGGGTTCTGGGACCGGTAATAGTGACACAAAGGTCTTACCCAAATGAATTCAACTCAACCTCCCCTTCCCCTAATTTATCTGTAAGCAGACAACTCCACCCTTCCCTCCCCGAACTGATCAGTGAGCAGGAATTTCAGGCTAGGGTAAACTCTCCATCACCCTTCGTCCCCTGTCCCCTTCTAATCACCTGATCCGGATGTCCTTGGCCCCTCCTAATCATCACCTGATCTCAATATGTCTCCATCCCCTGGCCCTTCCTAATCACCCCATCCTAGGCTTCCTGTTTCTCATCCTAGGGTGAACTTTGCCACAGGGGGGAAATTCAAATGTACACTGACCAATCACTGATTGTAGTTTTGGCTTACGTAACCTGGATATTGAATCTCTATAAAAACCAGCACACTGTCTGTGCTGACCCACTGTCTGATTTGAGCAAGTTACCCCAACAGTCCCGAGGTAATAAATCCACACCCAAATTCTAATCTCAGGGATCTTCTGTCTTGGTCCTTTGGGCACAACATTTGGAGGCCCCAGCGAGATCTGCAGTGTTCTGTGGCACTGCAAAGATCCCCAAAAGAAGAGCTCTCGGCCTCCAGAGGTAGGCACCTGTTCACCCCACCCAAGAGAAAAAGTTTATTAAAGATCCGTCATATTGGGTAGACTCTTAAGGAATCTGAATATTTATAACACTCATGGAAGCAGGCCAGACTGAATGTGAACACCTTCATGTAAACAAGATGGATCTTATATACAGAAAGACTGTGGGAGGGATCTAGGGTTGGCCAAGTAGTCTGGGGTGACTAGAGTTCAGAAGCCAGGAACCAAGAGAATGAACGTTGTTTTAGATGGGATCTAGAGTGGGAAGTAGCTGAAGACATTCGAAGGTAACAGCCAATGGAGGGCTAGGCTAGGTAAAGGGTAACAGAGATTTGGGCATAGCAATAATGGAAGTCTTAGGACCTCAGGTGAACACCAGATCAAGTGGGAAGATTCAAGGAGAGTTTAAGGGGCTTCCCAAAGCCTGTACCCCATTCAGGTATGTGTAGGTATACATATATACACATACATGATCTGTGGAATTGTGAGACACATATATCCAACACCAACTGATACAGTGTGTCACACTCTAGTGGATAAATCTGTAACCTATGCTGGCTTATTCGTGCAGTGGCTTGCAAGGAGCCTGAAAATTACTGCAACAAAAGTGACACTTGTGAGGAACCTTGAAGGATGATAAAGATTCTGGGAAATGAATTTCCTGTATTACACACACTAGGGATAATTTTGAAAAATGCACAAATGCAGAAGATTAGAATTTGGTTCTGATAAGTTTGGGGAAGAGCTAGTAGCACAATTTGGTTGGAATGTAAAATACTTATCCTAGAGGCAGTAGAGAACCAGAAAAACTTGAGCACACAAGAGTGAAACGGTCACGATCCCTCATCCCTCCAAATAAAAAAATCCTGCATTTGTTTCATGCATACTTATATGTGTACATGCTTTCTCTTCTTATGGGAAGAAAACAAGCACTTATTATGCACCTACTATGTACCAGACTCTATCCTAAGCACTTTTACAAATATTATCTCATTTGATCCTTACAACAATCCTGGGAGGTGAATGCAATTATTATCCCCATTTTATAGTTGAGGAAATTGAGGTTAAATGACATGCCTGAGATAATACAGCTACCTAAATGTCTGAGGAAGGACAACTCAATTCCAGGCCCAGGGCAAGTTCTATCCACAGTGATCCATTCTAGTTGGCTAGAACATAAATTCTTGGAAGGCAAGGATTAGGATTTTTATCTTGGACTTTTAGCAAGTCCTGGTCAAAAGTAGGTGCTCAATAAATGCTCATTGATTGATTTATTGGCTTAGGAAGGCTATTTTGACAGGTTTGCAGAGGATAATAAGAGAAAGGAGAGACCGGAAGTAGCCCAATTAAGAGACTTTCAAAATAGTTCAGTGAAGGGGTAATGAAACACTGAATTGGGATAATACCCATGAAAGTAGTGACTAGAGAGATGGGAGAAATATTATCGAAATAGAATTGATAAAGACTTGGCAATTAATTCATCACAGGAGGGTAAGGTAGAGGAGAGAGTTAAGGATGGCAGAGGTTATGAATTTAAGTGACTGTGAAAATGCTGCTGACCTCAACAGAAACAGGAAAATTTAAAGGAAGGGCAGGTTTAGGAATAAAGATAATGAGTTTTGCTTTGTTCTTTATTGAGTTTAATATACCCATGGCACATCCAAATAGAGATGTCCAACAGGTAGCATGTGGGACTTGGGCTAAGAAATCTGATTGGCTATACAGACCTGAGAGTTAACTATGTAGAGATGATAACCAGACTCACGGGTGTTGGTGATATCACAAAGGCAGAGAGTATAGAATCAGAAGTAGAGAGGCCTCAAGGGGAATAATCACACTTAGAGGGTAAGAGATAAGATAAAAAAATCAGGAAAGGATAATGAACCAGATCAGTTAGATAAGCATGAGGAGAATTCCACTCAATATGTACCTACAAGCAGTTGAGAGACTAAACAATTACTGGGCTCAAAAATCCCAAATGGCAGATGGAGAAGTGAAGGTTGCAGATGACTTTTTGCTTCCCACCAATCACGATCTCTGAATGCCAAAAAGAAGAACAAATTTTTAACATATCGGAGATGGGAGTTTTCCTTTACAAAAAGGGAAATCTAGAATGTCAGCTTTGGACCTAGGAAGGCGCCCCAATATTTGGAACTGCTACACCATTTCCCCAACCTGGATAAAGATTTATAAGCCTGTATCATCTTATTTCCACCTCCTGACTATAAGAATATCATTTGATAAATCTCCATAGGACATGTAAGTGTTATTGTTTCCTTTCCCCTTCCTAGGGTTACTAAATCATTTGGAGAGGCAAATGAAGCAATTGAAATGGGTAGGAGAAACAAATCAAGACCCCACATTTTAAAATTCCTTTAAATTTCAGGAGCCCACATTCCAGTTGCTGCAGTGAGGAGAGGACTATTTCTTATCTTTGTGACCAGCATCTTAACATAGTGCCTTGTATAAATCAGGTGTTTTGATGAGGCTGCTAGGTGGTGCAATGCCAGGTCCAGAGTCTGGAAAACTCAACTTTGTGGGTTCAAATCCACCTTCAGACACTTACTTAGCTGTGTAACCCTTGGGCAAGACCTTGTTTACTTCAGTTCCCTCATCTGTTGAAGTATCTTTGCCAAGAAAATCTCAAGTGGGATTGTGAAGAGTTGGACACAACTGAACCAAAAAAAGCTTGATAAATTGAATAGAGATAGTAGAAGATAAGAAGCAGAACCTTCTAGTTGTCAGGTATTGATTCAGGTCTGGAGCTCAGACCTAGAGCTATGGGACTGAGGATCATCCAGAAAGTTAATAGCTAAAGCCATGAAGGTGGATAAAATCTCCTAATGTAGAGGGATGAGAGAAAAGAGTTAGAGTTTCCCCAGCTGCCACTGAGCATATGTAGAACCAATAAAGAGAATAGAAAGAAAAGATAAAGAGCCAGAAAAATGATGGTGACACGTGAAGCCAACTTGGGATACCTCTGGGCAATCTGGGAGAAGGAAATTGGGGGTTGCAGTGAACAAGTCATAAAATGGAAAATTCCCTGTTCATATATAGTTCTATAATCATAATTACCAAGTTTGGCCTTCAAGAAAAGATTAGGAAATTGCACTTCTGATCCTTCTTTATGGAGGTTAAGGCTTGTATTATTCCACTATGTAGAATTCTGCATGTATTGTTCTTAGGTGATGTGTTGGCTAGTTTAGTGGCACAGTTTTTTAAATTCTCTTTTATATTCTTTTAAAAGGAATTGCTCCCTGGGTTGGAGGAGGAATATATTGGAAGATAAAGATGATATAAAATTTAAAAATAGTTATAAAAAGTTTAAAAAAATAAAAGTCATATAAAGAATTCAGAAAAACCTAAGAAGACTTGTATAAACTGATGCAGAATGAAAAAACTGAACCATGAACACACCTACAACAAAGAAATAAAACTGAACTCTCAAGTAACTGAAAAACAAGTAACAGACCCCAAGAACAGATTATGAAATAAAATCTACCTCTTGTAATGGAAATGCAGATTTAAAGATCTTCCCTGCCCCTAGGTTAAGTGTGCCTGGAGCCTATGGTGGGAGACTTGTTTTTCAGGAACACCCACACCTTGATACTTTGTGATTGGGCAGTGGGTCAAGAAGGTTGTTACATTCTCTGAGCCAAGAGAAGGCTATATAAACCCTGATGGGAGGCTTTGCTTTGGGGCTCACTTTGAGAAGTATTGTGTGATTTGACCAGATGAGACTCTGGGAAGCCATTGAGAGCTCAGATGTTGATGCTTCCCTCTCTGGTAACCGTGATTTGGTATTGATGTAATGTTGGGACAATTTGGAAGCCTGTCTGATCTGTCTGTTTCTCTGTTTTAAAACTACTGTCTGTATACTCTGAAGTTCGGGGTGCTGACCTTTTTCCCCTGAACTAGGTAAATGATATATGTTTGTTTGATTAAAGTAAGCTTGTTAACCAATTTTGAGTTGCTTTCCTTTTGAAAAGCAGATTTAAGAACCTGTGTTGGCAGCCACCCTGGAGATGTTGGAGTGCTTGCTGCTACACCTCTCTACTTTTGACAGTGAGGTGGGAGATTAGTAGGACAGTCTCCAACTAAAGTCCCAACTAAAATCTCATCTCCTACAGGAAGTCTTCTCCAAACCCTCTTAATTCCAGACCCTTCCCTCTGTTAACTATTTCTTATTTTTCTGGTATAGAACTTGTCTTGTATAGATTTACTTGCAGGTTGTTTTTTTCAATAGACTGTAAACTCCCTTAGGGGAGGGATTTGTCTTTTACCTCTTTTTGTATCCCCAGTACCAAGCACAGGGTCTTTTGTGTAGTAGGTGCAAAATTAATGTTTATTGAATGTAGCATATTAGTCTGACTCAGTCACAGTATTGATTGTTTTTGCTTAATTGCTTTCCTTTGATGCAGGGAAAGATTGAGTTCTAGGGAGAAGAGATGGTTAGAGAAGGGAAGGGTTTATTTGGAAATGGCAGTCATAAAAACAAAAAGGCATCAATACAAGGGTTTGTTTTGTTTCAAGGAAGTTCATAGTATTACCTGAATCCTTCTCTAAAATTGTCAGGCTGGCCTTCATGATGGGTGTAGGAAGAAGGGAAACACCTCAGCCAAGAGAACCTCTCCCTTTTTCAGGTCACTGCTACTGGGAAGTTACCTCTAATATTAAATATTATAAGAAGTAGAGAAGAGAGAAGATTGCTTTGGAAGGCCATAAGCCAATGACAGGAGAGCGTACCTTGGAAAAACAGGGCTAAATCACTGGTCAAAGTAAACACAAAATAAGATATCAAGGAAGAAACATTAAAAAAAAAAAGGTTTTATTCCATATTCCATACTGAGTAGGCTGGAAAGTACAATCATAACATGACTTTCAGAAAGGCATTCTCTACCAACACAGGGTGTCTGCAGTGTGTGTTGTTTTAGAAAACAGACATGTGGTAAACTGAATTTTTGTAAATTGAATCATCAAAGGGCAAACTGAAGAGCCCTGTAATGAAAATAGCCATGCCCTGATTGATCTTTTTTTAAGTGTAAGAATCATATACCTCTACTGGACAGGAAGAGAAGTTCAATAGTTAATTTCCCACTGTTCCTTGTCATGGTCAGAAAGTGGGCACGATAGAACATAAAGAAATAGGATTGTTGTCGTTGTTCAGTCATCTTTCAGTAGTGCCCAACTCTATGTGACCTCCTTTGGGGTTTTCTTAACAAAGATATTGGAATGGTTTTGCCATTTCTTTCTCCAGCTCATTTCACAGATGAGGAAACGGAGGCGAAGTGACTAGCCCAGGGTTACACAACTAGGATGTGTCTGACATCAGATTTAAACTCAAGAAGAGTCTCCCTGACTTCTGGCCCAACGCTCTATCCACTGTGAAACAGGATTATAACATTCTTATGAAAGTTAGTTGACACAACCTTTGATCTAGTCACTAAAAATGCCCAGGAGAGTATACATCTCCCTTCTTTATCTTCTTAACAGTGTTCGCGGCAGATTCACAGGCCAATAAATACAGAGCATTTTCAAGATTGCACAACAGCAAAGCGTTGTCACCCTGCTTGTCCAGATGCCAACTAGAGTAAAAGGGATGCATGGGGGAGGGCAAGGAAGAAATGCACCATTCCACTCTGACTTCCTATGCAGCACTGTAATGTTAAAATAATCATTATGTTAATGGACATTTACCTAGGGGATAGAGGCTGGACCTGTGATTTATTTCAGAAGTATAATATACTTCTCCCTCAATGGAGGTCAGTGCCTTCTCTTCAATGTAGTCTTAGTTACCCAGAGTATCAAGAGATTAAGTGATAACATGTATCAGATGTGGCCAATGAACCCAGATTTTCCTGGCTCTGAAGGAAGCCAGCTCTCTATCCACTTTGCCAAGATGGCATTCAAGGATATTAACATAGTACTTTAAAGTCTGCCAACCATTTGCTGTCTTTGAAAATCCAGTAAAATATAAATCATTATGAAAGTTCAAATTCTAAATATGTTTTCATAAAAGACAATTTTAGGCACTACCTGTCTAGTCATTCCTTTGTTCAGTCACTCAACACTCATTTATTTGCACATTAGTAGTATTGTAAAGAAGAACTAGATCCAAAGGAAAAACCATGAGAAAGAAAAATAGAGAAAAAAGAAAAATGAAAAATAGTCTGCTTCAATCTGCATTCAGACTCCATAATTCTTTCTCTGGATGTGGATAGCATTTTCCATCACTGAGTCTTTTGGAATTTTCTTAGATCATTACATTGCTGAAAAGAGCTAAGTCTATCAAAGTTGGTCGTTCAATAATGTTGATATTACTGTGTACAGTGTTTTGCTGGTTCTGCTCATTTCACTCATCATCAATTCATGAAAGTCTTTCCAGGTTTTTCTGAAGTCCACCTGTTCATCATTCATATACCACAACTTGTTCAGCCATTCCCCAATTGATGGGCATCCCCTCAGTTTCCAATTCTTGGCCACCACAAAAAGTGGCTGTTGTGGGTCCTTTTCCCATTTTTATGATCTCTTTGGGATACAGTCCTAGAAGTGGTATTGCTGGATTAAAGGGTATGTACAGTTTTATAGCCCTTTGGGCATAGTTCCAAATTGTTCTCCAGAATGGTTGGATCAATTCACAACTTCGCCAATAATGCATCAGTGTTCCAATTTTCCCACATCTTCTCTAAGCTTTATCATTTTTCTCAACAGGTATTTATTAAATGCCTACTCTGTGCAAAGCACTGAGCCAAGTGATAAGATAGAAAATTCTGGAAAGTCAGATCACACTGGCCCTATCGGACCTTAGAGTCTAGGAGGGTGACCATTATCAATCAATAATCATGATAATTCAATTTACATAGTGCATTACAGGTTTGTACAGCACTTTCCACCATATCATTTCATCTTTTGTAATAACTTTGTCCTGGGTGCAGATCTGATTATATCAGTATAGGGCCATTTGGAGGTACTCTCTTCAATGGATATCAGCAACTCAGTAATTTATCATCTTAGAGTTGCTCAGGGTTCATCCTTCATTTGGAAGAGGACAAATGACAACACAGGCTTGCCTGAAGTACTGAGTGGTCCTGGGGGTATGATTCAGAAGCCTGACTTGAAACCAGATCTTCCTAACTCTAAGGCCAGTCACTATGATGATACATTTCAAAATCCCCATTTTATAGATAAGGAAATTGAGGTTCAGAGGTTGACTGATAAGCCTAAAGTCATGCCATTTGTATCAGGGATGAGAAACTGACCCAAAATTCAGCTTACCTAAGTGCAGGTAGAAGGCCATTACAAATTAGAGGGATCAAGGAAAGAATCTGTGGAGACAGCATTTGCTATTCATACAATAAAAGTTCTAATAACACAAACTGATGAAATTTGGCTAAATATTTTAATTCATAGTAGGGCTCCATTATATAATGAATCCTAAACTTAAACCTTTTTAGTGAGGCCTCTACTTTATGCTACTTATTCTGTAGGAATAATGAATACCATGTCAGAATTATCACAAATTCTTCATAAGTCTCAAATAACTGAGTTTAACTAACTAAATAAAGAACCATTTCTGCTATGGTTTAAAAAAAAAACCCAACAACCCAGTTCTTTAACTAGTTTACTATGTCCTACAACAATGGGTGGTGGAAAAGAACACTGGATTAAGATGGGGGGAATAAAAAATTAACATTTATAAAACTGCCTAATATGTGCTGGGTTCTGTGCTAAGCACTTTTCAAATAATATCTCATTTGAACTATGCCCAAAGGGCTAGAAAACCATGCAGACCCTTTGACCTAGCAATACCACTACTAGATCTGTATCTGTATCTTATCCCAGACTTCTCAACCCATAAATGCCAAAGATAAAGTAAAAGGTCAGTGTGGAACTCTGTTGGAACAGGGGGACAGAAGAGTGTGGTTCAACCCCTGCCCTCAGGGAGAGAGGTGGCAGATGCACAGTGGCTGCTGCAGCTGCTGTCTCATGGCTGCTTGCAGAGCTCCTGGCCTGCAGATTGTAGGGGGACCAAGAGACCATTCAGAAGGGAATTACTTTGCTTTAATCTGCTTGGATCTGGATCACGGTCTTGGGTGGTGGTCCTGTGGTGTGAGGCCAGGGTGCCAGAGCTTGTGGGGTCTATAGAGAGGGCGCCCCCCCTAATAGCTCTGGCAGCTGTGAAAACCACAGCAATTTGGGACAAAACTCTCCATTCCGTAAGTAGAATTCTACCACGGCAAAGAGCTCAAAAGTCAAGTAATTGGCTGGCAATATGAGCAAGCAGAGGAAACACAAACAGACCATAGAATCCTTTTCTGGGGACAAAAAGGATCAAAGCGTGGAATGGGAGGAAGACAATGAAGTCAGAACTCCTGAATCAAAAGCTGCCAAGAAATTGGGGCGGCTAGGTGGCGCAGTGAGTAAGAGCGCCGGCCTCGGAGTTGGGATGACCCGAGATTGAATCCGGCCTCAGAAAATGAGCACCCACACATAAATAATGACTAGCCATATAACCTTGAGCAAGTTACTTAACCCCAATTGCTTTAAAAAAAAAAAAAAGCTGCCAAGAAAAATATGAACTGGTTAAAGGCCATGGAGGAGCTCAAGATGGATTTTGAAAATCAAGTAAGAGAAATGGAGGAGAAATTGGGAAGAGAAATGAGAATGATAGTGAAGTGGCAGTTGGGTTCCCTGACCGGGAATTCTATGTAGGGGCATCATTATTAGCCCTTCCCCCAGCCTCTCCTGCTTAGAATTCATATAAATCTTCCTATGTTGTAAAACTGTCAAATCTGCTAGTAACTATCACTATAGGCAAGATCATTCAACCTGAGAAAAGAATTTGTTTTAGTAACCTAAATTTCTAAAAAGTTGCAAAAGATTAGAAGGATTTTAATCAATTGGCTTTTAGATTTTAGAAGGAAAGATGGTAAATGGAATTCCTTATATTTGTGAGATTTGATAAATCTTTATTGCTCCATCAGGATAAAAATAATTAACCGGCTCTAAACTGTGATTGGTGAGGCTTGTTGTTTAAGTTTTACCTTAAAGGCCCTGCTTTTTTTCCCTTCTATAGCAGGTTTCTATGATCAGAGCAAGTAGTCAGTAAAAGATGAGCTCTAATATTATTTTCATCTAGAATTGGAACATGTCCAGAAAGTTATGCAAATTGTTTAAGATCATTTTAAAAGTTTTAAATTAATTTTCTTCATAAAAGTTTAGTGATCATTTATAAATCTTCAAACTGTTTTAAAAGAAGGGAAAATACTTTTAGAAGAAATTTTTAAATCAGAGTGAATATAGACCCAACTCCCTAAGAAATAGAGACAGATCTACTCAAATGATTTTGAGTCCCAACTGTTTCCGGGGTGGGGCGGGGGGTGGGGGGTGGAATGATCAGGTGCTTGGAATAATGGGGTATTTGGGTGCCTGATATTTAGTTTAATCAGAGATATTTTAGTCAAGAGAAAAGAAAGATACCATTTTTAACACCAGATAACACTTCACCCTTCACCTGCCTTGTAACTAAGATGTAACTAAAACAAAGAACTGCCCCTTTAGCTCACAGCCCCCTCAGCTCGCAGCCCCCTCTTAGTTTACATCCCTATGTAGCAACAGTTGCCTTGCTGATCACTGTTTGTTTCAGGAAGTACTTTTTACTGTATAAAAGCTTGCCGGACAGACTCCTCAGGGCTGCCTCCCCTCTTGGGGACAGCCACCAGCTAATAAAAGCACTCCCCAAAATATTAATCGGCTATGCCGTCCTGTATCTGTGTTAAATGTCCATTACGATGCAAGAAAATCATGAAAAGCAAGTCAACAGCCTGCTAAAGGAGACTCAAAAAAAACACTGAAGAAAATAACTTAAAAAATAGACTAACTCAAATGACAAAAGAGGCCCAAAAAGCCAACGAGGAGAAGAATGCCTTAAAAAGCTAAATTTGCCATATGGAAAAGGAATTTCAAAAACTCATTGAAGAGAATAATTCCTTCAAAATTAGACTGGAGCAATTGGAAGCTAATGACTTTATGAGAAATCGAGATACTATAAAACAAATACAAACAAATGAAAAAATAGAAGGTAATGTGAAATATCTCACTGAAAAAAACCACTGACCTGGAAAATAGATCCAGGAGAGATAATTTAAAAATCACTACTGGAGTCAGAAGGACCTGAGTTCGGACCCAGCCTCAGACACTTAACGCACATACAAACAAAAACCTAGCCGTGTGACCTTGGGCAAGTTACTTAACCCCAACTGCCCTCCAAAAAAGCAAAAAAAAAAAAAAAAAATCACTGGACTACCTGAAAGCCATGATCACAAAAAGAACCTAGACACTATCTTTCAAGAAATTCTCAAGCAAAATTGCCCTGATATTCTAGAACCAGAGGGCAAAATAGAAATTGAAAGAATTCACTGATCATCTCTTGAAAAGGATGCCAAAAAGAAAATGCTCAGGAGTATTATGGCCAAATTCCAGAGTTCCCAGGTCAAGGAGAAAATACTGCAAGCAGTCAGGAAGAAATAATTTGAGTATTGTGGAAACACAATCAGGATAACACAAGATCTAGCAGCTACTACATTAAGGGATTGAATGGGTTGGAATATGATATTCCAGAGGTCAAAGGAGCTAGGACTAAAACCAAGAATCACCTACCCAGCAAAACTGAATATAATGTTTCAGGGGAAAATATGGTCATTCAATGAAATAGAGGACTTTCAAGAATTCTTGATGAAAAAACCAGAGCTGAACAGAAAATATGACTTTCAACTACAAGAAGCAAGATAGGAATGAGAAGGTAAACAGGAAAAAGAAATAAGGAACTTACTAAAGTTGAGCTATTTACATTCCTACATGGAAAAACAATAATTGTAACTCATAAGACTTTTCTCAGTACAAGGAGAGTTGAAGGCAATATATATGTATACATACATATATATGTATGTATAAGAGGGTATATGTGTATATAAACATATATGTGAGTGTGGGCATATGTATGTACATGTATACAGAGAGGGCACAGGATGAGTTGAATATGAAGGGATGATATCTAAAAAGTAAAATTAAGAGGTGAGAGAGAAATTTATTGGGAGAAGGGAAAAAGGGAGAGATAAATCAGGGTAAATTATCTCATATAAAAGAGGCAAGAGAAATCTGTTACAATGGAAGGTAAGAGCAGGAAGGTGAAAGGGAATGGGGCAACCTTACTCTCATTGAATTTGCCTTAAGGAGGGAATAACCTACACACCCAATTGGGTATCTTACCCTACAGGAAAGTAGGAGGGAAGGGGACAAGAAGGGGGATGATAGAAGGGAGGGCAGATTGGGGGAGAGGGTAGTTAGAAGCAAACACTTTTGAAAAGGCATAGGGTCAAAGGAGAAAATAGAATAATTGGGGGTGGAAAAGGATGGAGGGAAATATAGTCAGTCTTTCACAATATAACTACTATGGAAATATTTTGTGTAACTACACACGTACAACCTATACTGAATTGCTTATCTTCCCAGTGGAGGTAGGTGAGGAGGGAAGAAGGGAAAAAATCTGCACCTCAAAGTTTTAAAAACAAATGTTTAAAAAAAAATTTTTTTACAGACAACTGAGAAATAAGATATATAGGCACTGGTGTATAGAAATCCATCTTGCCCTACTAGAAAGTTAGGGAGGTGATGGGGAAGATATAAGAGAGAACAGATTGGGGTAAGAGGTATTCAGTAGGCTTGCTATTTTGGGGTGGGGGTAGGGGAAAGATAGGGAGAAAAATCTGTAACTCAAAATCTGGTGGAAATGAATGTTGAAAAGTAAAAATAGATTGAAAAACAAAAAAAGAAATTGAGGGGATGCCTTTTAACTTAGGAACTGCTGAAAATAAGTTGTGTTATGTGATTACGATGGAGTACTATTATACTATAAGAAATGATGACAGGATTCTCTCAGAAAAACCTGGAAAGACTTGCACAGGCTGATGCAAAGTGAAATGTACTACATTCAAAGTAACAGCAATATTGTAAGATGACCAGCTGTGAATCTTGCTATTCTCAGCAATACAATGATCCAAGACAACTCTGAAGGACTTATGTTGAAAAATGCTATCCATTCCCAGAGAAAGAACTGATGAAGTCTGAGCCTGAAGCATCCTTTTTTTACTTTATTTTTCTTGGGTTTTTGCCTATGGTTTTCTTTCACAACATGACTAAAATGGGTATGTTTTGCCTGACTACACATGTATAACCTATATTGAATTGTTTGCCTTCTTAATGAGGGGGACCTGGGGAGGGAAAAAGCAAGAAAATTTAGAACTCAAAGTTTTAAAAATGAATGTTAACAACTATTTTTACACGTAACTAGGAAAAAATAAAATACTAAATTTTAAAAAAATTATCTCATTTGAGTCTCACAACAATCTTTCACATTTGGATCTATTATTATCTCCATTTTACGGTTGAAGAAACTGAGGCAAACAGAGGCAAAGTGACTTGCCCAGGTCCCACAGTTAGTTAAGTGTGTGAGGCCAAATTTGAACTCAGGTCTTGCTCACTCCACTATCCCAGCTGCCTAGGAAAGCATTTGGATCCTGACTCTCTCTCCCTTTAATTAGATGTTTGTTACTCTCGATGCCACTTAAACACTCTGAAGCCTAATTCCTTCACTTGAAAATGGAAATAATGGCATTTCCAATTCCTACCACATTATGTCATGAGGATATTAAATCAGCTTATTTAATTGATCATAATAAATTACAGGAGTTCTTTGTAACCAATACAGCACTACATAAATGTAGGTTCTTATTACTGGTTTCAACTGATTTCATTAAAATGTAGAATGTTAGAGCAGTAAGAGACCCTAGATATCATGTATAGATGGAAAAAACAAACCAATCAACCTAGGGTTGAAACCAGAGAAAAGGATTGGCCTATCTTATAAGTAGCAGTCAGGACAAGAATTCAGGTCTCCTGATTCCTAGGTCAAACATTCTTTCTTCAGTTTTCGGATTTCCTTCTAATCTTGGCTGCTTTGGTTTTGTTTGTACAAAACTCTTTTTAATTTAATGTAATAAAAATTATCCATTTTATATCTTGTAATGCCCTATCTCTTGTCTGGTCCTAAATTCTTCCCTTAACTATAGATCTGATAAGACAAACTATTCTCTGCTCTCTGAAAGTGTTTACTGGTTCCTCATCCTCCTGCTGTCTCTTAAACAAAGACGTTGCTCAAAGTTTTAGCCTCTTCTCTCTCTAGACTCTTTCCCTTGTGGATCCCATCCATTCCCATAGCTATGCAAGTCTCTTCAATTTTCATGGTATCTTCCCTCATATATAAAATGAAGGTGTTGTCCTGTATGATCTCTATGCTATTCTAGCTCTACAGCCCTATCTTAAGAGCAGGGTCCAGGACTCTTGTATCCCCAATGCCTTTGTATATGTACTTTTCAAGTACTCAAATGAATCTGTCTCATAAATTAGGGAATCCCAAGGATTCAGATCACAACCTGGCAATGGCTGCCCATTCTTGTTCATGTGCTCCCCTATATTCACCTCAAAAGGTCTACCTGGTGGCCTTCCACATTTTCTCTTGACATTGATTTCAAGGGTGCCAGTAAAGAAAACTAGCTGACCACTTGGGATTCCTCCTTCTTATCACCTGATCAATCATCTTTTTCTATCATACAGTTCCTTGACGACCTTAGCTATTGTTACAGCCTGCTCTCATCCACATGCGCCTTTTCATTGCCCTCCTTATGGTAATCATTTAAAATCCTTCTGCTGTTCAAGAGAAGCAGCTTTATTTCATGTCTCACTTTCATACAGTAGCTTTGTACATGTAGACACTTTAAGGGACAGGGGAGGAGATTTAGGGGGGGAAAATGCATTTATATAGCACCTACTATATACCAGGCACTGTGCTGAGGATTTTTTCTTTGTTTTTACAAATATTATCTCATCTGATCTTCATAAAGATTTTCATTTGTCATTACCTTGTGAGGTAGGTGCTATTTCCATCCCCATTTTACAGCTGAGAAAGTGACTTGCCCAGGGTCACATAGCTAGGTCTGAGGCTGGATTTGAATTCATGTTTTCCTAATTCCAGGTTCAGTACACTATCCATTAGACCACCAGCTGCCTCTGATAACCTTTAAACAAATGTTTAGTGAAGCGATTATGATTAAGTGAGAAACATATCAATTCAGAACTCTAAAGTGTTGTTTTGGAATCATGGCTCCACCATTTGGAATCCAGGTTCTTCTCTTGCAAGATAAGGGCATACTATTAGATCACCTCTAAGATCATAGGATTATTCATTTAGAACTCAAAGGTACCTTAAAGGTCATTCAGAGACATCAATCTCAAATAGAAGTGGGGTCACTAAACAATACATAAGGATACCTTAAGATGAATAATTGATTTAGGAAAATCCACATTACCATTATCTTTCATTGTATTTTTATTTCCATAAATATTTCCCAATTACATTTTAACCTGATTTCTTTAACACTTAAGAGTGTTGCAAGTCAGGTCTGTGTTTAATGCCTGGGTTAGGAGTTGTCAATTCCCCTCATTTTACAGGTGAGAAAGTGTAGGCTCAGGGGAGTTAAGTGACCTGCCCAAGGTCACATAGATAAAAGCAGCACTGAGATCTGAATCCAAAACTTATTTTAAATGAAGTATTATTTCCATTGAACGAGCTTCCCTTCCAGCTCTAAATCCCTCCAACCTCCATGAAGACTCCATGAAGTCTAACACAGAGATATGTGTAGGATGGCATTAAATCGTCAAAGAATTACTTATTACGGCTTCCTTCCTTCAACAGGTACAGTCCTAAGTCCTGGGGACACAAAAGGCAGAAGACAGTCCCTGCCCTCAACACGCTCACATTCTAAGGAGGGAGACAAGACGCTCCGATGCACGTACAAGATACAGACAAAGTAAATGGGAAGTAATCTGGGAGGGAGGGCCCTAGCATTGGGGGAGATCTGGAAAGGCTTCTGGCAGAACGTGTTACTAGGCCTGAGTCACGGAGGAATGGAGGAGATCCAAGTGAGAAGGGAGAGTTCATACTTTTGGGTACCCAGAAAATTCACAGCACCATTCATTAAAAAAAAAAAAAAAGTCCCAGGGCGAGAGCAGGGCATCAGACGACCCCAGGTTTTCACCTAGGGATCTCAGGCTCTCTTCCATCTGAGAAAGGTCAGTTTCACCCCCGACTTCCGGGAACGCCTTTGTCCTCGGACTTCCGGGTGCGGCGGAGGGGGGGAGAGGAAGTCGGACAGGGTTCCAAGGCGCAGGCGCGGGGTCTCTATCTCTTGCCCTGGTCCCTTTCCCGCCCTCAACCCTGTCTCCTCACCCACCTGTCCTAAGGTTCCCACAGTCGTAGCCTTCCGCGGTGGGGGTAGATGTATGGGGGGGGAGAGAAAAGAGAGCACTTTCCCCGCGTGGACGAAAGTACATCACGTGACAGGAGCGAAACCTTCAGAGGCAGGAGGCAGGATGACGCTAGGTCCCGGCCTGCGTGGCGGAGGCGAGAGGCGGTGCCGCCCTTTTCTCCCACGTTCCGCCCACAGCCCAGCTTCCCCTCCTGGAGCGAACTAGCGGTGGCCCAGCCTTCTCCCCGCCCTCCTTCTCCTCCTCGGGGGCGGGGAGAGCTTCAGTCTCGCTCGGCCGAGGCCCTCTCAGGCCCCCTGGGCGCAGGGCCGCGGTCACGTGCCAAAGGCGAGGGCGGGCGCGGGGCGGTGCTGCCTGTCTGGTGCCCTGGTCTGGGCCCGAGACTCTAGAGCCCTAGAAGGGAGTGAACCAGCTGCGAGAGCGGTGGATGTCTGATCGCCATCACCTTCTGACCCATCACTGCCCTTACCATGAACCCAGACTTGCGCAGGGAGCGGGACTCTGCCAGCTTTGATGCGGAGAAACTCACTTACATCCTGGATGGAAGTCCCGAGAGGACCCGGCGCCGCCGGGAGATCGGTGAGAGGGCTGGGTGGGAGCCGGGGGGAGGTCAGCCCCCGTGCTGCTCGGGAGTTGTAGGCAGCCCTTCTGCGCCTCCTGCCTTCCTTGTCAGCCAAAACCCCCTCCCCTGCTAGGAGCGCCCCACCTGCACTCCGGTGCCCGTCCTCAGCTGCTTGTCCGGACATAGTGTCTGGATGTTGTCTCCCTCATTAAGTCGGAACCTTTTTAAGAAACTGTCACTGGGCTTCCTTTTTTATTCCCTTAGTTTAGCATTTAGAAACGCCTCTTACTCCATCTCCCGGATTTCTGAATTCTGTGTCTCCCCCTTTCCCTCCACAATTCAGAAAACATGATTCTGAATGATCCGGATTTCAAGCACGGAGACTTGAATTTCCTGACCCGGAGCGAGCAGTATGATATGGCTGTCAAAAAGAGTGCCATGATGGTGAAGAAGATGCGAGACTTCGGCATTGCCGATCCCGAGGAGATCATGTGGTTTAAGAAGTAAGTGCTGGAGCCGCAGCCCTCTGAGAGCTTTACCTGCTCTTGGAATCTGTGTGTCGGGGTGAGTCCGCTCCTAGGGCTGCGCTGTTCTGGTTCTTAATCGCTCCTGCACTACTGAAAGCATGAAATCAGATTTGTAGGATTAAAAAGGAAGCCAGTTCTAGTGAAATAATTATCAGAATGTTTCCTGAAAAATTCACAGACACCGGGTTAAAACCCTGTTCTGTATAGATTAATGTTAGGTAATATTAAAAAGTATCCCGGAATCTGCTGTGTCACTTTAAGTGATGGATAGAACTAAGGCCAAAACTAAAGTAGTTACTTCCTAACTTTGCATTATATTATTCTTCAGAGGCATAATAATTATTAGAGGCATTGTGGAACAACTGGAGTTAGAGGCCTAAGTTCAAATCCTGCCTCTCACACTCACTTATCTTAGACAAATCATGTAATATCTAGGGGCCTTATCTTCCTCATTTTTTTTTTGCTTTTTTTTGAAGGGCCATTGTGGTTAAGTGACTTGCCCAAGGTCACATGGCTAGTAAGTGTTAAGTGTTTGAGGTCAGATTTGAACTCAGGTCCTCCTGACTCCAGGGCCAGTGTTATAGCCACCCTTATCTTCCCCATCTTTAAGGAAAAATAGATTACATTATGAATTCTGTGGATCTGTCTAACTTACTTTAGCATGGAAACATTTTGGAGAATTGTCGATTGATAGAGATTTTTCAATTCTTACTTTCAGGTATCTGCTATTTAAAGGTATACTTTGGTCACAACTTGTTTTTTAGATATTTTAACCCCTGAAAACGCCTTGAAAATTTGGGGGGATTTCTTGTAGTGAGCCCAGAAACATCTCATGGTAGCAAGAACATTCTTGAGAACTGAAATGTGAAGTTTTTATTTTGTCTTGGTGCAGGGTATGGCATAAGCCTTTTAATAAATTCCTCTTGTCAAAAATCATGAAAAAAGTGTGTTGATGGGTAGACCAATAACTGATATGCTTAAGTAGAATTGATGGAGTGTGCTAAGACTTGAACACTATTGGGGCGGCTAGGTGGCACAGTGAGTAAGAGCACTGGCCTGGAATCGGGGGGACCTGGGATCAGTTCCCCTCAGAAAATGAGCACCCACAGATAAATAAATAACTAGCCGTGTAACCTTGAGCAAGTTACTTAACCCCAATTGCTTAAAAAAAAAAATAAAAGAATTGAACACTATTACAGTTGGTGGTTATTTAAGTGGAATTCATTTTCTATGTAGACGCTAAACAAAATCTGATTTGCTGATAGATTCCAAACATATACTTTGTTATTAGAACCCCTTTTTTTGTTTGGTTTGTGTGTGTGTGTGTGTGTGTTGTTGTTGTTGTTGTTGTTGTTGAAAAAATAAAGCAGATTTGTTTTCTGATTAGCTCTGGATAAAGTGCTCTGCCTTAATGTGATGGTTTATAGTTTATAAGTATCTCATACTCAATAAATTTTCCCTTTCATACCAGTAAATATTTTTGAACAATCAAAATTTTTGAATTTTTGAACAATCAAAGCAATCAAGTTATTTATGCCCTAGACAATCCATTTTTTTAAAAAATGATAGAAAATATAAAGTATATTTAAGTTCTCCTTTTTGTAGTAACATATTGGTTAGTTACTTTAAGATGTCATTGTACCTCTTTATTTTTTACATCTTTTGTTAATTAAAATAGTTCCTGTGGCCTAGCAAAGACCATGAGAGACAGGACTGATAGCTGAAAAACCTTCTCTGGAAGTGAAGTGGAGAACCTATGAAATTACAGAAATTTAGAGTTGTTAGAGACCATGGAGATCATTTTACTCAACTCTCTTATTTGACAAGTAGGAAAACAGACTGAGAAAGATCAAGTGACTTAGCCCAAATCAAACAACTTCATGCTGTATCTAGGATGACAAATCAAAGTCACATAAAGTTTATGACACAGGAGCATGCATAAAGCATAGTCCATGTATGCCAGACATACCCTCAGGTGACCGTTCTGATTTTCCCCCTGAAAGACCAGCAGCAAAGCTCCACCTACAATATGCCTGCATACCCAGGTACCCCTTGACCTCTATTCAGTGCATAGGTACATATGGCAGATGTGCTTATGAGTGTTCTTTCTACTACATCATACTCAACCTTGAAGACATTCTAAAGAAGCCATCATAACAATTCTGATAATGTCAAACTTTCCTCCCAGCAGAAAACATTTAAGTTTAAATAGTAAAATCTTAAGCATTTTATATATCCCTTTGGTAGGATTTAAGGGGAAAAATATATATATATATTGAAATCCTTTCATTTACATCTAGTTTGATATATGTCAAAAATCATATGCTTCTTTAAAACCTTTCAGGCATTAAAAGTCAGAAAATTAAAAATAAAATAGGAATTTAGCAGTTTAATCACAAATATACTTCATAGGTTTTCTTTGGGTTATATTATAGCTTTATCAGATGGCATATTAAAGTGAAATAATTTCTAATTTAGAAGTGATTTGAAGTTCTAGTAAACTAATTTTCCATTAAAAATAAATCTTGTGTTATTTATAATGTGATGTGTTTTCACATTGTACAAAATATAGTACTTTGACCTTCTGAAAGAGGTTTCTAAATCTATCCAGGGATCTTTTCACTATTACTGAAATTTGAACTTTTCTAGATAATCCAACTTGGAATACTACTCACATACTTTTAAATACTCCTTTTATTTTGATAATTTGTGTGCCTTATGGCTATGGAAATATTGAAGAATATCTAGATGTGAACTAGTAAGTTACATTTTAGCTTTGAGTCATTTGTGATGGTAAATTTTATAAAATATTATCAATTCCCTGTTTATCAGGTGACATTTTAAAATGACAAATCAGATATTTCTAGAGAGCCTGACTTGTATTTTTTTTAAGTGAAATATGGGGTATCCAAACAGTCATGATAGATATTCATTCCTTGTAATTGTGAATATAATATATAACCAAACTCAAGTGAAGTCATAATGAAATAGAACAAAGTCCTCCATTTGGTAGGAAATGTCATTTTTCCGGTGTATCATGTTTCACTTTAAATATTAAAAGATGTTTTTAAAAAATCATCTTGGTGGTTTTTATCAGGGACTTGATCTTCAATTATATTAGAGGAGATTGGAAATAAGAAGTTTTTCCTAGTAATAATTCCATTCTTGAAGGATGTTGGACAAGTCAACTGCTGGTATTCTTTGTGTATTAATTTTTCTGCATACAATGAGAATATTCTGCTTTATAAGAATATTATATCTGCAGTGTGAATATTTGTAAAATATTTTTAAATGGTCATGTTGAAGAATAAGGGCTTTTTGAACTATCACTTGACAAAATAGACTTTATCGTGTAGGGAACATTAGAAAAACAATTTCATTTTTTCCTATAAAATTTTCTGCTATGTAAAGAAAATGCACTCCCTAAAATTAAGTTTTCTAGTTTGATATATTTAAACTTATGTGATTGTGATTTTCATTTTTCCTCTTTAAGTATAACTTGAATTTGTTTAATTTTAGAGTAGAGTAGTAGTTGAGAAGTACCCGTGGTTCTCTGTTCCTTATATTAGGATTTTGAATAGGTAGCTGTTTTCATTTTAGATGTCCTGTATTTTTACTACGTTGTAGATGCCTTATTCATTGTCATTATGTCACCATCAATTCTAAGAATCCCAAAGGAATTATTTAACTACTTTGTTCCTTCATGGAGAACTGTGATCAGCATTTCAAACAAAGGCCACTATTCTTTTCACTTAAGTTACTACTTTTATTTGTGAGGATTCCTCTCAGATTTACATTCTTGCCTAAATTTTTTGGAGAGTGATTTAGGAATTACTTAACTCTTATAAGACTTGTTGTCAGTAGCTATTAGAATCCTTTCTTGTTTTTGAGATTGATTTGTGAAATCACACTTGTCAATGAGATTTTGGCATTTAGATTGATTTAAGTGCTGTTGGTGAAATTGATGACTAAATGGGGAAAAGACACTGGATTTGGCATCCTCAGACAGGTTTGTCACAACTCTGGAACATAATTCGTTGTGGTAACCTTGAGGAAGTGATTTTATCTTTGGGCTTAAGTTCTCACATTTATGATATTGAAGGGGGTGAAGTAGATGATCCCTCTAGGATCTCTTCCAACTTTGATTATGTAATGCTAAATTATGCTGCTGTTAACCCAAATAACTGGCGATGAATTAACTCCTTTTCTTCCTTCTTCCCTCCCGCCACATCATGTTTGATCTTTGCTGGTATTCAGGCATTTTTAATTATTGCATTATAATAAGAAGCTTGTTTTATTGTTTTGTTGGCAAAGAAACGGGATTTGGCATCCAGAATTCAGTTATTCAACCAGACATCTGTACTTTTGGGTTAAATCTCTTTAGGCTGTTGTGAGGAATATAGAATTAGTGTAGAAGTTTGTTCAAGTGATTGAGATTGTTGTATAATTGAGACAGAAAAAGTAAGTGAGGCAGCCTGGTAAAGTGAAATGAGTAGTGGGTTTGGAGTCAGGTGACTGTTTGAATCTTAATTTTGCTTCTCTCTGTGTAACCTTAGGCAGGTCTCTACAGCTTCATTTGGCTTCTTCACCTTTAAATTCAGAGGGTTGGAGTGGATCTAAATTCCCTTCGTTTCTGATTCCCATGGTCCTATAAGTTTGTGTTACTTCACATGGAGAAATAGGAGGAATGATGATGGATCATTCTTACCATTGCCTTCCTTAATAACGGGGATGATTTAATGCCTTCCTGGGAACAGTAAACCATCTGATCTCTTTTCCTTTAAACAAATCCTCAAAATAGAAATAATAATCACTCCTGTTCCTTTATTCAAGAGACATTGTAAAGAACTTTTCTTCAGATATCCTTTAAATGCATTGGAGGCTGATTAGTATATTTGCTGTACTGTTTTTAGTATTAATGTTGTATAACAAAGGTTGATTGGTTTATGTGATTTGTTTCTACGTTCAGAACTGATTTTGTTTGTGGAGTAAGTTGAGATGAATTTGATTGTGATTCAGGTTCCAGGTAGACATAAGTAATCTAGTCATGTTACTGTTTAATGCCAAGAGGATAGACTTGTGAGATATTAACAGTACTCTGTACCTCACTAAGAATGTTTGTGTTGGGAGGCTAGGTAGCACAGTGAGTAGAGCGTCAGCCCTGGAGTCAGAAGGACCTGAGTTTGGATCTGGCCTCAGACACTTAACCCACACAAACAAAAACCTAGCTGTGTGACCTTGGGCAAGTTACTTAACCCCAATAGCCCTCCAAAAAGCAAAAAAAAAAAAAAAAAAAAGAATGTTTGTGTCCTAATACACTTTATGGGCAGCTAGGTGGTGTAGTGGATAGAGCACAAGACATGGACTCAGAAAGACTCGTATTTCTGAGTTCACATCTGACCTCAGACGCTATCTGTGTGACCCTGGGCAAGTCACTTCACCCTGTTTGCCTCACTTCCCTCATCTGTAAAATGAGCTGGCAAACCACTCCAGTATCTTTGCCAAGAAAACCCCACATGGGCCATGAAGAGTCAGATACAACTGAACAATAAGTATGCTTTACCCCAGTGTTCTCATCACCACCTACAGTTACCTCGGCAAAGAAAGACTAAAAGTGGTTGTTAGCCAAAAGCAGATGAACACAATGGTGGGGTTTCTTTGGATCTTCTATGAAAATGCTTTTTTTCAGTTGCTATCATAGGAATCTTTACTTTCAAGAACTAATTAAAAGCAGTTTTAAGAAAATCTCATCCTGAATTATTAACTAGGCTAAGAGCAGAACTACCAGAGACCATGCACCAGGAGTTTCAATTGCAGATTCATGAGATTGTAAAATAATGAATGTGGTTTGTATGGAAAATATTACTACCAAATTTGAAAGATGAAGGACGAAACTTTTGTGACTTCTTGGTTGAGAACTATTTGAAAATGAGGTTGGTATGTAGGAAAAAATCTTTTCAGGCAGTTGCTACTGGAGTAAGGCTGAGATCCTTTTCTTTTCTCTCCTGTAGACTATCTCTGATCAATTTTGTGGAACCGGTTGGCCTCAATTACTCCATGTTTATCCCTACCTTGCTGATTCAGGGCACCACTGCTCAGCAACAGAAATGGCTGTCTCCATCCCAAGGACTCCAGATAATTGGCACCTACGCCCAGACCGAGATGGGGCACGGTTAGTCTTTATCTAGAGATCAGTGAGTGAAACTATTAGAAGACTCTAGCTGACAGTGACTCTTGGCATTGTCCCTTTTGAAGTCTTATTTAAAACCAGACTTTTAAAATGAACTTTTACTTTTTTTTTAGCACCTTATCTATCTCTAGTAATTTGTCAAGTGTCCTTCAGTCTTACTGCTTGAACTAGTTTGCAGAGTAGTTTGTGAGAATTAAGTGCTTATTATATTTAAAGGTTGGTGAAACTTCTTCTTCATACAAGGTCAGGTCCTGCTCTCATTTCTGCAGTTCTCTCCACCGTCTAATGCCTTAACAGCTTTGTTTTATATTCTTTCTAGAGCATTGATGTCTTAGCAAAGTAAGGTAATCATTTACCCAGGAGAGCTGCTTTTTGTTATGCCAGGGAAACAGGGACTGAATAGGATGTAGAATGCTAGTAATGAAAACCTTCCTTGTTATTTGTTAGGCCCCAGAGATAGTTAGGAGACAGTCAGCAAACATTCATTAGGCTCTTATTATGTTTCAGGCACTGTGGTAAGTATTGGGGACATAAAGACAAAAAGAAGGCAGTCCTTGCTTTCAAGTAATTTACATTCTAATAAGAGAACAGTATAAACATATGAGTAGACAGATATGGAACATAAGGTAACCTTGAGGAGAAGGCACTAGGACCAAGAAAGGCCTTGTGCAAAAGGTGGTGCTTCAGCTGAATCTTGAAGGAAATGAGGGATTCCAGGAGATGGAGATCTGATGGGAAGCATTCAGTTCAAAGGCACAGCGATGGGAAATGGAGTCTTATGTATGAGGAATAGCAAGAAAGCCGGTCTGCCTGGGGTGAGGAGATTGTGAAGGAGAGTAATATGTATGTAGACTGGAAAGTCAGGAAGGAGCTAGGGTGTGAAGAGTTTTAAATGCCAAGTAGGAGTTTATATTTGATAGGTATTAGGGATCCACTGAAGTTTTTACTAACTGTGAGATAGGGAGGTATTCCACAGCATATCTGCACTTTAGGAAAATCACTTTGTCATTATTCGGGACTATGAATTGGAAATGTGAAAGACTTGAAACAATGACACTGAGGGGCTGTTTCAGTTGTCTGATGAGTGAGGGGTGGTAACTGTGTGCCTGGTGAGAAGGGGAGCTATGTGACAGATGTTGCCAAGATAGAAACAAGATTTGACAGCTGGTTGTATTGAAGTCTGAGGGTGCTGGGACCCTGAAATTCAAGGGCAAGCAATGCAGGTCCTGCCTTGAATGAATTCAACCCAAGCCTTTTAGCCAAAGACAAGTTTTATTAGAAAACTGCTCAGGGTGGGCAAGATTTAAGAATCTGTCATATTTGTGATATTTGTATTGACAAGTGGGCCAGACTCTTAAGGAATCTGAGCTATTTAATGGGGGAAAAGATGGACCTTATATGCAGAAAGACTGTGGGAAGGCTCTATAAGAGCGGCCAAATAGTCTAGAGTAACTGGGAGGTAAAGAGGAGGCCTGGGAAGGGCCAAATGCCCCAGGTGAATGTCAGAGGCCAAGGACAATAAGAGAGGAATTCAGAAAAGGGATGGTTTTGGAGAGATGATCATGAATTCTTTTTTGAATATCCAAAACTGGACTCATTCTCTTTCCTCTAGGACTTACTCCCATTTCTGAATCTCCCTGTTTCTGTCAAGGGAATTACCATCCTTTATCCCCTAGGTTTGCAGCCTCAGATTTATCCTTGACTCCTCACTCTCCCTCACTCCCACCCTATAAACCCAGTCAGTTGCCAACAACAGTTTTTAAAAATTAAAAACAAAGGTTGTTATTCAAGTTTTTATGGATCAATGTTGTGTCTGAGCAATTGTGGGTAAGTCCATGATGATAGTACAATTCTAGTAGTTTGGTTGAAATCTCCATTAGTTTTTAAGGTCTGTATTTGTAAGTATAATGATTTGTCACCTGTCATTACATTAAATAAAGTAAGCTTCTGGTATACAAGTCTCACCACCAGATTCTGTCTTGTTAAGGTATCTGTTAGGCACTAAATTTTCAAGGCCGGTTGTGATTTATGACTTAGTTTCTACTGTTTTCCTTGTGTAATCTAAATAAAGTCCAACTTCCCTAAGAATAGCCTTTTTGTAATTTCTGGTTGCAGTGACCTGATCCTGAATTGCCATCATAAATCCCCTCTTGTTTCCAGAAACAAATCTACATGACTTAGCCATTTGCTTAGTTTCCTATTCAACTTGCTTGCTAACTGTGTTCATGTGGCTGTCACCTGTGGACTAAATTCACTTTTTTATTTCATTCTTGGATCTTAACTATTTCACAGGCTCCATTCAGAGATAAACCACTTTGTTACATTAGACAAATCCAAAAACCTATGATCAGCTTTTACTACCATTGCTTGAAGAAGTACTGTCTACTTGTTCCAAAAGTGTTTATGGAAGTTTTGGACCTATTTGCCATGTTCTCTGAGAATTTCCATCAGTTCTCTTCCTCCTTTTTGACAAAGAAGCATTCATCTTTCTATTGCTGCCTTAGGGTGATAAATCTTATGTTTAACTAATATAGTGCTGGTTTTTGTTGTATGCCTTCTACATGAGTTATGGTCCATTTTACAATTCTAAAAGCATAAACTAAGACAGATATTGGGTAGGTATTAATTAATTGTTTAACATTTTCTTCTCATTCAGCTTTGATTTTTCAGGATGTCAGTAAGTCTCTTAACATGTTTAGCAACAGCCTTGATATCTATGTTCAGTGAGTGGGTCTCGCCTGGAGTAAACCAAGGTATCTGTAGTTATTGCCTATATTCATTGGTTCCTTGTTACCTCTGCATTCAGTCTTGAATCCTCATTTTTTTTATCTTTCCTTGGAATCCGTTCATACTTCTCAAGTCTAAGGGACATTTTATATTATTGGAGGAAGTTTGAATGAGGTGATAGAACTGTGAGCATTGGGGAATGGCTGAACAAGCTGTGGTATGTGATTGTAAAGGGATATTATTGTGCTATAGAAATGACAAGCAGGATGATTTCAGAAAAACTTGGAAAGACTTACATGAACTGATGCTTAGTGATGTGAATAGAACCAGGAGAATGTTATACACAGTAATAGCAGTATTGCTTGATGAATAATTGTGGATGACTTAGCTATTCTCAACCATACAATGATCCAAGGCAATTGGACTGATGATGAAGCATACTCTCTACCTGCAGAGAAAAAACTGATATTGATTGAATACAGAATACTATTTTTCACTTTCTTTTTTTTTTTTTGAGTCTTTTTTTCTTTTTTTTGAATTTTCTTCAAAATGACTAATACGGAAATGTTTTATGTAATATAACCTATATCTGATTACTTACCATGTCATGGAGGGGGGAAGGTGAGGCGGAGAGGGATAGAATTTGAAACTCAAAAACATTAAATAGAAATGTTTAAAAATTGAAAGAAAAAAGCTACTCTGGTTTATAAGGAAAGAGATCGATAATTTTGTCTTGACCTTTTAGGTTGGTTGAAGGCACATAGTAGATGCTATACAAATGCTAGCTCTTACTATTGTTATTAGCCAAAATGACAAAACATTATTTGATCCCTGGTTATTGATATCAGTTGAGGCATAAGGCAGCATGTTATTGTCATGTAAGCAAACTTCTATTCATATAGAATAAAGATTCCCTATAAATCCTTCAGAAGCTGTGTACTAGGGGTGGCTAGGTGGTGCAGTGAACAGAGCACCGGCCGTGGAGTTAGGAGGACCTGAGTTCAAATTCGGCCTTGGACACTTGACACACTTACTAGCCATGTGACTTTGGACAAGTCACTTAACCCCAATTGCCCTCTAAAAAAAGCAAAAAATAAAAAAGAAGAAGCTACATACTACAGATAAACATTTATTAAATAAATATCTACCACATACCAGACACTGTGCCTGACAATGGAGATACAGAGATAAAAATGAAACAGTTCTTGTGCTCAAGGACCTTGTATTCTATTGGGGGATGCAGCACGTACTTAAATAATTATATGTGGACTGATTCAAGGTAATTTAGAGAGGGAGGGCACTAGAAGTTGAGGGATCAGGAGGGGCTTTATGTATATAGTAATGCTTGACCTGAATCTTAATAAGTAAGGGATTTTTGGAGGCACAGGTGAGGAGGGAAAGCATCCTGAGCAGAAGGAACAGCAAGGATAAAGTACAAAGATAGGAGATGGAGTTCAGTGTGTACAAAACAACAGTTAGATCAGTTGGACTATACAACATATAGTCCTTAGGCCTCTTGTAGCCTGCCAAAGGATTTCAGGCAGCCTGTGAAAAACGGAGCGGACGTAAAAGAAAGTAAAGCTGTAACAAGTGCTTTGTCTCTATTGTGATCTTCATATCACTTGGCAGGTGGGTTGCCACTGCTCATTTTCTCCTATTTATTAAGTGACCCATGGCAACCAGCCATCATCAGTCTGTCTCTAGTCTGAGAGAAGAGTCTATCTTGGTTACTGGCACTGAACAGGGACAGAGTGAGTGCAGCCACGCAGCTGACCCCTTCTATGGGATGAGCAGCAACCACGGAAAGGTTTCTTCCCCTCCTTTGCTGCATTGCTTGCTTTCCTGTTAACATGACTATCTGGTGCTCTCTTCAGGGTCAGACACTTGGTTGAGTATTTCTTTGTGAGCAGTTGCTGTGAAAATTTTTTGGTTCTAACATTAAAGTTTTAGGGGTGACTTTGTAAAATGGGTGATAAAAAGAAACAGAAGATAGAATGTTTAGTCCAGAGTGGACAAATAGATATTTGTTTACTTACAGGAGAGGTAAAATATTGTGCCTTGTTTGTCAAGAAATAATAGTCATTCTGAAGGATCAAAACATCTTGACTTAAGCAAATTGGATACCAGTGAAAAACAAATTAAAACGTCCAAATTGTTGAAAAATGTCAGTGGGGAAAAAGGTTTTCAAGGAAATAAACTCAGAAAAAGTGTTTTTGAGAAATAGTTTAATAATTTTAATTATACCTTTACTTAGAAAGTGAGCTCTAAAAACCTATCTGCAGCCTGAAGAAGTTTAGCCTATTTTAATTTTGACCCTACCTACTGCCAAGTTGTGCGGGTCTGGACTGGACCATAGTTATTCAGCAAGCATTTATTAAGAGCTTTTTATGTGCCAGGCTTGATGTATGAAAAATAGCAATGAGGCTATTTGGGCTAACCATAATCAATCAACAAACATTTCTTACTGTGTACTAAGCTCTGTGCTAAGTCCTGGCAACACATGAAACTATCAAGATAATATCCTTATTGAAGATCTCCTCAATTCACATATAGATAGCATTTGCAAGAATTTTGTATAGTTGGGAGACCAGGCCTGCAGGTTGGTATTTATTGAGATTTTCTTGGTCACCTTTTTACCAGTTTTAATATCTCAGGTTTTTTCCATGTCGTTGATACCTTCTCCTGCTTCAGATAATCTTGAATTTTTCAATGCCCTCACAGATCTCTTCTATATACTTAGTCCTAGCCCGCTTTTTCTTGAATTTGCTTTATTCAGTGCCATTTTGAACTTCTCTATAAGAACATTCAAGACTGTAGTATTAGAATCCAGCTGTGGTGCCTCTGCAATTCATGATGGAAAAATAGTTTTATATAAAGATACCTGTACATCTTTTCCATGTTTACTTTATCTGTAGTTCTTCCATTTTCATCTGTAAATGCCATTGGGAAGATTTTTAGTTGATTATCTTGCCAAATTTCCTTTCAAATAGTTGTAATACCTTCATAGTACTTTTTTTACTGGTAAAAAAAGTCAAAACTAATCACCATGTGTTGACAGCACATGTAAATTTTTGCTTTTATAACTTTACTTTCCCTTAACAATGTTGTATGCATTTTCTTTTGTTTATTAAATAGCCGTTGTCAATAAACCAACACACGTGAATCAGAAAAGATGTTACTTCAGTTTATTCACTCGAAGTGTGACACACTTCATCAGTAATTGATGGGAATGTGTGTCATTCACAATTTTACTAGTGGTATTCATACGTTACATGAGACAAAGAAAAAAGATAGCTGCTCATTATAGAGTAGTTGGTTATTCTGAGGGGAAAAGTGTCCTAGGTAAGTGTACATCATGATCTATAGGAGATTGAGAAGGGATGTATCCTTGTTAGTATAGCTAGTAATATTAAATCAAAAGGAACCAATGAGGCTAGATAAAGGAGAAGAGCCTTTGTTAGACTGTTGAAGGCCTTTGGGGGGGGGGGGGCAGAACAGTTAAGTCTTTTTGTACCAATTAGGGGAAGAAAGAAGAAACTGAAGGGAATCAGATATTTCAGCTGGTCTTGTAGTTCATGCAGGGTCATACATGCCAAAATGGAGTCAGTTATATCTTCCCAAAAAATCTACTTTCAAGTAAGGAAGACATCTGTCATCTAGAGTCAACTAGTCAATTGGCCATTGTATTTGACTTGAATTCTGTTCTGTATTGTTATAATAGTGTATATTTTTATGGTATATATTATTTTGGTTCAGTTTCCTTTATTCTGTATCAGTTCATATAAATCTTACCATAGTTCTTTGATTTTCATATTGTTCCTTTTTTTGTTATAATATTCCATTAGATGAATGTACCGTGCTTTGTTCAGCTATTCCCCAAGTAATGAAACATTTGATTCCATCTTTTTTGATACTATAAATAAGTGCTGATGCAAATGTTATGGTACATATGGAAAACCTTTCTATCCCTGACTTCCTTGGACTATCAGGCTCATAATAGGATTGCTGGTTCAAAGAGAATGATCATTCCTGATAAAAATCCTATAAAAGCATAAGAATCCTTAGTAAAATCAGAAACATCTAAAACAAAGAATTAGCATTATTTATAATGGAGAAACATTGTTAGCTTGCCCTTTAACTTTAGGCATGAAACAAAGCCTCTTTTTCTCTCTACTATTATTTGACAGATTATTAGAAACAGTAGCTACAGCAGTAAAATGGGCTAGATAAGACCAAAAAGCAGTTTGGTGTTTGATAAACCTCCAAATATAAACTACTTGGAAGGGACTCTTATTTGACAAGAACTGCTGAGAAAAACTAGCAAACTACTTGGTGGAAAACAAGTTTAAAACAACATTTTATACCATATACCATAATAAATTCCAAGTGGAAGAATGATCTAAAATAAAAATCATTTTTGTGTGTTTTTTTCTTCTGCAACATGGCTAACATAGAAATTTGTTTTGCATGATTTAACCTGTATAATTGATATCATATTGCTTGCCTTCTCTGGGGGTCAAGGAAGGGAAAGAAGGAAGGAGAGAATTTGGAACTCAAAATTTTAAAAAATGAATGTTAAAAAAAATTTACATGTAATTGGGAACTCTTTAACAAAATAAATACAAATACATTAAAATAAAATTTAAGAAGACACATTATAAAGATGCAGAATAAAAGGTCTTAGCTTTTACAACTCAGGTTCCAGGAAGAATTCGTAACCAGATATGGGATAGATGGGATTTCAAGTGGATAAGATAGACAGCTTCATTTATATAAAATGAAAAAGCTTTTACACAAACAGAAGCAATACAACTGGATTAAAAACAATGTTTATGAAATAGAGGGAAATTGTTTTTGCATCAAAACAGTTCTATTAAAATATGCTAGACAAAAATCTGTAAGTAATTGACATATACCTATAAACCCATAGTCATTCCTCAATAGAAAAGCAATAAATAAGTTTCTTTGATTTTTTTTATGATTCTTTCTAACTTTGCATCACTTTTTTAAAAATAAAATTTTATTGCTATCTTTTGTTTTAACATGGTCTAAATTTTCCGTTTTTCCTCTTCCTTCCCAGAGAGTGATTCCATATAATGAAGTTTTTTTTTTTTTCTAAGAAAGAAAACGGGGAAGAAGAGGAAAAAAATCTGATAATATGTGCAATATTTCCCACCTGTGGATTTTCCACCTCTACAAAGAAACAGGGGCAGGCATCTTCTCAGTTCTTATCTTTGGGGACAAGCTTGTTCTTTGCGTTGTAATAGTAGTGTAAATTGTTTTCCTGGTTTTGCTTTGTGTCAGTTCAGAAGAATCTTTCCCATGCTTCTTGGTATTCATCATATTTGTAATTCTTGCAGCAATTTCATTACATTCATGTTCCATGGTTTGGTTTGGCACTACTATAAATATTTATGCATTTGTGGGTTCTTTTCTTTCTTTGGTCTCTTTGGAGCATAGGCTTAGTAAATCTGGGACATACTCAGTTGAGTGACTGTTTGAGCATAGTTCTAATTGTTTTTCAGAATGGATATACCCATTCACAGTGCCACCAGCAATACATAATGTGCCTGTTTCTTATACTCCCTTCAACATTTTTCTCATTCTCCTTTTTTGTCATGTTTGCCAGTTTGACGGGTGTGAAGTAGAACTTCAGGGTTATTTTAATTTATGTATCTCTTATTAGAGATTTGGAGCATTTTTATGTGGTTGTTGATAACTTGGGTTTCTACCTTAGAAAACTGCTTGTTCACATACTTTAAATATTTATCTGTTTGATCATGGCTCTTGTTCTTAAACTATTTAAATCAGTTCCTTGAACATAAGACCTTTATCAGAAAACCTTCCTCTGCTAGGAGGGCCACATAATTATTTCACCATTGGTTTTTTCTAGAGTCGTGCATTTCATTGATCAGAGTTCTAAAGTCTTATCGAAGTTGTTGTTCCTTACAGTGTTAAATTCCAAATGAATAAGTGTTCTAAATATAAAATACCACATCATATAAATAGTATCTTTAATAATTATAGGCGGCAGCTAGGTGGCGCAGTGAATAGAGCACCAGCCCTGGAGTCAGGAGGACCTGAGTTCAAATCCGGCCTCAGACACTTAGACACTACCTGTGTGATTTTGGGCAAGTCATTTAATACCCCAATTTCCCTGCCTTCCCCCCCTCTCAAAAAAATCATAATTTTGGAAAGGGAAAATTTGTAACCGCATATAAGATAGAAAAATATAAAAATGTAGATACTTGCAATTAAATAAAACTTAAAACCTTTTAAATAAAAGCAGATGGAGAAAACAAATCTTTGTATTAAATGTTTCAGATGAAAGTCTGCCATCCAAAATTTATGGGTAATTAATATGAAATATATGTCATTTCCCAATGGGCAAGTGGTTAAAGGATATGAATAGTTTTTTGGGGTTTTTTGGAGGGCAATTGGGGTTAAGTAACTTGCCCAAGGTCACACGGCTAGGTTTTTGTTTGTGTGTGTGTGTGTCTGAGGCCGGATCTGAACTCAGGTCCTTCTGACTCCAGGGCCGACGCTCTACTCACTGCGCCACCCAGCCGCCCCTATGAATAGTTTTTAAAAGAAGAAATACAAACTGTCAATAAATTACCAGGAAAAGAATGTTTTAAAATACTAATAATTAAGAATGCAAATTAAAACAACATTAGGGTCATCAAACTTAGCAAATATGCTAAAGATGGGAATACTCAAATGTTGGAGGGTGATCTGGGATAACAGCCAGGCTAAATCCCAACTCGAGGACCTGTAGCCATTTTATAAAATGATCTGGAATTATGTAATGAAAATTAGCAAATCTCTTTCATAGATTCCACTGTTGGGACTCTCATCCAAGAAGGTGGTCCACATTTATAGAAACATTTATTTGTGATCATAAAAAGCTGGAAACGTTCCCAAAGATTAGGGAAAGGCTGAACATGTTACATATGACTATGATGTAATATAGTGCTGTAATAAATGACAAATATTAAGGAATCAGTAAAAGAAAGGAATATCTTTGTGAAGTGATGCTAAGTAAAGAAAAGGCCAAAAGAAAAATATATTCATTGACCTCAAAGCTGTAAATTGAATCAGGGTAGAGATGCACCAGAAGTCAGGCTAAAAGCAAAACTTAGTACCATATTGGGAAATGTGTCCTAACAAAATGAATAAAATAAGTTAAAAATAAGTAAAGTGGGGTAGCTAGGTGGCGCAGTGAGTAAGAGCACCAGCCCCAGAGGCGGGAGGACCCAGAATCAGATCCGGCCTCAGAAAATGAGCACCCACACATAAATAATGACTGGCCGTGTAACCTTGCAAGTTACTTAACCCCAAGTGCTTTTTAAAAAATAAATAAATAAATAAAGTGATGGCCCTAGTTCTTCTTCATTAGATGACTTTTTGTTTTAAATGTATTTTTTTTTTAGCTTTAAATAAAGATTCTCTTGGATTAGACTCAAAGACCATCTGAGTCACCCCATTTCCAGTTACCTACTGAACACATTTTTTGTTGGCTGGGAAGGTATAGAAGGGAGCATTAACTTTCACAGAGTAGGCAAGGGCTAATAACTATTGTCTTTGAAGGGGATTTGTACTTTTTATCTGAAAGACTCCTGGCTCTTATTGTCAGTTATTTCCCCAGTATTTTGATGTAATCTTTTGCATTTTTGTTGTTGTTTCTTAAACTCAGAAGTGTTTGAATGCCATGACAACATAAAATCCAAAAGTGTAGTTTTGAAAAAGTATTTAATGGTGATTATAAAAAATTTGGGCAGCTAGGTAATACAGTAGATAGAATGCCAGGCCTAGAGTCAGGAAGACTCATTTTCCTAATTTCAGATCTGGTCTCACTTAATAGCTGTGTGACTCTGGGCAAGTCACTTCACCCTGTTTGCCTTAATTTCCTCATCAATAAAATGAGCTGGAGAAGAAGTGACAAACCACTGAAGTATCTCTGCCAATAAAACCCCAATTGGGGTCACAAAGAGTTAGATGCAACTGAGAAATAACTGAACAACAAAATAAAAAAACTGGGATTATTTCCTTATGAGGCCTCTTGGCTTGCATATTACACTGATTTTCATCAATGCAGAATTGATTTTTCTCAATAAAAGCTTTTTCCAGGGGTAGGTGGCACAGTGAATAGAGTACCAGCCCCAGAGTCAGGAGACCTGAGTTCAAATGTGGCCTCAAATGCTTGACACACTGTATGACTTTGGGCAAGTCACTTAACCCCAATTGCCTTGCCTCCCCCCTACAATTTTTTTAAACCCTTTTCTAGTCCACAATGAATGAGCCTCCTTATGTGCTAAAAATCTGTCACTAAGGTTTTTGTAACTAAAGGACATCCTTGTAGTTTTATCTCTCTCTGCTAAGAAAACTAGTTTTCCTAGAATCCTGGGTTGATTTTTCAGAGTTCTCCCACTTTTTATTGTTGTTTTTATCAGCAGGAATTGTAGGTGTTGTATATATTGTTCTTCCAGTTCTGCTTATTTTATTCTGCATTAATTCACCCATGTCTTCCAGTGTTTCCCTGAATTCCTTATGCTTGTTATGTGCCCAGGTTTTAAATAAAGTTTCTTTCTGCCTTTGACATACGAGTTCTAAGAATCTGCTTTACCAGCTGAATACAAATCTTTTAAAAGCTTTTCAATGCAATTATTAATACATAGATCAGAAAGAATGAAGATGAAACATGCTACTTCCCTCCTGCCAGAAAGATAGTGAACGTAAGATGTAGAAAGAGGCAAATTTTTGGACACTGTTTTTGCAGGTCATTTGGATTCTTGTCATAAATGCTTACCGTGTAATTTGAAAGTTATCTTGACAAACTATTTCCCTTTCTTACTACTTTGTATTTATTCTCTATACCTTATATACCTTAATTTCTGTACGTCAGAATGTAAGCTTCTTGAAATTGTTAAATTTTTCTGTCTTTGTGTCTCTAGCCCTTAGCACAATGACACAGTGTAAATATTTAGTATGTTATTTATTGATTGATAATCCTAGATCTATCTTCTGGTATGACCTTAAAGAAGCCATTTACTTCATTTTCCTCATCTGCCAAATGAGTCATTGGACTAGATGATCTGAGCCCTCTTTAAATAGGGGCTTTGAGAAGAGGTGGGGGGTTTTTTGTTTGGTTGGTTTGGTGTTTTGTTTGGTTTGGGGGTTTTTTGGTTTGGTTTGGTTTTTGTATTTTGTTGTTTTTCTTTTTTGCCCAGCCCTCCAATCAGAGTGGCAGAGGCAACTGAGTGTCCTGATGAGGTGTGAGTACCCAAGCTGACGAAATCTCTGTAATGATGAATTTTCTAGTGTATGAGTGGAATAGGAGAGGAATGATGATGATGAAGTCAAAACCATGTGGGAATGTGAACCAAGCTGAAAGCCAAATGGCAGGACTTCTGAGACTTCTCTTTAAATGAGGGCTTCAGGAGAGGTTTTTGTTCAATTCTTATTAGGCTGTTGTTTCCTAATATGTGGCTTTTACATTTAAAATGTTTGAAATAGTTAGAAGTGGAAACCTTTTAAAATCAGTATTAAACATTTTTCAGGATGGCTTAATAAAAGTTTCACAAAGATAAATTTATAGCTAGAAATGGCAAAATATCCAATACAATTTTATAAAAACACTGGTGCATTCAGGCTCAATGGCCATTTGAGTGTTACTTGGTGCTATGGGTTGTACTGGTGGAGTTCCTTCCAACCATAAGGACCTGTGACCATGACTGAACATGGAAGAAAAAAACTTTCATAACATTCTCAGATTCCTAGAAATTTTTTTTAAAAAAGTAATCTCAGAAAATTAGTTGGAAATCAACTTAAATATTCATTATAATCATAAATGAAAACTTACTCTGTATTATTATCTCTTTAAATGTATTAATCATTTCCTTTATTGGATCTCTCTGATTTTTTTTAAATAAATAATTGGGATGAAGAGCACTGTCTGCTTCTATATTGGTTCAGAAGAAGATAATTACATCTTTAGGAAAATATGCGGTAGGGTGTTGGAGTATTTTTGTTTTGAGGGGGCTGGGTTTTTAGGTTTTTTTGGAGATTGTGACATAAATAGAATTATATCAGAGATCTGTACTGGGACTTTTTATGTTAAAACTTTTAAGGGGTGGCTAGGTGGCACAGCAAAGAGAGTACGGGCCCTGGAGTCAGGAGAACCGGAGTTCAAATTAGGCCTCAGACACTTAACACAGAATTAGCTGTGTGACCTTGGGCAAGTCACTTAACCCCAATTGCCCTCCAAAAAGCAAAAAATAAAAAAATAAAAATAAAACTTTTTAAAAGATAGGCTAAAAAAGCTGGTCTAAGAATGGCTGGCTTTCTGTAGGAGTGATTCCCTTTTGTTCCCTAGTTGTCCCTAAAGATCAGAGTAGCTACATATCATACCACTGCCATTAAAGGTACCCTATATGTTACGAAACTCTCTCATTCTGCTCTCTTATTCATATAAAACAACATGAAATTAATTCCTAATTCAAGACACCCTGTTCTAAAATTTTTATTTCCTTTGATTTAAGGATCTTTCTTTCTTACTACATGGACAACTTGATCCATGAGAAAATTATTTTTCTGTAAGTCAGTAGCCAGTCATTCCAAGCAAAATACTTTCATAGTTTTTAGTTTAAGAATTAGAAAGTATTATGTAGCAAGCTCACAAAAATCAAAGTAACCTAAATTTCTAAATTGATACAGAAATGAACAGTGCTTCACATCTATACTGAAATCTGCATGCTTAATTAATTCTTACTTATACAAGATCTTTTTTGTCTCCTTCCTTTAATCTGTCTTCCCAAATTGGTGAATCTCTTGCATCTGATGACCCTCAAATGCCTGTCCTTGGCATGCCTTCACAGCTTTGTGCATCGTGGGCGTGCTGAGCCTCTGGACCTTCACTTGGGCATGTTTCTGCCCACATTACTTCACCAGGCAACCCAGGAGCAACAGGAACAGTTCTTCATGCCAGCCTGGAACCTGGAGATTATTGGCACTTATGCCCAGACAGAAATGGGCCATGGTATGGTACTTTCAGTCTATGGTCTGGGATGGTTGGGCTTCTTGTGTGGAAAACCTCATATATATACAGGAAATGAAAAAAGAACTTAAAACACCAGAGTTTTCATTTGTGTTGTCTTGGCATAGAATTGAGCCTTATTCAATAGGAATAACTAGGGTTATGTGACCTCACAAATTAGCTAACTATTTCTGTCATGGTTGCAGCGCTTAGGATATGTAAGGATTTATAAGCCCATTGAAGCTTTCACTGTGACTTGTCTTTCTGTCACCAGTTTTATCATTTTTGTGACTTAGACCTTGATCTTGTAATCCTCTCTAGTATAAACACTTAACTAATGTGATAGTATAACATTGACTTACCTCAGGAGTATACTGTAGAGCAGGCATTCATGACAAAGAAAAGTGAAAAATCCTCTGCCAGAGAGGAAATACCCAGGTTAAGTGACTGAAAGTATAAGGTCATATATTTAGAGCTAGAAGGGACCTGAAGTCCTTAAAGGAACCTGAGGTCCAGAGAGGTTAAGTGACTTGCACAATTCCACTGCTGCTAAGTGACAACAGAGGCAAAGCTGCACCCAGGCTAATGTCATTTTCAGGGTCATGCTGCCTCTAGAACAGATCTAAGTCATTTACCTTGAAGGGAGTAAAATATCATTATTTCATTATTCTGACTGGATGGATGAATACATGAGACAGTGTTCCTTTACATTCTGCACTGATCTCCTTATTTATCTCTCTTCTGTTTCTCTTCTTCATGAATTGTAAGCGCCATTCCTCTTAATACCTTTCTTATAATTTGATATTAGCAATTACTATCATTTACTGTAACTTCCATTCTCCAAGCTTAAAATTACTTGTAGTTTGTAGTATGTACTTATGTTTTTATTTCCTTCCACACGGAATCTTTTTATTTCTTTTTCATTTAAGAGCACCTTAACTTTAGAATCTTAGAGATAGAGTTATATACAATTTGCACAATAGAACACTGTCCATTTATTTGATCATATCCTGTCATTGCCTCTCTTGGCTTATTTATTACATTTTCATACTTTTTCTTTGAAGTCTCTTCCTGGTTGATTAATTTGTCTGTATCTTTTAAAGAAAGAAAAGGGGGAAAAGATGATTGAAGTAAAAATGCTTGCTTTTCAGTAAAAGAATTAGGATCTGTAAATGTTCTGAACTCCTTGAATAAAGGCATTCCATACCCATTAGTATTCAGCTGAGGAACCTCCAAATGTTTTCCTTAAAATTCTTTTAGGGGCGGCTAGGTGGCGCAGTGAGTAAGAGCGCTGGCCTCAGAGTTGGGATGACCCGGGATCGAATCCGGCCTCAGAAAATGAGCACCCACACACAAATAATGACTAGCCGTGTAACCTTGAGCAAGTTACTTAACCCCAATTGCTTTTAATAAAAAAAAAAATTCTTTTAGTATTTATTGTAGCCTGCCAGCATATAATGAGTTTTGTAATGGTAAAAAGAATTCTCCAGAGGAGAAAAATGATGGTTTTCTAAAGACCATTCATGTGACATTAGGAATTTCTAAGTTGTTTGTTCATTTAGCTTTTAGGCACTATCTACCACTTAGTTTTGCTGTTGTTCCCAAAAAATTATGGTGTATGCATGAACCTTAAAATGCATTTGTATTTACTTGTAGTTCAAATGCTGCCCTTTTATTTCTCTAGAGAAGTGGCTAGTCTAAAAGACAGATTCATTTATAGACTGGCAGGTGACTGCCTAGCATTGAAAGCTTGTAAAGAAGGTGCATGCTTGGGGCGGCTAGGTGGCACAGTGAATAGAGCACCGGCTCTGGAGTCAGGAGGACCTGAATTCAAATCTGGCCTCAGACACTTAACACAAAAACTAACTGTGTGACCTTGGGCAAGTCACTTAACCCCAATTGCCTTCCAAAAAGAAAAAAAAAAGAAGGCAGCGGCGCATGCTTCACTATTTTGCTTTCAGGAATTCAAGAAGGCACTTGTATAGGATCCCTTCTTTCCCGGGTTGGCCCTTGCAAACTCCTTTTTTTCCTTAATCTCATTATATCCTAAAATAAAATCCTTCATTTACAATCTTGATACACCTGTTTCAGCATTTATTGTTTATCGTGTACCAGGTGTTGTGCTAAACTATAGGAATACAAAAAAGGACAAAAACTCTTTGTTTCCTTCATCAGATAATCTTACTTCTTGTAACACCATAAATACCTGGTATACTGAATGAATATGACAAATATTTTGTTGAAATAGGCATATACCCAACTTAAAGAGTAGTCAGAAAGAACTGTTAACATCCCTTTGAGATGACTTCATTCAGTGGACATAATATTGTAATCTTGTAGAAAAAAATATTGTCTTTAGGATAGGTGTAGCTTAAGGTAATCTGAATTTTATTTGTTACCACAAGTCATCTTTTATAGAAGTGCCTCAATATTAGGGCTAATATAAGAAACAGTGTGAAGCCTGTACATCAAAACATTCAATAGAAAACTTACTGCGTATGCTTACCACCTTTTTTTGGTTTTGGCCTTAAGATTTAAATGGCAAAGGAACACCCTGTATGGAAAGTGGAAACACTAAGTTAGCCTTAGTTGGAGCATTTTGAGGTTAAATGATTTGCTTATGCTTAAAAAGCTGGTAAAAGGCAAGATATAAACCTGGGTCTTGTGACTTCAAGGCCAGCCAGCTAATCAGTGTACCACATTGCTTCTCAGCTCATCTATATGAGGGGCTTTTTTAATGAGCAAGTCAAAGAAATTGAAGAAATGAGCTAGGGGGGGCTGGGTGGCACAGTGAGTAGAGCGCCTGCCCTAGAGTCAGGAGGACCTGAGTTCAAATGTGGCCTCAGACACTTAACACAAAAACTAGCCAGGTGACTTTGGCCAAGTCATTTGACCCCAATTGCCCTCCAAAAAGCCAAAAAAAAAAAAAATGAGCTAAATCTTACTACATTAAATTCTACATTATTCCCATTTTCTCCTTGCTTTTCATAAACTAACTGTAATTCTTTTCCGTAGGAACTCACCTTAGAGGCCTAGAAACCACAGCAACTTATGATACTAAAACACAGGAGTTTATTCTCAACAGCCCTACTGTTACTTCCATTAAGTGGTGGCCTGGTGGACGTAAGTAATTTTATATATATTTTAACAGTCAAAAATTAAGATTTATTATAATATTCTGTTTCAGATGTCAAGCTGATATTAAAATGTATAATATGCACAAATGGAAAAGGAATGTAATCAGCCCAAATTTGTTACAAATCATCATATATAATAATCTTTTTTATTTTATTGTATAGAAGTCTTTTTTCATAGCTGTAATATGTGTCTCTAATGTGTTCCTCCCTTTTCACTTTATTTCACATAAACTTTCCATGAATTGACATAGTGTGCAAAATTGTTATTTTTTGTGGTTAATATTGCACACTTTGGCGGGGCGGAGCCAAGATGGCGGAGTAGAAACAGCATTTCCAATGTGCTCTGCCCCACACAAATTTCAAACAATGTGAAAGGGAGCTCCGAACAACTTCTGGAGCCACAGCACCCACAGAACGGCACAGAGAAGCTAACCTCCTGCTGAGGACAGCCCAGCAGCCCTGCAGGGAGCGGCCAGCGCAGCACTCTGAGAGCAGGCAGCACAGCTCGCTGGGAACCGACAGCGCAGCCCGCAGAGCCGAGCCCAGGTCCACGGTTTTAGCCCCAGGGCGGCCGGGCCTTCAGCTGGCTGGTGGAACCCCAGAACACCAGCAATTGTGGCGATTCCAGAATTATCAGCACAGATATGCCTAGGACAAAGTGAGAGGTTAGTGCCCTATGGACTTTGGGACCAGTATTTGGGGAACACGTGGCTTCCTCCCCTGGGGGCAAAAAGCTGCTGAAGGAACAGCTGCACAGAAGCCATTTTGCAGCGTCAGTAGTGGCTCTAGCTCCTGATCTGCGAACTGTAGGAAGATCTAGCAATCAGTCTGGGGGTTAATCGCTTTTGCTTTAAACTGCCTGGATCTGGATTGTGGTCTGGGGGGGAAGTTTGGGGTGGGTATCCAACTTGCCAGAGTGGGTGGAGGCTTTACAGAGGCCACCCAACTGGCGGAAGTTGTGAAGACCCCACGTTTGGGCGGAAGCTCCCCTGTCTGGTGGCAGAGTCCTACTGTGGCAACAAGCCCAAAAATCAAGTAATTAAGTGGCAATATGCCTAGGCAAATGAAACAAAATAAACAGAAAAGTTCAACATTGGACTTCTATTTTAGGGGCAAAGAGGCTCAAAGCATGGAGGAGGACTGTGAGGTCAGAACTCCTGCACCAAAAGCCCCAAATGAAAATACAAGCTGGCTACAGGCCATAGAGGACCTTACGAAGCAGATAAGAGAAGTGGGGGAAAATTTGGGAAGAGAAATGAAAAAGATGCAAGAAAAGTATGAAATGACAGTCAACAGCCTGACTGAGGAAAATAACACCTTAAAATAGACTAACTCAAATGGCAAAAGAGGCTCAGAAAGGCAATGAGGAGAAGAATGCCTTAAAAAGTCGAATTTGCCAGATGGAAAAAGAATCTCAAAAGCTCACTGAGGAGATTCATTCCTTCAGAGTTAGACTGGAGCAAATGGAAGCTAGTGACTTTATGAGAAATCAAGATACTATTAAACAGATCCAAACAAATGAAAGAATAGAAGGCAATGTGAAATATCTCATGGGAAAAACCACTGACCTGGAAAATAGATCCAGGAGAGATAATTTAAAAATTATTGGACTACCTGAAAGCCATGATCAAAGAAAGAACCTAGAAATCCTTAAAGAAATTCTCAAGGAAAACTGCCCTGATGTTTTAGACCCAGAGGGCAAAATAGAGGTTGAAAGACTCCACAGATCACCTCCTGAAAAAGATCCCCAAAAGAAAACTCCCAGGAATATTATAGCCAGGTTCCAGAATCCCCAGATCAAGGAGAAAATACTACAAGCAGCCAAGAAGAAACAATTTCAATATTGTGGAAACACAATCAGAATGGCACAGGACCTGACAGCTTCTACATTGAGGGATAGAAGGGCATGGAATATGATATTCCAGAGGGCAAAAGAGCTGGGAATGAACCCAAGGGTCACCTACCCAGCAAAACTGAGTATCTTGTTTCAGGGGAAAATATGGTCATTCAGTGGAATAGAGGACTTTCAAGCATTCTTGAGGAAAAAACCAGAGTTGACTAGAAAATTTGACATTCAGACACAAGAAGCAAGAGATGCTTGAGAAGGCAATCAAGGAAAAGAAATCAAAAGGAACTTATCAAAGTTGGACTATTTACAGTCCTACATGGAAAAACAATAACTGTGTTTGATGAAACCTTTCTCATTATGAAAATAATTGAAGAAGGGTACATGGCATATGTTCACAGGTATACATGGATAGAGGGCACAGGTTGAATTTGATGGGAAGGGATGATTATTTTATTTTTGGAGGGCAATTGGGGTTGGGTGACTTGCCCAGGTTCACGAGGCTGGGTTTTTGTTTGTGTGTTGGGTGTCTGGGGCCGGATCCGAGCTCGGGTCCTTCTGGCTCCGGGGCTGGCTCTCTGCTCGCTGCGCCACCTAGCCGCCCCAAGGAAGGGATGATTCTTAAGGGGTGAAGTCAAGAGGTGAGAGAGGAAAGTGGCAAGAGGAGATGGAGAGAGACAGGGTAGGGCAAACTATCTCATGTAGAAGAGGCAAGGGGAAGTAGTTGCAGGGGAGAGGAAGAACAGGAAGGCAAAAAGGCAAAAGCATATTCTCATTGAAGTTGGCTCAAGGAGAGAATCACATACATACTAAATGGAATATCTTACCCTCACTCTCCTGAGTAGGGGAAAGGAGGATGAGAGGGGGGATGATGGAGGGGAGGGCATTCTGGGGAGAGGGGAGGTTAGAAGTACCCACTATCAAAGAGGGACAGGATCAAAGTAGGGAATGGACCAGGTGGGAGGTGAGACAGGTGGGAGGGAAATATAAGCAGTCTTTTACAATATATCTACTATGGTAATGTTTTGCATAGATATACATGTACAACACATACTGAATTGCTTATCTTCTCAGAGGGAGTGGGTGACAGGGGAGAAAGGGAATGGATCTGAAAATCGAAGTTTTAAAATTAAATGTTTCATAAGATATCCAGGCAGTGGGGCTCAGAGATTCACCTTGCCCTAATGGCAAAGTCGAAGGGGATATGGGAGAAGATATGGGAGAGAGAAGATTGGATGAGGGGATATCTGGTGGGACTGCTATTCTGGGGTGGTGGGTAGGAAAAAAATGGGGGGAAAATGTAACTCATAATCTGGTGGAAATGAATGATGTAAACCAGAAGTTAATAAAGCATTTGTTTAATTAAAAAAAAATATATTGCACACTTTGCTTGTCTGTTTCTTTATTGTTGGATGTTTGGGCTAAATATCATTAGTTCTAGTCTAAATATCATTAATGTGAATACCTTTGAACAAATGACATCCCTCCCCCCATTTGAATCTTTTGGGTATATTTCCTATAGTGAGATCAATAGTTCAAAGTTCAGTTTTAGGTCTAAGTTGCATAATGTCAGATGTTAAATAAAATTTTGTCAGGAAAAAACATTTCTAGAAACACAGTTTAAAAACTTGAGAAAAGAAAAATTTTAAACGAATTTCCTCTTTTAAAAAAGGGAATTACTTTGCTTTTACTTTTTTGGGGGGAGGGCAGTTGGGGTTAAGTGACTTGCCCAAGGTCACACAGCTAGTTTTTTTGTGTTAAGTGTCTGAGGCCAGATTTTACCTCAGGTCCTCCTGACTTCAGGACTGATGCTCTATTCACTGCGCCATTTAGCCACCCCAATTACTTTGCTTTTAAAATTCAAAATATCCTGGGAAATTGAGTTAATACTAGCAAAAATTTGGAATTTAGGTGGATCCTTTTTCTAAATGTTGGGTGTTGGTACTCTCTTGCCTGGAAGTGTAGTTCAGACCCTGAACAGAGAGATAATTGGGTTGATGGGTTGAGAATTTTTTTACTTTTAAGAATCTTTTGATCACTTTACTTATTTTTGGTCTCAATGTTGCAGTTGGGAAAACCTCAAATCATGCGATAGTTCTGGCTCAGCTCTACACTAAGGGAGAGTGCTATGGATTACATGCTTTCATTGTACCTATTCGTGAAATAGGAACTCACAAACCTTTTCCAGGTAAAATTCTGTTTATTTGTTACCATGGAGGGAAATGAAATTAACCAGTTTGGTTGTTCTGCTAAAGGCATTCCTAGTGCTAGGTAGTCTACCTTTGAAGCCATTTATTTGATTTTACATTCAAACACCCAGATGGAAGTTGAAACTGACTATAAATAAGATTTTTTGGATAGTGTTCATGATCTTTAAAAGACTACCTAATTAGCATTAGTGAATACTATTAGGTTATCGATGTTTTTCCAGTTAGGAATAATACCTAGAGTCATTGCTAATGAAGGAAGTCTCCTGTGATCAGAATAGTGCTATGGGGTTGCCTTGTATCTGGCTTAAGAATAAACTAATGTGATTTGTACTTATAATTCCCATGTATTCTTAGTTTGATATGTTTTCCCTTGCTCCCCAGTTCCCAAAAGCATTTACTAGGAAGAAATGATTTCTAAAGGTAGATTTACCACAAAATATTTTCTCTTTATACAAAAGTTAACTTCTCAATGTTTCTTGTCCCCTTTTTACTTCTGTGGTAGGCATCACTGTTGGAGACATTGGGCCCAAGTTTGGCTATGGTGAAATGGATAATGGTTACCTAAAGATGGACAACTATCGAATTCCTCGGGAAAATATGCTGATGAAGTATGCCCAGGTATTTATGGAAACAATAGAGGAAAACAGTAGTTAATTTGGAAATTCTGGTTGTGAATAGCCGTTAGAATAGGAAATTTTTGTTCTTTTGTTAATTAATAATATAATTTTACTATTCTGTTAACGTAAAATGAAAGTCTAATCAGTTTTTAAGGAATATGTTCTGTTTTGCCCAAACTACAGTTCATACTTAACAAGAAAAAGCAGTCTCTGAGTCAGTTTTACTTTTTTTTTCTTTCAGGTCAAACCTGACGGCACATATGTGAAGCCTGTAAGTGACAGACTGACTTATGGAACCATGGTGTTTGTCAGATCATTTCTTGTGGGAGAATCAGCTCGAGCTTTGTCTAAAGCTTGCACTATTGCCATCCGGTACAGTTTAGTAAGACACCAGTCTGAAATCCAGCCAGGGTAAGAGTGATTGATCTCTAAAAAGTAGGGTTTGCCAAAGATCTGCCCTTGTTTGTGCCTGTTCATATTAGCAAACTTCCTCAGTGTTGCATATATGTAAATCATGTAGCAACACAAGATTTAAATTATGATACTACTATTCTTACTGCTGTAATTGATACCTCTATTTTCCCTTGATTGTAAAATGGGAATTACACCATCTTCTCACCATGGAAGCAGGGTGAGACTTGTAAGAAAACCTTCTCACCTCCCTAGATGTTTCTACTCTGCCATCTTGGCTCCACCCCTTCACCTCCCTAGATGAAGAAATACTGAGCAAAATTTTAAAATTCCCCTCAATACCAATAACTAGAAGCTTTAGATAAAGAACACTTTAAACTGAGTATTCTTTTCTTTTATGAGTAATATACAGTGGTTCATGCTGCCATCAATAGGCATAGCTCCTTCATAACCCTTTCCTGTCTAAAAAATGAAGAAGTAATTAGAAGAAGAATGAACTTAATAATGTCAGTGACTTTGGTCAGTTCTTGAAATTAAGTGTCTGCGTAGTTCCTCTTTCTAAAATTGTGATCCAGATATCCTTCATTTAATCACTTAGCCATAAACCTCATTGCTAAAGCTATCCTTTATAAATGTTAATTGTCACCTCCTTGGAATCTGCTCTAGTATGTATTATCCTGGCTTGGACAGAAAAGAAACTTAATGGAAAAATCAGAACTGAACATCTGAAGAATTGTCAGTACCTGTGAAACATTTTCCTTATTCTTATTTTGCTCTAGTGACCCTGAACCCCAGATCTTGGATTTTCAGACCCAGCAGTATAAACTTTTTCCTCTCTTGGCCACTGCCTATGCCTTTCAATTTGTGGGAGCCTTCATGAAGGAAACTTATCATCGAATTAATGTGGACATTGGCCAAGGGAACCTGAATGAATTACCTGAGGTATTTATTTGATCAGACATGGCATCCATAAATTTCAGTAAGGCCTTTGACAAAATCTCCTACACTGTCTTTGTAGACAAAAGGGAGAATTATAGGTGGGATAATAATTCAGTTAAGCTTATAGCAATAAGGCCTTAGTTGTTTTATAAAATGTTAAGAAAAAAATACTATGACAGTGTCCTGGTCTGAAGTTTTTGGAGTCAAATACCTAATCAGTCTTCCTTGCATAGTTCAGAGAGGATCTTGATTCCCTAAACAAAGGCTTAGTTTTCAGAACAAGTCAAAAGACCATTTTAAAAAGGCATCTCTTTTATACATCGTTGACTAAATTGAAAGGAGACTCCTTAAAAGGGAATAGTTAAAGAGGCAGTAATTGGTTTTAAGAAGCTATTTCTCCAAAGGTCGGCTAACATTACTGTTGTATTATGTACTAAATTATGTACTTTTTGGCTTTGCTGTGGAATTTTGTCTTTTTTTTCATAACTCTAAAGTACAAGAAGATGCCACTTTGGGCCTCTTCTCCAAGTCACATGCTTATATCTTAATTGTCTCTGACTTTGGCTATAATGCAAGGGTGTAGAGTTTCTTCTCCCATAGGTGGATTTGGAACAGATTCATCAGATCTAAAGAGTGACAATCAGTCTCAGATTTGGTCTCTAGCTGAGAGACCAAAGGACATTCTGATCTTACCTTGTGCTGTTCAACATTTTCATCAGTTACTTAAATCTGGATGGCATGCTTATCAAATTTATAGGAGACATAAAGCTAGGAGGTATAATTAATACATTGGTGACAGAATCAGGATCAGACAAAATCTCAGAGCACCAAAATGATGGACAGCACCTAATTAGATGAAATTTGTTAAGGATTAAAATAGTCTTATACTTGGATTAAAATACAGGATGGTGGAGGGGTAGCTAGATAACAGTTAAATGGAAAAACTCTTAGGACTTTTATTTAATTATAAGTTCAAGGTAAGTTAGCTGTGAAATGACAACCAAAAAACTTCTTAAAATCTTAGGTTGTATTAATAGAAAGATGGTGTTTGGGGCAGCTAGGTGGTGCAGTAAATAGAGCATCAGCCCTGGAATTAGGAGGACCTGAGTTCAAATCCAGCCTTAGACACTTAACACTTACTAGCCGTGTGACCTCGAGCAAGTCACTTAACCCCAGTTGCCCTGTCTTCCCTTCTCCAAAAAGCAAAAAAAAAAAAAAAAAGAAGAAGAAGAAGAAGAAGAAGGTGTCCAGAACAAGGGAGGTAATAGTTCTACTGTATTCTATCCTGGTCAGACCATATAGAGAGAATTATGCTCGGTTCTGGAAGCCACATTTTAGGAAAGGCATTGACAAGCTAGAACATGCCCAGAAGGAAGGGTGACCTGGATAGTGAGTGAACTGAAAACCATGCTCTAGGTACAAAGTTCTCCAAAGGATCTTGGGAAGGAAAACCATGATTTTTTTTTTTTTTTAAGGAATCTCATGTGGGGGCGGCTAGGTGGCGCAGTGAGTAGAGCGTCGGCCCTGGAGTCAAAAGGACCTGAGTTCATATCCGGCCTCAGACACTTAACGCACACAAACAAAAACCTAGCTGTGTGACCTTGGGCAAGTTACTTAACCCCAATTGCCCTCAAAAAAGAAAAAAAAAAGGAATCTCATGTGGAAGAGAGATTCAGAATACTTGGCCCTGAAAGGCAGAACTTATATCAATGGATGGAAATTGTAGAGATGCAAATTTCAATATAAGCAAGAACTTTTAATTCATTTTCATTTTATTATCACTTCCAGATTCTCTTCCTCCACCTACTCTTTGCTCACCCACTGAGAAATGTAAAACCCATTACAAATATGAAATCATGCAAAACAATTTTGAAAACAAGAAAAAGAAAAAAATTTGGTTCAATATACTTTGAGTTCATCATTTCTCTATTTAGATAGAAATAGAGTATTTTTTATCAGTAGTCCTTTGGAACTGAGGTAGGCCATTGTGTTGATCAGAATTACTAAGTCTTTCACAGTTTGTTATCTTTTTTTTTTTTTTTTTTTGCAAGGCAGTTGGAAGGTCCAAGGTCACACAACTAGTATATCAAGTGTCTGAGGCCAGATTTGAACTCAGGATCTCCTGACTCCAGTACTGGTCCTCTATTCACTGTACCACCTAGCTACCCCACAGTTCATTATCCTTACAATAAAGGAAGAACTTTCTAATTATTAAAACTTCAGGAATAGAGTGGGCTACTTTAGGAAGTAACTAAATGACCTATTGGTGTAGGTTAAGTAGATGAACATTTTGTCAGAGAGTTTATAGAAGGGAATCCTGTTCAAGTATAGGTTGGGCTAGATAACCTCTGAAGCATCTTCCAGCTCCAAAATTCTATGAATATAAACTGTTTCTAGGGACTATAATAATATTCCAAAGACTTTTTCAAAAGATAGGAACGGTTTTTTTCTGATTAAAACTGAATATCAGAAATGAAAATATGCATAGTGTGGAAGAAACTTTCTAAGAGAGCACAACAATTTATTAACATTTGCAAGTATTTTTGCTTGAAGGGAGTCAAACAAGCAAGATTCCTTCTGCTAACTTGAATTCTCCGTAAACTGGGAAATGTCTTATGTTTTATGGTATTCAAGAAACAAAAGACAAAACTTCTTCAGTCTTCCCAAATATGAGCTCAAAGAAATACTTTAGTCATTCAGCAAGCATTTTTTAAGTGCTTTTTCAGTGCCTGGCACAGTGCTAAGTACTGGCAGGAACAGACCCTGTTTTCAAGGCCAATACGTACATGAATAGGTAAGTAATGGAATCTGGAGAGGAAGGCTGGGGGGTGAGAGAGGGGCATCAGGAAAGGTGTTTGAGTTTAGTCTTGAAGGAAGCCAGAGGTTCCACAAGCTGGCGGTGATGAGAAGTGCCAGCCAGTGAAAGTGCATGAAGTTAGGAGACAGTGTCGTGTGGAAAGAACAGTAAGAAGGCCCAGAGAACGAGAGAGTCTAGAGTAAGTACAGTGTAAGAGGGGGCTTTCACCCAGTCCTGCAGTCAATCCTTCAAGTGTTTATTGAGCTTCTACTCTGTCCAAGCAGTATGCTGGAGAGACGAGCCCAAAGAATGAAATAAACCTTTCTCAATGAGTTTATATTCTGATGGACAAGATGATAAATACTGGATGTGTGAAAATAAATTCAGTGTGAATATAAAGAGGGATTCTAAGAACGGGGCTAAGGAGGTGGAGTTTCTTTTTTTTTTTTAATAAATTTGTTTTAGTTTTTAGTTTTCAACATTCACTTCCACAAGATTTTGAGTTACAGATTTTCTCCCTGTCTCTTCCCTACCCCCCCCCACCCCAAGATAGCAAGCATACTAAATACCCCTTCTCTCAATCTGTTCCTTTCTCTTATGTCCTCCCCCACTTATCCCCCTTACTTTCTTGTAAGGCAAGATGGAGTTCTATGCCTCATTGCCTGTGTATCTTATTTCCCAGTTACATGTAAAAAACAATTTTAATGTTTGTTTTTAAAACTTTGATTTCCAAATTCTTTCCCTTCTTCCTTCCTCGCCCACCCCCACTGGAAAGACAAGCAATTCAACATAAGTTGTACATGTGTAGTTACATGTAACATTTCCATAGTAGTTATATTGTGAAAGACTAGCTATATTTCCCAAGAAGGAGTATTTTCAAGTCACAAGGGGAACAGTCCATGCAAGGGCATGGAGATGTCCAATCTGAGGAAGAGAGAGAAAGCCAATTTCCTGGATTGCAGAGTGCAGGAGGGGGCAGTAATGTCCACAGAGGCTGAAAAACTATGTTGGGCGTTGGTTTTAAGGCTTTAAAAATTAAATGAAAGAGTTTGGTTTTTTCCTTAGAGGCAACTGGACGCTCCTCGAGTTGGTTGAATAGGAAACTCTGCAGTCAGACTTACACTTAAAGAAAATTACTTTTACAGCACTGCAGAGGATGAATTGAGAGAGGGAGACTTGAGACAAGACCAGTTAAGAAGCTGTTCCTACAATCCAGGCAGGAGGTGAAGGGAGCCTAAACTAAAGTGTAGCTTTGCAAGTAGAGAGAGGGGTAAGATGCAAGAGATGTTGTAAATGCAGAAGGCAAGATTTGGTCGTTGATTGGGCACGTGGAGTGCAGAAGAGCAAGGAGTCCAGATAAAGCCCAGTGTGGGAGGTTGATAGAATGATGATGTCATTGATAAAAAAAAAAGGAAGTCTAAAGGAAGAGAGAGTTGAGGGAGAAAGATAATGAGTTCATTTTAAGACATGTTGAATTTAAGCTGTTTCTAGGATATTCAGTGTCTGCTAGGCAGTTAGTGATATGAGACTGAAGGTCAGGAGAGACTGAGGCTGGATATCTAGATCTAGGAATCAGTACATAGAGAAGATAGTTAAAAATATATGGAATTTGATGGGGTTAATGAGAAAGAATGTAGAGGGTGAGCCTAGGATAGTACTTAGGAACCACTCAGAGTAAGGGGGTATAATATGAATGATGAGCCAGTAAAGGAGACTGACTGCATAGAAGTGGCCACACAAATAAGAGTTGAACCAAGAGAGAAATTTGTTACTACAAAACTGAGAGGAGAAAGTATCCAGAAAGAGAGAGAGTGGGCAGCTGTCTCATCCAGCAGGTGGGTCATGGAGGATTAGGACGGAGAGAGTAGTTTCAGTTGACTAAAAGGTTAGAAGTTAGAAGCCAAGTTGCAAAGGGTTGAGGAGTGAGAGGAGAGAAAGTAGAGACAATGAGTGCAGACACCTTCTTCAGGAAATCTGACCGAGAGGAGAGATAAAGGAGGCTTGGGTGAAAGGGTAGAGTCTAGTAAAGGATTCCTAAAGATGGCAGTGATTTGACCATGTTCACATTTGTTGGGAAGGAACCAACTGAGAGAGAGAAGTTGAAGATAAGGAAAAGGGAAGCCTGAAGATTCAGATCTCTGGAGAAGAGTCAATGGGATCAGGTGCATAAGTAGCAGGGTTGGCCTTGGGAAGAAGAAGACACTGGGGAAACGAGGAGAGAGCACACGTTGAATGGTCTGTTTTTCAGTAAAGTAAAAGGCAAGATCTTCAGCAGGTGTGGGAAGGCTTGAGGAGGGAACAAAAAGTTTGGAATAGCTTCTATGGGAAAAAAGAGTGAGATAGGAAATCATTTGGGAAGAAATAAAGACTGCATGCGGACCCAGTTCTGGTTGGATGACATGAATTTGTGATATACCTAATTAGCATGTTTATGGGATTTCCTCCAGCTTCATTTAGCAGCTGGGTGAGTAGGATTAGCGTAGGCAGATGGGCGTAATCCAAGGCTGAGATTTAGTCAGGGAAAAATGACAATAGAACAAAGGGATAAGAAATTCAAGAGCAGAGGACATTATAGAATTGAAATAGCTTACTATGGAGTCATGGTTGGAGAAAGAAGATAGTCAGATTCTAGCAGGGGTAATTGCTTGAGAAAGTTCTGAGGTGTGGAAGGAATAGAGGTCTCAGTGAAAATGAATAAAAGCATAGGAAGAGGTGAAATGTTAGGATGTATGGTCAGATAGAAGAATCTCAGAGATTCTGATTAGGAAAGTGAAACACTTGTGTGTAATAACAAGTAGCCATTATTATGTGTGGCAGAAATAGAGTGAAGAGATTGTGGGACTTTAGGTGATTGAAGAAATGATAAGTTGGGGAGTTTGAGAGAGCATCTGCCATGAATGTTCAAGTTCTCTAATATAATGGCAAGAATTGGGGAGGAGAAGAAGGTGATAGACCAGGTGCTGAACTCCTTCAGAAAAGAGATAAGGAGTTGGTATATTCTAGCCACTAAAATTTTTATTGAGTAGAAAAAGAATTTTTGAGAAGACTTCAAAGGAGTTACTACAATTTATTGAATTGAGGAGAAGGGTCACATGGTCAGATCATGCTTTTTAGAACACTTTGGCAGCTATGTAAGGAGCCTACTAGAGTTTTCAGTTGCATCTGACTCTTCATGACCCCATGGCCCCATTTAGGGTTTTTTTGACAAAGATTCTGGAATTGTGTAACGGTAATGTAATTTGAATTTGAAGATCCCTTTGTGTTGGCAAAGCAGGAGGTACTTAGCACTTAGTAATTGACTGAGCCTATGTTGGGGAAAGAGAAGATATGTTTGTACCTTTTTACATAACAGGAAGGGGTTGGCTGAAACAGGAAGCTAATGCTGTGTGTGTATATAAGGAAAAGCCCCAGAGAGGCACAGTCACAATTTCTTGGGACCAGCATCTGGTGGCAGAGCAGCTACAGAAGAGGGAGTGGAGAACTGAGCCAGAATTTCCTGAGAACTTGTGATGGTTGAGCTTCTTCTGAACAAGAGCCCAGGAACCCAGGTGAGAGAGGAGCCAGGAGCCCAGGTGACTGAGGAAACATGATCTGTTTGTGGCTCAGTTGAGCCTTGAATTCCCTGGAGCAGAAATTGTGAAGGATCTGACATGGATCAGACCCTGTGAATGTCAGTGTGGAGCAGGACCTACCCAGAGAGCTGGACAGGGAACTGGGAGCTGTCTGCCATTGAACCCAGGTGACAGTCTGGTGAATTCAGGTATTGGGACCATGGAAGGTGATCCAGCCCCAAGTCAAGATGAAAAGACCTCTCCCTGGGTGCTGAGTAATGTTGAAATTGTAGTTTACTGGTGACCTAGGGGTAGAGGGATTGTGTTTGGTACTTAGTAATTGATTGCTGAATAAGTGACTGATTGAGTTAATCAAGTTGCCCCATGAGTGGAAGACTCTGACTATTGTACTTTGAGACTATATTGTGATACTGATTGAGTTAACTTAAGACTTTGCCCCATGAATGGAAGACTTTGACTATTGTACCTTGAGATGATTGTTCTTTGTTCTAAATATCGTGACCACTTTGGTGAAAACTATGTGGCCATTTTAATGATAAGCAGTTGTTCTCTGATAAGTTGTAATATTGTGAATGCTATATCTTGGTTTTCTGTGAATGGTTTGCTTTGATTTGTTATGGAATAAATAGAGTGCTCACTATACTGTGTAATCAGAACCTTAAAAGCTGTTCACAGTAGCATTCTTCTAGAAAGCTGCTTGTACATGGCATTACAAATGGTTTGCTATTTTCTTCTCCAGTTCATTTTACAGATGAGGACACTAAGGCAAATGAGGTTAAATGACTTGCCCAAGGTCATGCAACTAGTACATGTCTGAGACCAGGCTTGAATTTACAAAGATAATCTTCCTGACTCAAGGCCCAGCTGCCCTAGTTGCCCTACTAGAGTGAGGAGAGACCAGTTAAAAAGCTTTAGATGATGGCTATGTAAGAAAAAAGAAGACTTCAGTCACAAGAAATGTTGTAAAGGAAAAAACAATATTTAGCACTTGGCTGGATATGTAGGATAAATGAAGATAACACTGAAGTTGCAAGATCTGGATAACTAGAGGGATAGTGGTAACTTGGATAATAATAAGGAAGTTTGGAAAGAGTTTGGGCAAAGAGAAGGAAATGAACATGTTGAGTTTGAGATGTCTTTAGGACATCTCAGTTATAGGTGTTTATTGTTAGGGAACTTGAGCTCAAGAGAGAGGCTGGTACTGGATAGATAGAGATTTGGAAATCCTCTGAGTCCTTGGGAGCTGATGAGATCACCATGTGAGAAGACAGAGAGAAGAAAATCTTGAAAAGACACCCACATTTAATAGGTGTGATGTGGATGGAGATACAACAAGAGATACAGGAAGAAGAACCAAGAGAGAATGAAATGTCTCCAACAGTTTCAAATGTAGCAAAACCGTCAAAAAGGGTTTGGATTGAGAAAAAGCAATTAAAAGATGTTTGGGCCCAACTCCACTTCTGCCCCCAGAATATTTTCCCCTTCAGAATTCCTGGAGATGTCAGGAAGAGGAGGGGATAGACGTAGGCATCCTCAGAGGCCAAGGCCAGAGCTGCCACCAGGGCTGGGACCCCACAGAACACTCGAGTGCCTCTGCGTAGAGCCCCAGCCTAGCCCTGTCAAGCCACTAACAATGATGAGCCACCAACGGCTCTCAAACACTTGCACGAATTTCAGGCTCTGCATCCCTGTAGCTATTAGGCGACGTGCTGTTACGCTTTTGATAATTAAGGTAAACTGAAAGTCAATGGTCCAATCCTGTTCAATTTATTAGGCTAACAGTAACCAATAATTGGGCCAGTGGTCTCTCTCAATAACCAAAGACCACAAAATAGGGTTAATAAATCTTCATCTAGTTTTGGGAAATACAAGAGAACAAAAAAACAGGGAGCATCACAGATGGAAAACAATATGATTGGTGGTAGGGCTGACATCATTGTGGGGGCAAGAACATTATGGTTGGATTCCCTGAAGAATGTGGATTCATACACACTTGGGCTAGTACTTGTCATTAAGAAATGCTGATTGATTTATTCAATCCATCTGTATCCTGCAGTCTAGTGGATTAGAGTTAACAGACTCCCTGGCATCTAGAAGGTTTGTTAGGAAGATAACAGATTTCCTTTATGGTTCAAGGAAAGTTCAAGGACAATATAGCTCCTTGCAGTTCATTCAGTGTTCACTTTTCCCCTTTCACTCTTGTCTCAGGTGGTTTTGGCTGATCTTCTCTAGAAAAAGGTCCCTAAGCAAGAGAACATAGTATCACAGAGCACTGGGGAGGAGAGGAAAAAGGATGGATTGTGTTGGGTGATGAGGTAGAGATGAGTGATGGTATTTTTAGATTTGGAGGCAGATGACTTGGGGTCAAATCTGGTGTCCTGTTTACTAAATGTATGACCTTGGGAAAAGTACTGAGCCTTTCTTGTCTTCACTTTCTGCATCTTTAAAATGGGGGTGCTGGACCAGGATCAGGAGATTGAGGAGAGGAAGGGCTTTTTTGAGCTCATTCTGCCAACCTCATTTTATAGGTAAGGAAAGCGAAGCCAGGATTGGTTTAGTGACCTGCTGAATCACCAGCCCAGCTCTCCTCACTCAACCCAATATGATTTGCACCTCATGGTGGACACTTTTTAAGAATTAAATGTATTGGTTCCTTTAAAAAAAAGAGGGCAAAAGAGAAATCCTTAGTAGCTTTTAGAGCGAACCATTTATTGAAGTTAGAAGCACAGAGCATATTTTTCAAGGAATTTAACTGAGAAAGAGAAGAGAAATAGAGGATGATAGCTTAGGTGGCAGTGGGAGCAGATTAGGGTTTTTAAGGATGATGGGGGGCCTTGAATATGTCTCTAGGCAGCAGGGAGAGATTGAAGACTAGAGGGCAAATGGTGATGGGGCCATCTGTGGGAGCAAACAGAAAGAGATGCCTTCAAGAGTGCTTTTAGAGGGATTGACCTTGGCAACTAGTGGTATTACTTTTATCACCAGAGGTGTCCTGAAAGACATAGTCGGGAGTAATACCAGAGAAATGTGAGAAGGGGAAAGATGGAACTATAGGTGAGTGGCCTTAAGTTTTCTAGTAAAGTATGTTACAGGGTTATCAGTTGCCCCCTCCATTGTCTGCTGTGAGAGATTTAAAAACAGATGAGAAAGTTTGAAATAGCCACTCTTTAGAATGAGATTAGGGAGGAATAGAAGAATTAACTTGTTGCAGTAAGAGCCCGTTGAGATTAGATAACATATTTAGTGGACCCAGGAAGCAGGGTTCCATGACTTCTAAGACATGAATAGGATTGAAAGAGTCCAATGGTAAGAAGAAGTAAGAGTTTACTAAACATAATTAGCAAGAGGACAAGGAGATAAGGGATTTGAGAATAGATAATTGTAAAATTGAACAAGTTCACCAATAGATTGAGAGGGGATAGAGTGTAGCCAGAAAGGCGATAGCCTAGAAAAGAACGGAGAAATAACGGGATTTGAGGGCACCATGAGGACCAAAAAAAGGAATTGGTCTGGCAAGACAAAGGAAAAAAGCAGAATGATAAAAGATGATCAGATGTGATCGACATGAATATGGAAGTAGACGTGGGGGACGGCAAGGTCAAGTGTATTGCTATCTCTAGGTGTAGCTAAGGAATCTCCTTTTCCTAGTCATAGGAATTAAGTAGATTGAAGAAACTGGTAAGTTCTACTCCTAGTTGGGTCATCTTATGAAGCCTCTTAGGATCAGGGACTTGCAGTTCTATCCTAACCTTGGTTGTCTTCAATTACAAGATTGAATAGTTGCTCCATTCACATGGAACCAAAGACCTTAGCACAGGGCACTGATGTAGTAGTATTTCTTAACATTTCAGAAAACAAAAAGAGACTCAAGTGCAACATTTTTCTTTGGCAAGTTTATTTTAAAGCTAGTACTGTGGATGTTGTGTACTCAATTGTTCATTCTTCAACAAAGGGAGTGCAAAAGGGTGACTGGTACTTTCAAGTACTGAGGAGTCTGTTATAAAGAGTTTTATCATATTAGGAAAGATAACAAGAACTTTTGAGTTTAAATCTATTGGATGACCATATTTGGAAATTAGAATATCATCCAATAGTTTGGAACATTTTTATTTCTGTTAGCATGGATATTTGGTTTTACTTACTAGTCACATTTCTCATCACTGCCATATATATTCTTATGGCTGTATATTTTTCCTCTTTAGCTTCATGCACTGACTGCTGGGCTTAAGGCTTTCACCTCTTGGACAGCTAATGCTGGCATTGAAGCCTGTCGTATGGCTTGTGGTGGGCATGGATACTCCCACTGCAGTGGCCTCCCAAACATTTACGTCACTTTCACCCCTTCCTGCACCTTTGAAGGAGAAAACACTGTGATGATGCTCCAAACAGCTCGGTAAGGGCCCATGCATTCACTGCTGACATCTCTTGATAAACCTATTTGTCCCTGAAAGACACTTTTTACAACTTCCCATCCTGAGTCCTAGACTGGGTTAGTATTTTTCTTTGTCATGCTTTAGTACCTCAAACACTCTGATCATTCATTGGCTAGTGGATATCCTCCAGTAAACACAGAGTGGAACCCTTTATTTAGTAGAGGGTCTTCAGGAGTTGCTGGGGCAAAGAGATTCATCATCTTGTCACCTTGTTAAGACTGTCTGAACTTAGGCTGGCCTTGAAATACTAACAAGTGGAAATAATGCTGTATTGCCACTATTTGGTAACAAATCTCTTTTCAGGAAATCTTTCCAGACTAAATGACAGACACATTTAAACAATTATAAAGGATTCACGGGGCAGCTAGGTGGAGCAGTGAATAGAGCACCGGCCCTAGAGGACCTGAGTTCAAATTTGGCTTCAGACATTTAACACTTACTAGCCTTGCCTTCCCCCTACCTTCCCCTTCTAAGAAAGCAAATTTTAAAAAAGACAATTCATGTCTTTTTTGTGCTATATATGGAATCAGTCAGAATATGGGAGATTTTCTACACGTTAGTAATTTTCAAGCCTAAATCCTGAATTTTCATAGAAGGCTATTAATAGACAAGTTTATAGTCACTGTTTTCATTTCTTGTAGTATGAGTTTAGAACTGTATCCCTCTTTGTAAGATGGGTCAGGGCTTGTGTTCCTCTGTAGTAGTATCCTTGAGAATCCAGCATCACTTCTATGCCACAGTAAGCCTTTGGAATATGACTTTAGGGAGGAGTTACCCCATTATACTGTGATTAAACTGTGTACACTTAAGACATCTATCAGCCTTCTTGGCCCAAAGTGAGCCCAGATTCCTGGACCATGACAAGTCACTTCCCCTACCCAGGCCTCTCTCCGTATCTGTGGAATGAGGAGTTTGAGCTAGATGAGCTCCAGGCTCCTTTCTAGTCCTGAGTTCTATGAGTTAAACTTTTTTTTTCCTTTGTCTCATTGAAAGCAATGTTAATTCAGTGTCTGCATATTTGATGACTTTTAGGTTTTTGATGAAAAGCTATGATCAAGTGCATTCAGGAAAGTTGGTGGGTGGCATGATGTCCTACTTGAATGACCTGGCTAGTCAGCGCATCCAGCCACAGCAGGTGGCAGCTTGGCCAGCAATGGTGGATATCAACAGCCCAGACAGCCTAGCAGAAGCCTATAAACGTCGAGCAGCCCGGTGAGTTTAAATGCTAAAATATGCTGTTGTGTCTTATTAAGATAAACTCCAGATGGATAGGTGACTTAAACATAAAAGACCAGTCATCTAGCATTTATTAGGCATCTTTGGTGGGACAGGTACTTGACTAAACACTGGTGAAACAAGGAAGGGCAAAAACTAGTCTCTGCTCTCAAGGAGCTCACAATCTACTGGGAAAGACAACATGCCAATAATTGTGTGCAAATAAGATGCAGACAAACTACAAAGGATATGAACAGGCAATTTTCAGAGAAAGAAATTAAAGATATCTATAAGCATATGAAGAAATGCTCTAAATCACTATTGATTAGAGAAATGCAAATCAAAACAACTCTGAGGTACCACATCTCTCCAGTCAGATTGGCTAAGATGACAAAACAGGAAAATGACAAATGCTGGAGAGGATGTGGGCAAATTGGAACACTAATGCATTGTTGGTGGAGTTGTGAACTTATCCAACCATTCTGGAAAGCAATATGGAATTATGCCCAAAGGGCTATAAATAATTTTATACCCTTTGACCCAGCAATACCACTTCTAGGCTTATATCCCAAAGAGATCATAGAAGAGGGAGGAAGACCCATTTGTACAAAGATATTTATAGCAGCTCTTTTCATGGTTGCAAAAAATTGGAAATTAAAGGGGTGCCCATCAATTGGGGAATGGCTAAACAAGCTGTGGTATATGCATGTAATGGAATATTATTGTGCTATAAGAAATGAAGAGGAGATGGTTTTCATATTTACCTGGAGAGGCTTATACAAACTGATGCTGAGTGAGAAGAGTAGAATCAGGAGAAATTTGTATACAATCACAGACACAACATATGTGTGATGACCAACTATGACAGATTGGACTCTTCTCAGCAATGCAGTGATATAAGTCAATCTCGAAAGACTCATGAATGAGAGAGATGTCTACATCCAGAGAAAGAACTAGAAAGAACTGAGCTTGAATCCTGATGGAAGCAAACTAATTGATCTTTTTCTTTTCGTTGTTTGGTTTTATTTCTTCTTTACCATTTTTCATCCCATCTAGTACAGTACACCCTTGTAACTTGACTAATGTCTATTGTGAAAGTATTTGCAGATCCTATACTGGACTATATGCCATCATGGGGTGTGGGGGGAGGGAGGGAAGGGAAATTTGAAACTCAAGGAACTATGGAATTGAATCTTGTAAACTAAAATTAAATGAATTTTTAAAAAATAAAAGAGAATTCAAAATAAAACAATAAATTTCCATCTAAATAAAACCTGTATAATAAATACTACACATTGTTTTAAAAAAAAAAGATATAGACAAGCTAAATCGGGGGTAATCTCAGAGGGAAGTCACTACGATTAAGAAGGACTGGGAAAGGCTTCTTGCAGAAGGTAGCCCTTAAGCTAAGACTTGAAAGAAAACAAGGGAGTCAGGAAGTGGAAATGAGGAAAGAATAAAGAGTGAGTTCCAGGCATAGGGGATAGCCAGTGAAAGTGCCAGAAGGCAGGAGCTTTGGGGTGTAAAGAACAGCAAGTTGACCAGTGTCACTGGATCACAGAGTATTTGTAGGAAAGTAAGGTATAAGAAGACTGGAAAGGTAGGAAGGGGTCAGATTATGAAAGGCAAACAGAATTTTATACTTGGTCCTAGAGATAATAGGGAGCCATTAGAATTTGTTGAATGAAGGAGAGGGTGTGTGATATAGTGAGACCTATGCTTAGGAAGATCAGTTTGACAGCTGAGTAGAAGATGGACTATAGTGGGGAGAGATTTGAAGCAGGAAGACAAATAATAGGCTATTGCAGTAATCTAGGAATAATGCGGGCCTACCCCAGGATGGTAGCAGTGTCCGAGGAGAGAACGGGGTACATAGGTGATATTTTGAAGGTAGAATTGACAGAACTTAGCAACAAATTGATATTCAAAGTTGAGGAAGAGTAAGGAGTCAAGGATGACGCTTAGGTTAGGGACCTAGGGGACTAGGAGGATGGTGATACTCTCAGTGATAATAGGGAAGATAGGAGGGAAGGATTTTTAGGGAAAGATAATGAGATGTTTTGAACATGTTGACTTTATGATGTCTACAGGACATGCAGTTCAAGATGTCTAATAGGCAATTGAATCAAGCAAAATAGTATACTAGGAAAAAGAAAAGAGGGCCCAAAACAGAGCTCTATGTGGACATCCATAAAGTAGGAGTGACCTTGATGAAGATCCAACAAAGGGGACGGAGGAGTGATTAAACAGGTAGAAAGAGAAACAGGAGAGGGTAGTGTCATGAAAATCTAGGGAGAAGAAAATGTCAAGAAGAGTGGTCTACACTGCCCAATATTACAGAGAAGTCAAAACAAGGAAGAAATTACTTTTCAGATCTCTGGAAATAGGAAGAATCCATGATTCTTAGAGTCATGAACAATAGAGTAGACCACAAAAAATAAATTGAACAATTTTGATTATAAAACTGAAAAGTTTTTATACAAATGTAATACAGCTAAAATTAGAAGGAAAAGAGGTAACTGGGAGAAAATCTGCTATAAGTTTCTCTGAAAAAGTTTTGATATCCAAAATATATAAAAAATGGATTCAAATTTATAAGACTAAGAGTTCATTCCCCAATAGATAAATGATCAGAAGATATAAACAGACAGTTTTCAAAGGGAGAAGTCCAAGCTATAAATGACCATATGGAAAAATGCTCCAAATCACTATTAATAAAAGAAATGCAAAATAAAGCAACTTGCACTTATCAGATTGGCAAAGGTGATAAAAGAGGAAAATAACAAATATTGGGGGGACTGAGAAAATAGGAACATTAATGTATTGTTGATAAATCTGTGGATTGGTTCAGCCATTCTGAAAAACAATTTGGACTATTCCCCAAAACTTAAAACAACTTCCCATACATGATTCAGCAATACTACTACTAAGTCTATGTCTCAAAGGATTTACTTGTACAAAAATATTTATAACAGCTCTTTTTGTTTGGAAATGATTAAATTCATTTGGGAATGAATATAGTGAAATATCATTGTGCCATAAGAAGTGTACAGTTTCAAATGAAAGTAAACATGCAAAGTAAAGTGAGCAGAACTAGGAGAACAAGTTATAGGGACAATAACATTATAAAGAAAACCAACTTTGAGAACATAAGTCATGATTTCAGAGATCTAAGGATGAATCATGCCACTTGCCCCTGTCATCAGAAAAGTGATTCACTTGAAATCCTGAATGAAACTTAGAATTTTGAATGCAACCAATGTGGAAATTTGCTCTGCTATACTATGTGTGTTGGGGATGGGTTTTTCTTTTTTCCAGTTGTTCTGATAGAGGATAAAAAAAGATAAAAAGTAAAAATAAACTGTGTAGTTTATTTTTTTAAATACTTTAAGCTTATGTAGTCACAAGGGCTAACAATTTGAGGGAGCTTATAATACCTGTTTCTGGGAAACCAATTTTTTTCTCCTTACAGATTAGTAGAAACTGCTGCAAGGAACCTTCAAACCGAAATGAAGCACAGAAAAAGCAAAGATATAGCATGGAACTTAACTTCTGTGGACCTTGTCCGAGCAAGTGAGGTCAGTGATTTATCTGTAGAAGTTCAAAAGAACCTTCATCCTCTTATTTAAGTTATTAAATACTCTCTTATATAAGTTATTCTCACCCTTTTGTTTTTCCCCCTTTATCTAGGCTCATTGCCACTATGTGGTAGTAAAGCTCTTTTCTGGAAATCTCTCCAAAATTGATAACAAACCTATTCAAACAGTCCTGAAGAATTTGTGTCTCTTATATGCCCTGTATGGAATCAGTCAGAAATCTGGGGATTTTCTGCAGGTTAGTAATTTTCAAACCCAAATACTGAACTTTGATAGGAGAATGTCCATGGCCAGGTTTATAGCCATTAGTTTCAGTTCTTTTTAATTCGTGTGCAGAATTGTATCAGTATTAATGAAATTCTTTTTGTCCCTTTCAGGGGGGCATCTTGACAGAGTCCCAGCTTACCCAAGTGAACCAGCGAGTGAAGGATCTCTTGACAATAATCCGACCCGATTCTGCTGCTTTGGTGGATGCATTTGACTTTAAGGATCATACACTTGGTTCTGTGCTTGGCCGCTATGATGGCAATGTTTATGAAAATATGTTTGAATGGGCCAAGAAATCCCCACTGAATAAAACAGAGGTAAGAATTATCCTTTGTTGACTCACATCTTTTTCATCATTGAGTCATAATCAATATACTTTTCTATTACAAATCTGCATTTATGTGTATCTTGGAAATGGAAACAAATAACTGTGAAAAGTGGTTCTTGGTTAAGATGGCCATGTAAAAGGACACACAAGAGCCCAACTCTCCTACTTATTCTACAAAAATTATCTAGAAACAGCACCAGATTGAATGTGGGCCATGAAATCCAAAGAAAAACCTCAAATTTAAGGAGGTGGGGGGTGGGTGGGGGTGGGGCTGCACAAAAAGACTGCCAAAAGCTGAAAATATTGAAATTGGCATCAAACTGGCAGCAATGCAGGTAAACTGGGTAGAAACCCATGGTTGGGCCCTGATTAAGGAAACCCCAGGGGAGATGGAAGACCACCTAGGTCCAAGAGGAAGGAAAGCCAACAAAATACAGATGCATGAGGAAATTGGAAGCCAGTGACAGGAAAAAAGGAAATCAAAATCAGAACTAAAAAAGAGTTGGACCATCTTGTCTGTGAAGGGGGGGGGTAGAGCTTTGACCCTGATGAGAAGTCCCAAACCAGGATTTAAGGCTGGAGATATGAGTAAAAAGATGCCAAGCCTGTGAAGAAATACTGTAAGTCAAGGAAAAACCCAAGAGGAAAACCTAGAAGAGATTTACTCCACAATCACCAACAGAGTCTCAGGCTTAACTCCAAGGACTACAAGAGCACTTAGAAGAAATGAAACAAGATAAAAAATGAAATAGTTCCAGAGGGGAAAAAATTGAAAGCAGCAGACTCTGACCATCAGTATAGACTGAATAGGAATCCATAAGGCAACAAGAATGGTAGTCAGGAAGGGAAAAGCAAAACAAACTTCAGTGTCAAAGGGCAGGTCACCAAGAGTATTAAAAGAAAATAAAGTATAAGGATCAAATATCGGGATCTAGACTAGAGAAAGAGAACAGTAGGATTGGAGCTTTTTTTTCTTTTTTAATTACAAAGTAGTAGTGTTGATCAAATTCCTTTTCTTGTGCCTCTTTCTCTATAAAGAGGAGGGGGAAAGGGGCAGCTAGGTGGCGCAGTGGACAGAGCACCGGTCCTGGAGTCAAGAGGACCTGAGTTCAAATCCAGCCTCAGACACTTAACACAAAAACTAGCCGTGTGACCTTGGGCAAGTCACTTAACCCCAAGTTGCCCTCCAAAAAGCAAAAAAAAAGAAAAGAAAAGAAAGGAGGGGAAGAGACAGAGGATATAATGGAAATACACACTCTAATCTTAGCTGCGAACCCAAATGGATGAACTTGCCCCCATAAAACAGAAGAGGAATTGGAGAGCAGATTCCAATGGTATGTTCTTTACAAGAAACACACTTGAAATAAAGAGTCCTGTTGAGTTAAAATAAGGAACTGGCAAGAACGGAATCTGTTAAAAAGAGATTGGATTCATTTCTTCCATTTTTATGTGACCTAGATTTTCCATGTATTCCTCCCAGTACTTGTTCCCAAAGAACCATTCCTTGAAACAGAGGGAAAAGAGGGGAAATTTAGGGGAAAAAACCAGTTAACACATTGGAAAAGAAATCTGTTATATCCATTGTTCCACACCTGTGGACCCAACTTCTGTGTGAGAGGAGGGGAAAATGTCTTATGCTTTTTCTTCTTTGGGGCCCAACTTGTTCTTTATAATTATGACATTTTCCATTTCCACTGTTTTGTGATAGGTCTCCTTTCCACGTGTATTATTGTCACTGTATATTTTCTCCTGACTCTACTTATTTCACTTTGCTTATGAAAACAAAATTGATCTAGAATAAAACATCAAGAATCTCAAGGGTAATAATGAAAGATGAGAATAGAAGGGGCTTCCTTAGCTATACTATGCCTCAAACAGAGTAGTAATCATCAGAAGTATTTGATACTGATTAAAAGTAAAATTGATCAGTGGTACAGATAGATTTAGGTACACAGGACCCGGATACTATCTCACTTGACCCCCACAAAAACCCTGGGAAGTAAATGCTACTATTATCCCCATTGTACAATTGAAGAAACTAAGGCAGGCAGAGGTTAGTGACTTTCCCGGGGTCACATAGCTTGGAAGTGTCTGAGAGGCAAACAAACAGCAAAATAATGTTAGATAAGCCCAAAGCTTCCAGCTGCTAGGGCAAAGACTAAGACAAAAACTGGTGGGAAAGCTAGAAAGTGTTCTGATCAATGTACTAATATATTCTGTTTTCCACAATTAGCTCTAAAAAAATGCATGGCCCAACCATAAAAATTGACATCGAGAACAAATTAGGATCCAGGAAGGAAATCACTTGGACCACTCCGGACAACAGAAGGAAGAATTCTTGACCAAAAGAGAGTGAGAATAGGGCTGGATTTAGAGTCAGAAAGATTTCGATTCAAGTACTGTCTCTGACAGTTTTGGGCTTTATGATCCTGTGTCACTGAATCGCTCAGCTTCAGTTTTGTCATCTGTAAAATTTAGATAATGGTACTTCACAAGATTGTTTAGGATCACTTGGGATAACATATGTAAAGCCCTTTGCAAACGTTAAAAGAAGTATACAAGTGTTAGCCCATTGTCTTAGATATTGTTTGTGGGCACACCAATGCATTGCTTTTGAAGCTAAGAAGTAGTCCAGTCATTCTGGAAAGGAACTTGGAACCATACTCTAGAAATCATTAAACTTGATGCCCTTTGACCTAGAACACTGATAGTAAACTCACACCCAGAAAAAGTTAAAAAGAGTGAGAGGGGGGCTAGGTGGCGCAGTGAGTAGAGCGTCGGCCCTGGAGTCAGAAGGACCTGAGTTCGGATCCGGCCTCAGACACTTGAAGCACACACAAACAAAAACCTAGCCGTGTGACCTTGGGCAAGTTACTTAACTCCCAATTGCCCTCCAAAAAGCAAAAAAAAAAAAAAGAGAGTGAGAGGACACATATATAAAAACATATTCATAGCAGCACTTTTCTCTTAGAAATTAATAAATAATTTAAAATTAGTAGACCATGTTATCAATAACTTTCTTTTCCCTCTCTACAGGTTCACGAATCTTATCACAAATACCTGAAGCCACTGCAGTCCAAGCTGTGAAATCTGTTATAAGCAACTTCATCAGCTTCAGAAAACATAGATACTTTACCTTCCTCTACACTGGATGCATATGTCCTGAATGGAATCTTTATCAAATACTGATAGTCTTAGAAAACATAATAAATTGGTCCCTCATCCTCTTTTTATAAATGAAGAAAAATGGACATATTTGGGAGATTGAATGGAAAATGGATGTGTCTTAAGTGTAATTAATAGTGAGAGAGACTTTTTAAGCATTCAGAAAAGCTTTATAAAAATATAGTATGGCTTCTACTCACAGTGCTGCTAATTTCTGTGGTCTGTGACGTCTATGATAATTAGCAGTTTTTAACTACTAAGTAGTTGACTTTTCAAGTTATAACTGCTAATCACTGGATATGTTTTAAGCATGAACTAAGTGTTTTTAAGGAAAAGTTATATTTTGAGGTTCAGTAGAACCTCAGTTTGCAGGCTTGCCTGCAAATGTCCCACAACTCTTATAACCCTTCTACTACTGGGACTGTCTCAAAAAGTATGATCTAAGGAACTAGATTAGAGAGGGGAGGCTCATCTAAAAGTTTAGTATCACTGCTTTGTCACTGACCCCTTTTTCCTCTATTCATTTTTCTTTTGACAAATAAATACTATAGACAAAAGTCTTGCACCCCAATAGCATTTCCCAGCCCAAGTATTCTGTGGCAGCACCTTTCTATTATGATTAGAAATTGGTTCATTGACCTTATCACTTTAATTTTAACTAAAAGAGCACTGTAAATGCTTTTCTACTTATATCCTTCCCAGTGAAAAGCAGTGTTAACCTCTGTGAGGACTAAGAATAAAGTTAGCACTTCAAAGTTAAAATGATTAAATAGCACTCTAAAGACAGTAGTGGTTGATGCTTGGTCTCTGCCAGAGGTGCAGTGGGGACAAATCTTTTCTAAATTGAAATAGAGAACAGTTCTCCTGAGTCATTGGAGCAGGAGAAAAACAAAAGAAATGAAGGCCCACACAGGTTAGCGACTCATTGGTGCAAGTGTGGTTTTTGGTTTCTTTGTGCTCTTAAGGAACTTTATCTGAAATGCTGAAAAGCCCCTTTTTATTAAAGTCTCATTTGCACAGTTGTTTAGTAGCAAAGATTTAAGGATGTAGCTTTTAATTAAACTTTGTGATTTCATTGAAATCAATGTAATATAAAACAGCAGAAGTCACTTAATTTTATACCTCTTTCTGTGACACCTACCTGGTGAAATCTACTTGTCCTAGAATTTTACTGGACTTGAGTATAGGATTGTATAAAAACCAAGAAAACTTTGGAATATGTTAGGTCATGTTTGCAAACTAAAAGAATAACACTAGTGAAATTTGCCCGGGTAAAACTGCTAATGTAAAAATCTCACTTTTAAAAATATTATTATAGGTTTATTCAAATTGTCTTTCTTGGAAGAAAATTAACCATACTTTTAAAGTTCGACACTTATTAAGTTCTAAGTAGGTAGCAATACTGTTCTATTGTCAATCAGGAATGTGAACTAATATCTGAGTTAGTGGGAAAGAGACAAAAGGAAAAAATTAAGGTGTTTAATGTTATCCTTGTTGCAATATAGAACCATTATTTCAGTGCTAATGCTTATATATGTTCTGCCAAGATGTGTTTGTGTAGTGATGGTAGTAAGTACATCAGAATAAGATTTGGTAAACACTATATGGTAGATCTGTGATAAAGATAAACAAGTGTGAGAAGATTTCAAAGATCAGAAGGACCCTAAAAACCTAGTGCATCAAGCTTCATTTCCCAACTGACTCAGGCAGGAGTTTTTGTATTATTTAATTCACTAAGATTCAGATGCTTTGTAACCAATTTAATCAATGCAAATGGAGTCTTTTTAAATTAAGAATGAATAACTTACTTGAGATTGCAAAACCTCACTTAATTTGGAATCAGTGTCAGTAAAAACTAAATTTTATAAAACTTAAGATTTTCATTTTCTTCAGGTGCAAATAGTACTAAAGGTAAAGTGGAACCTACTTTAATAAATAAGAATCATTTAAAATTTACATCAATTGTTTTGTGCAAATGCACGATTCCAAAAGTATTTTAAAACCATTTGCTTTCTTAAGTAAGCCAAACTTTTGAAAATCTTTTCAGTCTCGTTTGTTATTCATTTGCTTATTATGTTAGTAAAATCTTAGTACAAGCATAAATTTCATATCCTGGGAATAATCAAATATCAAATATGTGCTGAATTAGATAGTTTTACTTAATCAGCTCTTGTTCGATGATGCAAACCTTTTGGTGAAATGCTTTTATCTTGATGAGTATAGAAAATGTAAAGCTAAATGTTTGTGAACTTAATTCAGTTGATTTTTGGATTCAATGATTAATTTCCCCATTGATATTTTGAGCACCTGAATTCTCTGTCGTTCTGTAATACCTGTTTACTGAGTAGCATTCAGTGTTTATTTTCAGCTTGAGTAGTCTCAGAGGACTTTGTCCAAAGTCCCTTTGAATTTCATTGTACTTTTAGGTAGTCTAGTTAAATATCTTAACTTGATTCATTGAGAGTGTACTTGTTTGTAGTACAGTGGCTAAATTCAGGTACTTCAAAGCAGCTTTAATCTGGTGCTTCCCCCTGCAATAAATTTGAGTTTCTCCTATACCTGAAGGCACCTGTCCTTTCGAATGTTAATAGTAATTGCATCTTGATTTTTTTTTTTTTAAGGAGAAAGAAATCTAAATGGAGACTTGATAACTTTCTCGCATTTGGGGGTGAAAATTCCTGCAACTATTTGGTTTTTGCCCACTTAAATTCCAAAGCCTTCTCCATTTCAGTTTTTCTCTTTATATCGGAGAACCTCAGTTTGATATTAGTAGGCTTTTACACTTCTGTTTAACACATACTAACAATACTTTTTTGAACTCTCAGATCCAGTCTCAAAACATCCCCTTTTTAATGGGGGTGTTGTGAGGTGTAGGACTGGGCTGGAGTGATGTTAGGGAACCTGGAGTTTGAAGGCTTGGATTCTTAAATCTTCAGTGGTTTTGTCTTATTTCATGAAATCGCCTCATAAACAAGGACTTAAAATAGCATCTAAAAATAAAGGCATAGGGTTGTTTTTTTTTTTTAATCTAGCCAAATTTACATTCAAATTTTCAGTACCATTTCTAGGAACATGTAAGAGAGCTTTTTAGGTCAGGACTCTTTCGGGGTGAACAGCAAATCCCGAACTCGAAGTGAGGCAGGAAACCTGTTTTCTTTTATGCTGGCCTACTGTCATTTAAAATTAGGTTAAGGTAAGGAGAAGAGGTTTGGGGAGGGGAGAATGGTTTTAAATATTCTGAACTTTATTACAAAAGCTGTACTCTTCAGTTTCACCAATCAGGAGTTTGATGTAGAAGGTATAGAATGTTATCTTGGGAAGAATCCCAGAATACTTTCTGCTACTTAAAATGCATACAATCAGACTTCAGACTTAAGGCCAGGGAGTCAGTCAGATGGTTTGTAAGCGCCGGGTAGGGGAGCCTGGCCGTATGCTCGGGATGCCTCCCTGGGTAGGGGGCTCTGTGGTCCTGGGGGTGGTGAGCAGGCGCCTTTCCAAGTACCTGTAATCCGCAGCCCCGCGGCCGCACTGCCTACCCCCTTATTGTGTCGGGGCTGCACCTAAACCTGCAGCAGTAGCTAACTCGGGGCCGGTGTTGGTCTTTGTGAGAAGTGATAACGTTAATAAAAATGTGTAATTAGTGCAAAGAAGAAAGGGTGTCGTTTATTTGGCGGGGACATTCATGGAGAGCTGTGACCCCACGCTTCTCTCCATCCGAGATCTGGGACGACGCTTAAATACTTCCATGCTTCGCCCTTGCCCCGCCTAGAATCTCCCTTTAGAACGCTGAAAGGAGCTGCCGGTGAAGAAGGGAAGGTTGGGCAAAGCCGGTCCCTGCTTCCCTATGCCCTCCCACACCCTCTAACGGCCGTGGCGCTCGGCATCTTGGGAGTTGTAGTTTATCCCCGCTCCACTTATCGTGCCTGAGATGGCGTTTGGACTCTGTTTCCCAGGGGACCTTGCGAGAGCGGTGCCCCGCCCACAGTGGAGATTAGCTACCAAGGACCTTGGCTGCCGCGGTAGAGGCCGGCACCCTCTGAGGCACAGCGGCCTGCCCGGAGTGGTGGTGGGTGGCAGGGGTGGGTGCGGGAGAGGGTACTCGGGGGGAGCGTGGATTGGGGAGGACGGGTGGGGGACCGGTGAGTGATGACTGCAGGGACGGAGGGCTGGCAGGCCGCGGGTGGGGGAGGCCCTGACCGTCCTTCCTGCCTGGAAGGTGTGGTGGTTACCCAGGGACCGAGTACCGCCAGGGAGAGGGTGCCAGGGGTGTCCCGGTAACCGTGGTAACCCTGTCCCGCCCTCTGGTACCCAGCAGAATGCTCAGCCTGGACGCCCATGGAGCTGTGATGTCATCGACGTGGGTAGTCCCTCCAGCGGGGCAGATAGCCACCCTTCCACCCCTCAGGCTATTCTAGTCCGTGCGTGCGGCGAAGCCTCCAAAGAGGCCTCCCAGGGAACCTGAGGCCTCTCTAAGTCTTTTCGCATTCCTCACCTTGCCCATCCCTCGTTCCCGCGCCGTTGATGGAATAAGGAATAAATGAATGAATAAATAAATCAGGCAGACGAGGCTGTTCCTAAAGAGACACAGATGAACCCGGGCCGCCGGATCTGACGGGAGAGGAGATGCAGAGGGTCCCGGACAGCAGACAAAGAAACCCTTCCCTCGGCTGCACGTAGAGGTGGGGGCTCCCCGGGGGCTCGTCTCGGTCTGGAGGGAGGGCTCGATCCCAAGGCAGACCGAGAGCTGCCAGGAGCGTGACCGCTGGTACCAGCATCCTCCCCTCCTGTGGGTACCTGCTCTTGGGCTCTTGTTTCTCAACTAAACATCTGCTCTCTGCACTGTTGAAATCCTCGGGCTGCATTTCCGTGGAACCTCCTCCCCAGGAGTGATGGACAGGATGGTTTCAAACAGCGTTTTTCTCTTCCAATCCCACACTATTAAGGCAGAGATTCGTGTAAACAGATTATTTATCAATCAGGGAGGAGTCTTGATCTGAATCCCGAGCATTTTTTGTGCTGACACCAATTTCCTTCCCTAGGGGAGATTAAACATGATGTGGTCACAGACCTGATCACCTGAACTGTAACAAAAAGACCCTGTGACAGGAGTCCTGACATGGTATGTAGCTTGATAGAATCGGGAGGCTGCAGAAAGGGAGCCAGAGCTGTGCCAAAAGTGGGATTATGTCTGGGAACGGGAAGGGGACAAGCAAGGATTTCTGAGCCTTTCCCTAGCTCCTGGGGTAGAGATACAACTGTATGCCACGGGCTCTGGGCCATGAGGGCAAAAAGACTTGCTTGGCATGGTAGCTTATTTGGCTGTTGGAAAGAGGTATATGGTAAAGACCAGCTAGTTCCCTTAATGGTCTTTGTTGGCTAGTGAATCCCAGAATGTGGCCATCCTAGGGAACTGAATAGGAAGCCCTCTGTTCTTCAGTTTTATTTTGTTTTCAGTTCTAAATTCTGCCCCTGTCCACCCTATACACCCGTATATAGTTATATAAAACAAATTCCTTCATGAGCCATGTCCCTCCTCCCAAAAGGTTTCAGTCTGCATGCCGGTTCTATCAGTTCTCTGTCAGGAAGTGGATAGCACGTTTCATCATCAGCCCTTCGCAATTGTTGGTTGTATCGATCAGAATTCCTAACCCTTTCAAGTTGTTTGTCTTTACAATATTGTTGTTATTGTATAAATTGTGCTGTTCGGTTTGCTTCAGTTTTTATCAGTTCATAAATGTCTTCCCAGGTTTTTCTGAAACCGTCCCCTGCATTATTTCTTACAGCACAATAGTATTCCATCACAGTCATGTACCATAACTTGTTCAGTCATTGCCTGGTTGATAGGCATTCTCTCAGTTTCCAATTCTTTGCTACCACAAAAAGCTGCTGTAAATGGTTTTTGGATACATGAGTCTTTTTTGCTCTGATCTTCTTGGGGCCTAGTATCACTGGGCCAAAGTATATATACAAATTTTTGGGCAGAGTTCCAAATTGCTTTCCAGAATTAGACCAGTTCATGGCCCCACCAGCAGTATATTAAAGCATCTGTTTTTCTACTTCCCCTTCAGCATTTGTCATTTTCTTTGTCAATTTACCCAGTCTAATAGGGTCCTCATTTCTGCCTCTCTGCTCTCTGGTTATACAACAAACAGCTAAGTGTGTTGAAGAGAGGCCTAGTGTGTCAGCCTAAGTGTGTTGAAGAGATAGCAGGCCCTTTCCTGCTATCTCAGCCCAAAAGATTAGTCCCAACTCCTTGTCTTCTAAATTGTAATATCCATTCATTGTTTAATTGTTTTAATTTTTTTTTCATTTAGGCTACAAAAATGAAGAAAGGCCTGAAAAGTGAGTCCCTACAAGACACAAAAAGCACACCTATTTAGTAATTTTGACATCTTGATGTCTTAGAGCTAGCAGGAGCTATGATGTTGCTAGAGATCTACTCTCTCATCTTGCCTCACTAATCTTCATGTTTAAATAAAAAATGAGGAAGTGAGCACTTTTGTGGAGATCCAGTTGAGAGAAATCCTTGCAACAAAAGCACATTCTTCTGATTTGACTGTGTAACCAGCACATTGTTATGGGTAGGGTGGAAATAAAAGATGGGAAGCAGGCAGCAGGAGGCCCACATATGAAAACCTTTTTAGAGCAAATACAAAAGATAGAAGGTGATTGAAATAAAGGTATCTTGCCTGTCCCTAGAATGACGAGTTCCCTCTTAAAGAATTGGGATTCCCTATGAATGGAGAGAAGGAAACAACATGTGGAAATAGAATCAGCAAGTGTTGGCAACTATTTGCATATGGAGGATGTACTAGGCAGCTAGGTGGCACAGTGGATAGAGCTTGGGGCCTGAAGTCAAATCCAGACTCAGATACTTACTAGCTGTGTGACTCTGGACAAGTCCCTTAACTTCTGTTTGCCTCAGTTTCCTCATCTGTAAAATGGGGGTGATGACAGTAGCACACATGGAACTTATTGTTGTAAGGATAAAATGAGATAGTGTTTGTAAAATGCTGTACAAACCTTAAAGAGCTATTGAAATGCTAGTTGTTATTAGGAGGGAAAGTAAGAAGTTGAGGGTGATTTTAGGGTTGTGTACTTCAGTTATTGATTATACAGATAGAAATAGAGAAGTTCAGAATAGGGGTGAGTTTTGGGGGAAAATATTGTTTTGTTTTAGACATGATGAGTTTAAGATGGTTCATCTAATGGGAAATGTCTAATAGACAATTGGTTAAATAGGCCTGGAGCTCAGAAGAGAGATGAGGGATGTTTAGATCTGGGAGTCATTGGTCTAAAGATGATAATTGGATCTATAGGAGCTGGCAAGCTTATTAAGCTTATCTATAGAGAGAAGAGTACAGCTTTGGGGGAAACTCAAAATTCGGGGGCAGAATATCACTGATTATCTAGCAAAGGAAAGTGAGAGATTGAAAAACCCAGAGAAAAGAGTGTCCGCAAGGAGGTCAGCAGTTTCAAATGCCACAGAAAAATCAAGAAGGATAAGGATTATGGAAAGAGTATCAGATTTGGCAGTTAAGAGATCACTGATCATTGGTAACTTGGAGAGAACAGTTTCAGTTAAGTGATGAGATCAGAAACCAAACTGGAAGGGTCCGAGAGTGAGAGAAAAGGAGATGCAGGCAACAAGTGTATACAATCTTTTCCAAGAGTTTGGATGTTGAAAAAAGGTGATACTGTAAACTGAGAGCTTGAAGAGAATAATGGGGGTCAAGCAAAGTTTTATAAGGATGGGGGTAGCAAAATTGAAGCTTAAAGAGATAGAATGTTTGGAGTGGAGGGTAGAGAGGGAGGACAAATAATGAGGAGGGGGGAATACGTTTGAGGAGTGGGAATATGTCTGAGGAATCAGAATGGGAGATCAGGTGTACAAATAGAGTGATTGGCCTTAACAAGATGAAAGGCCATTTCATCAGAGACTAGAATTAAGAAGCAGAGATTAGAAGATGATGCCAAGAAGTGGCTTTTGAGGTCTAAAGTAGGGGAGCTCATAGTGGCTTCTTTTTCCTCCTTAAAATATGAGTCAAAACCTCTGTTGAGGGGGTAATGTGGGAGGCTGGGGAAAGAGAAGATTTGAAATTGCATGTATTAGAGAACCAAATTATACAGGTCCATACTAACATTAATTCCCCCAATCCTCTGAGAATTTAATTTTGAGGACTCCATTTGGTGTTCTGATTGGTAGACAAGGTAGGATTATAGGAAATGAAAGGAAAGGCTAAGCATCAGTCCTGAGTTTTAGCATGGGAGTTTTAACTACATTTCAGGATGCATCTGATTTGATTCTTGTAAAAGACATTCCTCAATGTTCTTCTGAGTTTATGATGTTCCATTTTCTGTTCTAGGCTCGATTGATGATGTGCTTGGTGACCTCTTGGATGATGACAGTAAATGTTCCTTTATTGGGTTTTCTTTTGGATTAGATTGGGCTTGGTATTTCCCCAAAAAGTTAAGTCTTCCTTTTTCCTTATTCTCTTTGGTCTCAGAGCCCATCCAGCCACATTCAATTCAGAATTATTTCGATAAATTTCTAATCAGTTAGTGATGTGTCTGAATGTGATCTTCTGGATTGGAAGGATTTTGGATACAGTTACCAGGAGCCCAAGTCCCAGTTCATTAGGGGAAGAAATACATTCCACTCCTTCTAATTCAAATAAGATCTTTAGTATATAGAAGTAAATCAGTGACACTGGTACCACTCAGGCCATTAGGAAAAGGGAGCCCCTTAAAAAAAAAAAAGCAAACGGGAGTCCTTATTTGACCCATATGCCCTAAAACTTGGAGCATCCATAGGTCTTCCCTTTCCTCAAGGTGGGATCAGGTGAGTGATGAGATCCTTGTCCCCAGCCCCACTCCCACATTGGCTCCCAGAGGGCTGGTGCTGGAATCCTTTTAGTTATAATGCCTCTTTTCTTCCTTTCTCACACAAATTCACCACTTAAAAGATGTAGTAGCTGCTTCATCCTCAGGGTATGCCTATGGTGACCATGGCATGGCCTCCCACTGCAAATGTGTATAGGGGTGATAGAAATTTCCACGCTCTTGACCCTGGGCCCTTTTCATGGGGCAACCACATGACTGCTGATTTTATTTTCAGCTATGCCAGCTGAGAAGCCTCTCCAACCAGCTGCAAATCCCAGGGATAACCTAGGATCGTCTCGGAGCTTTTCTCTGAGGGCCAAAAAAAAGTGAGAATAAGTCAATATAGATCTCTGGACATCCATTTTTATCAACCATTTCTTGCTGCCAGCTTGACCTTCCTACATTCTCCCTTGCTCTTTGTTTTGCTTTTGATCCATTGTCTTATCCCTTGCCGATGGCACTTGTTAGTTCATTGGAGTATCATGACATTAGTGAACATATCTGTGCTCTTGTTTGGCTTCTGCCACTATCAAGGTAACCTCAAAAAATGGCTTTACTTTTCTGGGCCTCAAGTTCTTTACCAGAAAAGAGTATTAGATTAAATCAGGAGTTCTTCACCTTGGGTCCATGAACTTGTTTTTGTTGTTTGTTTGTTTTTTATTTGAGCAACTCAATATAATTAGTTTTCTTTGTAATTCTTTGTATTCGTACATTTAAAAAACATTCTGAAGTGTCCATTGACTTAACTATTTGACTATGATAATGTATGTAATACACAAAAAAGTGCTAAGAACTGGACTAAATAATCTCTAAATCCCCCTAGTGCTAAAATTTTGATTTCTTACTGAGAAGAAATTGTTGAAAGCCATTTGCACCTCCATCTTCTCTGCCTTTCTTGGAATTGTAAGCTGCAATCAGGAAATCTGTCTCTTTGTAATTCTCCAACTCTGTTGCCAGGTCCATTTTGGAAGATGATTTCTTCAGTACCATGGCAGCCCAGGCAGGTGCAGATGCTGAGGTGAGCCAGACCCTGGGACAGACAGACTGCCATTTGTTCCTCTGTACTTGTTGGCCAGGGGCAGTGTATGATGGCTAATGTGACCTGAGTTATGACTATGAAAAGCTTTTAAACCTCTCGTAGTGCCTAGTGTATGTTTACAATAAAGTAATATTCCAAACCTACTTAATGAACCCAAAGCCAAGAACTTTTCTTTCTACTGAAAGTTCAGCTAATTATTGGAGCTCCATGAATCTGTTGTTTACATGAATTTTATTCCTCATGCATGCTTTGTACCTAGAATCATGCTCAGCCTTAGAGGTGGGAATTGGCAGAGCCTCTGAGCACTTGTGGTTTTAATTCTTTCTACCTGGAAAGAATAAAAAGGCATAGAGATTACTGAGTCCAAGAGAGGACTTCTTTGTATCTTATTTGGTTCTTTGGCCCTCCATGTACCATCTACCCTATCCCTAGAGTGATATTATGGTAGAGTTAATATTTTTTATACTTATTAATGTATGTCTTACATATTTCCTTTCCTGGGAGCTCAGTTTTCTGATATCTCAGAGGCAAACCCACAGGCTTTGATACAGTCTATGAAGGTAATGTATTATTTTCATCATTTCTTACTCTTGGGAGAAAAGTAAAATTTGAACTGAACTGATTTGGGGAAGCTTTTGCTCCATTTTAAAAAAAATATTTCTCCAATTTTAATTGTATTTCTGAGGGGCTTTTATATAAAACAAAATAAAACTTTGCTGAACCTGACGCAGGCAATGACCTTTTAGGTCTTTTTCAGTGTGGAGAGACTTCCCAATGCTAGGATCTTCTTTTTTAAAAAATGGAGATTACCAGAAACCTAGTCACTACAGTGATCAGGGCTTTGGTAAAGACAGGAGCACCAAGAAGGAGCTATTATCCTGGGATGGAATGGGGCAATCCCAAGGTAGAAGACTCTGTACCATTTGCAACGTTTCACAAAGAGAGAAAATGTTTCCTCCAAAGACTGCTTCCTTGTGCTCATAGTGTTTCCCCATGTTCATTCCACTTGCTTAATGCAGTGAGTCCCCTTGTCTGTTCAAGTACACAAGTGAGCCTTACCAGTTTAAGGGAGTCTTGCAGCCCGCTCTATGGAATTAAGCTAAATTGCAGCTGTGTAATCTGGTATCACTCAACTAGCTGGGCCCATGTAGGAAGCACTAAATAACTTCTTTTTCTGTTCCTCGTTTTCGCTTTCCTTTATTTCAGTAAGGCCCTTTGTCTAGCCCTGGCCCTTGTGGCTACTGTCCACATTCAGACCCAGGCTAAGCCTTCAGTTCCCTAGGCTTTTGAGTTAGGATGTTTTCTAGTACAAGCCTTCAGCTCACTCTCTCTGGCTTTAGGTAAGAACGCCTTCCGTGGTAGCCATTTGATCTGCTGTTTTGGTTGCTGTCCCGAGTCCCATCCTTTGGAATTCTGAGAGTCTGATCACATTTTTGGATCTCTTCTTTTCCTATTCTACTCTTTCAAAGAAATTCTCTAGCTCCTTTTGTTCATTCACAACTTTGTCTCTGAGGACACAAGCCTACATGGGTCAGCCTGGAATTTTTATCCTCTCGGGATGGATCTTTCCCTCTCAAAGATGAACTAGGGATATGAGTTCATATTCCCTCAGATCTTCTTGTCATCTAGGCACCTGGTCCTCCAGGAAGACACCATTATTGAAACAAGAATACACCTTCCTTTTAACTACTTTCTAATCTGCCTTGCCTCTGCCAGGCAGAATAGCCCACAGTTCACTGTTATTTTTGCTTTTGCCTCCTCCTGATTGCTTGTAAGTGGTACCTTTCCATTGAGGGCTCCGTTTTGGAGTCTTCATTTATTCAGGGTTTTCTTCTCATTTGCTCACACTATACCTACCCCAATTCCTATTTGCACTGCAGATGGAGAGTTTTAGAATTAGCTGTAAGCCCATCCCCTCAAGCCAATGGAAATAGGTGTACAGCTTTTCCTATTTGGTAGCCAGCTCAAAAGAGCCAATCCAGAATTTATGCAAGTACTAAATGGGGAGACTCAGTGCTAAGAAAGAGACTGAAAACTTAAAGTGTTGGAGTCTTAGGAAGATCTTTTAGCATATAAATCTTAGAATAGGGCATTCCTCTAATTGAAGTCTTTCTTTCCCCATTTGAAAAATGAGGATACAGGGCAGCTAGGTGGCGCAGTGAACTGAGCACCAGCCCTGAGTTTAAATCTAGCCTCAGATACTTGACACTAGTTGTGAGACCTTGGGCAAGTGACTTAACCCCAATTACCTTGCCTTCCCCCCTCCAAAAAAAATGAGGATAATAATAACTCCCAAAGCTATTGTAATGAATGCCAAATGAATTGATTGCCTTTGCCTAATGAAAACAACAGTACTCCAGTGGGGATCCCTCCCTACCCTCCTGATTTTCTAGGATATGGATGACATGGATGCTGATCTCTTAGGCCTGAGGAAGTCTAACCTAACTAGTAATAAAACAGCTGCAAAAGGTTCTGGAAAAGAGGAGTTTCCTGGTGATAGACCTACAGGAAAAGTAGTAGCCAATGAGAGAGGTGAGCTGGAAGTAACTAACTGAAGCCATTGTAAAGACTAGAGATTTGGAAGAGGTTTGGCTTATAGATTCCCTGTCTTTGTGTACTCAATTCAGTGAACATTTAGGCACCACAAAATACACAAAGGCAAGAAAAGAACGGCTAGGAAAGAAGCATGATACAAGTGTGGGGTTTGAATCTCGTGGCCCTGGGTTCAAATCCGGTCACTACCCTCTCAGTACCTCAGAGATTCCTCATCTGTAAAACAAGGAGACCAGACTAAATGACCTCGAGGTCCATTCCAGTTCTAAGTCTTTGCTCTTTGATCTAGTTTGTCTAGAATAGAGATTTTGTGAAAAGGAGAAGCTTTTAGAGGAGTCCACTGCCCTCTCTACCCCAGGTTATGAGGCTACAAAAGGCTTCTCCCTAAGACTACCAGTTGGGCCCTAGCTGAGCATGGTCTGGAGAGCCCAGTTAGGTTAAGATGAAACATTTATTATGGGATTTCTTTTGAATCCTTATTTCATCTGGAGATTCTTACCTCCAGGCTCATGGAGCTCTCAGACTCTAGGTTGTTCTGGACAATCTTGTTACAATTGGATGGAGGTGAGCCTGCTTCCCATAGACCATAAGTCAGCTCTGTCAATGACCTGGGAAGAAATGCATTTCACCTTAGGGATGCCCATTTTCATATCCTTCCTTCCAGAGACCCATACCTATTTGGGTGACGAGATACGTAGGGGACTGTGAGAATCAACAAAAACTGTGTGATCATACTTCCCATACTTTCTTGTAGGAGAGAACATTTCCACCAAGAAGCCTGTGCCTTCCACTGGGAGCCTCGGGCGCCCATACAAGAAGTTTTCCTTTGACGGTACCACAAGTCCCTATATTATACTCCTAAGGTCCCCTTAGTTTTTAGAGTATGGCTGACTTAGCAGTAGACAATTGCCTACTTCCTGAAGCAAGTCACAATATACACCAGATGATGAAGAATAAAGGGGAGGTAGAGATTCAATCAGATTTTATGTGGAAGATAAATTTTAGGGACTTAATTACAAAATAAGATCATGGACTTGGGAGCTTCAGGTCAAGCTAGAGATGTCTACAAATCATTAGAAAAGTCACCTTTCCCTTCATGGTACATTTGTGTCTTGTCATCTGAGCTGTGAGTTACAGGTTATATAGATTCACTGTATACTAGAGTGGGGATTAGCAGACCACCTGTCTCCTCATCTTTATTCAGAGTCCCTCTTAACAAACAGTATCCTAGGATTTAGTAACAGTTTGTGTTTATTAAGCATCTGGAAACCTTCATTTAAGGGAAGGCTAAGAGCATGACTCTCCACAATTAATGCATGTTTTTCATAAATTTCCCTGGAACTTGACCTCATCTTTCTTTTCTGTATGAAAGATTTGGAGGACCCCTTGGCAGGGCTTCTCTCTGATGAAGAAGAAGGAACTGAGAAGTCACCTATGAAAGAGAGTAAAGCAACCCCTGAAAAGAGCCCTCCCATAGTTAAAAATCAAGGTAAGAGAGATAGATGGATGACTTGTTCTTATTAGGTGAGAGGTTTAGCTGGTAGCCTAATGTGTCAGGCCAGGCTTTTCCCACAAATAAGAAATAGCCCAACCCAGGGGAAGGGAACTGCTCCAGCAAAACCCCAAGACAAAAATAAAGGGTACTGGGCCAGAAAGGATAGGTGATGTCCTTTTCAGAACATGGGGCATGTGAGCCATAGGGCTGTGACCTGTCCTGCAGACCAGAATGGGGAGGGGGAGGGGCAGACTTGGTGGGCAGGATACCTGCCATCTTGCCTGCCTTTCTCTATGCCCAACTTGAAAGTTTGGACTGGGGGAGTATAGATTTTTTTGTCTTAGGAGGAACCCACCCAGAACTGAGGATCAGAAATTAATCCAATGAGTCTCTACTTCTCTGATTATAGCAAGAAACTTTGAGGCATTGTGTCATGAGTTCCATTAGGTTTCTTTTGCTTTTCAGCAGAGCTGTAGTTTAATTAATCACAACAGCATCTACATACATTTACTCATATCCTTTGACCACCAATCCATTAGGGGAACAGCTTTTATTGTTCCCCCTCCCTACCCCCATTTCTTTTTTTAGTCAATTAGGATTAAATGTCTTGCCCATGGTCAAATAGTAAGTGTTTGAGGCCAAATAGATTTGAACTCAGGTCCTCCTGACTCTAGTGCCCATACTCTATCCCCTATACCACCAGGCTATACCTCAGCTTTTATTCTTATATATTAGTGTTCCCTACATATTTTGTATTAGACCCTTATGAGAGTTGCTTCACGCAAAGATAGGTTTTTTCCTCCCATTCAAGGGTTTCCCTTTCTATCCTAGTTGTGTTGGCTTTATTAATGAAAACGTTTATGTTTATATAATTGAAATGATCTATTTTATCTTTTGTGGTTGAATTTCCCCTTGTTCAGTTAAGAATTCTCTTCACTGTGCTTGGAAAAGTGTCTGATATGATTCTCTTGTAAATTTTTTTATTGTAGACTCTTTAACATTTTGAAGAATCTTTAACATTCACGTCATGTGTGTCTAGTTTAAGCTTGCTGTGGTTTATGGAGTGAGAAAGTACTCTTAACCTAATTTCTGCCAAATTTCTTGGCAACTTTCCCAGCAGTTTTTGTCAAATAGGCAGTTTTTCCCCAAGTAATTTATATTCTCACAATTATTGAACACCAGGTTGTTGAGTTAACTTGTTTCTAGTTTATTCTCTTCTAGTTCACTCTTCTGACCTCCTTTTTTACCTTTTAGCCAAAACCAAAACAGTTTTGATAATTACTGTTTTGCAATATAATTTGGAGCCTGCAAGTGCTGTTCCTCCTTTTATTCCTTCTTTATTTTCATTATTTCCCTTGAGTTTCTAACCTTTCGTCCTCCAAATGAATCACAATTCATCAAATACTATTTTTCTAGCTCTATAAGGTATCCCTGTCGTAATTTCACTGGTATAGCAGTAAATATGTAAATTGATTTAGGTAATTTCATCATTTTTATTCTTTTGGCATGGCCCAGCCACCATCGTTGCATGTTATTTAAGTTGTTCTTTATTTCTTTAGAGTATTCTGTAGTTATTATCTATGTAGTTCTTGAGTGACATATATACATGTGAAAAATAATAATAGATTAATTTAATGAGTGTACCCAAGGTAGCTTGACTTGTTTCTTATATTGAATCATGCTGCTTATTTTATGGGGGACAAATTAAGTTCAAAATGATGACACTTGGTGGACATAATGAGAGTCCTTTGCCCATAGGTTGGGAACTACCTCTTTGGGAACTCATCCATTCCAGATGACCTGTTCTCTTTGTTTTCTGAACACAAAATGCATATTGTCACATATTGTCACCTTTGAACATAGTCTTGTCTATGCCTTTAATGCCCTCTCTTCCTTTCCCCTTTTCTAAGTCACATCCTTTCTTTAAGTCCCAGCTCAGGTCTTGTTCCCATCTTCTGCACAACCCAGCTTCTGGCCCCTAGTAATATCACTCCTCAGAACTCCTTATAGTGGTGATTGTTGGTTGTACTTCTATGACCCTGCATATCCTGCTTTTCTTTTTTTTGCCTTTTGTTTTTTGGAGGGGGGAAGACAGGGCAATTGGGGTTAAGTGACTTGCCCAAGGTCACACGGCTAGTAAGTGTTAAGTGTCTGGGGCCAGATTTGAACTCAGGTCCTCCTGACTCCAGTGACTCTATTCACTGCCATATCTAGCCACCCCAAGCATATCCTGCTTTTGCTATTATTTACCCAGAGTTCTATTTTTTTAGGCACCTCTCTTTCTTCAACTCCTGGTGACACCCCCATTCAGAGGAAGGAGGAAGTGAAGTTTGATGATGGGGATGACCTCATGGCCACCCTTGGGTTTGGAGATAGTCCGAAGGCAGAGCGGAAGCAGGAAAAGGGAGTTCAGTAAGGCCTTCAGTAAGCTGGGAGGCCCATGTCTGAGCATCGCGGCTTTCTCCTTATATAAAGGAGAGAACAAAGGCATGGAGTTGGAGGGTGGGAATAGAAGTAATTCATGTTGTTAAGGTATCTATGGCTCTGTCATTCTGCCATGTCAGAGATGGGCCCCGTCCTGCTCGCACTAAATTGGATGAGTTACTGGGACGTGGAACTGCCTCCAAGCTCCTGGAGAGACCAAGCACTGGGAAGCTCCGGGAGTTCAGGCTGGATAAGAAGTACCAGAAACAGCCTGGTAAGTGGACCCCACACCCATCTGGATTTAGAAAGGGAGGGCCATCCCAGGCATGGCCACAGGCTCCTTGTTTCACAGACAAAGAAGATCCCTGGGGAGATGATGACTTTGCCTTTGGAGCCTACCATCCCACAGTGGCTTCTTCCTCTGAGAGCCGACAGTCCCGCCGGCAGTCTGTCCGGTAGGTAGCATCCCCTGAGAAATAACCTTTCTCAGGCCATTTGCTACTTTTGTCAGAATCAACCGACCTTGTGTGCCAGTATACCGAGGGCTCATAACTTGTAGCCACTGAACTTGTTTTTTGAATATTATTGACAAATATATTTCACATGTAATGACATATATTTGATTTTATGCCTTTAAAGACACCCTTCTGAGAAGAAGGTCCATAGGCTTCACCAGATTGCCAAAGGAGTCCATGCCACAATATAGGTTAAGAACCTCCACCCTATGTTATGTTACATTCTGATTGTGGAGGATTGAGATGACAAAATCTTTGCCCTCTAGCTGTAGCCTAGCATAGTGGGACAAGCAGTGGCCTGGTACCTAGAAGATCCATACCAATTCATCAGTATTTATTTTGGATGCTTGAACCTGAGCCCTGTTTAGCAAAGGTTAACATCAGGCCATGTGACAGAGCTCTCTCCTTTGCTCTTATTTATGCCCTTGTCTTGAAGCAGGTTTTCATCAGAAAGTCTCACCAATCCCAAAGGAGAGCAGTGCTCCAAACAGAGTACACCAGCCACAGCCAGCCCTGCTCATACTGGGAAAGGAGGAGCTGACTGGCTGGGCCTCAAGGATGAGGACTTTGACCTGCTCCCTCCATCTCCCACCAAAGAATCTGTCAAGGTTGGCTCAGTAAGGGCTACCCCTTCAGAAGCTGGTCCCGTGGCCCGGCACTCTGCTTCTGCCAGTCTGCCTGGGTCAGGGATGAAACCTCCCTCTGACACCTCAGCTGTCCCTCACAAACCCAGCCTTTCTCCCAAGCAAGGAACATCAGAGGGAAAACAAGAGGAGGATTGGCTAAGCCATGCCTTGTCTCGGAAAAAATCCCAGAATCTCACTAAAGAGGAGCAGCCTGGGACTTCTAAAGGCCTAAGCCCTACGGAAACATCAGGTCTTCCCTTCGCCAGGTACAAACGTGGAGGCTGTGCATTGCATGGTAGGGAGCCGGACTGCAACATCTACATTGCAGACTCTAGGAACATGGACCAGGTGTGGTCTAGTGACCTCAGTTCCTCTCCCTTATCATACTGTGCCTCTTTTTTTTCTTTTCCTTTTTTTTGAGGGGGAGGGCAGGGCAATTGGGATTAAGTGACTTGCCCAAGGTCAAACACTAAGTGTTAAGTATCTGAGGCCAGATTTGAACTCAGGTCCTCCTGATTCCAGGGCCAGTGCTCTATTCAATTCACCACCTAGCTGCTCCAGGATGCAGTCTTTTTTTTTTTTTTTTGCTTTTTGGAGGGCAGTTGGGGTTAAGTGACTTGCCCAAAGTCACACGGCTAGTAAGTGTGTTCAGTGTTTGAGACCGCATTTGAACTCAGGTCCTCTTGACTCCAGGGCTGGTGCTCTGTTCACTACATTGCCTAGCTGCCCCCAGGATACAGTCTTAAAGGAACTAAGGGTACCATGTGCAGAGGAAATGAAAGGCCAGCCATTGGACAGAGAAAACCACCAGGGAGCCTTCTGTGGTCAGACCTGAAGTTTCAGTGATCCTTACCTTATGATTTGTCCTTTTTCAGTCAACCTGCTGCCAGTACTCAAGGACCTGAGCAAACTGCTGCCAGAGGAACCCCAGGGACAGCACCAGAAGCTGCACCTGCCTTCCCCAGGGGCAGTGGGTATGTCTACATCCAGGCTCTTAGGGGATAGGGGACCATGTCCTCAGCGGAGGTTGGCAAGTTAGATATGGCAGGCCCTTTAATTAGTGGGAGCCGAGGGAGGGGGGAGTAAACTGTGCCAGGGTCTCAGTTACTTCTTTGGAACTTTGGTACTGGTCCAGAATACTTTACATTGCCTCCAATAATAATCTAGATTCCCGAGTGAACTCATGAAAAACAAGCTCCAGAACCATGCATGCCCACTCCTCCTCCATCATGCAGCAACACAACCAGTTCCACACCCGTGTCACTCAGTTCTCAGGGCTCTTCAAGAAGCTCCTTTCCTTCTCTCTTCTCCTTGTTCCTTAAAGGAGAAATTTCTTTTCCTTCCTTTTGCCCAGAGGTGGTGCTGTTCCAACTCCCCTTCCCACCCACCTCCAATCTCTATGTATATCTCTTAGGGTTCCCCCAACTGGTGCCCACCCCAAGACACCAGCTGCCCTTGTACTTCCTGCAGCTGAACCAAAGAGAGATGCTCTTCTTGGAGAAGTTCTCAGCACTGGTAGGTTTTCTTTCCTGTATGGCAGCTGAACCATGGGCTGTTATTAAGTATCTGGGGATCAGTTGTAGTAGTACCTTTGTAATAATAGCCCCTGATTAATCTTTGCTGAAACTAGTTTCTCCCTTGGGCATCCATGAGAGACCTGTCCCCAGACCTCTGGTCTCTTTTTTCATCTGCTATTTATTTTTCACTTTTTCCATTTTTCAGACCTTACAGCTTGTTTCCGGAGATCCCAAGAACTAACAGGGACTTCCATGCCTGTACAGGTAGGGAAGAGTAGGTGAACAGGGCCCTCAGCCTTTTTCTTCTAAGGAAATTCTTCCTAAATCAGAGACTAATGTTTTCCTTCAAAAACTTGTAAGAAGGTAGGTAGGTGATGCAGTAGATAAAGCATCAGCCTTGGAGTTAGGAAGACCTGAGTTCAAATCCAACCTCAGACACTTATTAGCTGTGTGGTCCTAGATAAGTCACTTAACCCCAATTAAATCCCCGAAAAAATCTTCTAAGAGATGTCACCTAGTGTTTCTAGAACTCCTATCCTAAACATTTCTGGGCATTAATATGGAGCCAGAGTTGGGAGGGGAGACACAATTACCATCTAGATAGGAGTAGTTAGAAATGCCAACCATAAAATGAGGCCACAGTTATCCTACCAGTTCATTTTGAAAGTCCTTCCACCTTCAGACCATTCCACCCCCCAAGTCCCACTCTCAGATCCCCATTTCCTGAATTGGCCAGTCATATCTAGCTCTGGAGCTTTTGGACAGGAGGTGACTGTACTCTGCAAAGAACCCATACAACATGTCGCTAGAGGTGGCTCTCATGATATAGAACTTCCAGGGCCTCAGAGGCAAGGAGTTCTCAACTTTTCTTATGTCATGGTGAACCCTTTGGCAATCTAATGAAGCCTATGGTCCCATTCTCAGAATCGTGTTTGGAAATGCAGTAAAATACTTAGTATTACAAAGGAAACCAAAGCCTAGTAAAAAAAACAAATAATTTTTCCCCATATAAGTTTACAAACCCCAGATTGAGAACCTTTGGTCTAACAGCCCCGTAGAAGGGTCTGAACCCTTATCAGAAGTTTTCCTCCTGATCCTAAGACTTGACAACTTATCTAGATATTTAAAGCATTTTACTGAGAATAGAGGAAAAAGGAGACTAAAGCCTCCCATTTTGTGCAGAGAGAGGCAGTGATCCCTTTTTCAAATCAGGCTAGTTGAGCTGCTAGGAAACAGTAGCTATGAGTTCATGGTCTCTCCGCTCTGATGAATGGTACCCTGTCCACAGATCATGTCTGGAATGGTATCCAGCTGCTGAAGAGTTGGGGTGCAATTATCTCTGGCCAGGTTTTTCTCCATTACTTCACATCTAACCTGCTGATGGTTTCTTCCCATGCAGGGCCTTCTCCCAGAGAGTCTGGCCCTGAGTTTGCTACCAGGAGGAGAGTATCAGAAGAGAATCCTGGCTGCACAGGCCCAGCTGCAGTGCGGCACAGCAGAACTCCAAGAGGAGCTGTTAAAAAGTCAGGCCCGACAGACAGAACTGGAGACCCAGGTGAAAGGCGGCCTGGAGGGCCTACAGAAGAGGGAACATTTTGGGCAGGGATCTAAGCGGCTAGTCAGAGGAACACAAGCACCAAGTGTGCAGGAGAATTGTAAAAAAAAAAAAAAACAACAGGAGACCTAAAGGGGAAATGAAAGTCTGAGAAACATCTTTCCTCTCCTTCTTCCTTGATCCAACGCCCTCCAGGTACGGAAGCTGGAACTAGAGAGAACTCAGCAGCATATCTTGCTTGAAAGTTTACAGCAGCGACACCAGGCAGACTTGGAGCTCATTGAGAGTGCACACAGGTATCCAAGTGTCCCTGCCTACTTTGTGCTCTACTGGGCTTTCTACCCACAAGCCTCCAGAGGCCTCGCTGGATAGCTTCTGCTTCCCCAGATGAAATCCCAACCCCAGTTTTAGATTGGATCTTCGTATTAATCCCATAGACTAAGTTGCAGAGATTTCCCCCATGCTTGGAACGCTCTCCCTTCTGTTCTCTGCCTCCTGGTTCCCTTCAGATCTCAGCTAAAGTCCCATCCACTATTCCAGTTGCCTTTTGCAGCCCCCTTAATGCTAGTTCCTTCCCTCTAATAGCATCTTCAATTTATCTCCTGCTTGCCTTATTTTCCCTGGTTCCAGGTTGTCTCCCCTCATTAAACCATGAGCCTTCTGAGGGCAGGAGCTGTTTTGCCTTTCTTCGTACCCCCAGCACTTAACATAGCTTTCCAAAAAGACTACTTTATGGAGAACTCACACAGGGCAAGCGTTTCCATGGTGGTTAGAAGAACCAATACAAGGACACTCTCAAGGTCTCTCTTAAGAACTTTGGAATTGATTGTGTCCCAGGGGAGACACTGGCACAAGGACCGCTCAGCATGACGTGTCCTCATCAGGGAAGGTGTTTGCAACATGAGCAAAGCAGAATTGAAACAGCTCAAAAGAAATGTGAGAGGCACAAAGTTAGCTCTATCTCCACTCCAAATGTCCATATGGGCTATTTTGGCCTGACCTGTGGTAGAGCCTTTGTTGCTTATACTGATCTGATCAGCCACAGTTGGATACATTGTACCTTGACCCCCACACATTGAAGTCATTTTGGTCCTCTTCGTGCATGAAGGACTTGTAACAACCAATCAACTTAACAGCACACCCTAATGCTATCCAAGAATAAATCCCAAAACCTGAAAAAGTTTTAGAAAAAAATTTATTTGGTCATTTGGCAGGGGAGAGCAAGCCAGAAAGGATGTGGCTGTCTCTTATCCAGGCTTTGGGAGGTTTACATTATATAGTATTCTAACAAGAACATCAGCACATAAACCACAATTAAGCTACTAGGGCAACTTGGAAGCAAAGTCATTGAGATAGATATCAGTAAGTTCAAACATTCAGTAAAATTTGGGTAAAGGCAAAACACAAGCTTTTGGTGGAACCCAAACTAGATTTGGATGAACAGACCCAAAGTCTATGTGGGTGAATCCAGGACCTGGGGGAATCCAGAATATTCTTTGTAGCCATCTCGGGCATTCCTGGATAGTTACTGAGATCAGAATGACATTCTGGTTTTAAATAATGTCTAGTCACATAAAGTTAAACAATAAAATAATTAATATGATTCCCAAACAATATAATATAGCATTTTCCATAGTAAGCACTTAATAAGTACTTGTTATTGACTTGAAGTGCCAGTCTGGGTCCTAGACTATCCCCGCTTTGAGCCCAGCCAGCTGTGTGTTATTGGCAGGAGCCGAATCAAGGTGCTAGAGACATCGTACCAGCAGCGAGAAGAGCGACTACAGAGGGAAAACGAGGAGCTGACCACTCAGTATCTGTCTCACTGCCAGGAGGCTGAGAAGGCCCGAGCTGACCTTGTGGCACAACATCAGCGTCGCCTTGCTGCTGCTGAGCAAGAGAAAGACCAGGAGATCGAGAGGCTCCAGAATTTACAGAGGTGAGGGGCAGGCCTGGGATGGTGAATTTGGCAAAAGCTGGCCCAAAAGCGTTCTTCCTTTAGGGAAAATTCAAATGTAAGCTATTGCATTCTTCTGTCTTTGCTCTTGGGAAACTGTTTTCTAGTAAAGGAAAGCCCAAGATGGACAGTTTCTGACTAGTAGCACACTTTGGTTCCTACTCAATCAGTCAGTAAGCATTTATTAAGCTCCTCATATGAGCTAGGAACTATACTAAGTGCTCAGAATAAAAAGAAAGACAAAAGACAGCCCCTAAACCCAAGGAGCTCACAGTCTAACCTTTTTTTTCCTTCTGCTGTGCCAGTGCTGGGATAGTGCTAGCCCCAGGCTAATTCTGGAATCTCAGAAGAGAACAAAGGCCAGGAACCAAATCTCAGAATGTATACAGTTCTTCCAACTATTTCACCAGGATGAACTCTGAAAGGAATTTATCCTTATATGGTGCCAATGTTTTTCTTAATGAAAAAGGAAAGAGAAAGAAATGGAGGGGCTTGACATGGCCATTTAAGGGCATTCAGTTTTACAAATTAAATCAATTGATTTATATTCTTTTGTTTCTTTGTTTGTTTGGAGGGCAATTGGGGTTAAGTAACTTGCCTAAGATCACACGGCTAGGTTTTTGTTTGTGTGTGTTAAGTGTCTGAGGCTGGATACGAACTCAGGTCCTCCTGACTCCAGGCCCAGCACTCTATTCACTGTACCACCTAGCCACCCAATCAATTAATTTATTAAGCACCTTACTACACACTAGTAAGATAGTCTCTCCCCTCAAGGAGCTTACAGTCTAGTGGGGGAGATGACTTGCAGACATATACAAAGCAAGCTATATACAGGATGAACAGAAGGAAGGCTCTGGAATTGAGAGAGGTTGGGAAAGACTTCCTGTAGGAGGTAGAATTTTAATTGGAACTTGAAGGAAGCCAGGGAGGTCAGTGGTCTGAGAGAGGAGGGAGAGCATTCCAGGCATGCAGGACAGCCAGAGAGAATGCCTGGAACTGACAGGTGGAGCGCTAATATCACCAGATTGAAGAGTATGTGTTGGGGAGTCAGGTGTAAGAAAGCTGGATAGGTAGGAGGGGGCTAGGTCCTAAAGGACTTTGAATTCCAAAAGGCATTTTGTATTTGCTGCTGGAAGCAATTAGGATGCCAGTGAAGTTTATTGAGTGGGAGGATGGCATGATCAGACCTGGTCTGGAATGGGGAGAGACTTGAGGCAGGCTGACCCACCAGCAGGCTACTGCAGTATTCCAGGCGTGAGGTGATGGGGACCTGCACCAGGGTTGGGGTTGGGGGGGGCACATTGTAGAGAGATGTTGCAAAGGTGAAACGGACATACCTTGGTAACAGATTGGATATGGGGTGCACCATTATCTTCCTGTCCTCTCTGAAGGCCTCCTCTACCTTCATCTCTCTTCACCTAGCTTTTTAATTCTGTGAAGTGTAACCTTGACTAAACAGCTACATAATGACCAGAAGGTATCTGACATTGAGGCATGTATCACCAGGGTAAAGGAAGACATTCTCTTCTCTCCAAGCGAGCTGCCCTTTCCCCTGTTACTTAGGGCAGTAGAGCCAAAAGCTTTCCCCTCCCTTACTCTCATTGCTTTCTCCTTGGCATTCAGGGCTTCCATCTTAGAGATACAAAAAGACCATGAGGAGCAGCTCCAAAGATTGAAGCGGCTGAAAGACCGGGAAATTGATGCCGTTACAAGTGCCACTTCCCATACCCGGTATGCCCCATGTCCCGTGTTCTACATGTAGTGCTATAAGCACTGCGTGGCCTAAAGCTATGCCTTCCCTCTCTCAGGTCCCTCAACGGGGTTATTGAACAAATGGAAAAGTTTTCCTGTAGCCTTAATGAGCTCTCTTCTCGTGTGGAAGCCACTCACCTTACTAACTCCCAAGAGCTAGAGATAGGGGCCCGTCAGCGTGACAAGCAACTCCAAGGTACTATCCTCCTGTTTGCACACACCATCACAACTTACCTAAAATACCTAGGAATAAGGGAAATAAGCCATGGGTCAGTCTAGAAATCAGTATCTGACAGTAACTGTCTCAGGGGCATTGCCTACAGCTCTGCAAGAAAGATTGACTCTGCAGCAGCGGGACATGGAGGATGAGAGGAACCGGCTACATGAGATCATTGGGAAGATGGAGGCCCGACTGAATGAGCAGAGCCGTCTCCTCGAGCAGGCAAGTTTTTGGATCTCGTATCCATCCCTGCCTCTCCACTCTCACTCTTTTTTTTTTTTTTGGAGGGAGGAAAGCAGGGCATTTGCAGTTAAGTGACTTGCCCAAGGTCACACAACTAGTAAGTGTTATGTCCCTGAGGCTAGATTTGAACTCAGGTCCTCCTGACTCCAGGTCTGATGCTCTACTTATTGTACCAGCTAGCTGCCCCCATTCTCACTCTCACCACCTTAATTTAAGCCTTCATTACCTCATGACTAGATATTAACAGCCTCCTAGCTGGCTTTCTTGACCCCAGTCCCTCCCTCCAGTCCATCTGGTTTATAGGCTTCAGATCAACCATAAACATGATTTTCATCATGTCATTTCCCTGCTTGAGAACCTTGAGTGATTTCATATACTCCAGAGCTTCATCTAACTTCTCTGCCTACTTTTCAAGGCCCTCCATGATCTGTCACTCCCCTTTATATCTAAACTTATTTCCTATTTCTCTCACCAGCCTGTTCTCTCTCATTTCAAGTCTTACTGGCCTCTGCTTCTCTCACAGATGTACCATGTTTGTTCCTACTCCTCTTCTTCATTCATTCCCTTAAGCTAGAATGACCTCCCTCTTGTTCTTCTAGCCCAAGTCTAGCCATTTCCCAAGTCTTCTCATCTACACCAGTCCTCATTGATCTTTCTGTCCTCTGAATTAAACTTGCATTTATCACCACAAATTTTACAATTAATCATATAGCTCCATAGCCTTCTCTTACTGTTTGCCTTATGTATATTATATTGTTTCCCTGCTTACACTTCAGGCCCCTTGCTGGGAGGGACAGCACCTATCCCTCCATATACCATGAGGCACTTAACAGTCAGCAATACTTTTGCTTGATAATTGAGTGTCATCAGAGCACAGAAGAATGGAAATAAAAGAGGAAGGAGCAGAAACAGGGATAGCACTGGTCTTCAAATATCCTTAGCCTATTGCATTTCTGAAAGAATTCATGTCACAACTTATGTGGAGGTTATTATCAATGGTGAGGAAGACATGAGAGTCAGACCATAAAGAAAAGGTTCCCCCTCCTTCCTTCCCCTTCCTTCTACTCTAACATCATCATGGGAACCGTTCCATAGGAATCCCATCCCAGTGATTTTCCTATTCTTTCTCTGGCCTTCCGAGAAAATGCTTGTGACAAGTCACAGAAGGAAGGCATGGAGTGGCCTGATTTAGTTCCTGAGGAGAGATCAAATCCTATTCTAGGGGAAGGCATACTCCCCTTAAACCTCGATTTTGGGGGTCTCCTACAGGAACGTTGGAGAGTGAGTGCTGAGCAATCCAAGGCAGAGTCCACACAGCGTTCCCTGGAGGAGCAGAGGAGGGTCATGAACCAGCAGCTCAGCATGGAGCGGGAGGAGCTAGAGAGAGCCAAGGTGAGCAAGCAGCTTGAGCATCAGTAACCCAGGACCATCTCACCAGAGGGGCTCCTGAAGTCCCCCCCTCCTCTGTTTCTCCTTCCTATTTCCCAGAATGCTTTACTCGAGGAGCAGAAATCTATCATGCACAAGTGTGCAGAAGAGGGACGCCGGCTGGCTGCAGAGTGGGCTGACTTCTATGCCCAGCAAAAGCTAAGTAAAGAGCGGGCAGAGCGTGAGGCTGAGCGTGTGCTGCAAGTGGACTCACAGAGGGAGGGCACCATCGTCAGTCTGGCCAAGGTATGGGGCCTCAACTTTGTGCTGCTGTTCTCTAGAATTGTTGGGATTTTGGAGGACACAGACCATCCCTGCTTCTGTCTAACCCAGGCCTTAACCTTGACTTGACTGCCCTTCTTTCTGACAGTCTGTGCCCCATCAGCCAGTATAGGCAGAAGAGTTTAACTGTTTGCTAAACAAAATCAGTGTGATGCATAGGTTATTACTTTCTGAGGTTGGACCAGCTTGGGGAAAGAATTCGAGGAGTTGACCTGAACCTGAAGGAGAGGCCCTAGGGTGCCCCCTCTTCACAGAAAAAGGGACTTGAGGCTTTGATTGGAGAAGATAAAGGACGTTCTCTTTGCAGGAGCAAGCAGAACTGAAGATCAGAGCAAGTGAGCTACGGCTTCGGGAGGAACAGTTGGCCGGGGAGTGGGAAATTCTGGAGCGGGAACGGCAAGAACTAAGGCTGGAGAAGGAGAAGGTCAACTCAGCTGCCCTCCGCATCAAACTCCAAACTGAGGAAGTCGAGAGCATGAGCAAGGTGGGAAGCCAGGAGAGGCTGCCCAGGCCTCGGGGACACCAGAAAGGTGGGTCTGCCCCAGGGCGTGGGAAGCTGTCAGAGGAGATCCACGCCCATTGGTCCCCTCCACAGGTGGCCTCTCACAAGTATGAGGAGGGAGAGCGGGCTCTTCGGGAGGCTCACAGGCTGCAGTCAGAGCAGCAGGCCCGGCTCCAGCTCATTCAGCAGCAGCAGGAACAACTCCGGCAGCAAGAGCAGCAGCTGCACCAGGCAGGCACCTTCTCTTCCTCCTGTCTCTGCAGACCCTCCCCCTCCTCTCCTTGTGTTTGTGCTTCCCATTCATTGGTGATCCCCCAAGCCTCTCTGAGCCTCCTCTTGTAGACAGTCAGGCAGAACCTCTGAGATGAGGGCAGCATCTGTAAGCTCGGGCAGAGTTGGTGCTCCACTTCCAGCCAAAGTCATCTCCCATCTGTCTCCTCATTCTCCTCTGCCTTAATTGCACAAGATGTTCTGTGCCCTCAAAGCTTCCTCATTCTCTCTCTGGGGATGGAAACAGGAGAATTTGAATCTGGCTCAACAGAGGAGGCAGCTGGATCATCTTCGACTGGACCTTCCCTCTCCCATCATGGGGGTGAGCCCTGCCATCCAGGTCCTAGATTCTAAAAGCCTGAATGGTAAGTTGGCCATGGAAGTGAGGGATACCTCGCTGAGTCGATATCTGGAAGAGTAAATATGGGAGAAGTAAATATTTAGGCAATCCCCAGCCAGCTTAATAGGGAAGAAGTCTTGGGTCCATTTAGTTTTCCTAACTCCTAACAAGAATATACAGAGTCCTCCTGTTCCTTCCTAAGAACCAGGCTCTATGGGCCTGAAGGAGACCTTGTCCCCTCTAATTGTTTCCCATGGGACTCTTTCAGCTATCACCTCTCCTGCCATTCCCATTTCTGGATGCAGCCAGCCTTCTGCAGGCCTGGGCCCTTCCCACTTGCATGCCAAACTGGTGCTGCTGAAACACATGGCTGAGAAGGTGAGTGACTGTGCCCTGGACAATCAGCTGTGACCTCATTCCCATTAAGCTGCAGAGAGGTCCATTTGAGCTGATTTTCTAAAAGGGTAAAGGTACAAAGGTGAGGCTGGAAGAATGGGAAACTTTGGCCCAAGAATTAATGAATGATGCTGTCCTCACCTTCTCTGAGGTAGAGCGAGATGGGCAGGAAGGGAAATATCACAGATGGGAGTTGGCCAGCTGGCCATTCTAGGATCCTACCTCTGTATGTACAATGGGGAGTTGGTCTCTTCTCCTCAAGGAGAGAAAGCTGGCAACACCATGACTGCTCCCTATTCCCTGATTTCATTCGCACACACCCTTTTCCTGTAGGACCGGGACTTTCTGGAGGATGAGAAATTCTTTTTGGAAACACTGAAGAAAACGTCTTATAGCATGACACCTTATACAGCCTGAGTGCCACTCTGGCCTGCCAGCAGGGAGGGTTCAGATGCTGAAATCTGCATCTACTGCACTCTGCCAACTTGTCTGCCAATTCTCATCCCATGGAGTCAGCAGAAATGGCACCACCACAGACCATACCAGCCTCCTCCCCTGTGCCTCTGAGGCACCCACTGGACTACTTACAGCCATTTGCCTAAGTGCAGCCACATGTTCCTGGTCACCACATTCAGCATCAACAACAGTGAGTGGGAAGGAACAGTGGACAGCTTTTCTACGTCGCCGTGCCGCTCTGTTCTGTCTCAACACCTGATGATCCTCATGGCTGGCCAAGCAGAGCTGCACACCGCCTCTGGGCTAGACCAGGGCCAGTATTTCTCAATCGCATAACAAGACAAAACAAAGGTTCTGTTCAGGGAGCAGAACCCTCAGTAAATTTCCATTTAAGAGCCTTCAGATACATCTCAGTGAGTTTACCCAGCTTGGAGAAGGAGGGGCTAGCACAGTGGCTCTGAATCCTAATGCTCCCACAGTGATGGGGGTTGTGCTCTTTAGACAGTCTGCCAACAGGCCTGGTTTTTCCCAGGGAAGCAGCCGCAGAGCCTTGTGCCCTCAGAACTGAGGAGCAGCTTGACAGTTGCCTAATAGCAAACAAAGTCCTCCCCGAGACCTTTAGACACCTGGCCCCAGGGCAGGCTGGAGCAGGGACGCGTGATTTCTACTGGACCTTAAGCCGACTTCTGGTTTCACCAGCCACTCTTGCACCCAAGTCCATTCTTTCTCTGTTCCCCAAGCCTGCCGGGCTAATGGGAGCACTCATCCCATTAGATTCTTTAGCAATGGGAGCACTCATTCATTAGATTCTTCCATATGTGCAGGGGGAGCCAGGGAACTAGGCAAGGAATGCTGCCCATTTGTGTCGCCTACTGGGGAGCAAGGCCACAGGGAAAATGAAGACAGCACCAGACATCACAGCTCCATTCTGCACCGCTCCAGAGAGCAGCCAATGGAACCCACTGTGTCCAGGCCTCTGCCTTTTCAATTTTCTAGCATGTGGGCAATATGCCAAGACTGACCAGGAAGATGGCAAGGGATAGGGAGGATTGGGGTATCAGTAATTGTTCCATGTGGAGCCAAAGTCAATTTAGCTCTTCAAATAAAACCACATATCTAAAGCTGCTTCCAGTAACCAGTTTTTCACCTTCCATCAGAAAACAGCAGTAAAGTGAACAGGCAGGGATGAAAGATTTTCTTGGCCTACCAGGAGGTAAAATGTTGCTCCCTCCTCTTTCATAACCTTGCACAAAAACCTGTTACTTAACCTTTTCCCCTAGTTCACATTTTTGTTTAATAGGCCAGTTAAATTTTCAGTCTTACTCATTTCTGAATTCCCACAATTTACAATGCATCTCACCCAGTTTCTCCTTGTTTTTCAAACACTCTTAATAATCAATTGCATGCTTTGAAATTAGTTCCAAAGAGCAGGAAGGAGGTCTCAGGCCCTTCTGAATGCTAAGCACCTTTTTCAGAGATGTCTTCCTGCTCTATAGCAACCCCACAAATACCCTCTACAAAATTCTAAATGTCCAGATCCTTTCAGAACGCCCTCTGGGTGGATGCCCAAACTAACACCAAGGAGAGCAACCAAATAACCTGCGTATTGAGGAGGCCCTATTGGTTGCCTGGTATGAGGAAGATCCACAGTAACCGCTTTACTCTGAGGTAGCAGGACGTGGATCGGTGGTGTCAAGCTCATGGAAATGGGGGCCACGAACCCACACATAAGCATCCTCACGTGCTGTATATTAACTCTAAAAAACCATATATTAACATGTTCCACTGTATATTTTGCTAAATATTTCCCAATCACACTTTAATCTGGATTGGACTGCACTTACAAAGGCTGCAGGCCACCACGTTTTTGACACCCCTGAGGGAGCAGATGAGTCTGAGTTTGGAATCGGGAGCCCTGTGAGTGTAGATCCTGCCTCGGACATCTTAATGGAGGACCATGGCTGTCGAGATTTCCTGTAAGACAGCAACACCTACCTCACAGGGTTGTTGTGAGACTAAAATGACGTTGTGTGTCTAAAGCAGTTTGTAGACTTTAAGAGCTCTACATAACGTCAGTTTGGGTAGACGTGAGGCTAATTTCCCCAGCCCTCTAGTTCCTAGACCAGTGCTCTTTTTGTTCTATCAGGCCACGGTGGGGCAGGAACATTACTGAATCCCAGAGGTGGATCGGAGTTCTCATCTTGGCTGCCACCTACTAGCTATGGCCTCAGGCAAGGCATATCATTTCTCTCTGGACCAGGGCTTCCTCATAGAGAGAAAGTAAGAGGGTTAGATGAAATGCTCTCCAAGGTTCCTTCCAGTCTAAACATCTTAAAATAATGAAATCTCTATGAGGCTATTGCTCCACTAGGTGCCAAGTGAGCAAGATATTGTTTGGAGCTAAACTCTAAAAACAGTCTCTGCTCCCTCTCTGCAGGGGTATGGCAGCTGGTTCTGGATCATTTCACTTGTGTCCCATTTGGGGTTTTCTTGGCAAAGATACTGGAGTGGTTTGCCATTTCCTTCTCTAGCTCATTACAGATGAGAAAACTGAGATAAACAGGGTTAAGTGACTTGCCCAGGGTCACACAACTAATTCGTGTCTGTGAGCAAATTTGAACTTGGGAAGATGAGTCCTCCTGACTCCAGACTGGGCACTTTTCCCCTAGCTTCCCATATGTAGCCTTGGAATAATCATAAGGGGTTCAGAATAAAAGATACTTTCCCTGATCATCCAAAAAGTAGTGGTAACAGCTCCCATCAAATTCTGTTTGCACAGAAAACTATCATGAATAATTAGTAAGCCTCTTACATCATTTACTAATCAGTAAAAAGAAATTGGAGACATTGATAGAGGAAAAGATAAAATATTCAGGAGTCAGTGAGCTCTCTGACTAGGAGTGAAGTTAAGATCTCAGATCAACCAAGAAGAAATAAATGGTCTCATTGAGGCACTGAGACTGCCCTTAGCAGTCTCCAGGATCCTAGGTTCTCTGGATGAAGGGACATGGTGGGGGCTGGGTTCCCTAATGTCTTAGCTTCTGAGATCTCCAGTCCATCCTTCAGAAATTCACGCTTGCTTCTTTCAGTCACCTCTCCCAAACTCTTCCTCTGAAGTCCTGGCTACACTTAGAAAGGTATGCAATATCACAGGGTCAAGAATCTCAAACAATTAGGAGTCACGTTCCTTTACATAGAGGAAGCACGGCATTCGGTGTTACAGGACTGCCCTCCAAGGAGTCACCAACCCTATTGATGCAGAGTGGAGCCATCATACATGCATTATCTATTTCATTTGATCTTTGCAACAATTCTATTAAGGTTGATACAATAAGCATAGGAAGTCCAGTTCTTCAGGCTCTAACTTAAAACTGCCCTCACTGACTTGGAACATCCTGTATCACCCTCCATTTTACAGATGAGTAAGCTGAAGCACGACAACATTAATTCGAGTTAGTTATAAAGTGAAAAAAAAACGCAAACGGCAGTCAGAGCCCCTGGGTTCAAGTCCTGCTTCCTGTCCCCACCAAGTCTTGTCTCCTAAGCATGTTCAGGTCTTTCAACCACTTCTCATGTAGGTCCTCAAGGCCTTTCGCTGTCCTGGCTGCCTTCCTCTGGTCATCCCAGCTCAAAACTAATAACCAATTGCTTTAAACAGGCAAAAAGCATTTTGTTTGGGGTGGGGGACAGAATTAGTCCAATGTACATGAGGGGGTAAAAGTAACAGTGATATGAGGGAGAAAAAGGAACTTCATTCATTGCATAAATTGTCAGACATGTTGCTATGGATTGTCAACCAGGCAAAATCCACCCCTCAAAATCCAGAGGAGTCCAAGCTAAGCAGAAAGCGAAAAGTTCTTTTTAGGAGGAAAATCAGACACTAGTGCCAAGGGACCCCAGTACCAAGGAATCCACAACCTAGGAGAGACAGGGACAATATATGCTTGAAAACCACAACGGAGAGATTTGGGAAGAGGTTAAGGTAGAGAATGGACAGTCTTTTCCAGGAACTGGTGAGACACAGAAGCAAAACATTTTTCAGGAACCATTGACCTCAATGCTGGTTTAGGCTAGCTTGGGGTGCACAGCTCAGCTAGGTCAGCCAGAAATACCAGCAAGGGTATCTGGGAGTGAACAAGACTTTGGCTCACTATAGATTCTTGACTGGTAAACAGGCTTACTCTGTGTCCAGTGCACCTGCTTGGTAAGGTAACTCAGAGAAAACAGACATGTTGGTCTCAGAAATATTTTCACAGTATTTTAACTTTGTTAAACTGCGTTTTTTTCCCTCTGGACCCCCACACATGGACTGGGTTTAGTCCTAGGGGGAAACTGTGCACAGAAGAAAGGGGCCAGTTTCTCTCAGACTTTCTGGATCTTTATACTTCTACCCCAGAGCCTTGGGGAGAATCACTTAAAGCTCAGGTTTGGCTAGGGTTTCCTCAAAATGGGGATTAGAAAAGTATTCAATATACAGTGTAGCTTTGCCATAGGACCGTTATTTATTTCCTTTAAACAACAACAAAAAAGTTTAAATCACAAAAGACTCACAAGCACGCCTTGACCAAGACCTAGAAATGTAGACGTGACTACTTTTATATTCTTCCAAGGAAGGCAATACTTAAAACATCAGAACGTGGAGCATTTTTCAGGACTCTTTAACAGGCATTTCTCATTCTGCAATGCATTGCCTCATTTGAGGTTCATATTTTCCAGTAAGTCAGGCCACAGGGCAAGGCTCCTCCATGTCAGTGGGAAGAAGTGCTGTAGTAATTCTTGTGGGCACATCCTAAAGTACTGCTGATCCTGCCTGTAACTGGGAACTTCTAACGTCTCCATCTCAGAAAGTTGCCTCCAAAGCGGCAAACATCTATCTCAGGATCACTGATAAATTACCCAAGCTTGAGGAAAGAAACAGAAAGTAAAAGAGGCAACTACAGACATAGGCTTCAGGCTCATCTAGCCAAGGCCCTGTCCTAGCTGTCAGTGTGAACCATGTGAATGGCATTCATTTCTGGCGTTACATGAACCATGTCCTGAAAAAAGAACGGAAAAGAGAACCAAGTTATAGTTACTCCTTTGAAAGTCTGCTGAAGAGGTTCAGGGGCCAGTCCTCGCTAACACAGCTCCCCAAACCCTACCCCCAGTCATGAGCCAGCCATTATAGAGGAAAGGGAGGATGTCTTCCCCCTCCCCCAAAAAAGTCCACTTACTACACAATTTTGCCCAAGGCCAGTGCAAAAATGTCACCTTTGTCTCAGTCCTGCCTCCCAAGAAGGAGCCTTTGGTTACATGAATCAGAGGACTTTCCTGTGATGCTGCTGCTCCCTGGTGGTGAACTGGCTTTCAGATACTGGGAGGACTTAAGGATGGTCTTAAACCAGGCAGTAATGAGTTTATGTAAAGGAGTATGTTCCATCACCCCCCCTGCCCCTGGTGGCTCACACTTCCCATGCCTGGCTCTGAGGATGAACATACAGCTCTTCTGGCCACAGAGGTGGGGGCCAGTAGGTGGGGAGGGTGGCCCTCATTATTCCCTACACACCACAGTGATCCCCCATTCCCTATGCAGTGCCAAACTACAGCATGGGGGTTGCCTCAGTCAAGGTGAGAACTTGGAAAGACCTTAGCTTAAAAAGGCCAGGCTCTCCCACTGCATCCTGGGCCATCTCCAGTTCTCCTGATCTATATGTGGCCACTAGACCCAGATGGAGTAGAAAGGGAGGCTGGTGACCTTGCACAGCCCTCCCTCACTTAAATTCAACTCCCTTGCAAGTCATTGCATCATCTTCCTGATGTCATGGTCCTCTTTGAGAAGGAAGGACAAACCACCACAGCAGTTACTGCCAGATGCTGTTAGAAAAGAATAGTAGGACCCTTTACATAAGCAGTATAGTATGGAGCTAAAGTTGTTTGTGAACTATTTGGAATGAGTGTAAGTTACTGTCCCTTTCATTTGTGGCCATTTTGGTTGAAAAAATATATATTGCTAGAAGGAAAATTGATTTTTTAAAAATCTATTTGAGGGGGCAGCTAGATGGTGCAATGAACAGAGCACTGGCCCTGGAGTCAGGAGGACCTGAGTTCAAATCCAGCCTCAGACACTTAACACTTACTAGCCTGTGACCTTCAGCATATCACTTAACCCCAATTGCCCTGCCTTCCCCCCATCAAAAGGCAAAAATAAATAAATAAAATCTATTTGAAAAAAAAGATAGCCTTTCAAAATTTTGAGAGACAAACTGTTATGTTAAAAGACTGTAGGGGCAGTTAGGTGGTGCAATGAATAGACCACCAGTCGTGGAATCAGGAGGACCTGAGTTCAAATGCAGCAGACACTTGACATTTACTAGCTATGTAACCTTGGACAAGTCACTTATAACCCCAACTGCCTTGCCTTTCCCCCCTCAAAAAAATCAAAATATAAAAATAAAAGACTGTAATGATCTGTTTGAAGGCAGAACAATGTTAAAGTAATATAACAGTTGCTGGACGTTATGGTCCATCAGCTTGTTTACATGTGACTGTTTAAATTTTAGAGTTTTGAAGGTTACAAGTGAGAAACTGTAAAATCAAATGACTATTTGAAGACTGTGGGAAGATGATAAAAGGACTCCTGGGGTCATTGCTTATGAGGCATCATGGACTGGAGACATTAGAAAGCAGAGAAGAAACTGTAGAAGCAGGCAAAAGATGAGCAGGAGGAGCTGGGGTGAGCAGGAAAAAACGAGAGACTATCGAATATCAAAGCTGTCAGGAGCCGATAGAATAAGACAGCTTCGCGGCACGCTTGCTGGGAGTCATGCTTACTGCAAGACAGGAACTGCTTTACTTAGAGCTGATTCTTCCTGAGTTCAAATGTGGCCTTAGAGACTTCCTAGCTGTGTGATCCTGGGCAAGTCATTTAACCCTGTTTGCCTCGGTTTCCTCATCTGTAAAATGAGCTGGAAAAGAAAATGGCAAAGCACTACAGTATCTTTGCCAAGAAAACCCCAAAGGGGGTCACAAAGAGTTAGATACAACTGACTTTAAAAAAAAAAAAAAAGGCTAAGAAATGGGAAACCTCTCAGGAGTGTCAATGCTGCCCTCTACTGTCATTTCTGGTTTGAGGGAGAAACAGGGGGGAAAGATAGGCTTTGTAAGTGCTTTACTGTAAGAAGAGGCTGGGCTTTTCTGAGAGCTGATGGAAAAAAGAATCTCCAGGTATTTGAACAGATTTTGAAAGGGTTTGAAAGGCCATATAGTCCTATGGCTATCTACAGCTTGAAGAGGAAGAAACTCCTCAGAATCCCAGAAAAAAAAAATCTAAAGAGCTTAACAGTTCTTTTTAAAAAAAATTTTTCCCCCAATTACAAAACCAATTTTTAACATTTGTGGTGTTTTTTTTTTTATTTTGAGTTCCAAACTCTCTCTTTCTTTCCCTCCCCATTATGAATGCAAGCAATATGATATAGGTTATATATGTGCAATCATGCAAAACATATTTCCACATCAGTCATTTGTGAAAGAAAATACAGATTAAAAAAACACAAGAAAAATAAAGCAAAGAAAAAGTATTCTTCAATCTGCATTCAGATGGTTTTCTCTCTGGAGATGGATAGCATTTTTCAGCACAAGTCCGTTGGAATTGTGTCCACTGATTGCTGAGAATAGCTAAGTCCTTCATGGTAGATCATTGTAAAATATTGTAAAATATTTTGTTCTCCTGGTTCTGCTCACTTCACTCTGCATCAGTTCATGTAAGTCTTTCCAGGTTTTCTGAAAGCATCCTGCTCATCATTTCTTTCTTTCTTTCTTTCTTTTTTTTTTACTTTTTGAAGGGCAGCTGGGGTTAAGTGACTTGCCCAAGGTCACACAGCTAGTAAGTGTTATGTGTCTGAGGTCGGATTTGAACTCAGGTCCTCCTGACTCCAGGGCCACCTAGCTGCCACCCCCTCATCATTTCTTATAGCAAAATAGTGTTCTATCACAATCATATACAACGACTTGTTCAGTCATTCCCCAATTGATGGACATTCCCTTAATTTCCAATTCTTTGCCATCATTAAAAAGGAGCTTAACAGTTCTAACAGAAGTATTTGTCACTGAAAGAGCATAACACTTTCTGAGCACCCAACTAAGAATTGCCATGTGCTAAGAGTTTGATCAAGATTAGCACAGAAGTCATTTTGTTCAGCAAGTTACATATATTAGACTATTCTCTAAAGAGATCCATTAAGGCTTGCTGTCCAGCTATAAATTGCCTTAGGCTATGGGGCTTATACCTTCAAGTATATACTTTGGAGGTTTCTGAAGAGTGTGCCAACTCTTGCCAATAGACAGTGTCCTGATGGGATAGTATAGCCCAGTTTTAGGGATAGACTGTTAATACTTTTATTATTCTGGATCTTGTTTTCTAGTAAGTAAAAGTTATGTTTATTATTGTTTTTGCCTTGTCATTTAGCAAATGTTTTATGTTTAAAAATTAATGATGTCATGGCTGCACATGCATAACCTACACCAAATTGTTTGTCTTCTCAATGGGGGAGGAGTGAGAGGGAGAGAAAGAATTTAGAACTCAAAAGATGTTTTAAATGAATGTTGAAAATTGTTTTTACACAAAACTTGAAAAAATAAAATATTTAAATCTAAAAAAAGTTAATGATGTCAAACTAAAACCCTTAAACTAGGTGGTCTTTAAGATACTTAACAACTTTAAATCTATGACTCTACCTGAGATAAGGAAAACTGTTTGCTCCACTAAAAACCTAGATCACATTCTACAAGGACATTCACCATTTTCTTGCTGATAAATCCCAAAGCATCCACACCTCCACTTAAAACACTCTTACTTTATACAGATGATTCAAGATTAGATTTGTATTCTATGTTGTCTTGCAGCATTGACAACTTAATACCAGTTACTGATATTTAAATATTAAACTAAATATGAATGTCCCACTTTGACTCATCACTAGGTTTTTCATCCATCTAATTATCTCTTTTTCCTAATGAAGTGCTATAATCCACACAGTGGCTGCATAAAACAAAGAATAGTGCTCATTAAATATAGAAACATTACAGTTTAATTGTTCTGGGTTCCTGTTTATATGCAGCACATATTTATGACATAAAGTACTACTAAGTTGTGGGATTAATGATTTAATAAAAAATATTTTAACAAAAAAGTTAATGGTATTATATTGACTAATTTTGTGCAAATGTGAAGTACACTGGGGGCTCAAATGTTATAATGTTGAGTAATAGGAATATATTTTTCCCACATCAGGATTATTTTATGAAATTTGAGAGTTTTGAGGTTTAGCAGGAAGATGTATCCAGCTCTGAGAATTTCAAACCTGCCAGCATGAGTGCAGATTAAATGAGTGAACTAGTCTAGAGAGCAAGAATGGAGGGCTACACAATGCTGAGGTTACATAAGCAATAATTTTAATATGATTTCATTTTGTGGCAGCATTGACTGTGTGCTTCTACTGACACAGAACATCTATCCTTGACCAGATAAATTCTGATTGAGCAGTTTGGTTTTGGTTAGTTTTCCCTAAGCTCAGTGATGGATCTGGTACCAAATATGTTTCATTGCACTTTTTGTCATGTTTTTAATTCTGTATTATCCATTTTATCTGTATTACATACATATATACATTATATACATGTAATATATATATATATATATATTATCTGTATTATCCATTTTAAGAATGGATATTACCCCAAGGAAATGAGCAAAAGTTGTAGCTCTTAAAAGAGTACAATTATTCAATTGAGTTCAATTATTGTTGGTGCTAATAACTGAAAAAAATTTCTATGATTATTGAATATATTGCAGTGGCTGTTTGTGGGAAGTTAAGTATTTAGATAATTCAAGCCCACAATGAAATAGAATTATTTGCACTGATGTGCAAAAGAAGGTGCTGCTAATAGCCTAATTAATCCTCAGAAAACAAGCAAAGAAAGAGTTTCCAAGTGACCCAGTAGATAGAGGGGCTGTTGTTGGTTCTTCCTCTATAGTACAGCACAGGCTAATTAAATGAACAAGGTATAAAAAGGTGCTAACCATTCCTATGAAGAAAACATGTTTGTCATCAGCAAGATAATCCAAAAATTAGATACTGAAGATTGGAAAAAGGTGAATTTTATTGATGAAATCAACTTTTTTATTCAAAGCTATTCCAAAACCATTGTCAGAAGAATTCCAGGTGAGCCTGTAAGATGTGAGCATTTTTATTAGACTGTAAAATATCCACACAACAACAACAAAAAGCAGGGTCTGGTTTGTTGGGTTGGAGGGGGTGGGGAAGGAGGGGTTGTTTGTTTTTTACTTCCAGTGGGCTGTCTTGAGAGACATGTAGTCGCTAGAGCAGGGGTTCTTAATGTGCCAACTTCTTTGGCAGTCAAATGAATCCCTTCTTAGAATGGGTTTTTTTTTTGCTTTTTTTTTTTTTGGAGGGGGGAGGGCAGGGCAATTGGGATTAAGTGACTTGCCCAAGGTCACAGGGCTCCTAAGTGTTAAGTGTCTGAGGCCAGATTTGAACTCAGGTCCTCCTGACTCCAGGGCCAGTGCTCTGTTCACTGAGCCACCTAGACGCCCCTTAGAATGTTTTTAAAGGCATAAAATCAAATACATGGAATTACAAAGGAAATCAAATATACTGAAATAATTATAAAATATTTTTTAACACAAATTGATAGACCCCAGGTTAAGAATCTCTACTCTAGAACTATTATCCCAACTCACTTTCACTTATTAGCTGGGTACCCAGTGTATCTACTCAGGGCTCAGGATAGCTCCTGATGGTCTACGGGGTTATTTTTCTAGTTAATTTTTAATTTTAATCTAGTTAATTTTCTATTTTTTTTTTGGAGGGCAATTGGGATTAAGTAACTTGCCCAAGGTCACACGGCTAGGTTTTTATTTGTGTGTGTATTAAGTGTCTGAACAGATCCGAAATCAGGTCCTTCTGACTCCAGGGCTGACGCTCTACTTACTGCGCCACCTAGCCGCCCCTCTAGTGTAACTCTTAAGGTTCCATTAGTGTGTTTCTTTCATTGACTGTCAGTCAATTATCAATTAGTCACTCAGACATAATTAGCTTTTAGAAAGGAATAAAGTTTATAAAATGGTATAGTAGGAACAGTTCATACAAAATATACCTCAAAGAGTCTGTGACACACTCCCACCCAATACATAAAAAAATTCCAGGGTAAAGGGCTCAAGCTCATTGACCACATGCAGCAAATACTCATAATTGAGTATTTCCATTCCATAAATTTCCATAAATGGAATTTCCATTCCATTCCATAAATAACTCATAATTCCTGACAGTCCTTTTGTTGAAATCCTCAAGATGTTCCCCTTAATTATAATGTAGTGTTTGTTTGTTTGTTTTTTAACCTGCTGGGGCTTTGTCTGGGTTTTTGGATTTTTGTTGTTTTGTTTTTTTCTGCTGAAATGTCAAACTGTGTAGTCTGCCCTTGAGTCCCAATGCAGATTCTATGGGGTACAACAGAGGCACTGCTATAGCAGGGATGCTGCTAAAAATAATAATAATAATAATAATAATAATAATAATAATTTTTGTGGTCAGATCCTTTCCTGGGGCCTTCCGGACGCCACGTGGCGGGGAGCGCCGAGCAGAACAAAGCATACTTACACAGCAACTCAGGGGGCAACTCCAACTTTATTTCCTGCTCTTCTACATATGTAGCCTATCCTACGCAAGCACTTTCCATTTTGGCTCTTGGCCAATTACAACACCTTTTGCCTTTTAAGGTCAAGCACACCTTAACCCTGGGACTCTTATCTCGCGATTTCTACCAGGAGCAAGGATATTCCTTGTGGACCCGGATGTACCTCACTCCTTAGAACAAGGCGTGGTCAGCTGGGGGCCTAGCAGTCCCTCAAGTGCCTGGAGGGTTAATGGGGGCGAGAGGCCTTGCCATCATCGCCTAAGCCCGGAGGCAGTGCCGTCACAGGTCCAGGGACCTCTCAAGGGCACTGAGGTAAATCCACGTTGGCTCTCCCACAAATTTTTTAAAAGGGAAAAGTTCAAATCCTCTGACCTTCTAAAGTTAACAAGGTGTTCTCCCAGCCACTGGGGAAAAGAGGCAAAGGCCGAGGGTAAGATAAACATACTCTTCTACCCCTAAGCAGCTCTTTCTTAGGGTAATCCTTGGCTCAAGTGTTTCCTCTGTGCTGACAAACATTTGAATTCCCTGAGTTCTGAACTAGCTCCTGGTTTTATACAACTACACACTCACTCACACACACACACACACACACACGACCAATCCTAATCAACCAGTATGAATACACTTTTTATGCAATGTCACTCTAGTTGATCAAGGACTTCTTCTTAGTCAAAACTCATAATTAAGTAACTAGAGAAATATTCTCAATTGGCTATCAGAACTTAATATCTTCAAACTTACATTTTTTATGCAATGTCACTCTAGTTGATCAAGGACTTTTTCTTAGTCAAAACTCATAATTAAGTAACTAGAGAAATATTCTCAATTGGCTATCAGAACTTAATATCTTCAAACTTACATTAATAGAAAAAGGTGATTTGATTTACTGAATCAACACTCTTCTTCTAGCCCTCAACCCAGATGAACCCATACATTGAGAAGCAGAATTGCTTTGGAATTACAGAAATTTCAGGATGGAAATGGAATGCTGCAACAACCTTGTCCTATGCCTCAAATCACAAAAGATTTAAGAAATTTATCAAAGAAATGGACATAAAACATGCTTCAATAGCACAAGAGCTTTCTTGAAAACCTATAATATATAACCTATATATAAACTATTATATACATCATATATGTTACATATTGTATATAACAAATACGTAAATATATGACCTAAAATAAAGGTTAGACTTGGAAAAATGAAGATTCATCGATACTTAGGTGGTTTCACGATGAATTAAACGATGTCAAAATCTTGTGGATTCAGTGCCAATCATGAACAAGTGATTACAGTAAAAGGAAGTCATAATATTAAAGGTTTTTTTAAGCAAAAAGTTTTTTTACTAAAAGTTACAAGTTTATTGAATTATTCAACAAATCTAATGTTTATTTTTCCTCCAAGTAATTAGCACACTAATGTAGTTCTGTCCTAACGTAAAAACACAATTCATATTCCTACACACTCTCTCAATTCTAGTTTCTGACACACCAACACAACAACAAGCCCTCAGCATCTTATGCCTGCGCTACTGAAGCTGTCTTCTCATTGGTCTTCCTGTCTTGCGTCCGCCCTTCCAGTCCATCCTCCAATCAGAGGCTTCCTGAAGTGCAGGCTTGTCTGTATCACCTCCCACCCTCCCTGCCCTCTCCTGCCTTCTCACACCTAATCCCCCTCCACGTTCTTTTTGCGGCCCCTTCGCAGTTCCTCCCATTAGACTGGACACTCTCCTGGCCTCCTTCAGGCCTTTCCATTTCCCTCCGCTGACGATTCCAAGTCTATCCTGCACACGTCTTGTTTGTACGTGGTTGTTGGCAGTCTCCACACCTAGACAGTATGCGTGAGACTCTGCCTTTCTTGGTATCCTCAGTGCTTGGCATCGTGCCTGGCATACAGCAGGCACGTCATAAATGCACGCTAGATAACCACTCTAAACCTTACCTGGAAATGCTTAATAGTGTTTGTTAATTTGAGTGGACGGGGTTATCTGAAGAAGGGGAGGGCAATAAGGACAACTGGGACACTGAGAAGGAATGAGGACCCTGGGGAGTTGGGGGGAGGTGAAAGCAAGCAAAGCAAGGGGCTACTGTGCCCTGCCCCCGCCCCTCTGGGAGCAGCCTCTGGGGCCCGTCCAGGTGACGCAGGCTGTCTGGGGGGCGGGGCCAAGCAGGCGCGGGCCTCTCCGATCAGGCAGCGCAAACGCTGCGGCCCTAAGGAAGATGGCGGCGCCCTGGTGGAGAGTCACGCTGTACGGAACGCGGAGCGTCCGCGGCTTCGGCACCACGGGTGAGGGGCTGGGACGGGGAAGGGGCGAGACGGGCCTTGGGTGGGGTCGGAGTCGCGCTCTGTGGGCTGCACATATTCTTTCTGTCCTCTCCGCCCCGCAGCCGTCCTGAGCCGCCGCTCCGCCCCGCTGGGGCCCATGCCCAATGAGAACATCGACGTGAGCGCGCTGGAAAGCCTGGACAAGTATCGCAGCTTCGACCGCTACCGGCGCTTCGCCGAACGGGAAGCGAACGCCCCGCACTGGTGGAAGAGCTACCGCGACTACTTCCGGCAGCCCTCAGGTGCGCGAGGCCGCCTCGGGACCTTCCTCCTGTCATCGCGAGACCCGCCCCGCCCTGCGCCCTTCCCCCCAGCCACCTGTCCTTCCTCCCGTCCCTCCACCCCGGGTAGCGGGAGGGGCCTGGAAAAAAAGACGGAGATGATCTGGCCTTAGGGAAATGGTTTCACCCCGGGACCTTCAGTTTCCGCCTCTGCAAAATGGGGCTCATTTTAATTCTAGCCGACATTTACATTGCACGTGCTTGTGCACGGCCCGTGCTAAGTGCTGGGAATGAGGGGCTGTTATCCCTGTTCTACAAATGGGGAAACTGAGGCCTGCCCCGAGAGCTGGAGGTGATTCTGCCCCCTCCGGCCTTCTCCGTGTCTGTAAAGTGGGGATAACCGCACCCCAGGAGCTGTGCTGAGGGCTTGACCATGAGGTTATAAGAACATGCGGTTCTTATGACCCCCCCCGGAAGTTAAGTGCTGTTACTGATGGGGAAACTGAGGCAGAGCAGGACCGTGCCGGCGTTAGGCAGCACGTCACCCGGAGGCTTGGAGGGGGCACCCAACAAGGAGCCCCCCGAGACCTCAGCTCTGCCTCCGTTTCAGTTCCTGCTGCTAGAATTGACTTCAGGCGTAATGCAGACAGAGGAGCCGAGGCGGTGAGGTCCGCTTTTTGCTCCTTGCTAGCTGTGTCCCGAGTGAGCCTTTGTTTTTCTGAGCCTCAGTTTACCTCGTAAAACGGAGAGCAGCGTCTTTGTACTACTTAGCTGGCAGGGGGCTGCAAGGGAAGTGCTCTGTAAAGCCCTCAAGCAGGACATGTTCCCATCACTCGGGTCACCCGGGGAAGTAGGCAAATATCCTTCCAGCCCACTTTACAAAAGAGGGCGGTAAGGTTCTGAGAGCGGCGTGGCGTGGCTCGCACAGGACAAGTAGCGAAATTCAGGCTAAGACTGGTCTCTGGGCTTCAAATTCATTGATTTTGTTTTTAAAGATATTTTATTGATATTTCTTGGGTTGTTTTTTTAATATCACCGTCATTTCCCAGAACTTCCCTTTTCCATAGGCCGCTCCCTTGTGACAGAGGTACAGTTAAGCAAACAAATCGATACTTTGGCCATCTGAGAATATACCCAGTGCTGTACCCATAGTCCACCTTTCTGCTGAGAAGTGGAGGCATGCTTCACCAAAGAGAGGGCAGTCAGGGCCATCATTTTTTCAGTAAAGAGTTGAGGTCACAGTGTGAGGCTTGGGGAGGGAGATGGTACAGGAGGCTTGAGAAGAGGTTTGGAACAGTACTGGTGAGGAGTAGGAACGTTGCCTTGTTGCAGCAAGGGCCTGTTCTGTCATTTCAGTCATGTCCAGCTCTTTGTGACCCCATTTGGGGTTTTCTTGGCAGAGATACTAGAGTGGTTTGCCGTTTCCTTCTCTAGCTCTTTTTACAGATGAGAAAACAGAAGCAAACAAGGTTAAGTGACTTGCTCAGGGTCACACAGATAGTAAGTATCTGAGGCCAAATTTGAACTCAGGTCTTTCTGACTTCAGGCCAGGCAAGGGAAGACCTAGGTGAGATTAGATAACAGAGTTGTAGTGGACCCACCACAGCTCTACAGTGAAGGTCAGAGCAAAAGAAGCAGGTGGCGGAAGTGATGCCCCAGGGATAGGGCCTGAGACAGAAGAGCAAAGGATTGAAAGGAGCGGATAAAGTAGTGATAAACTAGTTAATTAAGTAAATTGAGAAGGGAAGAAGCCAAAGCCAGAGCAGGGACCATGGCCTAGACTAACAGATGGAGACTTTGGAGATCACTATGACAGTACAGAGCCCAGAGCTAAGTAAAGTGGGACAGACACCTCATTTGTATTCCATTGACCTGGAACAGTACTGAGGTGTGGACAGCTGGGAGATTATGGTGAGGAGGACGTACAGATTTAGGAGAGAAGGTGGAGAGAGAGAGAGAGAGAGAGAGAGAGAGAGAGAGAGAGAGAGAGAGAGAGAGATAGGAGACTGATCAGACAAAGCAGTTTCAGCCTTCTCATCATGGAATTGGAAAACTTGTAACCCTAAGGGTATGAAGGAGAGGTCCTGAGAGCTGAGTAGATGGAAGAACTGGAGGTCAGGAGGTTCAAGGGAACATCACCATATATACAGGTCTCCCAGTGGTAGTGCAGGAGCTGGTGAAGGCAGAACAACTGTGAGCCAGGGACTGAACTCATTAGGAAAGGAAGGAGAACGAGGGCTGATACAAAACAACCACCAAGATCTGGATTGGGTGAAAAATTTGGATAAAGTGAACCGGAAAAGAGGATTGGTTGAAGAGGCAATGGGCAAAGAATATTCTGACTCTCCTTCCAGGGCCAGTGCATCAGGAGAAGGTACAGGCAGTACTGGAAAAAATGGCCAGGCACGCTGTGTCAAGGGGGTCCAAGTCTTTATAACTGTCAAAAGTTAGAAGGACTTCAAATGCTGAACGAGACATTTATTATTGGACATAGCCAATATGGGAATTTGTTTTGCAGGACTGTGCACATGGCGTTATGCGAGTTTTCTTTTTCTTTTCAGTTCAGTTGAGGAACAGTGCAAGGGAGAGATAATACATACTTATAGAAGAATCTTTTTTTAAAAGAAGATGGAAAGAACATGAAAGGAAAAGGCATAGGAAGACAGCTTGGAGTAAAAGAGAGGACACTGAACTTGGACAAAAAGAGTTAGGTTCAAATCTATTTTCCCCTGAATATGAATGGAATAGGAATTACAAAGGGCCCCATGGAAGGGGCTGGCAGAGCTGGAGTGAACCTTTGGATTGGATTGAGGTAGATAAAGTTGAGAGAGCTGACAATGGAGGCTGTGTAGTGGGGTGGTTCATTCTCAGGCAGTCACAGATTCAGAAACACTGGGTTTGGGAGAGTAAAAAGGGCTAGGAGTTTGTTTGCCAAGGGGAAGAGTCGAGGCAGAGTAGCTCTAGCTAGGAGAGCGCCTGTGATGGCGTGGGAGTAGGTCCCTCTCAATCTTGGGTCTACCTTATTATTCCCTTGGACTCCTGAAGTTTGTTCAGCCATTCCCCCTCCTAAGGGCACACCCTTTTCTTTCAGTTCTTTACTATTGCATCCAGGGTCATCTATTGTCCTGGCCACTGGACCCTGTTGGCTCTGGAGGAGAAAGTGAGGCTGATGACTTTGCACTGCCCTCCCTCACTTAAATCCAATTCACTTGCAAATCTTTTCAATTAAATCCAATTCACTTTTCAATTAAATCCAATTCATTTGCAAAATCCCTGAAGTCATGGTACCTTCAAGAATGAAGGACAAACAACAAGTGCTGCTATAATTATTTATATAAAAATTGAAAAATAGCTTGTGCTTTACTTTAGCCTTCTTGGGGCCTTGCCTTCTCTCCTCTACCCAAGCCACTTCCTCATTTCCCCAATTTGAGGAAACACAGGCCTCAGCTGGAATATCCTCCCTGTTACTTATCATCCGAAGCTCCCGCATAATCTCTGCTTATGTCCCTGGCTGGCTTGCAGAATCACTACTGGCATCTTTATTATATCAAACAAAGAAGATCAGAACTGGAGCAAATCCTGCAGCTCATTTAGTCCAACTCCCTCATTTTACAGAGGAGGAAACTGATGCCTAGGTGGGGTGACTTACTTAATCTAGGCCATGCCCAATAACTTTCACTAACTTTTTTATTTTGTTTTGCTTTTTTTTTTGGAGGGGGAAAGGTTGGGGCTAAGTGACTTGCCCAAGGTCACATGGCTAGTTTTTGTGTTGAGTGTCTGACGCTGGATTTGAACTCACGTCCTCCTGACTCCAGGGCCAGTGCTCTATTCACTGTGCCACCTAGCCACCCCCAGCTTTTTTTATTTTGAGTAAGCCCTCTACCTCCCTGGGCTTCAGTTTCTTCCTTAGTAAAATGGTGGTGTTATAGGAGATGATACTGAAGGTCACTCCCATTTAGTAGTATCAGGATACTTTATTTAAAATATATTTTTATTTACATCATTAAATATTTCCCAACCATATGTTAAAAAAATTTAACATTCACTTTTTTAAAATCTTGAGTTCCAAATTCCCCTCTTGCTCCCACCTCTCCCCCATCTCTTTCGATGCCAAGCAATTTGATATTGATTATACATGGGAAGTCACATGTAAAACATTTCCATCTTAGCCATATTACAAAAGAAAACATACACACACACACAGAAAAATAAAGTTTTTGATCTGTCCTCAGAGTTTATCAGTTTTTTCACTGGAGGTAGGTAGCATTTTTCTTCATGTGTCCTTTGGAATTGTTCTAGATCATTGTCTCAATAAGAATAGTTAAATCTTTCACAGTTAATTATCCTTATAATATTGCTGTTACAGTGTACAACGTTCTCCTGGTTTTGCTCACTTCTCACGTTTTTTTGAAACTATCAGGATGCTTCTAAGATTGTTTTAGTAGTTGTTTTAATCATGTTAATGTGTAAAAGTATTTTCATCCAAAAAGAGTTGTGAGAATGTACCAGGCGTGATATAAATCTCTACCTTTCATCCAGATCCCAAAGACAAAATAGACATTGGATTTCCTCCCAACAAGATGCTCCAGAGGCAACAGCAGGTCCTTGAAAGGAAGAAGATCCTTCGGGAGAACCGGGCTAGGATGGAAAAGGCTGCCCACCTCCGCAGTGGTGAGCACCATTCCAGGGGCCGAGAGGAATGGGGCAGAGTGAGCCCATTTCTCTGGGTTCACCTTTTCCTGTGCTTCTCTTCACAGTCTTGATCCCACTGGAGGAGGTGAAGGCTGATTGGGAGAAGACTGCTGGCCCTTACCATAAGCAGCGCCTGGCTGAGCACTATGGTCTCTACCAAGACCTGTTCCATGGTGCCACATTTGTGCCCTGGGTCCCACTGAATGTTGCCTACAATCTGGGAGAAGAGCTGATGCCCGTGTTCCAGGGGAATGAGGTTACCCCAACAGAGGTAACTTGTCCTCATCGCATACACACATGCCTTTCCTACTTCCTGTTTTAGTCCCAGGGTGTCATGGTTACAAAGCCTCACGGAGGTCTTCATCAACATAATGGGATGTTGGTTGCACAGTTCAGAGCCGTTTGCAGAGGTAGACTCTCATGATCCCACCTCTCATTCACCTTCTGCTCTCCTGCCTGCCTCCTACTGAGCTGTAGTCTGTGCCCTGACTGTCTTTATGCCCTGTGTCTCACTGTAGCCTCTTTCTACCTTTTCTCTTTGTCAGGCCTCTAACCCCCCAGAGGTGACATATGAGGCAGAAGAGAATTCGTTGTGGACTTTGCTGCTCACCAACTTGGGTATGTACCTTTGGCTGAAGAGGCCACAGTTATCCCTCCTTTCCTTCCTGGGCCTCTGGTATCATTGAACTTCCCAGCAAACTAGATCCCTGAGAAGTGGAGGGGAAGTGATGACAGACGGGATAACTCCTGGAGTTGTCCCGACTGGAAGGCCCGCCCTTGACGAGCCCCAGACCCCATGTCCACCCTGTGCTCCATGCTAAGCGGCTTCTCTTTGTATGCAGATGGACATTTGCAGGAAGAGGATGCTGAATACATCCACTGGCTGGTGTAAGTGTAACAGGCAGGGATGTAGGGAAAGAAGGGTGCAGTGGAGGGAGGGACATTTCTGCTGCATTCTGATTCAAGAACATGGGTGAAAATCCACTTCTGTGAATAGACTTGTACAGAGGCATAATGTCAGTGGCCAGGCCATGAACATGGGACTTTGGGGGCAATAGGATCTATGCTACTGCCTAACACCTTTCTTTCTACCTGGACTCTGGAGAGAGCTGGTATGAAGATAGGGTGATATGCCACCTCTCAGAGCATTGGCATTGGAGAGGGGTTATATGTGAACAAGAAACACAATTTCCTCCCTGACTAGGACCAACATCCCAGGCAACAATGTGTCCGCAGGGCAAGAGATGTGCCACTACCTGCCCCCGTTCCCCTCAAGAGGAACTGGTTTTCACCGTTTCGCTTTCCTCCTCTTCAAGCAGCACAAGCCCATCGACTTTTCTGAAGATGCCCGTCCCACACCCTGGTAACTTATCAGAGGCTTCACCCTGGGTGTCCCCAGAATGGTTGAGCCTTGTTCTTAGTGACCTCTGAGGTTTCTGAAATTTGATTGGAGGAGTGGGGAATGTGCTAGGCAGAACGGCAGGATTTTTTTCTAGGGTAGATTCTGGGAAAGGATGAAGCACCAGTGAGACCTCTGAACCTTTTCAGATTCTTTCATCTTCTCTTTATAGTTACCGCCTTGCTATGAGAACATTCCGCACATTTGATTTCTATAAGAAGCATCAGGACTTCATGACCCCAGCTGGGCTGGCCTTCTTCCAGTGCCGCTGGGATGACTCTGTCACCCACGTCTATCACCACCTGCTCAGTAAGTGGGACATGATGGACTCAGGGGAGTCCACTGCGAGGGAGCGAGATCCCATAGAGCAAGGGATAGAAGGTAGCCTACACAAGCTGGCTTGTCAGCCCTACTCTGAGCCTTGTCACAACATTGTAGAAACAAGGAGGAAATCCAGGGGTTTGCTAGGATGCCATTTCTGGGGAAGCTCAGAACTAATGGGGATGGAGAACATCTTTCTGAGCCCATTCATCCATTTTATAGATATGCGGGAGCCAGTATTCGAGTTTGTACGTCCACCCCCCTATCATCCCCCACAGAAGAAGTTCCCTCATTTGCAACCACTTCGATATTTGGATCGATACCGAGACAGTGATGAACCCACCTATGGCATCTACTGAAGGACTGAGTCATCCAGGTGTACAGGGTACCTGGAAGGGAGAAGGTGACCCCTTAGAGCTACCCTGACCCACTTCATCTTTCAAGGACAACATGCAGTAGGTTAGAGATTCCCAGCCATCAGCTCCCCGGGAGTTCTTCTCTGAGTCTGTTTTACTGTCTGTGCTTTTCTTGTGTATCCAGTGGTTTGGGAGTGAGAAGAAATTGCAGGGTATCTAAGAGAATGTGAACCAAGGTGATTTTGGATATATGGGCTGGTATAGTAGAGCTGACCTTAAAGTCTGCATAGCTTGGGTTCAAGTCCCATATACTAGATGTGTGACACTAGCCTCTCAGTGTTCCAGGCAATATTCTTCCCCACCCCCAATATGTTTTTACTTATTTGATTAAATATATCCCAATTACATGTAAAAAAAAAATTTACATTTTTTTTAGTTCCAAATTCTCTCTCCCTCCTTGAGACAGCAAGCAGTTCAATATAGTTTCAATATAAACACAAGTTTTTACATGTGAGGCCATGCAAAACATACTTCAATGTTAGCCATGTTGCTAAAGAAAACACAGACCAAAAAAAAAAAACAAGAAAAATAAAGTTAAAAATGTATGCTTTGATCTACATTCAGACTTCTTCAGTTCTTCCTTTAGATGTGGATAGTATTTTTCATCATAAGGCCTTTGGAATTGTCTTAGATCATTATATTGATCAGAATAGCTAAGTCACTCACAGCTGACCATCATACAGTATTGCTATTATTATGTACAATGTTTTTTCTGATTCTGCTCACTTCAGTTTGTATCAGTTCACATTCTTCCCAGATTTTTCTGAACCATCCTGCTCATCATTTTGTATAGCACAATAATATTCCATCACAAGGGGCGGCTAGGTGGCGCAGTGAGTAGAGCCCCGGCCCTGGAGTCAGAAGGATGTGAGTTTGGATCCAGCCTCAGACACTTAACACACACAAACAAAAGAAAACCTAGCTGTGTGACCTTCGGCAAGTTACTTAACCCCAATTGCCCTCCAAAAAGGAAAAAAAATAATATTCCATCACAGTCATGTTCAGCCATTCCCCAATGGATGGGAATCCCCTCAATTTCCAAGTTTTTGCCACCACAAAAAGAGCTGCTGCAAATATTTTTGTACATGTAGGTCCTTTTCCTTTTTCTTTGATCTTTTTGGGATACAGACCTAGTAGTAGAATTGCTAGGTTGCTAGGAACAAGTGTTTGTTTTTTGTTTCTTGTTTTCAGCATTTATTTCTATAAGATGTTGAGTTCTAAATTTTCTTCTCCCTCTTCTCCCCTCTCCCCAAGATGGCTTGCAATCTAATGTAGGCTATACATGTAAAATTATATAAATTGTAAAAATATTTCTACATTAGTTATGTTGTAAAGAAGAATTAGAACCAAAGGGGAAAAAAAACACAAGAAAGAAGAAACAAAAAAGAGAGAGGAAACAGTCTGCTCTGATCTGCACTCAGACTCCAGTTCTCTCTCCGGATGTGAAGAGCATTCTCCATCATGAGTCTTTTGGAATTATCTTGGATCCTTGTATTGCTGAGAAGAGTTAATTCTATCAAAGTTGGTCATACAGCGTGTACAATCTTTTCCTGGTTCTCCTCACTTCACTCAGAATCAGTTCATGCTAAGTCTTTCCAGATTTTTCTGAAGTTCTGCTTGCTCATCATTTCTTATGAACAATAGTATTCCATTACATTCATATACCACAATTGTTCAGCCATTCCCCAGTTCTTGGCCACCACAAAAAGAGCTGCTATAAGTATTTTTGTACATGTGGGTCCTTTTCCCATTTTTATGATCTCTTTGGGATACAGCCCTAGAAGTGGTATTGCTGGGTCACAGGGTATGCAGTTTTATAGCCCTTTGGGCATAATTAGGAACATATTAAAGCCTATAGTTCCAAATTGCTCTCCAGAGTAGTTGAATCAGGGGCAGCTAGGTAGCGCAGTGAACAGAGCACCAGCCCTGGAGTCAGGAGGACCTGAGCTCAAATGTGACCTCAGACACTTAACACTTATTAGCTGTGTGACTGTGGGTAAGTCACTTAATCCCAATTGCCCTGCCTTCCCCCCTCCAAAAAAGAAAAAAAGACAAAAAAAACCCAGAATTTTTTAATCAGTTCACAACTACCAACAGTACATTAGTGTCCCAATTTTTCCACATTCCCTCCAACATTTGTCATTTTCCTTTCCTGTCATATTAGCTAATCCAATGGGAGTAAGATAGTACCTCAAAGTTGTTTTAATTTGCATTTCTCTAATCAATAATGATTTAGAGCATTTTTTCATATGATTGTAGATAGCTTTAATTTCTTTTTCTGAAAACTGCCTCTTCCTATCTTTTGACCATTTATCAATTGGGAAATGACATTCATTCTTATAAATTTGACTCAGTTTTCTTTATATTTGATAAATGAGGCCTTTATCAGGGAAACTTGCTATAAAAATGTTTTCCCATTTTCTTGATTTCCTTTTTTTTTCTTTTTCTTTTGGAGGGCAATTGGGGTTAAGTAACTTGCCCAAGGTCACATGGCTAGTAAATTCTAAAAGTGTTAAGTGTCTGAGGCCAGATTTTAATTCAGATCCTCCTGACTTCAGTGTTGGTGCTCTATTCACTGCACCACTTAGCCACCTATCTGCAGTTATTTTAAATGGAATTTCTCTATCTCTTTCTTTTATATTGTTGGTAATAGGCAATACTCTTGAGGCTGTAAGTTGCTGATCAGTATTGTTTTTGTTGTTGAGTCGTTTCAGTTGTGTCTGACTCTTCATGAGCCCATTTCAAGTTTTCTTGGCAGAGATACTGGAGTAGATTGCCATTTCCTTCTCCAGATCATTTTACAGACAAGGAAACTGAGGAAAACAGGGTTAAGTAACTTGCCCAGGTTCACCACAGCTAGTAAGTATCTGAGGCCAAACTTGAACTCAGGAAGAACTCAACAGTCTGCACTATGGCACCACCTAGCCTTCCACATATTCCTTAGCCAACTAATATGCCATTACCATTACAGAGATTGTTGTCCTGGTGCTTAAAGCATAGCACCTTGTACAGAAGTAGGCACTTATTACATATTTGTTCAGATCAGCTCTATTTTATGAGTTCACTTACACCAACCACATGGTAGCTTTATAAAAATAGACCATGTCCTAGGGTACAGAGAAATTTTAAATAAAATATAAAGCAGAAGTAGTAAATACTCTTAACAGACCACAATGCTATAAAATTGTAACTAATACAGAGAATACAAGCAAAACATACAGATCTGAATGAAAAATTAATGACATCCCAAATATTTTGACCAAAAATTTCTGGGATACAGCTAAAGCAAACTTTAAAGAAAAATGGTATCTCTGGAAGCATCCATTAACAATATAGAAAAAAAAAAGATTAACCAACTGAATGTGATTTTTTTTTTAACTAGAAAATAAAAGACAATGTAATTGATAAAACTAAAAGCTACTGCTTTGGTTGGAGGGGGGGAAGGAGAGGCAATCAAGGTTAAATGACTTGCCCAGGGTCACACAGCTAGTACATATTTGATCCTGATTTGAATTTGGATCCTCCTGACTCCAGGGCTGGTGCTATATCCACTGAACTACCTGGTTTCTCCTAAAAGTTGGTCCTGGAGTCAGTTATTTGAACCTGAGTTCAAATACAGCCTCAGATACCTTCTAGCTATATGGCCCTGGATAAGTCACTTAACTTCTATCTGTCACAGTTTCCTCAACTATAAAATGGGGATAATAATAGCACTTATCTCCCAGGGTTGTTGTTAAGTTCAAATGAGAAAAGGCTCATAAAATGCTTAGCAAGCCCCTGGAACCTAGTAAGCAATGTATAAATGTGAACTATCTTTATCATTATTAAATCAAAATAAAACAGAATAAACAATTGCCAAAGCAAAAAAGGAACAAAATGAAATTACAAAACAAAGGAAAATAAGAATCTTCAGAGCCTTCTAAACAAAATTACTTCCTAGCAAAACTGAAAATTTAAAAGAAATTGAATTTTACCTATGAAGATATGAAATAAGAGCACGGGCCCCAGAGTGGGAAGGACCCGGGATCGGTTCTGGCCTCAGAAAATGAGCACCCACACATAAATAATGACTAGCTGTGTAACCTGAAGCAAGTTACTTAACCCCAAGTGCTTTAAAAAAAAAAAGATGAAATATGCAAATTAACAGAATATGATGTAGAGATCTTAACTGAATTTCAAGAAGTTAATTTGAAAAAGCCTTGAAGAAACTACCAAAAGCAGGGGGTGAAGCCCTTGTCCAAATGGATTTACAGGTAAACTATTGAATATTTAAAGAGCAATTAATACTTGTATGACTCTGAGAAAGAAAAACACATTACCATCTTATGAAACAAATACAAAAACAAAAACAACTTAAACTAGTAAAGAGTAAAGCAAAGTGTGGCTAGGTGGTGTGGTGAATAGAACACCAGCCCTGGAGTCAGGAGGACCTGGGTTCGGATCCGGCCTCACTTAACACAAAAACTAGCCGTGTGACCTTGGGCAAATCATTTAACCCCAATTACTCTCCAAAAAAAAGGCAAAAAAAAAGTAAAGCAAATGAACAAATATCACTGATGAATGAGTGCAAAAATATTTAAATCTTTACAAAATGAATACCACTGTATACATGCAAACACAAAAAGGATACCATCTGTACACACACAAACACAGACATATGAAATCACTATGACCAATGTGATGACAATAGGAAAACAAAGAAACATTACCCAACCATATGAGTCTATCAATAGAGCAAAAACTTCAAATTAGAGCATACATATGCAGCTAAAATCACAAAGCACAGAAATGAAAGGACAGTTTTTAAAAAATGATTAAAAACTATGTAAAACCAAAACCTAGCATCAGTTGCCACATGAATGTTTTACTTAGAAACCCCCAGCAAATCACAAACCAACTGAGGCAATTTCTTCAATAAAGTAACAGAAATAAATGAAAATACATTTATTAGCACTTAACAGCTACTTAATTAGCTAATTAAAAGCATTAATTAAACTGTGCTAAGTGCTAGGGATGCAAATGGAAAAGTAAGGCTGCCCTTGCTTATCAAGAAGCTCACATTCTAATAAGTGGAGATAGTATAAATAGGGGATCTCAGCTACAAGTCAGATGGGAAGGTTCAGTTTTCCTCAGAGTTCAGTATCAAAGCAAATAATTATCTTCTTAAATGTCACTTCCATTAATGAAGCCATAGCAACTTCTAATATGAACTACTTGGTAATACAACTGCAACAACATTAAAAAGATCATATATTTTTACCAGAGTGGATTTATTCCAGGAATATGAACAATATATTCAATATGAACAAAAACATAATAGACATACTAAACATGCTAAAAGCATAATAGACCATACTAATACCAAAATCAGTAAAACCCATGAGTATTTCAAGAAATCTAAAATAACCTTTTTCACAAAATGCAATACTTTGTTTTTAAAATCACCGGAAAGTATAGAAACATGGTAAGTAGTGTCTTTCTAGGGGCAGCTAGGTGGTTCAGTGGAGAGTCAGGAAAACATGAGTTCAAATCTGGCCTCAGACACTTAATGGCTGTGTGACTTGCACAGATCACTTAACCCTGTTTGCCTCAGTGTCCTCATCTGTAAAATGAGCTAGAGAAGGAAATGGCAAACCACCCCAGTATCTTTGCCGAGAAAACTCCAAAAGGAGTCACAAAGGGTTGGACACAACTGAAAACAAACATCTATCTAAAACCATTTGCAAGCATCTTCTCTAATGGAGAAAAACAAGGCCTTTCCAGTGTAAGCCAGGTTTCCACATCTATTTTGCATTCCACTGCATATGTATAGGCATACTATCTACCTAATTGGTGGATATATACAGGTATAGATGTTCTTTGAGTTCAGCTGCAAGAAAGAGAAAGAAAGAATTTGGAAGCTGTGAACAGCAAGCTGTAGTGCACACTGGCTTCTCAACATATCCCTGATTTCTAGCTTGTCTCCCCAGGGACTTTGGAGGGAGACTTTTCACTTTATTTTCTATTCACTATTTGTTATGATCTTTTGTGTTGAGTATTTGGTGGGAAGAGGTCAAGATACCCAGTAAATATTTATAGCTTCCCTCCCTCTCTCCCCCTTAAGGGTTCTTAACCAGGGAAGTGGTCTTCATTTTGAGCCTATCCTACTCCTAGTACACATACATCCTGTACCAAAAAGATCAGGGCTAAAACAAGGTTGTCCTGTTTCACTATTTGATACAGTTATTTGATGCAGTTCTAAAAGTAGCTATAGCAATACAATAGGAAAAAGAAATGGAGAGAATTAGCATAGGCAAAGAAGAAACAAAATGATCACTTTGAAGGTGATTTGATGGTTTACTTAAAGAACCCTAGAGATTTAACTAAAAAGAAAAATAGAGCAGAAAAAGGACTTCAGAAAAGTATGGAGATACCTCTCTTCATCTAGTCCATGTCCAGGACTCCCAACAAATATACCTGTAATGCTCCATTTTGGGTTACACTGATTCCTACTCATAGATTGAGACCCTAGTGGAAGACTAACTCAGGCTCAAGTTACTCTGTGAGTATTTACCCCTAAAACCAGCTCATGAGCCCCCACCTGTTTTCCTTTAATAGTCAGCCATTTAACCGACTCCCAGCAAAGGCATTTACTACAACAGTATTATAAGAACAGTGAGCAAAACACTTCCCCCCATAGAACTAGAGTACATTTCCCCATAAATACATACAATAGTGGGAAAACTCAGCATACATAGAAAGTTGATTAGAAGAGTTGTAGATGTAGACGACATATATGGTCCATGTCACTCATACCTCTGGCACTCTAGAACTTTGATGTCCTTTCTTTTCAAATCCTTCCCTTCCCCAAGACCCCACCAGGAGCAAACAGCAACTCCTTCTCCAGAGCTGAATTTTTCTTCCAAAATGGCTCTCTTCTCAAGTTCCAGAGCTCAAATTCCCTCAACATTGTCTCCTTAAATGTGTCCATAGAGAAATTTTTAAAGGGCCACCGTATTAGGCTAATCTCCTGCCAGTTCCATCAAGCTTGAGTGAAAAATTTCACTTCTTCCATAGGGGAAAAGACTTTTTTACACTTTATTGAAGAACTTGTCTCTATCACTTTTCCCTTAATTTCATCAACTGTACTATGGCCAGCACAATCGGTGGGCTAGCGAGCGGTGAGAATAAAGAGATGGGGGTATAATCAATAATCTGTTTATTACAGGACCATTTCATACAGAGCCAAAGATACAAGGGGCTCACAGAGTTTATATGCCCCCCGACAGAAGGTCTACGTGACTCAAAAGAATGCAGACAATGTACAAGGACCCTCCCTTGGTCTTGTTTACTATTTACCCTTGCTTAAGGTTAGTTATTAGGGCAATATCATAAGACCATATCCGGAGGCATAAACAAAAAAGATTACACGCCCTCCTGCTTATCTGCCCTGTAACCTTGCAGATAATTGTATAGAGGAGGGGAACCCCCGAAAGTTCTCTATATCCTGGACTAGGGGAGACATCAATTGATCAAGAGTCCTCTTATCAATCCCTTCCCTCATATAACAATTGACTGTTATAAGTCAACCCCAAAAGTCTCCTGATGGAGAGAGATGTCTACATCCAGAGAAAGAACTGAGTTTGAATCCAGATTGAAGCAAACTACCTGCACTTTTTCTTTTTCCTGTTTGGTTTTGTTTCCTCTTTCCCATTGTTCATTCCATCTGATACATTCCTTCTTTATAACCTGACTAATGTCTGATGTGGAAGTATTTGCAGATCCTATACTTGATTATATGCTGCCACGGGGGGGAGGGGGGAGGGGGGAGGGAGAGAAAATGTGAAACTCAAGGAATTGTAGAAATGAATTTTGTAAACTAAAAGTAAACAAATTAATAAAGACCAAAAAACAAGAAAATAATTGACTGTTGCGGTGACAAAGACCCGCAGCTCAACATTTAGGGCACAAGTTTTCTGATATAGGCCATGGTACAGGGAAACCAATTGGCTCAAACATCTCTATAAGCCACATGGGATCTTTTCCAAATAATTTCTAGGCACTATTGAAGAGAATGAAGAAGTGACTATCAAGGGCTCTCATGCTAAAGAAGTATTTTTAGATTTAAGGTAACAACGTTCCATAGGATGAATGATGAAAAAAGTATACAGTTCTCAGACATAGGTTTGTCATGTCCATTGCTACAAGAAGGAAATTCATGATATTATAACAAATTAACGGTTTATTAAAGTCTCAGTGGTTTAGATTTTTAGGGAGACTAGTTACCCTTCAAATTATATTCTTATAACAGTAACCTTTAGCTTTGTAAGTTGACTGTGCCAGAAGTAAAGTGGGCTGATTGTTCAGTTTACCATGGAGATGAGAAGAGTCGCTCTTTCTCTTTGCCTCCACACTGACAAGAAAGTTCTTCCAGAGAAAATTAATTGCTTTTAATAAATTTAAAAATTTGCATTAAAATTCCTCAGTGACATAAACTTATAACATTTACAGGATTTCTTTCCCCACCTCCCACTATACAGTAGCTATGGCAGCTACATACTCAGAGCTGCAAGAATATGTGCTTACTTAATAAAGTCTATGTACCTCAAGTCCCTGGATGTCTCTTCTGTTTTGTGTTTCTGTCTAAACATAGATGACTGAAGAGTGATCCTATGAGAAGCATGTTTAGTCATGGTAGCTACCTAGTGAGCTCAAGAGCTCAGGAATTTCAGTCAGGTGCTGAGTCAGAAGGAGGTGGTTTCTACAATAGCAGTGCTTTTAGAGAAAAGTATAATGCCAGGAAGATTCTATTGCCAAAAACCCAAAGCTATTTTTTTTTTTTGGCTTTTTGCAGGGGGAGAAGGCAGGGCTATTGGGGTTAAATGACTTGCCCAAGGTCACATGGCTAGTGTTAAGTGTCTGAGGTCCAATTTGAACTCAGATCCTATGCTCTATTCACTGCGACACCTAGCTGCCCCTCCCCGCCCCCAAGCTCTTGATTGTTGAAAGATTTGGACTTGTAAATTGCATAAAAAGAGAATAAATTGAGATACCTATTCAACAATACTACTGTAGGGGCGGGGTCTGAGGGTCACGCAGGGTCTGAGGGTCACGCCGAACAAGCTTAGGCAAAGACCTTTTATGGTAAAGAGTTTGATTGATCTTGGGGATTGGTCAGAAGGGCACTTCCGTGTTCGGGGGAGATATAAGGGGCGGCTGGGAGGAAGAGGGAGAGAAGATGTAGCTGCTGCAATAAAGTGTGCTTCACCTGCTTGACTCCGGTGTTCCGTCTGGTGATTTCCTGCCCCAGGAGAAAGGGAGGGGCGGGCCGGTGACGACCGAAGACCCTTGGATGGGTGAGTAGAGGTCCCGCGCGTAGAGCGGCGTAGGCTAGAGACCGGGCGCTACAGATTTGGCGCCCGAACAGGGACTTCTGGGACTCTCAGGGGTTTCTGCCCTGGTCTCCTGTCGCCTTTCGCGGCGAGACTAGCCCGTTGACGGGCGGACCAGTCGGCTCTCTGCCTTCTGTGAAGGCAGAGAAGGGTGTGGAAATGGGAGGCGCAAAGAGTCTCCCTCTCTTTGGGCCGGAGGATGAGCGGGTGATAGCACTCCAGTTAAAAGGGTTGTTAGCAGAAAAGGGGCTTTCGATTTCCCAGGGAAGGGCTGAGGACTTTATTCGCAAGCTACTTAGGGTTTGCCCTTGGATGAGACATTCGGGAATAATAGTGGATCGCATCCCGATTGTCAGACATCAGATGGCTGCTTATGAAAATACAAACTCGGGGTTTTTGGACCCCCAAGATTTTGGCATCTTTAAAACCCTTGAGGCGATCCTTACCCCCACCGCTATTCCTTTGTCTCTCACGACGGCCACGCAGACTGAGCCTGAAGCGAAGGGGGCAGAAGGCGGAGACAAAGGGGCCCAGGGCCCCGAGGATTACGGTCCCGGAGGGAGGTGGTGGTGCAGATAGAGGAGGAAAGCGGGGGAAACGGGGAGGATGGAAGGAGAGATCATTACCCTTGGGGAGAATTAAAAAAGACCTCCTCCAGTGAGAGTGCTAAAGAGGGAAGTAACCCCGAGATGCCAGATTATAAAATTTTTAAAGGTGCAGACTCCCGAGGAGGGGAGATGACTTTTAAAGAAGGAGGTTCATCCTCTGCAAGAGAGTCCTATAATGCCCCGGCCTCTGCGGGGGAAGGGAACAGTAGGGTAAGAGGAAGTGGGCACGCCCTAGAACCCTCCGAAGAGAGAGACGGATGTCAAGTGCAGGCACTCACTGAAAAAGACAGGGTGATTATTAGAAGCCATCATGACACGGAGCTCTCTGTCTACGGCCACCCCCCCCCCCTACCCCTCCCCTGTAGTTCCCCCGTCTTCGTTTTCGGCCCCACACCAGCCCGGGCAGGCCCCACCCCCGTTCCGCCCCCAGGGGATTTTAGATCCCCGACCCTCATTGGTTCCATCGGCCCCCCCTTTTGAGTTTTCAGGGCGACCGCCATTGCAGCACCCCATTGCCGCTTCTCACAAAACTGAAGGGGTGTATGAGCCCCTTCTCCCCAGAGCTAAAGAGGATTATCAGCCCTTGCTTACTAGGTCATTACAGGCAGCCAGCGCCCGGGGCGAGCAAGTAGATTGGAGTGAGTGGGCAGCTTCCTAACTAATGAGGGCCGCTGGTGATGGGACCCTTCTTTTACCACCTTTGACATGGGTCTCAGAGGATCCTGTGTGGGTAGACCAGTGGCCCCTAACAAAAGATAAGTTACAGGCTTTGCAACAAATTGTTTCTGAGTTGAGCAGGGAAGGGAAAATTGAACCTTCGTTTAGTCCCTATAATTCACCCGTGTTCGTTATTAAGAAACGCTCGGGAACGTGGAGGATGTTGATGGATTTGCGGGCAATAAATGCTAACCTGCTTCCTATGGGTAAAATGCAACCGGGACTCCCTTCCCCCTCAGCAATTCCTGAAGGTTTGAAATTGGCAGTTATTGATATTAAGGATTGTTTCTATTCCATTCCCTTACACCCGGAGGGTCACTGGCATGGCCCATCGCTTGTCAGCCACCGCCGGCAGGGGCACCTGGCCGTCCGGGTGGAGGGAGCGCCCACCCCGGTATGGCTACCATTGCATAGAGTTCGGGATTGCCTGGGCTCGCCCCCTCCTTTCAATGCTGATAATCCCCCCACCAGCCCTAAGAGCTGAGTGTTAAAATGATTTTCTTTCAGATTCTGTTGGGCTGCTTGATAGGATGGAAGACACAGAGATGCTCGTCCCCGGGGCTGTAGATGATGACCACTGGCGACCTGCCGACGAAGGGACTCGCCCACACGAACGCCGCGGCCATCTTTCTGCAAGAGATGAACTTAGAAGATGGCGCAAGAGGGCCTCGATACGTGTTCTTCGGGCCCTTCGCATTACTGTTAATCTACACCTTTTGTTTTGGCCCATAGATCCCGCTCAAGCAAGCCAGATTCCTCAGCGGTGGGGCCTATTACGAGCCTTACCCACCCCGCTTCCGGTTACGTCCTCCTCCCATGTGTTTCCTAGCCTTTTTGTTAAGAATTCTTCTTTGGGTTTGCCCACTCTTTCTTCGGCTCCCCTCGCCACTGTTCCGGCCGCTGATGTGGTCTGGAATTTGGGAGATGCCGGTGTTCTTTGTTTTATTTTGCTCCCTACTAATTCTTGTATGCCCGCCGAGCGGAGTTTGCCCTGTCTTGGATTGTATCAACAGCAGGCGTTCCCAGGTTTTGGAGTCCCAAATTGGAATGTGACTGTGCCCCGTAATACTAGATTTAGGGGAAAGGCCCCCAGTGTTGTTTTTTCCCCGCTTTTGAAAATGTTTTATCTCCGGGGAGGCATTCTTGTATTGAATCAAAGAATGGACCTATTAGAAGAGAGATTAAGTGTGATGGAGGGTTTGGGAGCTTGTTGGCCTCGGCTCGAAGGCATTTGTGTGACCTCATACCCATACCTCAACGACTCAGCCCCGGCAGCTCTTGCTAGAAATCTTTCTAATTATATTAAGGGCACGTGGAATGCAGGTTTTGATAAGGCTTTAATTGAACTTAGGGCCACCTACCGACGCCTTAATAACACCCATGTTTCTATTCCTCCGTTGGGAGGGATGGAGACAGTGTCTGATTGGTGGAGGTCCTTCCTCGATTGGTGGCGTCGCCCTTGGTCTATGGGGATCGTTGCTGTGGTGGGTGTCGTGGTCCTGGTCATGGTTGTTGCGGTCTCAGCCCTGGTTTGTAAGAGGGTTTGCCAGCTTATGCAGTTGTCCCGGTTGGGATACAGAGCCGTATCGGCTCAAGCAGCAGGTGAGACCCAGAACCTTTGGCTCTCCCAGTGGGGAGACAGATTGGGGGCCACCGTGGTGCCCGGGGATAAGACGCACCCCTCCGATGACGGGCAACCTCTCTTAGAGACTGCCGCCTAAGACAGGACCTGAGGGCGCTGGGGTCCCAAGACGGGTAAGGACAGATCTCTTGGAGTTGACCTAAGCCAGGAGGCTGCGCTCCCCAGAAATTCCGGGGCCAAATCTCCCTGCTTGCACCCATCGAGTCCAGAGACGCCATGATAGGCCCATGTACCCCCATGCACTTGAGTCCCGTAGATAGAGGGATGTTTGCCAATTAATTTTAAAAGGGGGGAGTTGTAGGGGCGGGGTCTGAGGGTCACGCAGGGTCTGAGGGTCACGCCGAACAAGCTTAGGCAAAGACCTTTTATGGTAAAGAGTTTGATTGATCTTGGGGATTGGTCAGAAGGGCACTTCCGTGTTCGGGGGAGATATAAGGGGCGGCTGGGAGGAAGAGGGAGAGAGATGTAGCTGCTGCAATAAAGTGTGCTTCACCTGCTTGACTCCGGTGTTCCGTCTGGTGATTTCCTGCCCCAGGAGAAAGGGAGGGGCGGGCCGGTGACGACCGAAGACCCTTGGATGGGTGAGTAGAGGTCCCGCGCGTAGAGCGGCGTAGGCTAGAGACCGGGCGTTACAACTACAAAATGTTTTATTGTTTAAAATATTTGTTAATATATGTGTAGGGGAGCTGATTAACCTTCCAGCCAAAGATCTAAGCACAAAAAAATAAGGGGCTAATAATGATACTAAATTAGCTGTAAGATGCCTGATCATACCTTTATGAAGTGTGAACAAATACCTTGTCAGAAAAGGGACCCTGACCATTGCCTAAATGATGGTTCGCTGTGCCTTTGGTTAGCTCTTTATTTATTTATTTTTTTTAAAGCAATTGGGGTTAAGTAACTTGCTCAAGGTTACACGGCTAGTCATTATTTATGCGTGGGGGCTCATTTTCTGAGGCCGGATCTGATCTCGGGTCATCCAAACTCCGAGGCCGGCTCTCTTACTCACTGCGCCACCTAGCCGCCCCTTTTAGGGCAATTGGGGTTAAGTAACTTGCCCAAGGTGACATGGCTAGGTTTTTGTTTGTGCGGATTAAGTGTCGGAGGCCGGCTCCGAACTCAGGTCCTTCTGATTCCAGGGCCGGCGCTCTATTCACTGCACCACCTAGCCACCCCTTGGTTAGCTCTTAAAAGACAGTTAAGCATTTGAGAATAAAGACAGGATGGAAGCAGCTCTGTGTAGTATGACAATATGGAAGCAGAAGATAGGAATTTTCTATATAGCAGTGAGGGTGTTAATACTTTTAGAAGGGTGTGTAGGGGGAAGAAGGAGCAGCTAGGTGGTAAAGTGAATAGAGCACTGGACTTGGAATCAGGAAGACCCAAGTTCAAGTCCAGTCTCAGACATGTATTAACTGTGTGACCTTAGGCAAGTCAATGAACTTCCATTTGCCACTGTAGAAGGAAATGGAAAACCACTCCAGTATTTTTGCCAAGAAAACTCCATGGATAGAGGGTCTGCAATCACAGGGTTACAAAGTCAGACATGACTGAAACAACCAAACAACAACAACAAAAATTGGGGGAAGGAGGGAGGGAGGGGGTTTAAAATATGGAAGGTTGATGAAGGAGGGAGGGAGGGGGGTTAAAATATGGAAGGTTGATGAGTAGTGCTAGTTTACTTTCTCATGGCTTATGTGGTTGGTAGTATCACTCATTCTCAGCCTTTCTTCTTGGCAATGCCTTTGGCTCCAACCCTTATGGGATATGGTATGGCTTTTTTTTTTAAATAAAATTTTAAGTGCGTGTGTGTATTTACATTACCTACCTCCACTTCCTCCCAAGAAGCCATTCTTTAAAACAAAGTATGAAGAAAGAAAAAAGTTTCACAGAACTAAAAAAATAAAATCTTAACATTATATGCAGTATCCCAATACCCATGCCCTGGCATGTCTGTAAAGAAAGTGGGAGAGTGTCTTCTCATATCTCTTCTTTGAGGCCAAGCCCACTATTTTTGACCTGTGCAGCATTTACTTTCAATTGTTTTCTTGTTCTTTCCACTAAACATAGATGTAGTCATGGTGTATATTGTTCTCTCTCTTCTGCTTATCTCCTAATGCTTACTTTGCATCAGTCCATGTCTTTCCATACTTCTCTCTTCATTCATCATGTTCATCATTTCTTCTATAGCCCAGTAATGTTCAGTCATATTCCCATACCACAGTTTGTTTACCTGTTCCCCAATGGATGAGCATTGCCTTTGTTTCTAATTCTTTGCTAATTATAGTTTACCTTTCAAACATAACAAAGGAAGAACAAATGGAATAGAATATGTTTGAGGAAACTGGCCCAGGTTACTCTAACTCAGGGGTAGGGAACCTGTGGCTGCACTTGAAGACCTAGAGGGTCACATGTGGCCTCAAAGCTACAGGCTCCCCAACCTCACTCTAGCTCTAGCTCATTTGCCTTCCCTGTCCAAAACTGCTTCAGGTTCACTGAGTCTAGGTATTGGCCCAGATTCTCCTGCTCTTTTCTATTTTGGGAAAACCATACAAACACATATCAGTAAAGTCTCTCTTCTTGCTCTGAACTTGCATCCTTATTTGGAGAATGCCTCCCAGCATCAGTAAGATCTATGAAACTCTTTCAAAGACTACACTCTTTTTCTCAGTTATATTCCAACTCTTAAGGATACACACGAATCAGTACTTTGATGAATGACCATGTGGTATTGGAGAAATTAGTTTATTTTCAAACAAATGACAAAACAGAAAACAAAAAATATTCTTAAGATTGGGTAACTTTCTTCCTACCATGCCTCTGCCCACCCCAGGCAGGAAGGGAAGAAGAAATCACAAGACATGGGGCTGTCCTCTGAGTGAGCTCAGCAAAATAGGATCTGCCTAAACATTTCTTAGGGCCTAGGAATCGAAAATTGTAGAACTTGTATAAAGCCAATCACAATCAGCTCTCTTGAGAAGTGCTGCTGTGAATAACTTTAAGGATCTAATCACATAGTATAGTGAACTCTCTGTTTATTCAGCAATAAAGCCCAACATTCACAACAATATAACATAACAACTTATTACTAAGGTGGCCATATAGTCTTAAACAAAACATGTCATTCAGTAAGTTACCATCTCCTCAGTCAATACAGAGTACCTAAGTCAAGTCTTCTTCCATCTTTACTCAAAGTTGATTTCCAAACCCCATGTCTCCTGTTTCACAGGCTGACCTGACCACTCCCAGCTCTTGCCTGGATTCACACGACCCTTGCCTGTTCTCGCATGTAAGTAGTTTTCCACTCCTGTTCCATACCTCAGCTTACGGGGACTGCTCCACTCCAAGCTCTTTGAAATTCTGTTTCTAGGAAGACAAAGCTTAACAGAGCTACAACAATATTTACACACATCGCCAGCACTCTCATCTCAATTACTTTCTGACAAAGCAACACAAATCAACAGACAAGGCTTCTGTCTGAGAAATCACACACAAAATCAACAGTAAAGTCCCAGGACTTCTGTAACAGTAGTAAAGTCCTCTTTCAGGACTTCCGTCTAAGAACAACAGACAGGGTGCTTTTGTCAGACAGACTAACAGAGTGCTACAGAGTGCTGACATCACTCTCAGTTCACAGAAAGTAACACTAATCAACAAAGCACCAAAATCAGGAGCATTCTCCCTCTCAGTTCTGCTTGGTCCCAGCTCTGCTTGAGCTTTTGTCTGCACTACTCCTATGTGATCCACCCTCCCTGCCAGGTGATGACATTACCTCCCTGCCAGGTATCCAAACTCCCTAAGGCCTATTAAGGGTGACACAATGTATACTCCAGCAAAGACTTTTGACATAATCAAAGGTGGGGCTCAAAGGCACTTGAATAGCTGAAACAAGCAGCAAAGTACTACTTTGCTTGCCATTACAGCTCACTGGTGCTGCTGTGCTTTCATTTCAATGATGATGAAAAACTATGCTTTCCTGGTTTCCCAAAACAACTTCCCAGTGTACCTCCTGTTCCACCATTTCCTTTGTATTTGCCTTTTTGATCCTTTATATGACCCCAGGACTGTATCTATTTCCTTCTTTTCCCTCAGGAGAGAAACTCTCACTGGTCAGTCACAGCCTTCTCTTATCAGTCCATATGAGGGTTCACTTTGCATAGACTGAAGAAAGAAACAATATGAGAATTTCTATCCTGAGCAGAAACTTTTTTCTTTCTTCATACTTTGTTTCAAGGAATGGCTCCTTGGGAAGAAGTGGAGGTAGGTAATGTAATACCAGCACCTGATATCCATCTCCATTGTGTGTATCTCCTAGACAACCAAAAGGGCATTTTGCAAAACACTCTAGTTTTCTGGTGCCAAAGCACTCCAAAGGATGTGCTATGGGAGAAATATCTCCCTATATCTACATCTATGTAAGTGGAAAGAACAAGAAAACAATTGAAAGTGAATGCTGCAAAGTTAAAAATGGTAGGCTTGGCCCCAAAGAAGAGATATGAGAAGACACTCTCCCACCCTCTATACGGAAGTGGCAGACCATGTGTGTTGGGATGCTGTTTATAATACTAAGAGCTTTTTTGGATATATTTTTTAGTTTTGTGAAACTTTTTTCTTTCTTCATATTTTGTTTCAAGGAATGGTTCCTTGGGAGGAAGTGGAGGTAGGTTATGTAATACCAGCACCTGGTATCCATCTTCATTGTGTGTATCTCCTTGACAACAAAAGGGCACTACAATTGCAAAACACTAGCTTTCTTGTGTCAAAGCTCTTCAAAGGATGTGCTATGGGAGAAATATCTCTTCTTTGAACTTACATGTTAGGTTACTGCTGCTAAAATAAATCTACTGCAGTGAAAAAATTATAGGCTTTTATTATGCTTAAGCACAGGTTCAGGATTTAAAAAAAAATAATAACCCCAAACAAATAATAGGATTCTAACGAGGCTTTTTATAGGCAAAATTACATTAGAGAGACAGAAAAATAATTCTTTTGCATATTACAATCTCATACATCCTCTTAGGCCATAAAAGATGAAAAAGACAGATATATAATCCCATGCTTCCTTCAATGTTAAAAACATGGAACAAACTTAGTTAAGCAGAATCATTACCTCATACATTCCCTAAAGAAAGAGCTAGTTGGGATCCTTTTTCAAATAACTATATCACTTTGGGAAGGTCAAACTGCCCTTTGGCTTCTATCTGAGTAATGTCAAATAGTTTCTAACACTATCATTTCATGAATCAAGTTTTAATCAGGTGAGGTTAATATTCACAGAAGACAGGCTTTTAGTTAACCAAAAGTTGTAAGAGAAATGGCCCTGGGACCCAAATGATAAATAGTGATTAAAGAAAATAAAAAATTCTTATAACAGGTGTTTTGACCTAAAGAAAGCCTTTTCTTCCTTCCTGATAACAAAGGTGAAGCAAATTTCTTTTATGACATGAAAATTATTTTATAGATGTGAAGCTGTAAACGATTTTATCAGTACACACGCTTTATTTTGTGGTATGTAATTTGGTAGAAAATTGTTCCGGATGCTTTTTCTAACTGCCCCCCATGCTTAGAATGCACTCCTTCCTCATCTCTGCCTTTTGGAATTCCTGGTTGCCTTCAAGATTCAATTCAAGCTTTATATTTTGCATGAGGACTTTCTGGGTCCTCCTATCGCTATTGCCTTCCTTTGCAAGTCCACCCATTTCCTTGGGTCTGTTTTGTGTATTCTTGTACCTATGTGCTTGTGTACTCTGTTTCGAGGAAAGTTCTTTGAGGCTGGGGAAGGTTTTACTTTTGTCTTTGTAGCTTCAGTACTAGGCACATAGTGCTTCATAAATGGCGCAGAAAGAGCAGGGACAGAGACAGCTGCCATTTGTCACTAGGCCAAGGCTAGGCAGCTCAGAATAACAGAACAGGAAAAAACGAGGAGGAAGAGGCGGTACATAAAGCAGAAGAGCGTTGACCCAGCTTTGGCCAGGAGCAAAACAGGAAGTGGGTGGGGACCTGGGAAAGGTTAGAAGCAAGAGTTTGAGAGAAGAGAGATTTGGTCAGACTCAGTGTCTAGTCCGCACTCCCGGGTGTGGTGGTTGGTAGCCTCAGAAAGCACACTGTGCAGGTTCCAATTCTCCACCCTAGGAGTCTGCGTCCCGCCTCTCCCCCACCCCTACTCCAAGTGGGAGGAGAGGCCTAAGGCTCAAAACCGGGGAGGAGCCCGGGAGAGCCCGACCAACCCTAAGGCTCTCTCTACCCTTCGAGAAGCCGTGGGTTCCCAGCTGCAAGCCCTAGACTTTCCTTCCTGGGGCCTGGAGCTTCTTCCTCCCTGGCCAGAGCGAAAGAATGGCTACCTTGCTGCTCGAAGATAAACTGGTCTGTGCAATCTGTCTGGAGCTCTACCGGGAAGCGGTCACTCTGCCCTGCGGCCACAACTTTTGCCGGGCTTGCATCGAAGACCACTGGCGCAGGCAGGAGGTGGACTGCCCCCAGTGCCGGACTCCGTTCACGCAGCGCCCGGCGCTGCACAAGAACGGGGCTCTGTGTGACGTGGTGGAGGCCCTCCGGGCGGCCGAAGGCCAGCCCGTAGCAGTGGAGCCTGTGCCCAGCCCGAGCGGGGTAGCCCGGTGTCCCCGGCACGGGCGAGCCCTGGAGCTCTACTGCCGGACCGAGAAGCTGTGCATCTGCTGTGCCTGCACTGTGGGCCAGTGCCAGGGTCACCGGCGCGTCCTGCCCGATGTGGAACGCAAGGAGCAGGAGGTGAGGGACTTAGAGGGGCGGGCAGAAGCAGGACAGTCTGGACCAAGCCTCCACGCAGCCAGGCCATTCCCAACCAAACCCCGACCCAGCTTGTGAAGGCTGAAGGCGGCTGCGACGCATAGTGGATGCTGGAGCGCTAGGCTTGAAGTCTGGAAGACCCGAGTTCCAATTCTGCCACTTGGATAGCTGTGAGATTCGGGGCAAGTCAGTAGCCAGTCTCAGCCTCAGTTACCCCGTCTGTGAAATGGTGATAATAACACCACCCCCCCCCACCCCCGCCACACACGCACAGCGTTATTCTGTAGATCAAAAGAAATGTAACGTGTATAAACACCATTATTTTTTAATCACCTACAGTGAATGGGCTAGGTGCTGGAAATGTAAACAATAACTGCCCTTCAAAAAGCTTACCTGATTACATTACATTTTAAAGTTTTGGGGGTGGCTACGTGGTGCAGTGAATCTATAGAGCACTGGCCCTACGGTCAGGAGGATCTGAGTTCAAATCCGGCCTCGGATACTTAACACAAAATTAGCCATGTGACCTTGGGCAAGTCACTTAACCCCAATTGCCCTACCCTCTCCCCTCCAAAAAGCAAAAATAAATACATTTTAAAGTTGTTGTTTTTTTTTTGGTGGGGGGAGTTAATCCATAAAAACAAGCTAGGAGCACCCTTGGATAGGTAAGGGCCATTTAGTGAGTAGATATTAATTAATGCTTTTCTAGTTCATCTGGTGACTTTCAAAGACATCCATAATGATTCAGGACATTTTCTGCACCTAATCTAAAATCTATGATTGTTTTCTCATAGAAAATTCTTCTCACCTGAGTAAGGTACCAAGACTTAGTATCTTGACTATTGCATTTAAGGGGGGTGGGATAATTGGTCCACCAGCTCAGTGACACCCACAAAATGTATAATAAAAAAAGTTGCTTGGAAAGACAATTATTTTTCTTTTAAATATGTGTCTTCTTGTGGCCAAAATCCCAGATATAAATATGTACATATCTATTATCTCTATAGAAATGTATACATATTTATATCTATAGCTACATATATGCATCTCTATATATACACACATCTGTGTAATGTGTATATATACATATATAGATCTCTAGATCTATATAGACAAATGTGTATTGATAGATCTAAATCTCTTTGTTGACATCTATATTGATATCTACCTACGTCTATATATCTATCAAAATTGCTATCTATATTTATCAATCTATGTTGATCTATATATCTATCAATAATGATATTTACCTATATTGATAGACCTATATGTATCTACCACTATATCTACCTATATAATTATCAATAGTGACATTTATCTATTGATATTGATAATTTTTCTCTATGTATTTATATAAAGATCTATATCTGTCTATAGGTCTATCTATATATCTATATCTAGCTAGCTACAGAGATAGATAGATATAGATATATATGAAGAAAAGGAAGAGACCACTAACACTTCAGGAGACCAGCAAAGCACTTGGACTGAGCCTTGAAAGAAGCTAGGGATTCTTAAGAGGCCCAGGTGAGAAGGATATGCTTTCCAGGCATGGGGAAGAGCCTATGGTTGTAGTTGGTGATGGTGTTTATCCTTCCTTCTCAAAAAGGGCCACGGAGTTTACTGAGGGTGATTTCTTGACTTGCACGATGAATTTGCATTTAGGTGAGGGCCCCAGATTGCTGTGTATGAACCTTGCCCTTCCTAAATTAAGATCTTTCCCTGGTCTCAGTTTGCTCAGTTTCGATAATTAAGAGGTAAGAGTTGAGGCAAAAGATGGCCCAATTTACCATTATAAAGATCTCTGGGAGGTGAAGATCCTCCAAGTTTCAAAGCCATCCAAACCTAAACTATGAGCCACATAGTTTGTAATTATTTTGAGCTTGAGATGGAATGATGAATTTAGGGAATAGCAAGTTAGTCAATTTGCTTGTCCCTTTGTGCTGACACCTCTAGATAATTGTTTAAATCTTCAGGGAATGTTGGGGCTTGGGGTTAGGGAAGGGGAAGAAAGGATAAGAGATGAGCCTTTCCTTTTGCCTAGACCAAGTGCTGAGGTTAGGAAGTCATAGAGATGGTTTACATATGTTTAGCACAAGATTTTTTTTTAATTTAAATTTATTTATTTACTTTTAGTTTACAACATTCAGTTCCACAATCCCTTGAGTTTCAAATTTTCTCCCCCTCCCTTGCCTCTCTCTTCCCCCCCATGGCAGCATGCAATCCGATATAGGATCTACAAATACCTTCACACTGAACATTAGTCATATTGTAAAGAAGGATTATAACCAATGGGGTGAATGATGAGAAAGAAGGAACAAAACAAAACACAAAGGAGAGAGAGCAGGTAGTTGGCTTCAATCTTTATTCAGACTCTGTAGTTCTTTTTTCTGGATGTGGATATCTCTTTCCATCATGAGTCTTTTGGAGCTGTCTTCTAACCTTGCATTGCTGAGAGGAGCCCAGTCTATCAGTCAATCATCACAGATACAATGTGTCTGTAACTGTGTACAAAGTTCTTCTGGTTCTACTCTTCTCACTCAGCATCAGTTTGAATAAGCCTCTCCAGGTAGATATGAAGTCCTTCAGCTCCTCGTTTCTTATAGCACAATAGTGTTCCATTACATGCATATACCACAACTTGTTCAGCCATTCCCCAATTGATGGGCACCCCTTGATTTCCATTTCTTTACCACCACAAAAAGAGCTGCTATCAATATTTTTGTACATGTGGGTCCTTTTCACACTTCTGTGATTTCTTTGGGATACAGCCCTAGAAGTAGCACAAGATTCTTAACCACTTAGTTTGTTATAGACCTCTTTGATCGTCTATGGACCCCTTCTCAGAATAATTTTTCTTAATGAAAATAAAGATGTCATTTTTCTTCCTCATCCAAGTTAACAGACTGCCTGAAATCTGTGGACCACAGATTAAGAACTGCTTATTTAACACTTTACCGGTGCCATGAGCTTGCTTCGATCTCCATAGTGGTAGGTATCATTATCCCCATTTTACAGATGAAGAATCAGAGGCTGAAGGAAGAAGTGAATTGACCAAGGTCACACATAATGTGTAGTAAAGCCATTTGGCAGAACTCAGGTCTTCTGATTCCCATGCTAGTGCTTTTCACAGTACCTGGTATGGTATCAGCATAGGCTAGAAGGAGAGTTCAGGATTTAATCCCTAGCCCTGGATTCTCTTTCCTTTTTTTCTCACTGGTATCATAGAAACGACTAGAAGAGCAGTTGGAGGAAAATCGGAGCCAGGCAGTCCAGGCTGAGGAACAACTTGAGGAGCTACAGCAGAAGAGTGAGGAGATCCAGGTAATATAGCCCTTCCTGACCCCTCTGGAATCACTTCCCTTTGCCTGGGGAAAGAAAGAAAAGTTTCCTTTTTAATTGAGAACATGACAATCACAGGCTTTTCCTTATACAAAGAACAGAAAAAGAGGATGACTTGTGATGCCTCATACAGTTTATTGTTTCTTTAAAATATAGATTAAATTTAAGGCCATACTTCCAGCACTGCCCTGCTTGTCTGTTTCACCTTCAGAAATTCCTTCTTCTCCTTTCAATGTATTTTTCATTTTGTTTCACTGGCAATCTTTTTTTTTTCTTTTTGTTATCACTATCCCTACCTCGCCAATTGTCCCACCCCCCCAACAAAAAAAAAAATCTCTCCTTCCTTTTTTCTACATTGATTTAATTTTAATATTACTGTGCTGTAAGAAATAATGTATATAATAAATACAGAAAAGCATGGAAAAGTCCACACAAAATGTTGCGGTGAAGTTAGCAGAATCACAAAAACAATGAGTTACTACAACAGTGCCAAAGGAAAGAGCAACAGATGCGGTTTGAGAGGGGTCAGGGACTCCTCAAGGACCAAGAGTGCAGGACAGGGTCGTCTGGAAAAAATTCATAGACTCAGACATTCTTTAAGTCAAGTTGGCAGAAGTTTATTTTTATGCTTTTTAGTTCTTAAGGAACCTGAGACCTTAGAGGGATACAGTTAAAGTTTATATAGGATAAACTATAGTAAAACATATGCCAGGTACCCTAACTAGATGATTCAGGATGGGATTAGGGAGTGATTAAGAAGTGGTCAGTTCTTAAAGCAACAAGCACTTTTTGTCTCTATAGTGCAGGCCCAGTTTTACCCAGAGTTCACCAGGAAAAGCCCAAGGTGGGGTCAAAGAGAGGTGTGGTTTTAGGCCTGCTACATCACTAAGTTAACTAGTGATCAGGACCAAGTGAGGATTGCCCAGTATACCACCCATCAGTGTCTTGTTTTACAAAATAGATGTAGGGAGTATATGTCTAAAGTCTAGGATACACATAGCAAGGAGTCCAGGGTGTATATAATGAGGTGGGGAGTTGGTATAGATAGTCCAGTGGGCACTGAATATCTTTATGAGCCAGTACAAAAGCCAGCTCAAGCTAATAATTCTTACTGATACAGTTTGTTACTGTACCAGGGAGAGAGAGAAGTATTTTACTGGGGCCCACTCATGAGTAATTGCCAGGCATGGTGTCCTTAGGCTGGGGAGAAGCTGCCAGGGATAGTGTTTTAAAGCTAGAGAGAAATGTAATTTTGGAATTGTGGTCCAAGCACAGGCACCCAAGCACCCATCACAACCACACACCCAAAATTCAAAAGTGAATGTAACAAAATTATAAAAAAGATCAAGCATAACTCAAATGAAGAGGTATGAGAAGATGTCTTTAGCTCACCCCTTCATGGAGGTGGGATATCCTCGGTGTTACAAATTGCATGTGTTTTCACACTTTTTCATTGGTACAGATCAGTTGCTCTGACTTATTTTTGGGGGGTCTCTTTAAAAAATGCTATGGGACATGCTGAGGATAACTGAACTGAAAACCCTTCTTTGTAACAAATTAAGTGTAAGCAAATAAAAAAATCTTACACATGGGCCTTTCTTGAGAAGGTATTGATCATTCTGAACCTCTCCTCTATCCACTCTCTGCTAAGACTTGGAAAGCTAGCTTCATCATTGGTTCTCTGGAACAGTGACTGATCATTGCATCAATTGTAGATCTGAAGTCTTTCATAGTTATTTTCCTTAGCATAGTGCCAGGCACATAGCAGATACTTAATAAATGTTGATTGATTGATTATCAAACACTATACATAATTACTTCTGGGTTTTGTGTATATAATTTTCCCATTGATCACCTTTTCTGATTTCCAATCAATACCAGAGAATTTTTTTTCTTTTTTTTTTTTGGAGGGCAATTGGGGTTAAGTAACTTGCCCAAGGTCACATAGCTAGGTTTTTGTCTGTGTGTGTTAAGTGTCTGAGGTCAGATCCAAACTCAGGTCCTTCTGACTCCAGGGCTGGTGCTCTACTCACTGTGCCACCTAGCTAGCCTATACCAGAGAATTTTGATGATGACTTCTTTTTGTAGAGTAGTTTGAGATCTGGTGATTTTCGGTATCTTTCTTTCTCACTTTTTTTTTCATGTTTACTCTTGATATTCTTGACCTTTTGTTCATCCAGGTGAACTTTATAGTTATTTTTCTAGTTTTATGCAGCAACTCTTTGTAAATTTGATTAGCATAGCATTGAATCTGTAAATTAGTAAATGTCATTTTTACAATATTGACACATCCCAATCATAAGCAGTTATTATCTCTCTAATTACTTTAGTCTATCTTTATTTCTATATAGAGTATGTTTTTTAATTTCTGTGTGTCTTGGTAGGTTGACTCCCAGATAGTTTGATATATAGTTATTTTTAAAGGGATTTATTTTTTTTACCTTTATGACTGGGTTTTGTTGGTAGCATACAGGGGAGTGGCTGATGTTTTTTGTAGATTTATTTTATATAATTATTTTCCTGAAGTTATTGTTTCAATTATATTTTTAGTTGAATCTTTTGAGACCTCTTAAGTAAACCTACATCTACAAATGGGCTAATTTTGTTTCCTTTGCCTATGTTTATTGTCTCAATTTCTCCTGTATTTTTATAGAGTCAGTATTTCTAGGACTATAATCAAATAATAATGGTGACAATGAATATCTTTGCTTTGCCTCTAAACTTATGGGAAAGGTATCTAGTGTTTCTCAGTTATAGATAAAGGTAGGTATATGTCCTAAAATTCTTTTTTTTTTTGCTTTTTGGAGGACAATTGGGGTTAAGTGACTCGCCCAAGGTCACACGGCTAGTTTTCCTATTAAGTGTCTGAGGTTGGATTTGAACTCAGGTCCTCCTGACTCCAGGGCTGGTGCTCTATTCACTGCGCCACCTAGCCGCACCCCTAGAATTCTTTTAAATCATTCCCAAACCATACTCTTACTTTTTCCTGTCTCTTCTTGTTTCCCAATTAAGTTTAATTTACTTCTCTACCAAACTTTTGAGTCTGTATGTTCGACATTCTTTTGTTCAGGTAAGAGCATCATAAGATCTCTATCTCTACCCCTTCCTCCAGGCTTGCATAATCTTTCTAGGTACCCCAGTTACTCAGAGTAGTAGGCTCCTTACCAGTTGTTTAAATGTAGGTTTTTCTTTACTTCTGTGTTTGCATTTAAAGTTTCTACTCAGCTTTGGTCTTTCCATCAGGAATGCTTGTAGGTCTTCTGTTCTAGTGAAGGGTCATTTTCTTCCTATAGGAAGAGACTCACTTTTGCAGGGTATATCCTTGGTTTTCAGACCTTTTATCTTGGTGATATTGTTATTGTTGTTGTGACTCTTTGTGGCTCTGTGACCAGAACCCATCAGACCTATCTTTTACCTTCTAGAAAACTGTCTTCCAAGTTTTTCTCATTGTAATAGTCACACCATAGTCTGTATAATCCTGACTGTGGTTCTTTGACACTTGAAATGTTTCTGGCTACTTGCAATATTTTTGCTTTGACTGGAAGGCTTTGGAGCTTGGTAATGGCGGAGCTAAGCAGTATATGTTTATTTATTGTCTTCTGGTTCTAATGGATCAGTTTTGTTTCGTGATTTCTTGAAATAAAATCTGCAGGGGCCGCTAGGTGGCGCTGTGAATAGAGTGTCGGCCCTGGAGTCAGAAGGACCTGAGTTCAGACCCGGCCTCAGACACTTAACACACACAAACAAAAACCTAGCCGTGTGACCTTGGGCAAGTTACTTAACCCCAATTGCCCTCCAAAAAAAAAAAAAGAAAGAAAGAAAGAAATAAAATCTGCAGGGGTTTTGGCTGATAATGATTTTTAGAGAGTCTGATTGTTCTTAAATTAACTCTCCTCAACTTATTTTTCCAGATCAGTTGTTTTTGTAGATACTTTCCATTTTCTTCTTTTTTTTAAATTTCCTTGACTTTAACAATAGCCCCCATTTATATAAGGGTTTTAACATTGCCAAGTGCTCTACATGTATTATTTCATTTAATCTAACTTTGTTCTAACATTTCTTGTCTCGTGGAGTCACTGGATTCTAATTGCTCTGCTTCTCAGAGCGCCCGTTATTTGGGTAAGGCTTTGTACTTTTGGTTTTGCTTCATTTCTCCCAGAAGTTCTTGTCATCCTCGTAGCCAAGCCGTTTTTTTCCTCTGGGATTCTACTTGGCCTTGTTATGCAGTTACACTTTTCATCCAGGCTTTCTCTTACTCCTTCGTATTTCTTTACTCTTTAGTGTTTTCTTCTATTTACTTATATTTTCCATGACATGATTCCATTTCCAGCCCTCCCAGGCTTCAAGTCCACTTGCAAGAACTTTCACTGACTTCTCTGGTTGAATTCTGTTTCAGTCTCCACAGTGTCCTGGCTTTCTTTTTGTATAGTTCCTGACTGGAGTTCCATTATTTGTTTGTTTTTTTCCCTTTGAGTTGAGAGGGCTAGGTTTTTCTACAACCTTTATATTGCCTTGTTTACTGGCTGGAGAGTAAGAAACGGATTGGTTAGCCACTCTGTGTGGCCTCTGGCACCAGGCTGGCTGGATTGGTAGAGGCAAACTGAGAGAAGGAAGCAGCCTACTCAACCTCACCCCTTTCACACTTGGCAATGTAAGCCCAAAACATCTTCTTACCTCATGCAGTTACTGCTTTAACTAAGCTGTCTGCCCCCATAGTCTACCCACTGGTAGAAAAGGATGATCTCCAGGCGGCCTGGTTTAATGGAAAGGGCTATCTCAGGAGACCTGGGTCCAACTCCTAACCTCATAAAATCATAGCTTTAAAGTTGGAAGGGAGACCAAAAATAACCTAATCTACCCTCTCCCCTCATGTTAAAGTTAAAGAGGCAGCTGGGTGGGACCGTGGGTAGAGGGCTAGCTGTGGAATCAGCAAGACCTAAATTCACATCCTGCCTCAGACACTGACTCGTTTTGTGATCCTGGCCAAGCTGCTTTGCTTCTGTCTGCCTCACTGTCTTCATCTGTAAATAGGGATAATAATAGCACCTTCCTCCCATGGTGGTTGTGAGGCTCAAGTGAGATTACAACCCTTCCAGGTCTATGTAAAACTCCACCAATCATTGTTCAAGAGGGGCCCTGACGGGGATCACACGTGTAATAAGGGACAAGGCCAGACTTTGAGCCCTGGGGTCTCTGACCTCCAGTGGACTTCTTTTCATGCTCTACCACGTTATCCCCCTTAATGGGAGATAGGAACAAGTCACTCCACGCCTCAGTTTTCTGAGCTGTAAAATAATAATAAAACCCCTAGCGGTTTATTATGAGGAAAGCACTGTGCAAACCTTAAAGGCATGAGGGGCCAGTACTTCATATTTACCAGACAGGATGGGTACTTGTGTCCTCACCAGGCTGGGCCCCCTAACAAATCTTCCAGGGACCCAGCCTGTCACTACCCTGTTCCTCTTCACCCAGAGTTGACCGCACTCTGTTTAGTGCCCCAGGGCTGTCACTGTCAGTCACTGCCCCCAGCCTGAGCTTCCTCCTCCATCCCACCCAGAACTCAGCACACACTCTGGCCTTGGCTGTCTCCAGCAAAGTCACTTGCCTGCTTCGGGCCCTCGAAGCTCAGCGGGATAAGGCACTCCAGAACATTGAGCAGGAAAAGGCAGCTGCCCTGGCCCAGGCTGGGGAGACCAAGCAGTGGCTTCAGGACCACCTGGAGCACCTGGCCCAGCACACCCAGCAGATCCAAGAGCTGCTGACCTGTCCCGATGACATGAGCTTCCTCCAGGTACCCAAAAGTAGTGAGGGGAGTTGGGGGGGGCGGAAGGGAGGGTGAAATCACAGGTGGAAGGGGAGAAGACTTGGAGGAGGGAAGGATTCTTTCCCGAGTGGGACTCTGGACACCTCAGGCCTTCAACTGATGGTCCCATGTCCCTGATGGTTCAGAGGGTTTTACTTCTGACACCTCCTGGGTCTTTGGCACCAGTACCCTCACTGAAGTGGAATGAAGATACTGGTCAACTGAATGAGCTGAAGAAGACACTAGATCAAATCCATCAACTCCTGCTGAGGGATGAAATTGGTCCTGTGATTCTTAGCAATGTTGATCCTAACCTCAAGGGTAAGGCTGACCTTCTACCCTGGATGGCTTCCACCAATGCCCCTCTTCTCTCACAGTCTGGGATTGTCCCTTGACCCCAGGGACCAGGCCAAAGTTATTTCCCTAGGTGATAGTACCTCCCCATAGGTGATTGTACTCCCCAAGCTGAGTGCTGCCCACAGGGCATTCCCCCTTGAAATAATAAGCAGGGGATCTCCCAAGAAACGGGAGTCACCCCCCATCATTGGACCCCATCCTCTAATTCTAGAACACAAAGGACCCCTGGAATTGGTCCCGAGACCAGTGTGCAGTCTAAGGAAGGAACTGAGACAGAGTAAGCCTGCTCCATGTATATGTGTGTGTGTATGCCAACATAGATGTGGGATCATTCGTGGTTTTTGTCTCTTTGAGGTTGGTTTGGGTTTCAGGGACCTCATTCAGCTATGAGAAGGAGCATCCCAGAAAGCCCAGAGACAGGAAGAGCTTCAGCCCTTCCACTGGTGGGGTAGGGAAGTTACAGTTTGGATGACCATAGAGCAGTGAGGTGGCCCCACAATCCCTCACCATTGTGCATATCCCTCTCCTCACAGATTACCGAAACCTCACCTTTGACCCTAACACAGCCAACCACCACTTCTACCTATCCTGCCAAAACCAGCGGGTAAAACATACCTCCAGGTCTCAGCATGCTACCCAGCCTGGGAGGTTTCAGCTATGGCAAGTGCTATGTGCCCAGGGCTTTGAGGCAGGAAAGCACTACTGGGAGCTAGAAGTGTCAGACCATTCTGTGACCCTGGGAGTCACCTACCCTGGACTTGCCCGGAAAAACCTCCCTGGACAGACAGACAACATTGGGAGAAACCCTTGTTCCTGGGGGCTTCGGGTGCAAGAGGATGGCTATCAGGCCTGGCACAATGGGAAGGCTCGGCGATTTCTGGGCAAACCCGGACACCTCTTGGGGATGGAGTTGGACCTGCCTGTTGGACGTCTCTCTTTCTATAGCTTGGAGCCTCAGGTCCAGCTTCTGCATGCCTTCAGTGCCTTCTTCACCCAGACCCTGTACCCTGTCTTCTGGCTCTGTGAAGGCAGAACCATCACCCTCCGTCAGCTACCTGGGGCCAAGCCTTATTCCGGGCCTCAGGGAGAAGCACTTAGTCCCTGCTGAACAATATCTAAAGAGCATAGCAGAGCCCAGAGAAATAAAATTATATTAAAGAGGCAGCAGGGGCTAAAGGTCTAGATTCTAGGTCCCCAGTACCCTGATCTTTTTTCCCACACCTAATAGTATTTTATTTTTTCCAATTACATGTAAAGATAGTTTTCAATATTCATTTTTGTAAGATTTTGAGTTCCAAATTTTTCTCCCTCCTTTTCTTGCCTTCCCCCCAATACAAAAAAAATCTGATATTGGTTATACATGTACAATCATGTTAAACATATTTGTTGTGAAAAAAGAATCAGAACAAAAGGGGAAAATTATAAGAAAGAAAAAACAAAAAGTGAAAATAGTATGCCTCAATCTGCATTCAGACTCCATAGTTCTTTCTTTGGAAGTGGATAGCTTTTTCCATCATGAGACTTTTGGAATTGTCTTGAATCGTATTGCTGAGAAGAGCTAAGTCGATCATAGCTGATCATCACATAGTGTTGCTGTTACTGTGTACAATCTTCTCCTGGTTCTGCTCACTTCACTCAGAATCAGTTCATATTAGGTCTTTCCAGGTTTTTCTGAAGTCCCTCTGCTCATCATTTCTTAAAGCACAATAGTATTCCATTACGTTCATATACAACAGCTTGTTCAGCCATTCCCCAGTTGATGGGCATCCCCCTGATTTCCAATTCTTTGTCACAACAAAAGAGCTGTTATAAATATTTTTGTACATGTGGGTCATTTTCCCTTTTTTAAGATTTTGATGAGCTATAAACCTAATAGTGGTATTGCTGGATCAAAGGGATGGTTTTTATCTGTTTGGGCATACTTCCAGATTGCTCTACAGTATGGTTAGATCAGTTCACAGCTCCACCAACAATGCATTAGTGTTCCAATAACATTTATCATTTTCCTTTTCTCTCATATTGGCCTATCTGACAGGTGTGAGGTGGTACCTCAGAGTTGTTTTAATTTGTACTTCTCTAATCAATAGTGATTTAGAGCATTTTTTATGAGATTATAGACAGCTTTAATTTCTTCACCTGAAAACTGTCTGTCCACATCTTTGACCATTTATCCATTGGGGAATGATTTATATTCTTATAAATATTTTATGATTCAGTTCTCTATATATTTGAGAAACACTAGTTGTAAAAATTGTTTCCCAGATTAGAAGGAAAGCAAAAAGGTGGGAAACAATTTTTACAGCCAGTGCCCTGTTCTTCAGGAAATGCCTAGCAAATTAGCTCTTTTTGAAGCCTCAGTTTCTCCATTAAAATGCCTGAATATTTTACTACCCCCAAATCTCCCTCCTCAGCACACTGGATACTTTTGTACCAAAAACAACTAGGGCCAGTCCCTGGAACACAGAAGAGGCCTACTCCAAAGTTTTGAGAGTCTTAGAGAGAGGGAGGAATATCCCAAACATATGTCCTCTCTGGCTACTTTGTGTTATAAAATAGATTGTTGTTGCTTTTTCCATCAGACGTTCATGGGATGACAGGGATAACAATGAAAGAATAAAATGTGGGGGCAGCAGGGATTGCAAGGAGACAGTCAATCTCATAAATTAATCATAGGATTTAGAGCTCGGAAGTGTAGAGGTGGCCATCAAGTTCAGCTCCTTCATTTTGCAGGGAAGGAAACTGAGGTCTAGAGGAGCTGATTTCCTGAAGTCACCCAGATCCCCTCTTTCCACCCAGTCTCAGTGCAGATCTGTGAAATGGGTACAGGATGGAGGAAGTACCCTTAAGGACCTTCCAGAATGAGTAGACAGACAAAACACATATGCACACACGTTAAGAACATTTACAGACAGGCTTAGGGGTTACCTCAGGAGTAGGCTCAAATTTGAGAGTTCAGGGATTAGACCTTCCCAGAGCTGGGATTCTTTTTTTTTTTTTTTTGGAGGGGCAATTGGGGTTAAGTGATTTGTCCAGGGTCACATGACTAGTTTTTTTTGTGTGTGTTAAGTGTCCGAGGCCGGTTTGAACTTGGGTCCTCCTGACTCCAGGGCCAGTGCTCTATTGACTGCACCACCTAGCTACCCCCATGAGCTGGGATTCTTAACCTGAGCATCTATGAACTTTAAAAAATTTTTATTTTGATAACTTTTTAAAAATTAGTTTCTATTATAATCTTATGAGTTTTGTGCATTTTTTCAAAACATTCTCCAAAAGGGGGTTAAGTTGCTCAGGAGGTTTGTGTCACAAAAATAACCGTAGTTCTTTCTACCCTAAAAAGAGAAAAGGGGGTGGGAGTACTGAGCACTGTCTCTCTTAGAGAAAAAGGAAAGCAACCATAATCTCTGCACATAGAGTGCAGAGCCAGGACCTGGGTGAGGGGAGTGGGGCTTCTGGAGGAGGGAACAGGAGATGCAGACATTGTGAATTATTAGGATAGGTCAAGGGGGATAGAAAGGTAAGACGCCGTTTCAGCAGCTCCACCATTAGTGTGCCTTCTGGGGGGGGAGTACAAACCATAGGAAACAGTACAAGTTCAGGGTAGTTTGTGTAGGAGCCTGTGAAAGAGCTAGGGATTCATCAGGATTTTGGAATGTTACCTTCATGGTAACCCTGGGACGGGGTCTTTCCAAAGAGAAACAGTGAGTGATTCATGTATTTTCAGTTTCTGTTTATAGGCTCCTGTGAGTCCTGTCTAGGGGTAACAAAGGCTGTCCTGTTTCCCCCACTGTCCCCCAAATGAAGTGTTTACACAGCAACACATGCCCCAAAATAGTCAATCAGTACAAACTTTGTAGGGTGAGTTAAACACTATGGTAAAGTAGAATGAATGGGTGGAATCCTTCAGGGTAGATGTACCAAGTAACTAATTCTGGAGTATACATTGAAGGTGTGTGGAGGCGCGCCCTGCCCTGCCCCATGTTGGGGTGCCTCAGTGGTCTTCCTGACTGCTTTGCTTTACTATGCACATAATTTAAGAGTCTTTTTTTTTCTCTTTAGTGGTGGGGAGGGGATATAGGAGAGAGAAAACAAATGCTGTTCCTTCCTTCAGCCCCATGGACCTCACCCAGCTTCCTTAGGCATCTGGTATGACTCTTATGGTCTGGCTTTGCTTCTCTATACCCACCAGTTATGGGTGAGGAAAAGATGGGGCAACTTTCTCTGCTTCCTACAATGAGGTCAAATGGTTTTAACCCAGTTCTACAGACTGGGAGCTTCTCAGAGACCAAGGGATCTTCCAGAGCTAGGGACTCAACTCCTACCAATTTAGGATATCTGCAGTATTTAAATAACAATAATAATACCTAGTGTTTTTATAGTGTTTTAAGGTTTGCAAAGTGCTTTGCAACAATTTCATTTTATCCTCACAACAACCATGAGAGGAAACTGAAGTCACCAGAGGTTAAGAGACCTACTGAGGGCCACACAGCTAGTAAGTAAGTGCTGAATAAGTATTAGAACTCAGGTCTTCCTAAGCTACCTAAATTAGGACACTTCCCTGCCACAATCAGAACAAAAGCTCCTTGAGTTTGGGGGATTTAAAACTAAGGAGACTTGATCAGTTTCTCCTCCCCATTTCAGTTCTTGCATTTGGCAACAAATGCCTCTCCAAATGAGGGATTTTGTAGTAAACCATCCATACTTGAGAGGAAGAAAGGAAACGATCACCTAAGGAGTGTCCAAAGGAGATTTATTTTTATAAGTAGATTTTTCTTATTTTTTTTATTTTTGCAATCCTAAGATTTCCTCCCCTCCCCAAAGTTACCTCTTAAAACATTTTTTTTTAAAGAGGAGAAAGAAAAAAATTCAGCCACCCATACTACAACAACAAAAAAATGTGATACTGTATGTAATGTTCCACACATGTGGACCCCAACCTCTGTAAAGGAGTAAACGAGTGGGGGAGGGACCTCTCATATCTCTTCTTTGGGACCAAGATTGTTCTTTATAATTCTGTAATATTCAGTCTTGATTGTGGTCCTTGCTCTTTAAAATATTCAACAGAGAGGCTCAAGATACAGAATGAGGCTTACATTTTAGACATGGCAAATGAAGGAATTTGCTTTGCTTTACTATGCACATTTAAGAGGCTTTTTTTTTCTCTTCATTGGTGGGGAGGGGATATAGGAGGGAGAAAATCCATGCAAGCTAATTTAAAAAACATTATTTTAAAAATGTCATTTACATTCTACTTTTTACACTGGTTGGAGACAGCAGATACAAGCCTCCAAATCAACATTCAGGTTGTGATAATGGTAATTCTAAAGATGATTTCCCCACCTTTCTTTTTGGTATGGGAAGATTCCCATCTCTGATACCTGTTAGGGCTGTTCCCTTCCTTTAAGGGCTTCCAGGATGGTGATTGGTGGGGAGTAATGTTATCTACTGCCTTTACTTCTAGACCTATAGTTTGGGATGTCTGAGGGTATGGGAGTGTAATATTTTCTGATTTGCTCGAGTTTTGCTAATTAGAGGGATAGAGAGGAATATCATCTATGATGCTAGGTGCTGTGAGACTTTGGGCTCAGATAGACACTTAATCTTGGAAATTATGACTGGATAAAGAGAAGGAGAGCCTGTTGGCAAGTTTTAGAGGTGAGGATAAAAAACAAGGAATAGCTAGCATGGGATACGTGCCAAGAGAATGACCTTGGGTTGTCCTCTCAAGGGAGGAATCAAAGGCTTTGGTTCCCCCTATCCCTTAGGATTCTATTTGTGAAAAGCTAACTTAGATTCCATAGGGGAGAAGAAATAAACTCATACATTTCACAAAAATCCTAACAAGGGGATTGCTTATTAATATAGCTATATATAAACATGCATAATAAGCAATATTAGTTCATTTACATTCCTCAGAGGGAGGAAGGCTAGCTCTTAGAGTTGCAAAATTCTATGATGCAGGATACCGTTATACACAAAACAAAAAACAGATCTAAACATAGATCCGACATTACGAAAGCATTGCAGAACCTTGAAGAGTTTTGTTGGCCTTGCCATTGTGTCCCAGGTCCCTTACCAATCAGTCAATAAGAACTTATTAAGCACCTACTATGTGTCAGGGGCAGCTAGGTGGTAGAGTAGATAGAGTGCTGCGTCTGTAGTCAGGAAGATTCATCTTCCTGAGTTCAAATCTGGCCTTAGACTATGTGACCCTGAGCAAGTCATTTAACCTTGTTTGCCTCAGTTTCCTCATCTATAAAATGAGCTGGAGAAAGAAATGACAAACCACTACAGTATCTTTGCCTTTTTTTTTTTTTAAGGTAATCAGGGTGAAGTAACTTGCCCAGGGTCACATAGCTAATATCTGAGGCTGAAGTTGAACTCAGGTCCTTCCTGAACCTCAGGGCTGGTGCTCTGTCCACTTCAATACCTAGCTGCCCTTCCAGTATCTTTACCAAGAAAAACCTAAGTGGGGACACAAAGAGTTGGACTTAACTGAACGACAAAAAAAAAACTATGCAAGACACTATAGCAAGCTCTGGGGATACAAAGAAAGGGCAAAAGACAGTCCCTGTATTTCTTGCCTTCTCAATGAATTGCTAAGGGGATGGAAAAAGAGAATTTGCAACTGAAAAAAAAAGTTAAATTTAAAAATTTTTTAAAAGATAGTCCCTGCCTTCAGGAAGGTCACAATCTAATGGGGAGACAATATGCAAACAAATATGTACAAACAAGCTATACATAAGATAAATTAAGAAATAAGAAATGTTTATTGATGGAAATAATCAACAGAGGAAAAGCACTAGAATTAAGAGGGTTTGGGAAAGACTTCCTGTGGAAAATGGGATTTTAGCTGAGATTGAAGGAAGCCAGGGAAGCCAGATGAGAAAGAAGGGAGAGGCTTCCAGGCAGGGGTACAGCTAGAGAAAATAACCCAGAGCTGAAAGATGGAGTATCTTGTTCAGGGAACAGTAAGGCCAATGTCACTGGGTTGAAGTATGGCTATGTAAGGTATAAAAAGACTGGAATGATGGGTTGGGGAATGTTCCTGCCCTAGTCTTTCTGCTTCTTTCACAGGGGACAGAAGCAACCTTTGTCTTATAAGGGTAAGAATTGTTATTACCCTAATATTTCAAAGTGGGGAGACATTCTAAGGCTGTATGATAGGGCTTAGATTGACTACTTGGGGGGATGGAGAAGGGAGTGCATATGAGGTGAATGACACCCCAGGCAGGAGTTTATTAATGACTCACTCATCAACTTGCAAACATCTGGATCCAATGGCACTCTTTCCAACTTGGCAAATGAACTCGAAAGCTCATACTTGAAGGAAGCACTTTCAAGCTAGAAGCAGGAACTCGGCAGAAGGTGGTAGCTTTTAAATCTAAAAAGGAAGAGTTCGGGGCGGCTAGGTGGCGCAGTGAGTAAGAGCACCGGCCTCGGAGTTGGGATGACCCGAGATCAAATCCGGCCTCAGAAAATGAGCACCCACACATAAATAATGACTAGCCGTGTAACCTTGAGCAAGTTACTTAACCCCAATTGCTTATAAAGAAAAAAAAAAGGAAGAGTTGATAACCCAGTTGATTCTGGGGACATGGAGGGGGGATAAAAAGATAAAAAAAGATTCCCCAGTTTTAAAGGGGCTGTCAGTTAGAACCTCACACATTGGATCAATTTACAGTTCATAGAATTAAGTCTACATTAAGGAAAGGACTAAACTTATCAATACTTAACAGATATGCCAGGCTTCAGATTGGAGGCCAAACCTAGGATGTTATTTGTGTGCCCTAGTTGAGATTTGAAAATGACCTTTCAGGGCAGCTAGGTGGCACAGTGAATAGAGCACCTGCCCTGGAGTCAGAGGACCTGAGTTCAAATCCGGCCTCAGACACTTAATTCTTACTAGCCAAGTGACCTTGTGCAAATCACTTAACCCCAATTGCCCTGCCCTCCGCTCTCCAAAAAAAAAAAAAAAAAAGACCCTCCCCTTTACCCCAGGGCAAAAGGAATAGATTAGTGTAGAAAGGAGGAAGAAGGAGTGAAATGGGCTCTTTCTTGTAATTGGGAAGAGTGTACAAATATGGAGGAAGGGATGGGGACGTAAGCATCATTAGATGAATTTCACTCTTACATGAAACAGGTAAGGGAGAGCTGGACACAAACACAATCAGATTCAATAGGGAAGGGAAGCTAGGTGGACAGAGCACTGGGTCTAGAGTCAAGAGGACCTGAGTTCAAATATGGTCTCAGACACTTACTAGCCGGGTGACCCTGGGCAACTCACTTAACTCAGATCAGCCCCCCCCAAAAAAAGTTTAAAAAAAAAAAAGACTCCAGAGCAAAACAAGAACATTACAGGATGTCAAAGGGGCTGGGTCTTTGGATTGGCTGAAGGGAGCCAGCACTCCAAAACAACAACAGATTCATAGGGAAACCAGTGGTGGATGACAGTGGGAGGGAGCAGGTGTGTGCTGGTGAGAAAAATTCTCTGGGAGAAAAACCTCCATGACACATAATCTGCATTGTTAACATTTTTTCCATCACTTTCTAAAGCCTAGGTAATCCACAAAACCATACACCAAGCCCTGATTTGTAGTGCTGGCAGATTCCCAAGGTATAAATGCTCGTACTGAAAATTTAACTGTAAGAGCTGACTCCCAAACACCCTTTCGGGGAGGGAATAGCCACAAGTATAAGAAACTTCCTGATACTGTTGTTCATCCTGTTTTTGAAAAAGACCAATGATATCATGGGTGATGTCTTGACTTGCCAGCAAATTGGATTTAAATGAGGCAACGTTGGGTTTCGTAAAGTTTTTGGCTTCACACTCCCTTCCAGTGGCAAGAACAAAAGTCAAGACAACCGTCAGTGGCCCGGGATGCAGTGGATTACCTAGCCATCTTCAATGCTGACTATGCTCTAAGAGCTCCACAGCACCTGCTTCATGGCCTTTGGAATAAATTGTTCTCATTGGCATAGTCTTTATATGCATTAGGTAGACACCCCCCAACTCACCAAAGGGTTTGGTTTGTTGTTGGTTTCCCTCAACCTGGTTTAGCTTGACTGTCAAGACAGTTTTACCAAGGTGTGGCCATTGTGCATGCTATAGCTTCTTTGGGGTGACAGGTGGAAGTCAGGTAATAAGTAGACACCTTGAAAAGGGCTCAGCAAGCCCTCCCACCAAAGGTTCCAGTCCTCTGGCAACACCCCATACGCCACTGATGCCTAATGGGGAACTAAAAAGGGAGGGAGGAAAAGAAATAACTAAAACCTAAGGGGACACCTCAGATAACCTCAGGCAATTGAAGAATGACTGCATGAAGCATGGTATATGGATGGGATATTGGTGCAGTGTAAGAAATGATGAGAGAGATGATTTTAGAGAATCCTGGGTAGAATGAACTGATGAAGACCGAATTGAGCAAAACCAAGAAAACAATCCATATAAGGACAGCAACAGTATAAAGAAAAATAACTTTCAGAGACTTAAGACCTCAGATTAATGAGTATGGATAGGGTGGAAACCACCCACACCTTAACTAGAGAAGAACAAGCACCAGTTACTCAAAATCAAAAAAACCTTCAACTAAGGTCAAAAAAGGGGCAGCTAAGTGGATAGAGTGCTGAGTTTAGAGTCAAGACAACTCATCCTCTTGAGTACAAATCTGGACTCAGATACTTATTAGCTGTGTGACCCTGGATGAGTCACTTTACCCTGTTTGCCTCAGTTTCCTCATCTGTAAAATGAGCTATAGAAGAAAATGGCAAATCACTCCAGTATCTTTGCGAAGAAAAGACCAAGTGGGATCACCAAGAATCTGACCTGACTGAACAACAAGGGCAAAAGGCCTTGAATAAGTCTGTATAAGTGGAGGAAATTTGACTATTTCCCAGAGATGGGCAGGTCTAAAATCTTTTGGATCTTTTGAAAGAAGTGTCCTTTTTCCAGTCAAAGGGGGGAGGGGGAATTCCTTCTCAGAGGTTTCAACTAAGATTTCATACTTATTCCATTTTCTAGAATCCCTTCTTGACTCGATTGATAACTTATAGATGTTAGATATATAGATAACTAATATACTCAAATTTCCTTTCTTAGTCAGATTAGATTCTTACATGACTTCATTCTAGTTTTGAAGGCCATTTTGCACTTAGATTAGGGTCATTTTATTGAGTAAGACATATTCTCACCTAGTTAAGGTATCAGATCAAAAATAGGGAAGGCTGGGGCGGCTAGGTGGTACAGTGAATAGAGCACAGGCCCTGAAGTCAGGAAGACCTGAGTTCAAATTGGCCTCAGACACTGTAATAGTAATGGAATTTGAAGATCCCCCTGTACTGGCTTGGTTTCCAGCTTGAGTGTTAAAACCCAGAGCTTGTGAATCCCACTTGTGGGATGGACTTGTTGACATGAAAAGAGAGGGCTGAACTCTCCAAATCCACACACAAGCTCCTCCCAGTTCAACCCAAAAACCAAGCCAATACAGGGGGATCTTTAAATTCCATTACTATTACAGACACTTAACACAAAAAACTAACCATGTGACTTTGGACAAGTCGCTTAACCCCAATTGCCCTTAAAAAAAAAAAAAAGCAAAATAAAATGAAATAAAATAAAATAGGGAAGGGTAATCTCTATCTTACAAGGTCCCCTTGACTTCTTCGACAGAGAAAGAGATTGCCAACTTCTAAGGGTATGAAGGAAGTTAGTCCTCTTTATCTTCCCATCAGTGTCCTAAATGGCATTCTCAGATCAGCTGGCAGCAGGGTCAGCATCATTGGGAGTCAAGGACAGACTAGACTTAGAACTATACAAAGAGCCCATTAAAGGTACCACACCATACCTAAGGAAAATTTATTGGACACTCAACAGACAGTACAAAAGGACTTCTAGCAAACATTAACTTTGGGTTATCTGTACGTTACTTGTCACTGGCCCCTCTTGAAGGATAAGCAACAAGGCTTCATGCGCTCTCTAAGCTTAAGCACACTTTTGATAATATTTTTCAAAATTTATTTAATATTTTATTTTTCCCTAGTCACATGTAAAAACAATTTTTAACATTTGTTTTTAAAACTTTGAGTTTTGGGTGGCTAGGTGGCACAGTGAATAGAACACTGGCCCCAGAGTCAGGAAGACCTGAGTTCAAATATGAACTCAGACACTTAACACTTACTAGCTGTGTGACCTTGGGCAAGTCATTTAATCCCAATTGCCCTGCCCGCCCCCCTCCAAAAAAGCAAAAAAACAAAAACAAAAAACTTTGAGTTTCGAATTCTCTCCCTCCCTCCCTCCCTAACCCCTCATTTGAGGAGGCAAGCAATTCAATATAGGCTATACATATATAGTCATGCAAAACACATTTCCACAGTAGTCCATGTTGTGAAAGAAAACATAGACAAAAAAAAAAAAAAAACTCAAGAAAAATAAAGTAAAAAAAATGTGCTTCAATCTGTATTCAGACACCATCAGTTCTTTCTCTGGGGATGGACAGCATTTTTCATAAGTTCTTTGGAGTTGTCTGGAATCAGTTGTATTGCTGAGAACAGTGAAGTCATTCATAGCTGATCATCTGATAATATTGCTGTTACTTTGTACACAGTACATTTCACTTTGTATCACCTCATGTATGTCTTTCCAGGTTTTTCTTGCTTATCATTTCTTAAAGCACAATAATATTGAGCCCACTTTTTCCTGGACTCTGTACTTGGGGAGAGTGTCACAGACTTTTATTGTACCTCCTTATTAAATACCTCTTTCTAAAAGCTACTTAAGGTTAACTGACTAAAAGATTCTCAACTGTTAGTCTTTGGGAGAAGTATATTTGTGGAGGGTTGAGCCAATAGCATCAGAGAATCATACCCTGGCTTCTCAGGTTCTCTTCTAGAACCCTGAGGGGTATATAAACCAGTCAAGTTCTGGGAACCCAACTGGTCAGTGGGAGAACAGGGAGTTGTGATGAGAATGGTACCATTGACTACAAATATAATGGCCAATTATGTCTTGAGAGGACAGGATGATGAAACATGTTACCTACCTCCTCACAGAGGTAAATGAACACAAGGTGCAGAAAGACATACAGTTTTTTGTTTTGTTTTGTTTTGTTTTTTAAAGCAATTGGGGTTAAGTAACTTGCTCAAGGTTACACGGCTAGTCATTATTTATGTGTGGGTGCTCATTTTCTGAGGCCGGATTTGATCTTGGGTCATCCCAACTCCGAGGCCGGCGCTCTTACTCACTGCGCCGCCTAGCCGCCCCTCAGTTTGTTTTTTTTAGAGGGGACAGGCAAGGTGATTGGGGTTAAGTGAATTGCCCAAGGTCACACAGCTAGTAAGTGTGTCAAGTTTCTGAGGTCACATTTGAATTCAGATCCTCCTGACTCTAGGGCCACCTATTTGTCCCAAAACATACACTTTTTTTTTTTTTACCAGGCCAGCTATAATGGGGTCAGCAATAATGATGCCTCCTAAAAGGGACATTGAAATATTTTGGTTTTTTTAAATGAACAGGAGAGAAAAGAAAGAAATGTAGAAGCAGGCATAGAAAAGGAAGACAGATTTGAAAGTAATATAGGCATTTTGTCATATACTTAAATTGGTTTTAACTAATTTTTTTCAAGTAACAAGCATTTATTTTCTCCCCGTCACCTCCTCCTCCCACCAACTGAAATAAAAAGAAAAATAAAACCCTTGTAGCAAATATATATTGTTATATCCATCAAGCAAAACAAATTCCCATACTATGTCCCAAATGTGTTGCTTTTATTAATATTAACTTATTAATTGCTAATAAATAATTGCATATATTACTTTTTAAGGCAAGTAGTATGAAATGGACATTTAGGGTTTTATACATAACTCCCTTTTTGTATCCTTTTGTGTATATGGAAATGCTATTTCAGCTTGAGGATTTTTTTTAAAAGAAAAAAATAAAGAAAAAAGTAAAAGAAAAAAGACAATATCACTCCTCATTGAAACATTTGTTCAGCTGCATAGAGAACAGAAGGAGATTCAGAAGGAAATACAGACGAGGAGTACAGCTTGCAAAAGAACATATTGGATTTATTATATACTTTTTAAACAGCAAGCTTACAGAATAGGGATCCATGGCTTCACACATAATCTTTTTCATTCTATTTTGCCTAGGGGGATTTTCTTTTTAGGGGGTGTTGGCTAATTCAGAATTTTTAAAAATGAGAAGAAAATGTATGATTTTCCACTTTAGGTTTTCAATTTACTCTGGAATACGTGTCACTTGACATCACAAAATAAATGCTCATGTGTTGATACAGAGTAAGATTTTCCAGAATTTATATATTTTGATTTTTTTTAAAGGGGCTTGACTGGATTCATAAAGAGGCCTATTCACTGAATTACCTCAGTCAAAGTGAGAACCTGAAAAGATCTTAGCCTAAAAGGGCCAGAGTGTCCCATTGCACCCTGGGCCATCTCAGTGGTCCTGTTGAATATCTGGCCTCCAGACCCATATGGCTTTGGAGAAGAAAGTGAGGCTGGTGACCTTGCACAACCTTCCCTCACTCAAATCAAAGTCAACTGCAAGTCATATCATCATCTCCCTGATGTTATGGTCCTCTTGGACAATGAAGGACAAACACAACAATGTATGTGTATATATATATATATATATGTGTATGGGTTTTTCTCATTTATCATTTCATCTGGAGGCCAGCCCTCTAGTAAATAGTTTAGAACCTAGCTGACCTCCTTATATAGCAGGCACACAAGACTAGCTGCCATTTGACATTTTTCCAAGTTATTAGGATACACTGGAGTTTGTATTTCCCTAATATAGTCTTCAAGAACCTAGGTTGATTTCTATGCCCTCATGAGACCCCAAAGGAGAACTATAATAAAGAAACAGAGTTATATTTACAAAATATACTCAATCAACCATGTTTTAACTCCTTACCCTTCTTAGCGTTCACACACACACACCCCACCAAAGCATTAACCCTGGGTAACTTCCTGACTTTGCTTATTCACCATTTCCATTCTTGTTGGTAGCAAGAATATTTTGGTAATCCAGGTTATTCCAACAGTATACCACTCTTCTACCTACATGGATTGAAACTCTTCTCCAATGTGGTAAATGTTCTTTGAAAGTTACTTTGGAGTAGCCCCTAGCAGCCAAGGGAATGGTGAAGTCTTTCTATATTCATCAAGGTTAGTCATCAGAAAACAAAGATTATCACAAGATGCAAATACAAAGTCCTTTTGGTTGCGTGAACTAGGCAAAGATTGCCTTACATTTCAGGAACCCAAGCTGACCTTTATTTCTCAGTGACACACTGGTCTCTAAACAGGGTTAAATGGGGTTAAACCAGAAAAAAAAATCACTTGGTAATGCTATTAGTGTGTGTGTGTGTGTGTGTGTGTGTGTGTGTGTGTGTGTTTTAACTTTCCCTCTTAAAAACTTTTTAACCTTGATCAAATCTTGTCTGACAGCTAAACCAGAAAGTTAGGGAAGAACATAAAAATCCCTTTAGTTATCTGCTGGGTACCAGGCTAGTGGCAATAGGAAAGATATTCTTTGGAAAAAAAAGTTTTGAAAATCATTTCCTGCCTCCAAAGGGTATTTCTTCCCATTATATGCTTCTCCAGGACCCAGGGGCTAGCTCACCCTCATCCAGGAGCTCTTGGCTCATAAGGACCTGGGTTCATCTTGATAAGGGGGTAGCCTGAGCCCAGAGAAGGACATAGTCACTCTCTGATTGTAACCTCATCCCAGGTTAAAATTCCAGAGAATTCTAAAAGACAAAAACAAAATCATACTTCTCTTTCCTCCCTTCCCTCACAGCAGAGGACCTCCCCTCATACTTTATCAAGAGTGGAGGCCATCTGGTGTCAGCTCCTTCTTCTTCCTTATTCTGCAGTCCACATTCCCTTAACACCAATCTCTCTATCCTCTCCTCCTTCACTCTAGTCTTGGAGGAGAAGGTGATCCTTCTTCCAGTCAAGGTTCTTCTCTCTACTTACTTTCCTTATTCTCTCTTAATGCTGCTGCCATTGTGCTAAGATTGGATATATCTTGTTTGTACAGAGTTGTCTGCATGTTATTTCTCCCATTAGATTTCAATATCCTTGAGATCAGGGACTGTTTGTGCCCTTTTTTTTGCTTCCCTAGCACTTAACGGTGGCTGGAAATGCATTGTTGTTGTTGAGTCATTTTTCAATTGGACCTGACTCTTCATGACCCCATTTAGGATTTTTATGTGTGTATATTTTTGTGTGTATATATTTATATAAATAAATATTTATATGTTTATGTGTGTATATTTTCCCCATTTTTCCTCTACCCACCACCCCTTTCACTTTCTAATATTTAATCTCTCTGTCCTCTTGCTCTTGACAACAAATAAGCCAGGCATCCCACATCCTTATAAACAAACAACAAACCTTATTTACATCCCTCAGGCCATCATCCTGTGCCAGTCATCCCTTGTATTATCAAACTCCTAGAAAAAGCCATCTTCACTCATTGCCTCTACTTCCTCACCTGCCACTTGTTTCTAAACCCAACACTTGGCTGAAACTTTTCTCCAGGGTTATCAATAACCTTTTAAAATATACTTTGTTGATATCTTTTATCTAAATTTCCCCTGTAACCAATAATCTTTTAGTAATTAAATCCAAAGTCCTTTCCTCCATCCTTATCATTCCTGACTAATCTACATTTGATATTGATACTTTTGACTACCCCTTCCTCCCAGATACTTTCCCCTTGGTGTGTTGTCATGACATTTCACTTTCTTGATTCACCTTTTACCCATCTGACTATTCTTTCTCAGCTTCCTTTGCTGAATCATCATCAATATCCCACCTTCTTTGCGTGGGTATATCTGTCCTATTTCCTCTTCTCTTCTCTTATTCTATCTTCTCTCATTAGACTCATCAGTTCCTATGGGTTCAATTATAATCTTTATGCAAATGACTCCCAAAAAGATATATTCTGCCCTTTTCTCCCTCCTGAGTTCCAGACTTGCATAGTCCAGCTGCCTGCCAAACTTCTCTGCTTTAGTGTCCCATAGATATCTTGAATTCAACGTGTCTAAACTAGGAGCACTTTCTCTTTTCCCCAAACTCACCCTTCTTCCTTAAATTTCCAGCCTTCCAATCATCCAGATTCACAACCTTGGTGTGATCCTTGATATTTCATTGTCCCTCACTCCCAATATCCAATAGATTACCAAAACCAATATCCAAAAGATTACCAAATTCTCCCTCCACATCTCCTGCATCCACACCTGTATCCAGGACTTCCCCTGACCCACACAGCCATCCCCCTACTTCAGTCCATCCCTTCTCACCTGGATTGTAATGTCCTGCTAATTGGCCTCTCGCCTGCAGTTGTTCCCCTCTCTACTCTATCAGATACAAAACCGATATTCCCAAATCACAGGCATCACTTCCCTGCTCAAAGAGCTTCATGATACAATACAGCCTCTAGAATAAAGTACAGATGCCTCTGTTTGGCACTTAAAGCTCTCTACTCTCTCGCTCCATCCTATTTTCCTAAACAGATTTAATATTCTCATTATATGTCTTACAGTCTGGCCAAACTGGCCTACTTGTTGCTCCTCACACATGACATTTCACATCTGAACCCTGGCCCTTTCTACAAATTACTCTCCCCTCCCCCAGTTTGGAATGTTCTTTGTTCAAAATCCCTAGCTCCTTTTGAGGCTCAATGCAAATGCCACTTCCTACAGGTGGCTTTTTCCGATTTCCTCAAGTTAGTCCTGTCCACATCCCCATAAATGACTCCATATTTACTTCTTGCATATAACACTGTTATATTGAACATTTGCTCCACAAAATGGGACCTTTTTATTGTGTGACTCAAAGGTTTCCTTCCTACAAAAACTATAGTGTCACTGTATTAATTTTCCCCCATAGGGGTACAATGTATGAATTGCCTACCAGATGTAGATCCCTAATAAATGCTTGTTGAATTGGAGGTATTGTTAAGAACATCTCTCTAAAGTATTTCTTCCTCTTTCATCTTCAGATTTGATACTAAAGCTCCCTAAAGCTTTGATACTAAAGCTCCTAAAGGGCAGGGAATATTTTTTACATTTTTTTATATCCCCAACACTTAAGCACAATGCCTAACACATAGTGGGGGCTTAAAAAACGCTTTTTGACTTGGCTTGATGCTCTCTTACCTCCTCCACCAAACTAAATATCCCTCTTGCCTCTTTGGATTTTCATGTAGATTGGAAGTTTGAAGGGCAAAACTCCCTCACTTCCATCTCCTTCCAGCCTGAGGCAGCCAGATGGTACAACAGAGAAATCTCACTGGGCCTGTAGTTGGGATGACTTTAGTTCAAACCCAGACTCAGACACTTATAAGCTGTGTGAGCTTGGGCAAGTAACCTCTATCTCAGTTTCTCCATCTGTAAAATGGGGATAATAGGACTTTTTTTCACAACATTGTTATGAAGATCAAATGAGATATTTGTAAAGCATTTAGTACATTGTAGGGGCTGAATAAATTCTTGTTTCTTTCCTTCCTTCTAAACCTAGTATCGTCCACTTTTCCAGTTACCTCAAGCTGGGTACCACCAATTTGCCACCATTATCCCTGACTTTGGTTCACTTTCATTCACCTCTTCTTCCTGACCTAGGCATGAATAAATCCTTTTCTCCTTAAGTTCAATTGACACAAGGATAGGATTTTTCAAAGATAAATTTTACTGAAAAAAAATGCCCATAGAATCAGAGTTTACAGCATTATCATCTGAAGTTTCACTGTAGTTATAAATGGCCTCCACCTTACATATACTGGATACTCAATTCCTAGTTCCTTTTCTTGGCATCAATGTCTGGGATGAATTGAATGGAGGTAAAAAAAAATGGACAGACTAGGTGAAGCAGTAAAGGGGACAGTCAGACAACAACTGTCCAAAGCCAGAGTTACCAGAAAGAGCCAGTGGGGCTGAGGCCCATAGGAAGGAAAGACCAGTGCAAGAGAGCTATGCAGTCACATGCACTGATCTCTCCTTTCCTAGGGTTTCCCCTCACAGAGGGCTGAGGTCAGCTCCTTAACTAAGATCTAAGGAGGCCACCCCATTAAATATTAAACTAAGCAATTCTTTTTTCCCTTTTTTTCCTCAATCCATAAGAAAGAAGGGAAATATTTTACTTGGGGGAATGGGGAGAGATGTAGGGAAGTCACCAGAGTAAGAAACATTAAAGCAAGTGCAACAGCAGAACCCAAGGAGAACAGATAAAGGTAGTGGGAGTACTGATTGGCCGGGTGAGAGCTATTAGCAAGGATTCATTCATTACCTGTAGTGCAGATGGGAAAGAGAGGCAGGTCTAAACAAAGGTTCCTTTCCCCTGAGCTAAGGGGAAGGATGTAAGAAATGTTTATCTTCAGAGTCAGCAATTCAGGAATTTTAATAATAGGCTGGAGGAAGTGCCATGATGAAAAAAAATGCTAATCCAAGAGGGTCCTGGATGGGGTAACTTCAGAATAGGGAGATACCCTTAGACATCTGTTAGGGCAGCTCCTCTCCACCCTAAATAGTCCATAATCGTTCTTTCCTTGAGGCTCATCCCATCAGATAAGGAGGACTGTTAGTCCTCCAAAGGAAATGCCAAGACTGGTACTTCTTGGCTCTACCTGAAACACAGAGCTGGGAAGGTTCAGCTAGTGGAGGTAGGATACCTTCTAGAGGCTAGACTCAGAGCTATGGGCTGAAGAGTCCAAAGGCGGGACTGGGAGGAAGGGGGGAGGGGGCGGTCCGAGCGAACTGTGGGGGCGGGAGGGGGCTGAACCCATGGGCCGAAACCCATCTGGGCGGTGCTGATGAGATTCGGCGCTCTGCTCACTCCTGGGCTGGAGCAGTGCAGGCGGAGCCCTTGGGAAGCGATGGACGTGAGCGGTCCCTTCAGCTGTCCCATCTGCCTAGAGCCACTTCGGGAGCCCGTGACGCTGCCCTGCGGTCACAACTTCTGCCTCTCCTGCCTGGAAGCGCTCTGGCCTCACCGCGGGCCCGGGGGACCCGGGGGATCCAGCGCCACCGCCCGCTGTCCGCTGTGCCAGGAGCCCTTCCCCGACGGGCTGCAGCTGCGAAAGAATCACACGCTATGCGAACTGCTGCAGCTGCGCCAGTCTGGTCCCAGCCAGACCCCAGCCCTTGCCCCGACCCCAAATCAAGCTCCGGTCCCAGAGCCCTCGGCGCCTTGTGCCCCAGAGCCGTGGCCGGAGGGCGAGGAGCCAGTGCGCTGTGACGCGTGCCCCGAGGGCGCGGCCCTTCCTGCGGCTCGCTCCTGCCTCTCATGTCTGGCCTCGTTCTGTACTGCCCACCTGAGGCCCCACGAGCGCAGCCCAGCCTTGCGCGGCCACCGCCTGGTACCTCCCTTGCGCCGGCTCGAGGAAAGCCTGTGTGCCAGACACCTGCGGCCCCTGGAGCGCTACTGTCGAACTGAGCGAGTTTGCGTGTGCGACGCCTGTGCGGTCCAGGAACATCAAGGCCACGAGCTACTTTCCCTGGAGCAAGAACGGGCTCTCCAAGAGGTAGAGGTCTAGGCGGCTTAACTCTGTGGGAGGGAGTAGGCTGAGAGCGCTTAGTGGGGAAAGTGAAGTTCCAGAGAGGAGATTAGCGCTTTTGGACGGATGACTCAGGAAAAGCTCCTAACGGAAGCTTGGCAGAACTCTAAGAGATAAATTGGGGGAGAAAGAGATCCAGGAGTAGGAGAGGGCTGGGCTGAACCCCTGGATCCCTAATAAAACCTGATGGGAAAGGCTGGGAGGGAGCCATGGTCTTTTTCTCCCTCCACACCTTTGAGTCACCCCAGCTCCCACAGACTGGTCTGGAGGACCGTTACACAACACAGGTTCTCAATGCCCTTCCTGTCCCAAAACCTGGAGCCTGAGTTGATCAGACTTTCTCCTGCTCCTCAGGGTCAGCGGTCTTGGAGGAATGGGCTGTGGCTAGCTGGCAATGCTAAGCTAACAGATCCTCTCTGTCCAGCTGTCCTTGGGTTTCTTGGCGGGAGCATGTGCACAACCCCGCCCATTCTCTTCTTCCCTCTCAGAGCGCCTCTCTCCACTCTCCTCTCCTCCCACCCTCTCCAATCCCGACCGTTTCCTTTGGCTTCAGTCCCAGTCTTGGCGCCTCTGGCCTCGGGATTTTCCGTCTCCTCCCTGGAGCGCCCACCACCTCCAGCCTGGAGGGAGTGACTCATGCTACCCAAGGGTTTTGCCTAGAATTCCCTGTTTGTAGAACTGGTTGGGGATACCAACCTCGTAGAATGGCAAACCTTCCCCTCGAGACAACTCGCCGGGTGCTGCCCCTGCCCGTCCTCCCCCTCCTCCCCTCAAATAGAGTTTAAATGAGACTGGGTCACTTGCCTCATACTAGCTCCGTTACCTACCACTGACTGGTCAGCAAACAACAGGCTGAGGGGGAAACTGACAGACTCAGCAACTGAATGCTTTTTGCTGCTGCTCTGGGCTGAGCCTGGATATCAGAGAATTAGTTGGGAGACACCTCAGAGGTCATTTATCCCAACGGGTAACTAAAATGTGTTTGCCTTGACAGCTTTCCCATAGATATCTAGTATGGCTGGAGAGGAAACAGAAATTCACCATTCTGCTCTAGTGTCACGAACACAAGGCAGCCCTTTCCTCTTCTGGATAACTCTGATTGTTAGAAAGTTGTTTTGGTTTTTGAATGATGACCCTAAATCCACCTCCCACTACTAGTTGACATTTTATACTTGTAAAACAAGTCTAATACCCTGTGTCCACATGACATTCCTTCAAATAGAGGAAATATTTGAGGGTTCTCCAGTTTTCTCTTCTCCAAACTAAACATCCTTCTATTTCTTCATCAGGTCCTCATACAGCATGGTTTCCACCCTCCTACTTGTTCTTCTATAGCTGTAATAAATGAATACTTCCTTCTATTATTACCCCCACCTCCAGCTATCCATTGACACCTTCACCCCTGGACCCCTGGAAAACCAAGTCTGTGTTAGCTCAATGGACTCAGAGATGAATTCTCTCTCCCTCAGGCTGAGAGCCCCGAGGTCCTGAGCGCTGCAGAGGACCGCTTAGATGAGCTGGGTGCTAGTATTGCACAGTCGAGACGTACAGTGGCCCTCATAAAGGTAAGATTCCTAAGTCCCTTGAGACATTCAAATTCTGGAGAGAAGGAGGTGGGGCTTGGGATACCTTTTGTCCTTTATTTGGTGTTGACGATATCCAGAGTGGGATTCACCAAGCAAACTAGGCAGATCTCTGTGGTGCCAAGGCACCAACTAGGCAACCCTCTTTCCCTCTTCCCAAGTACAAATAGTATAGATTTTCCCCAGGTACATGCCCTCCCACTTAGGTCTGATCCAGGGCAGAGTTACACAATTGGAGCCTTTCTATGTGGGTTGCTTAACTGTTTTATTCTATGTAGAATTATGGGTTCAAGTCTATGCATAGTAGGAAGGCAAAAAATAATGTCACAGATTGGAAGAGACATTAGAAATGATCTATTCCGGGGCGGCTAGGTGGCGCAGTGAGTAGAGCGCCGGCCCTGGAGTCAGAAGGACCTGAGTTCGGACCCGGCCTCAGACACTTAATCCACACAAACAAAAACCTAGCCGTGTGACCTTGGGCAAGTTACTTAACCCCAATTGCCCTAAAAGGGGCGGCTAGGCGGCGCAGTGAGTAAGAGCGCCGGCCTTGGAGTTTGGATGACCCGAGATCAAATCCGGCCTCAGAAAATGAGCACCCACACATAAATAATGACTAGCCGTGTAACCTTGAGCAAGTTACTTAACCCCAATTGCTTAAAAAAAAAAAAAGAAAAGAAAAGAAAAGAAATGATCTATTTCAATCCCCTACCAGAAATATGTCTTTTTTCTGTCCAAGGCTATTGAGTGGCAATCTAGGCTATTTCATTATCTTCTGTGGTGATAATACTTCACAGTAGAACTCATTGTATTCTGGGGACAGCTCTAATTTTTTTTTTTTTTAGACAATTGGGGTTAAGGGATTTGCCCAGAGTCACATAGCTAGTGTCCGAGACTATGTTTGAAGTCAGTTCCATCCTGACTCCAGGGCTGGTGCTCTATCCACTGTGCCACCCTGGGACGCTGTAGTTTTGAGAAGGGGAAGCCAAAGATTAACTTTCCTCTTCTTCCTTCCCTTCCCCGAACCCCCCACCTATGTAGAGTGCCGCACTGACTGAGCGGGAGAAGGTGAGCCAATTGTTCACAGAGGCAATAGGTGCCCTCCAGAGCTTCCAATCTGAAGTAATGGGCTTCATTGCTGAAGGAGAGGCTGCCATGCTAAATCGCGCCCAGGGGGAACTTCGGCAGCAGGAAGAGCAGAGAGCCCGATTGAGCTCTGCCCGACAGAAACTGAGTCAGGGCTCTGAAATTGACTCCATTAGTTTTCTCCAGGTGAGGAGGGGCAGGTCAGGGATGGAGGTTCTGGGAAAAGGAAATAGGGCCTGGAGGGAGTGGTATCCTAAGTATAGTGAACTATGGAGTAATTTTGACTTGCTGTTACCATTCTGGGTAGAAAGGGTAAGAGACCAAGGAACAACTCTGGGCTACCTGAATAGCAAAATCAGGAATAAGCAAGCTCTAAAACTAAATGCCCTTGGAAATTGGACCCAGTGACCTGGCATTCTGGGCTGCACACAGTTCCTTGGTAAAGACTTGATCCATTTTAGTTGTGGGAAGATTGGGCAAGGGAGGGGTTGTGGTAAGCAGTGTCTTAACCACTGTAACTGGCATTCTGCCCTGGTATAGGAGCTTCTGGCTCTGAAGTTGGCACTGGAGGAAGGAGGTGGCTCTGGGTCAGGCCCCCCAAAAGAACTGAGTTTTACCAAGTCATCCCAAGCCGTGAAAGCGATTAGAGACCTCCTGACTTTGGCCTGTGCTAACCAGTGGGAGTTTCTCCAGGGGATGGGCAGGGATACAGACAGTTCACAGAAGCTGGGTCTGGAAGGTAAGTGTCTTTACCCCAAGGTGACTCATTACTTATCCTTGCCCCAGGTGACTCACCTCCTCTCTTCCCCCTACATCCCTCCCCTCCAGTCCTTGGTGCCCACCCAGGAGCTGAGGATGGAAGCTCTTCCTGGTACAGGGTGGAGCTGGAGCCATGGCTTACACTTGGAACTCTATCCCTGGGATTTGGCCCCCTAGGGAGGGGCTGGATGGGTAGCAACAGGGTGTACTTAAAGAAGAGTTAACCCCTTAGAACTCTTCTTCAGTAGCAAAAAGGATTGTCCTAGCCAAGGAGCAGGGAATTTGCTCAGGTCTCAAGGCCACATGGGCCCTCTAGGTCCTCAAATGTGGCCCTTCAAACAAATCCAAGCCAATTTGTTCTGTGAAGTTTGGATTTGGTCAAAGAGCTGCACTTGAGGACCTAGAGGGCACATGTGGCTTTGAGGCCACGGCTTCCCCATCCCTGTTCTAGACTGTTTTGCCTCAAAAACAGTCTGAGTCTTTCATCTAAGAAGGTGGGAAGAAGGGCAGCTGGAAGCAACAGCTCTAAAACATAGAAGCTGGGATTTCATTTGCAAATGGGACTGGATGCCTTAACCCACCCCCTAACCCTAATCCCCCACTGGCCCTTGTCTTTATCATTTGAGTTAGCCACTCAAGGCACTGGGCTCCAGCAGGGGGAGCATGGTTGCTGATATAGCCTTGACAAGGCCACTTCATCTGCTAAACTCATAGGATAGTTATAGGATTATAGTATATTACAGATCATGTGATAATATCATCATCTCACACTTTATATAACACTTTAAGGCTTGCAAAGTGTTTTATATATGTTATCCCATTTGTTCCACACAACAACCCTGTGCAGGAAAGAGGAAAGCCTAAAGCTGAGAAAGGTTAAGTGACTTGCCCAGGGAAACATACCCTAGAGGGATTTGAACTCAGGTCTTCCTGACTCCAAGTCTAGCACTCTACCTACTATGCTAACCTAGCTGCCTTTAGTTCAACCCTTTCATCTAACAGATGAATAAACTGAGGTCCTAAGAAGTGAAAGTGATTGACCCAAGGTCACACAGGTATTGATCAGCAGAGTCAGGATTCGAACTCAGGTGCTCTCACTCCAAATCCAATATTCTTTATGTTCTCTTTTTCTTGTAACAACACACACTCCTCGCTCTCTCGCTCTCTCTCTTTCTCTCTCTCTCTCCTTCCCTTCCTTCTTTTCTGCTTCCATCTTCAGAGGCTCCCAAAGTGGGTGACTTCACCCCCTGGGGGATGTTGGAATGAGGGGGGGTGGTAGTAGCCTCGGGTACAACTGGGAGGCATTGAATGGAAAAAAGAGGGCAGCAGAAGCATAAGGAAAGAAGAAAAGAAGAACATTTTGAAAAAACATTTGTACATATTTCATCTGTTGTGTAATAAAGTCATAGTGATCACATTATTTTCCAAAGACACAAAATGCAAATTATAACCAATCAGTGGTCAAGTCCACCAACAGGTCTTAACAAGCAATGTTGGCAGGTGGGCATGTTGGCACTGTCGAGAAGTCCTGCATGCATAAGCAAGAATATGTGCATGTGATGACTTGTTTACAATACAGTACTATTGATACTATTGGTTACATGATGCAATACTGCATCATCAAAATTTCAGTGCAGGAAACGCCCCCCTCCACAAATTTATAATAAATTATTAAATTTAAGATGTGTCATTTAAAAATATTTTATTTCTTTAAATGATGCAAATTTAAAAAAAATTAAAGGGTTAACGAAAGTAGATTTCCAGGGAGCACTGAGTAATTTTTTTTTAAAGGAGGTGGTAGGCCATATAAGTTTGGTAACCTCTGCTCTAATATCAAACAGATACATCAGGAAGATGCTCAGGAAGGGAACAGTCTACCCAACCCAGTCTAGGAAGAGAATTTCATTAATAATACTGTTTTTTACACTTGGTTGTGTGTCAATCAGACAGAACAGTCAACCAGCAGATCAGTCAGCTGACTGTCAATCATTTGCCAACAGTTAGTGAGCATGAAACATGACCATTCTGGATTTTGGTTCCTTTGTTGGTTAGTCAGTGTTGACCAAAATAGTATTTTAGGGACTGTCTGCACAAACCACTTCCTTACCATCCTCTGCATTGTCTTGGACCAAACCCTTTACTTTCCTTTTCCTATAGCTGATGCAGAGTCTCAAGATCCTGACAGCACCAATGGTCTGGAGTGTGAGGAGTCAAGAGACTATTTTCTTAAGTGTGAGTGTTTGCCTGGTCCCAGGCACCTGAGGTATTCATTATTTGGGTCTTCCATGCTCCCTGGGGCTGGTCTCAGAAGCATCCCTTGATAGAAACCTGTGGCATCACTTAGACAGTATTTAGGACTAGCTCTGGAACCCTGGAGTCAGACTGACAAGATTCCCAAGCCCTGATCCTGCTACTGATTCAGAGGGTTTCTTATTTCAAGTAGATCCCTGCCCACTATAAGGTGTTGAATTAGGTGGAGATAACCTGTATTCCTCATGTGTTTGAAGGGTATGGGTGGAAATGGGGGATTGAATTCCTGCTGTATTGGAAGAGGAAAACCTGATTCTGGCTCTGTGCTTTCTCCCTCCCTTGTTCCCTGTCTGTCTCTTCCCAGTTGCCTTCATTGTAGACCTGGACAGTGATACAGCAGATAAGTTCCTGCAGCTGTTTGGGACAAAGGGTGTGAAGAGGGTGTTGTGCCCCATCAGCTACCCTGAATCTCCCATGCGTTTCACCCACTGTGAGCAGGTGCTGGGAGAGGGCAGCCTGGACCGAGGCACATACTACTGGGAAGTGGAGATCATCGAGGGATGGGTCAGTGTGGGTGTCATGGCTGAGGACTTCTCTCCCCGAGAGCCCTACGATCGAGGCCGGTTAGGCCGAAACGCTTACTCTTGCTGCCTGCAGTGGAACGGCCGAAACTTTTCTGTCTGGTTTTACGGGCTGGAGGCACCCCTTCCTCACCCCTTCTGCCCCACTGTGGGGGTCTGCCTGGAATATGCTGACCGGGCCCTGGCTTTCTATGCTGTGAAGGATGGGAAAGTGAGTCTTTTGCATAGGCTGCGGGCCTCTAAGCCCCGCCGAGGTGGGTCCCCTCCTTCCCCATCATCCTCTTTCCAAAGCAGGCTGGACAGTCACTTTCCCAACCTGTTTACCCACAGGCTTAAGCCAGCTTTCTTTCTGGAAAGTGTGGATGCACACCTACAGATTGGGCCCCTTAAGAAGTCATGCATTTCTGTACTAAAGAGGAGGTGATGCTGGGAAGGAGGGATTCCCCTCCTCCTTTCATTCCCAAGATGCTCTTAGCACACCCTGGTGAAACCCTGGGGAAAATTGCCAGAGTTATATTTAATACAACCTATACCCATCCTCATCCCTGGACGCAGGTTCTGAGACAGCCCCTGTCCTCACCCTCCCTCTCTCCCTCCCCACCTCCACTGACAGTCTCCCTTGGGACACTAGGCGGCTATCATCATGCAACTGGGTGGTTATCAGACATTGTTCCTGCCAGGCCAAGCCAGGGCCAGGAAGAGATTAGCCAGCCTGCCAAGCCTTATCTAACTCCAAAGTGACTTTGTCTACCCCCATCCCTTATCACTGTGGGAGTCTTCAGCCTAAGCCAGAAATGACCCTGAGAGTCCAAACCTTCTTTGTCAAATTCCTTTCTACTTTTCCCCTTCCCTCCCTACAATGTCCCTGACTCCCACGAGCTCTTGTCTCTGTTGCTGTTACTATCTGCCTTCTACTTTGGAATTTTGATCAGGACAACCAACACCACACTATGCTTAGGAGGAAGGAAGAGGGAGGGGACAGAGCTGAGCAGGAAAGAGATACAGCTACAGCCCTAAAAGGTCCCTTCAGCAACATAAGGGACCTGGAAAAGAGAGGGGAAATTTCTCTGCCATCCCTCCCACCTGTCTCTGTTCTCTCCAGCTGTAATTCTGGGTAGGGGCAGCCAGAGGTAACCTTCTTACCTCCCTTCCCCTGGGTCCTGACCACAGCAATCCATTTTGGGCACTCAGAGTATTTGCTTTGGAAAGGTTGGGTTCCCACCAGCTATTTTGATCTCTGTTGCCGTAGCATAATTCAAAACCTTCCTTTCTCTTGGCCTTGCCCAAAATCAAACACAGACACCATTCTCAAGAGCTGGAATGGGCCTTTGGAGACTGGGCTGTCCTGGGATTGGGCAAGAAGTCTATCCTACTGTGACAAATGTGCCCCAAGGGCTGGGACAGAGACTGCTACTCAGACTGGCACACACACACACACACACACACACACACACACACACACAGAGCTTCTCAAGGGAAATGCCCAAGACAACCTGTGTATCAGTCTATCTGCAATAAAGGGAAGTACACAGTCGTGATGGTTGTCTTGACCTCTCATACCCTGATGTGCAGAGAGCCCTGGATTCACCAACAGAAGTAACTGGGATTTTTGCACATTTGGATCATTATTCACTTTTTTTTTTAAAGAATGTGTTGTTTGGATCCAAGGAGGTGAAAGTGGCCAGAATTCCTAACTCCATTTTCTGAAGTTTCCCTATAACATAGGAATGTCTGGATGCAGCTTTGAGTCACACCAAGCAGGAACAAGAGAGAAGGGGAACTCCTGGGACCCTTTAGCTGAGCCGACTGCTGAGGTCAGGCAGGACAGTGGCAGTTATGCAGAACCCAGACACACAGCAAAGCCATACAAGTCCTAGTGCTTCCCTTCCCGCTAAAAATAGCTGCCTTTGCAGCATTCCCAGCCATTCATTTCTTGCCTAAGTCACCGGATGTTGTCTTTTTGGGTGGTGGCCCCATTGCTTCTAGCTGCAGTGGTTCTGAACATGGTTCCCTTGGCAACCCCATGTTCTTACTCTAACAATGAAAACTGCTGTTACACCAAGGGCCTGGGGCACTGTTCCCACTCCTTTCCACAGAGTGTCCTATATTCTCTGGATCCAGGCTGAACAGTCCTGGAGACTGAGAAGGGGTTGGCCTATAGCAGGAGACCTAAGACTCCCTTTTCTCTCACTGATCAGCTCACTGTATTCCCACCCCAGTACCCTGGGTGGAGAGTTAAAGGTACTCAATTACAATGTAAATCAAGTATGGGACAGATGTTTTTTTCCCTAAAATCAAGAGAAATACTTAACACAAAAGGTTCTCACGAGTCATTGTCAAAAACTTAACACTGAGTAAACAAGTATCAACAATAACTGCTGTTCTACTCTTCTGGGAGGGTGAGCTAAAATCACATAAGAACCTAAAGCTGCTTGTGGGACCGTTGTTAATAGGTAGGTATTGCTGGGTTTTGCCTCGAGGCTCCATAACTGTCCTCTCAGAGGCCCTGTCTGCCCAGGCAGCCAGGTTAGGGCTTGGGCTTCTCTTCATGTTCTCTAATGCAGAAACTTCCTCTGCCACCAATTAGCCCTCCCCAGTGGATCCCAGGATCTCCAGATCTCTTGAACCCGTTAGGTTTCGTGCAGACCTGAACACACCCATCCCAAGATCGGCCGACATTCACGCTCTGCTCTGCCTAGACAGGGCACGTGCTTTATGTTCCCTGCTGTCCCTCATTTCTGCTGGGATGGTCCCTGCCCCAGGGAGAAGCGCTGGGGTGGAGGAGTCATCCCTCTCAAAGGCTCAGTGAGTCATCAGCTCTTCCCGACAATAAGAAGAAAGTGTCCAGTTCTGAGTCACCAGAAACGGGCAGGGGCATCGTCCCCAACGTCCTCCAGGAAGGAGAACCTGCAGTTCTGAGCATGCCCTGTTCAACCCTGGGTTATGTTACTTGGCCCCTTGAAATAACTGCATTAATGCCCGGATCGAGCCCCTTTCTAGGGACCGCTCTCCCTCTACGGTGAGTGTAAGACGTACAGCAGAAGGGACTTTTGCTGCATAGGCTTAACAGAAGGTCAAGGCTGGTTAGCGTCAGAACTCAGGTCTCCTGATTCCTGGGCTCTTTGTTCAGTCATTTCAATCATATCCGACTCTTCATGACCCCATTTGGGGTTTTCTTGGCAAAGATACTGGAGTGATTTGCCATTTCCTTCTCCAGCTCATTTTACAGATGAGAAAAGTAAGGCAAACAGGGTTAAGTGACTTGCCCAGGGTCACACAGCCAGTGTCTGAGGCTGGATTTGAACTGAGGCATGCATGACTCCACTGTGCCACTTAGCGGCCTCATAATAAGCACTAAATAAATGCTTAACTGGTTGCAGTTTTATATCTCACCACCAGGCGGTGCCAGAGAGCTCCGAGACCCATTGAGCATGCTTGTATATTTCCATTTCAACACCGCCTCCCTCCACCCCCACCCCGCCTCCTTTTCCCTTCAGCCTCGGTTTAAATCCAGCTGGGGTTTTCTGGGCAAAGGCAAGAGATGCCAATTTCTTTCCCAGTCTCCTGTTTCTGCTCTCCCCTTTACTGGGCCCATGTGTACTAGGAGTATCTGGTTCTTCCTCAAATGAGCTATTGTCCCTCTTAATGCTTGGAGACTCTTCTCTGGCAGTGTTAACTTAAACACAAACCCCAAACTTGAGATCTGCTCGTTCCCTGGGTTCTGGACTCCCGCAGTTCCCACGATCATTGCTAGCATTCAAGTGAGCAGAATTGGCAGCGCTTCAATGACCATTATGTGGACCCACATGCGCTGAGAAAGTATTTTGAGCCATATGGCGTGCAGATATGGCAGTTTTACCAGCTGCCCGGGGCTGCTGCTTCTAGTGAGTAGGGAATGAGACTGGGGAGTGAGGAGCGCTGTGATGCCCCCCTGCAGTGACTTCCCCACTGGGGATCGTGGAAAGCGAGGGAATAACCCAGCCAGCTAAAAGCAGCCTCACCACAGCTTTCTGCATCCCTGAAATCCTCCAGCTGGTCTTAGGATTCAGTCTCTGGGAGGGGTAATGCTTGGTATCACCAGCTCAGCCTGTGATGGTGCAGTTGAGTGTAGGCACCTGGGCTGGCACGGAATTACTATCTTTCTTCATCTCTCCACTAGGTCACAGTCTCTTTTTTTTCCCCTCCCCTCTTTGCTTCCTTCTCCCCTTTCCTCCCTTCTCCCTTTCTCTCTTGATTTTTTCCCTGCTTGTTTGCTGGGCTTTTTTTCCTACCCACTAGCCCCCTTCAAGATGAAAGTCAAAGCCAGAGCTCTGCCTAGTTTGCTATAAAGTTAAGTCTGAAACCCCTCAGAGCTGAGAGAGCCCATGAAAGGGAACTTTCCCGCTCACAGGCAGCTCTATGTGCCGGTTTCCTAAGCTATTTTCTGAGGATCTCCCTGCCAAAAGTTAGTTACATGTTTAAAAAAAAAAGATTTTGGGGAATTGTGCACTATTTTGTAATATTTACATAGGAAAAATGCTTCCCCAATTTCAAAGACCTACTTACAAACCAAATCATAAGTCAGAGAATGCCTGTGCTATTTTACTCCCCTGGGTCCTAGCCTTCCTCCAGCACACTGGACTTGGGAGAGGGACAGAAGGACAGACTGGAAGAAAGTTTCTTCTCCTCTGACTGCTCCTTTTTCCCTCCTCTTCTAGCTCAATAAACTTTCTTTTTAAAATTCAGTTTAGTTTTGGTTTTTTTTTTTTAGGTCCACATTCTTTCCCTACCACCCCAACACTTCTTTGAGAAAGCAAAAAAAAGCAAAACCTGTCACCAATATACACAGTCAAGCAAAACAAAATTTTGGCTATGTATGTTAAAAAAAAAAAAGCAAACCCAACCTTATCTCTATCTAAGCTTTTAGTCTATCACTTCCCTATCTGGAGGTGAGGCAGCTAGGTGGTAGAGTGGATAGCAAGGCAGGCCTGGAGGCAGGAAGACTGGAGGTCAAATCTGGCCATGGACACATGGCTGTGTGACCCTGGGCAAGTCACTTAACCCCTGTTTGCCTCAGTTTTCTCAACTGTAAAATGAGAATAATGATAGCACCTACCTCCCAAGGTGGTTGTGAGGGTCAAAAGAAAGTTATTGTGAAGCCTTTATCATAGTACCTAGAACATAGTAATTGCTATAGAAATGGTAGCTATTGTTGTTGCTGATTATTATTACCAGAAAGTACCATGCTTTATCATAAATCCTCTGGAATTGTGGTTGGTCATTGTATGGATCAGAGATCCTCAGTCTTCCAAAACTGACCATAAATATTTTCATAGAAATGCATGTGCCTTCTTTCACTCTTTTTCTGTTCTCCTAGTACAGGGAGAAAGTGGAGTGTGTGTGTGTGTGTGTGTGTGTGTGTGTGTGTGTGTGTGTGTGTGTGTGTGTGTGTGTGTGTGTGCCAAGAAGGGACAGAGCTAAGGTTTTCAGTCTTCTCATTTTGCAGCCTTGGACTTTGGAACAGAAGTGCTGAAAGTTTCATTTCTGTCACTCCTCACCCCATGTCTCCCAAACCATTTCAGGAATCCATAAGATCAAACTATTTTTATAATGATACTAAGAAGTTATTTGCCCATTAAAATAGTCCTTCCTTTTCCAACTATGTATCTGTGCAAGGTCAACCAAAACATGAACTGCAACAAATTGAGTACAAAACAGATGTAAGAATCTAGCTTTCTTCTTTTAGGCAAGACAGTGAATAGATTTGCCAAAAATATGCAAAACAATGTCATTCTTTTCATTAATTTTTTTTGTTTTGGAAAATAGAATTATTTTTCATAAAAATATCTTTAGGCTAAAATGTAATGAGCGCATATTCCTACTTTAATTAATCAATATTTTTTAAGTTTTTCAGTTTTAATTTTTTTTTTTGCTTTTTGGAGGGCAATTGGGGTTAAGTAACTTGCCCAAGGTCACACAGCTAGGTTTTTGTTTGTGTGTGCGTTAAGTGTCTGAGGCTGAATCCGAACTCAGGTCCTTCTGACTCCAGGGCCGGAGCTCTACTCACTGCACCACCTAGCCGCCCCTCAGTTTAAATTTTTAATATGGTAAATATCAATAGATATAAACCACATAAACAAAAGCTCTTAGGGGTTCTCAATAATTTTTAAGAGTATAAAAGAGCAGAGAAACCTGGAAAGACTTATATGGATTGATGCTGAGTGAGGGGAGCAGAACCAGGAGAACACTGTACACAGTAACAACCACAGTGTGCAAGGACTGATTTTGATAGACTTAGCCCTTCTCAGCAATGCTAGGACCTAAAACAATTTCAAAGAACACGTGATGAAAAATGCCAGTCACATCCAGAGAAAGAACGATGTAGTCGGAATGCAGAAAGAAGCAGACTATTTTCTTTTTTGTTTTGTTTTGTTTTTTTTCTTTCTCATGGTTTTCCCATCTGTTATAATTCTTCTATGCAACATGACTAATGTGAAAATGTGTTTAATAGAAATGTATGTGTGGAGCCCATATCAGATCTCAAGCTCTCTTGGGGAGGTGGAGAAAATTTTAAAGTTATAGAAGTGATTGTTGAAAACTAAAAATAAATAATTTAATTTTTCTAAAAAAGTATAAAAGGGCCTTGAGACTCAAAAGTTTTAGAATTATTAGTCTATGTAGCAAAGCTTCAATTACCCTCCTTCTTCAGCTTTGCAAGTTTTTCTGCTTCCCATAGAGTTCAGTTGGTGTTTGGTTTTGTTTTTTGAAGGGCCATCCAGGCGGGTTGGCCTGATGCCCAGAGATTTCCAAAACCCTCGGATCTGGATAAGCTGGACCGTTTCCTATACTCCTTCCCCACATCGTGTTTTATTCATACTCAGCAAGAGACGTGACTCTTAGAGGGAGTTGAGGGAACTTGACCTGTTTTCTCTGAAGGAGTCCAATGACTGATTTTTAAAAATAAAAATGTTTGGCACAGTAACGAACTGTTGGTAAAGCTGTAAACTTGTCTTGTCATTCAAGAAAACAATGTAGAACTAAGCCCCGAAAGTCACTAAACTGGGCACACCCTTTGGCTCAGTAACACCACAACTGTAAGCCTGTACTCTAAAGAGATGAAGGAAACCTGTATGGACAAAACTATTTATAGCAGCTCTTTTTGTGATGGCAAAGAATTGGAAATCAAGGGGATGCCCTTGACTGGGAAATGACTGAACAAGTCGTGGTATATGGAATACTACTGTGTCATAAGAAATGAGGAGCATGGGGCGGCCAGGTGGTGAGTAGAGCGCCGGCCCTGGCGTCAGAAGGACCTGAGTTCAGATCCGACCTCAGACACTTAACACACACAAACAAAAACCTAGCCATGTGACCTTGGGCAAGTCACTTAACCCCAATTGCCCTTCAAAAAGCAAAAAAAAAGAAATGAGGAGCAGACGGACTTCATAATAACCTGGAGAGACTTAAACAAACTGATGTTGAGTGAGAAAAGGAGAACCAGGAGAAATCTATACACAGTTACAGACACAACGTATGTGTGACGACTAACTTTGATAGACTGGGCTCCTCTCAGCGATACAAGGTTATAAGACAACTCCAAAAGACTCATGATGGAAGAGGCTGTCCACAGCCAGAGAAAGAGCTGCAGAGTCTGAATGCAGATGGAAGCAAACTGCTTGCTCTCTCTTTTTTTTCTTGTTTTGTTTCCTCTTTCCCATTGTTCATTCTATTGGTTATAATCCTTTACAACTTGACTAATGTTTAATGTGAAGGTATTTGTAGATCCTGTATTTGACTGCATGCCTCCATTGGGGGGGGGAGAGAAAATTTGAAATTCAAGAGATTGTGGAACTGAATGTTGTAAACTAAAAGTAAATAAACAAATTACTTATTTAAAAAAAAAAAGTCCTTCACACTCTGAAAAAAAAAAACAAAAAAAAAAAAACAAAAAACAAACCAGAGATTGAAGAAAGAGGGAAAAGATCCATGCATATAAAAAGATTTATAGAATTTCTTTTTGAAGTAGTAAAGAAGTAAAAACTAAGGGGGAGCCCATCAACCAGGGAATGGCTAGATGTGACTCTAACAGAATAATATTGTTCTATAAGAAAAGAGGAAAGGAATTGTTTCAGAAAAACCTGGAAAGATTTGTATGAACTGATGCAGAATAAAGTAAGCAGAATGAGGGGAACAATTCATACAATTACAAAATTGTGCAGACAACTTCAAAAGACTCTGATGAATGCAATAAACAACCATAGTTAGAGAGAATTGATAATGAATTATGCTAGCCACCTCCTGGCTAAGAAGTGATTTAAGATTCCAGATGTAGAATGAGGAATTCATTTGGGGATGATGAAGAATTTTGTTTTGTTTGACTATAAGCATATTGTGAAAATGAATACCTTAATTTGCTTGAGTTCCACCCCCACCCCCAATTATCTGTATGAGAAGCCCGAAGAACTGTATGAGGCTTGATATAACAACAATCCTTTGCAGTGACTGAGAATGAACCTAGCAACTCTGAAGCCAATTAAAGCTCATACCAGCTTTGAGGCAAACTAACCTGAACCAGGTGATGATTTATGGACCTTTAAGAGACATCCCTGTCTTCAAAGACTTTCCTGACTCTAGGTTACACAACTATAGATATACCCTGTTTTTTGTTTTTTTGAAGACAACCTTATCTCCAGAGACTTTTTAACTTTGGTTAATGGGGCTCTCTTTAGGAATATCCTGTTTAAGGAGATATCTCCTCATCAAGTCTTTTTTTTTTTTTGCTTTGCTTTTTGGAGGGCAATTGGGGTTAAGAGACTTGCCCAAGGTCACATGGTTAGTTTTTGTGTTAAGTGTCTGAGGCCAGATTTGAACTGAGGTCCTCCTGACTCCAGGGCTGGTGCTCTATTCACTGCGCCACCTAGCCACCCCTTCTTAGCAAGTCTTTTCTTTATGGACTGCTTACCTATACTCTGGACTGTTTCCTATACTCCTTTCTTCTGATTTGTGTTATCAAGGGGCCACAACTCTGACACCTGGAGTTCCTCACTCTCCCCTCCCTTGGGAATGGGCTCACTGACTCATTCCTTTCTAAGCCCATCTTTTCCCCCAAGTTCCTTACCTTCCTTTGTTTAAAAAGTATATAAACTCTTTCCGTTCATTAAATTCCTCTTCAGCACAGACTGCACAGTACCCATGCACATGTTTTACTTCCCTACAAAATAAAAGCCTTTCTTTAATTTCACAGACCCTGTTTTCCTCTGGTTTTCTTCCCATTGGGGGGAATCTCTAGTACTGGTCTTTACATTTTCCAGGCCTCTTCCCCTTTGGGAGAAAGAGATCTAAATTCTCTCAAGAGAGCATTTGCCTTGGTTTACAATATTTATTTCAAGGGTTTTTTTTAATTTTAAATTGAAGATAGGAGAGAGAGGAAAGAAATAGGCAATAAAATGACAAAGTTAAATGTTTCATTGCTGCTTTTAAAAAACGTTGCTATCAGTCATGATAGAAAATGCTATCCACATCCAGAGAAAGAACTATGGAGTCTAAATGCATACTATTTTCACCTTTTTTTGGTTATTTGTTTTCTCTTTCTCATGTTTTTTCCCTTTTGTTCTGATTCTTCTTTCACAACATGACTAATGTGGAAATATGTTTAACATGATTGCACATGTATAACCTGTATCAGATTGCTTGCTGTCTTGGGGAGGGGGGAAGCAAAGGAGGGAAGGAGAAAAATTTGGAATTCAAAAGTCTTATAAAAAATGAATGTTAAAAACTGTATATATATGTAAAGTGGGGGAAATGTAAATATAAAATGTAAGTGGGGGGAAAATACTATTTACCAAAAAAAAGGAAAAAAATGTATTGCTGTCATTTACCAAAACCCTTCACACCTGAATGGAGCCCTCCCATATAACAAAACAATGAAATTTAAAAAAATAATCCAATATATAAACTCCATTGGACAGCTATAGACCTATAATTAGCCTATCACTTCCCTCAGCTTAGAGGAGGAAGACATAATTCTTTTAAAAATGTCTTTATAGGGGCAGCTAGATGGCACAGTGAGTAGAGTGTCGGCCCTGGAGTCAGAAGGACCTGAGTTTGGTTCCAGCCTCGGACACTTAACACACACAAGCAAAAACCTAGCCATGTGACCTTGGGCAAGTTACTTAACCCCAATTGCCCTCCAAAAAGCAAAAAAAAAAAGTCTTTATATACTGTATTTTACAAACCTTAACATGCCATATAAAAGTGATTGTTGTTAATTATTATATTCTGTCTCAGTGTAGATTGCCCCTCCTATTGAGTCATTACCATTGAGATTGGTGTGTTGGAAGTATCTGCTATCTAGAATTTTCCAAGTTTCCACAGTTTCTGGTCTTGAAGTAATTTTCACAAATAAAGCCACATGGAGGAGTAAGAAGCATAGACTGCCACATGTGACTGAAGAAGCATCAGCCCAGGGCCTTTCAATATTCCATTTAGACCATCCAACTGTGGACTAGACACACAAAGAACACAAGGAGAGGACAGTAGAGAATGAGGCCAGGATGAGGGACTGAAGCCAAGTAACTGAGAGGGGATTGAGACCGTAAAACCAGGCATATGGCCAGTGAGATACTTAACCTAAGTGGGGTACCATTTTTCCCCACTGTCATCCCTAGAGATTGGAAAGCTGTTTTCTGTTTACCCTTCTGACTATTTACTTCCTGTTTTCTCTCCAGCCCAATGGCGGGAGGTGTGGCTGGGAAGAAAGATATCTTTCCCCATCTGGTTGCACAATGCAGTTGACATTTGGATATTTTATTTCTTTAGTTGCTTATTTGTATGAGGGTGAAATTGATTGAGCAAACCAATCAAGATGCCCCACCCCATTAAAGTAAGATGCCCTGATACCTTAATGAGGTGAAAACAAGTCTCAATTAACCAATCAAATCAAAGACTTTTGATTAATAGTGAAAAGGTCTTGAATAAACTGGATGGGCAAAAGCATGTCTTCTGGGTCTTTTACAGAAAAGAAGACCAGTTCAGAACCCAAATTAAGTGAATATTTGCAGGAGAAGGATCTTGCAAGCTTCAGAGGTCTAAATGATTTTGAAATTCACATCTTCCATAGGACATCCAAACATTGTCCCAGGACAGCAGGAGCTGGAAAATTGTTTCTGCAGTGACAGCCAAGGTCAGATTGGACACAGAATCATCACCCGGCAAAGCGGCAAAGAGCTCAGTGAAGAAGCTACATCATGCCTAGGACAAACTTGGTGATCACCTTACAAAAGGGAGAAAGGACTCTTAGCAACCAGAAGACGAGTTATTGCTTTGTCACATATGCTCTCTAAGCTTGAGCTCATTTCCCCCTGGATTCTATAGATAGTTGTAGAAGAGTGTGCCATACACTTTGGGGGAGTGTTTTGTATCAACTATACTATTAGTAAATACTCCCTTCTAAAAACTGACTGGATGACTGGCACAATTCTCATCTGATGAGCATGATGGTTGAGCCCTCATGAGATAATGTATTAGAAAGACATTCCCACCTGTTAAAAGGAAAATTCTTCATTCAGGCTTTTGCCCTAATTGACAAGGCAAAACTCAGGGAAAAGAGAATGAAAAGAGTTTATTAAAACACATTGATAGACTGATCACTAGAGATCATAGAGATTTAAGATGGAGCCAGCTTTTATTGATAGCTTTTGTAATGAGATAGGCAGTTTGGACAGGTGCACATCAGCAAAAGGGGATGGGACATTGCCTCTCAGCTACTCTGCAGTTGCTGGTATGTGTAGGCTAATAGTTAGGGGTGTCTTAGTATAAGACAGATAGTAGGTAATGCAAATGCTGTACACTGGGTGACGACTCCCCCAACAGTGACTGACAAGCAGGACTAGGAGCAATGGGTCACTTGAGTCAGCATAACTTTTGATACAGCTCCTGGGGAGTAATTCAAGAACTCTTAGAGGACCTAGTAGCCAGTCTCTGAGGACCCAATTGATTAGTTAGGAGGAAGTTGGGCAATCACTTCAGCACATTAACTATATTCTCATTACTACACTTTTGGAAGTGGCTATTAAAATGATATGACCAACTTCTAGGTCATGTGACCAGCAAGATGGCAATACTAGCTGCTTTTCCCAAACCTCTTTAACTTTCTAATCCTTAAAAAAAAAAGAATCACGCACCATGTGTAGAACAATTATCATTGGATAGAGAAGTGAGAAATCCTACAAAGTAAAATCTTTATAGCATTCACTCGATACCCCTTCCCTGTGAGGCTCTATGTTACTAGAGAGCGGCTTAGCTCTGGACCCTCCCCCCCCATTTGCTGTAACTGCCACATATGGATTGTGTGGTGGTGGCTGTTGGAACACCTGTGCTTTCTTGGTGTTAATTGTTAGGCCAAAATTAGGCAGCAGAGAATTGATCCATACTTTGTCGTTTCAGAGGTTGCAAACAGAAAATCATGCACCAACACTCCCTCCACTTTCGTCTTGGCTTGTAGCTTTTTCTAGTTGAAAAATTTACCATCAGTGAGGTAGCTGACCTGGACACCGTGTTCATCCTCATTGAAAGCATTTGAGGACATGACTGAAAACATCATGCTAAAAAGCATGGGAGCAAACACCCAGCCTTGTTTCACTACATTGGGGTCTGGGAAGGCATGAAAGCATTGTGGATCATCCAGAACCCAGGCAAGCATGCTGCCATGAAATTGACTGTAATGCTGATGAACTCCTCTGGGCAGCCATAAGCCCTCGTGTCTGACAGTATCAAAGGCCTTGGTCAGATCTACAAATGTTGTGTATAGACCTCTGTTCTGTTCCTGGCATTTCTTCTACAGTTGCAGGCAGCAGACACCACATGTACTATTCCTCTGTCCTTTCTGAAGCCACACCGGCTCTCAGGTAGATGGCCATCTTCCAGGTGAAGGATCAGCCTATTAAAAAGGACTCTGCGGGGCTCACTTTGAGAAGTGTTGTGTGATTTGACCAGATGAGACTCTGGGAAGCCATTGTTGAGAGCCCCCTGGCTTTGAAAACCCAGATGTTGATGCTTCCCTCTCTGGTAATTGTGATTTTGATATTGATAATGGTTGGACAGTTTGGAAGCCTGTCTGTTTGATCTGTCTGTATACTCTGAAGTTCGGGGTGCTGACCTTTTCCCCGGAACTAAGTAATATATGTTTGTTTGATTAAAGTAAGCTTGTTAACCCCCCCCCAAAAAAAAGAAGGACTCTGGCAAGAATCTTGCCAGAAATGACTAAGAGAGAGACTCCCCCTGTCAATGTCATGGGATAGTCTAATTCCTTTACCTTTATAGACATGGATAATGGAGGCATCCTTGAACTCCTGGGGGATAACTCCTTGTGGTATGTTGAATGTAATGCAATACTATTGTGCTATAAGAAATGATGAGCAGGTGGACTTCAGAAAAACCTGGAAAGACTTATATGGAGTGATGCTGAGTGAAGTGAGCAGAACCAGGAGAACATTGTACACAGTAATAGCCACCTTGTGCAATGACTGACTTTGATAGATTTATCCCTTCTCAGCAAGGCGAGGATCTCCAAAAGACTCAGGATAGAAAATGCTCTCCGCATCCAGAGAAAGAACTTTGGAGTCTGAATGCAGATGGAGCCATGCTATTCGCTCTCTTTTTCTCTTGTTGTTTTGTTTCTTCTTTCTCACGGTTCCTCCCATTTGTTCTAATTCTTCTTTACGTCATCACTAATGGGAAAATATGTTAAATGTGAATGTATAAGTAGAGCCTATATCAGATTGCATGCCATATTAGGGAGGAGGAAGAGAGGGAGGGAGAGAAAATTTAAAACTCAAAATCTTATGGAAATGAATGTTGAAAACTAAAAATAAATAATTTTTTTAAAAAAGAAGAAATTTAGGAATATGTCAAAACATAGAGACCAATAGAGAATTTTAAAGTCTAATTTGTAAATTAACAAAAAATGAATCCACAATGGAAAGTATCTCTAAAGAAATTAAATAGAGATGAAACAAATTTGGAATACAAAAATAATGGAATGGAAGAAAATATAGCAGAAGAAAAGCAAATTGCAAAAGAACACATGAACTCTATGTAAGTTAAACTGGCTGACCTTGAAGACAGGGTTGCACAGAGATAATTTAAGGATCATATTGCTCCCAGAAGAATGTGGCAAATGAAAAAACAAAACTGAACACTGCGATGCAGGAAGTAATACAAAAAGATTGCCCAGAAATTTTGAATGTAGAAAACAAAGCACCAATTGAAAGAATCCATAAATGGATTCCAAAGCTGTGGTGGCGGGGGAAGGGGCAGTTAAATTTTGGAGTCAGGAGGACCTGAGTTCAAATTTGACCTCAGATACTTACTAGCTATGTGACCCTGGGCAAGTCACTTAACCCTGTCTGCCTCAGTTTCCTCATCTATAAAATGAACTGGAGAAGGAAATGGCAAATTATTCCAGTATCTCTGCCAAGAAAATCCCAAATGGGGTCAAAGCCAGACACAACGAAAATGACTAAATGACAGTATATTCCAAAGAACAAAGAAGCTCAAGCTACATCACAAAATGACATCCCCTACATACCTGAGTCAAATTATCAATGAAACCACATCAATATTCAACAGAAAGAGAGGTATTTTGAAGCATCTTGGCAAAAATAAAACCAGACATATTTTGGTTTGCAAACACCCCAAACAATATTAACAGAGAAAAAGGAAATAAGTATAATTGCCAAGGAAATAATAAGTAATAAAACCATTTATCACATAATTTACCCTATGTTATGGGCTTGAAAAAGAAAGAACAAAAATGAATCAAAGTTTTAAAAACACAAAATGGGACAAAGATGCAAGTGGAACTTAAAAGAAATAAAAATGAAGGTAGAAGAGCAGAACTCAATCATTGTCGACTAAAGTGGGTGATAGAGGAGAAGAATGATGCAATCCTGCCAAGTCAATGATTTAAAAAATTAAAAGAGAATTATTCCTTTTGTTGTTGTTGACTCATGTCTGACTTTTTTTTTTTTTGCCTATGTATGGCCCCAAAGGGAATTCAGGTGTCCTCAGTACACTGATTTCTATAGGGCTATTACTCTCTATCCTTGGCACTACTCTAGACTTGGCACTGCTGAATGGCATTTTCGATAATTTTAAGTTATTCTATTGCTTATTTTGTAAAAGTTCAAACAGAATGGAGGTTTGGTTCTCCCCTTAGGGTATTAAATAAGTGAGTGAGCTGATGTGTTCTTTACCCAATTTATATCTCTTAATAATTTTTGAAAATCATTTAAAGTTTTCACATTATCTCTTTGAATTACTATATTTTTGAAGCTTAATAATTATTTCTCTTATTTTATGTCCTAAATAACTGTATGGGGTGACAACTAAATTTTATGACTAACCCATATTAAGATAAACTAACCTGAGTGGCATGAAGTATTTATTGCTAGCTTTACTGCTTGTACCTGAAGTGCAGGACTAGAGTCCTGACTGACAAAAGTATGAGAGAGCTTAAGCACATTCCAAGACCATCCCAATTAGGGGTGGCTGAGCTCATGTCTGACTTTTTGTGACCCCATTTGGGGTTTTCTTGGCAAAGATACTGGAATGGTTTGTCATTTCCTTCTCCAGCTCATTTTACAGATGAGGAAACTGAGGCAAACAGGGTTAAGTGACTTGTAGAGCCAATGCAATATTTACAATGACCACAATCATAATAAAGACCATAACTATAAATATTGCATGACGTTCGATCACAAAATATACCAAACTCTCCATATAGAAGACAGAACTAAAGCATTTATTTAGAGACCAGAAAACCCAATCCCCAAACCAGTAAGCCGATTCCATCATAGTACCAAAGATATTCAGAAGACACAATAACAGTGAGAACCACAGCATCCTTCAGCCTTCCCATAAACCAATACAAGATCAATTATTTACTCACAGACCTCTCTATCTCCTTGCCTCAGTGTCCATTCTCTCCCACCATCTGGCTAGCTCTGACCAGCTTCCTGTGGGCTCTGCTTCAACAAACTCCTCCCACCACAGGCTCCATGTGACCACATTCAGCTTATTGGGGGCAGAGTTTATCTTCACAGCAGGGAAGTTTCCTGTGGGCTCTGCTGCACCCTTTAGCAAATTCCTTCCATCACAGGCTTCATGTGATTATATCCAGCCTATTGGGGGGCAGAGTTTACTTTCAAAGCAGGGGAGGTCTTCAAACTCCCCCCTAGGTCTATTAAGGGGCAGGGAAGATCTTCAAATTCCCATTCTCATTACACTTGTCCAGGGTCACACTGCTAGTAAGTTTCTGAGGCCAGATTTGAACCAGAAAGAGGAATCTTCCTTGGAGTGGCTAGGTGGTACAATGAATAGAGCACCGGCCCTGGAGTCAGGAGGACCTGAGTTCAAATCCAGCTCCAGACACTTAACAGTTACTAGCTGTGTAACCTTGGGCAAGTCACTTAGCCCCAATTGCCCTGCCTTCCCCGCTCCAAAAAGCACACACACACAAAAAAGAGGAGTCTTCCTAATTCCAGACCTTGTGTTGTACCCTTGACTATAGATAGATATCTAGATAGATAGATAGATGGATGGATAGATAGATAGATAGATAAAAACAAAAATAAACTTAAAAAAAGAAATGGGGCTACAGGAGTATAGTATAGACAAGTATATCAAGACAGTCTAATGGAGAGATTAAGTCTGAGGGAATAAAATAGGGAGTCTCAACTCAGTGGGGAGGTTCATCTGAAGAGTACTTCCATAACTTAAGAGGCATGTGCCTTTAGTGAGATATAGGGACCTCACAATGGGTTTAGTATTGGGAGAATTCTTATATTGGGAAGTCAAGAGAGTTTTGGGCCTCCATAGACAACATCCTGAACCGGAAAAAAAGTATATACAAGCTCTCTGACAGAAAATTCTTTATTGTATTCCATTAATAATTCCGTTATTGGCACAAGTCTTCCAGAAACAGTTTTTATTCATTTAAAATTATTCTAATATAAGCATTTTTCTGCTTAGAGAAAGAAATGTCCAAACTGACAAAGTTCCCTCATGTCCTTGGATAGCTCTCTACAAGAAATCATTTTGAAGTTACAATTTATTGGAATCTTGAATAAGGAACATTTCTCAGTATGATAAAACATGGTTACAAGAGTTCAGGAAAAGGTAAATATTCATTTTACAATTTGGTTTATCACATAGAACAATAGTCACTAACCTCAACACACCCTTAAAGAATTTTTTCCCTACAACAATTCCCTAGCTCTTTGACAATCCCTTTCAAGGATCTCCTGTCCAGCTGGCTAAAGACTAACTTAAGTGATCCAAGACAGTTTTTACTTCTGATCATTACCCTAATCCCTTCAGGCCTAGAGGAAAGGCAATGATTTTAAATAGACAGGAAGTATTTCCCATTCTAAAATTTGTTACCAACATGAATCCATTACTTTTTTTTTTTTTGAGGGGGGAAGGCAAGGCAGTTGGTGTTAAATGACTTGCCCAAGGTCACACAGCTAGTAAGTGTGCCAAGTATCTGAGGCTGAATTTAAACTCAGGTTCTTTTGATTCCAGGGCTGGTGCTGTATTCACTACACCACCTAGCTGTCCCATGAATCCGTTTCTTAAATGGCTTTAGGGTTGTTACTGAGTTAACCTGAGTTCTGGTATTGAAGAAACCTGATATAGGTAGAATTAGAGGAAGAGAAAAACTAAAATAGGGGCATAATAAGAAAAAACAATATGACATTTAAAAAAAAATAACTGCTAAGGGGCAACTAGGTGGCATAGTGAATAAAGCAGTGACCCTGGAGTCAGGAATATTGGAATTCAAACATCAGACACTAGTTATGTGGCCTGGGTAAGTCTCTTAACCTTGATTGCCAGCAAAATAAAATAACTACTATATCAATTTAGGAAGACCCTGGATAGAATAAAGGCCAGGTTGTGAAGGGCTTTGCTTCTTCACTTAACCCCGTTTACCTCAATTTCCCCATCTGGAAAATGAACTGGAGAAGGAAATGGCAAACCACTCCTCTTCAGACAGTGGCAGAAGACATCTAGGTGATGTGAGATGAAGAGGAAAGAGGGAGCTCAGAGTGTGTGGCCTCAATTTGTCAGTAAATATGAGGAAAGCTTCTCATTTGAAAGGGTAGAGGGGTGGGGGAGCCAAGAAAAAGTTGAGAAGGAATGAAAAAGTTAGAAAGAACTATAGTGGCTAATGGTATAATTAGTTAATTAGGGTTATGTAAAAAGATTGCCTTGCATCAGTGAGGACCCAGTTATATAATAGAACTTTTTTTAGCAGACTCAGCCTGGTTTCAGGATTTCCTTCAATTTCATTCAAAAGCATATATGTAGGATCAAAGGAAGCAGATAGTTGAATTCGTTGAAGAAAAGGGAGAATCTTTTGGAGGTTGGTAGATAATAACTACCAGAATTTTTATTCAGTAGTAGAAGTAGATTTAGTGAGCCTCAAAGGGGAAAGCACTGAGGACTGCTGGTAGACAGAGAAACTGGAAGTAGCAAGTATTCCACCTCTCCCACCATGGAGGAGGGAGTGGGGAAGAGTGAAAATGCAGCCAGTGTTGGGAAGAGCAATTAAGGAGGATGTGTCATCAGGGGAAAGTCAGGTTTCAGTGAGAGCCAGAAGATGGAAGGAATAAGAGAGTTAAAGTTTAAAGATGAAAACAAATCTGTTGCTGATGGAGCAATCATTCTGGGGAGCACAGTGTAGGAACATGTACCTTTAGAGTGAGATACTTGTGGGGCTGAGTTGAGAAAAATATATATCCAGAAGGCAATTAGGTTTCCCAACGGATAAAGCATTGGACATAGAGTCAGGAAGATCTGAGTTCAAATCCAGCCTCGGATACTTACTTAAAATCACTTCTGTTTGCCTCAATTTCCTCAACTATAAAATAAGGATAACAATAGCATCTGTTGTTCAGCATGTTTTACTCTTAGTAGATTTGCTTTTCTGTTCAAAGTCACCTGCAGGGTGTCCTAGCTAATTCTGCTAAAATCTGACAACTACAGGAAATAATGAAAAAAGAGTCAACAGCCTGCTAAAGGAGACCCAAAAATACAGTACAAGACTCAGTAGAATTTAGTTGTTGTTCAGTTGTGTCCTACTCTTCCTGACCCCATGGACCACAGCATGCCAGGCCATTCTATCCTCCACTATCTCCCAAAGTCTGTCCAAGTTCCCATTCATTGTTTTCGTGATGCCATCTATCCCTCTCATCCTCTGCCATCCCCCTTTTCCTTTTACCTTCAATCTTTTCCAATGAGTCTCTTCTTTTCATCATGTGGCCAAAGTATTTAAGCTTCAGCTTCAGTATTTGACTTACCAGGGAACAGTCTGATTTAATTTCTTTAAGTATTGACTGATTTGATCTCCTTGCTGCCCAAGGCACTCTCAAAAGTTTTCTTCAGCATCTACCTTCTGGCATTGTTGTGGGGATCAAATGAGATAATATTTGTGAAATGCTTAGCACAAAATAATTGCTATATAAATGTTAGCTATTATCATCATTAATATGAGAATGGGAATAAGGGATAAGGCAGTGAGGGGATGGAGAACTGGGTGTGAGCGATGATAACTAGGGGTTCAGAATCACTGGGATGGAGAGGGTACTACAAGGGGGCAGTTTATTAACCATTGAGGAATGAGTCAAAATGGGTTTTCATCATCTATAGGCTTTGGACTCAGGGTAGAGGTATCTCAGGGTCTTAAGCAGTTCAGTGGTGAGGTTCCCCAGGAAATAAAATGAATAAAATTCATTCTTTTATCCAGTACAAAGGACAGTAGCCCTCTGATTTTTTAAATTCATGTGAATGCTCAGCTGCATGGTCTAATATAAAGATGAGTAGTACCATCTGAGTTCCAAAATTTTCTCCCTCTCCCCTTCTCAAGAGAGCAAGCAATCTGATATGGGTTATGCTCTTGCAATCATGTTAAACATATTTCCACATTAGTCAAGTTGTGAAAGAAAAAAAACAGCAAAAGGGGAAAGCCATAGGAAACAAAAAAACAACAAAAAAGTGAAAATAGTATGCTTTGATCTGCACTCAGACTCCACAGTGCCTTCTCTGGATGTGGATGGCATTTTCCATCATGAGCCTTTTGGTTTTTCTTGTATCATTGCATTGTTGAGAAGAGCTAAGTGAATCATAGTTGATCATCACACAATGTTGCTATTGTATGCCATGTTCTCCTAGTTCTGCTCACTTCACTCAACATCAGTTCATGAAAGTCTTTCCAGGTTTTTCTGAAATCTGCCTGCTCATCATTTCTTGTAATTTTTTTTTATTATATGAGTTTACAAAATGTCTTCTTTTGCCCAGTATTCCCCAAGAATAAGAAGTATTATAAGAGGGAAAGGGCTGCTGGACAAATCTAGTCACAATAGGATGATGAATAACTGAATTCTTAAGAGTACAGTAAATTGAAATGTGGCAGCTTACAAAGGTCAAGCAAGATAGAATCCTAGTGAGATCGTGAGACAACTTAGTGACTCTCAGAACTTGGAACACAAGCTAATCTCACAGTTTTCTTAATCTAATCTTTCTTGGATTATATTCCTCATAGAGACCAACTGTTGAAATAACTGTGCCTGGCTGGAGAACAGGGGAGGTCTCACCAGTGGAATTCATTACTACTTTCCTCTCATTTCCATTGGTTAATAATGTGATAGAGCAGAAGCAATGGGTGTACAATCATGTCTCTTCTGAGGGAAGTCAGAAGCTCCACAGCATGGCAACAGCTTTGCGGGTGCCCACATCATGATAGCTGAAATAGCAGAGTCCTGCAAAGGTCATGGCTGAGAGAATCAAGAGACCTGCACTGGCTCCTTTCACCAACTTGTCTTCATGAACATAGTCAGTAATGATCTGTCCAATGATGGAGTGCTTGGATGTATAGATATTTGTAACATCAGTCTATGTCTGTAATATCAGTTTGTAAATGGGGTGCTTTGGGATCTATGTCTGTAAAATCACACTGCCCCCCCCAGTCTCAAAGCATTAACTCTGCCCCTTCCCCCTGCCAGCACTCTGGCCAGCAACAACTAATGAACTGTTTATCTCTGCTTGGAACAATAACAAGCTACCTATGAATCCTTCACTAAACTATCTATAAACATTTTAGCTTAGGCAAATGTTATCTTCCCTAGTAGAGTGGCCAGCTGTGCCCATGAATCCTTCAATGGCATATCTATAGGTTAACTCCTTAGCCAATTATACCATACTGTGTCTCCTTTGGCCTTGGTTCCCAACATCCATCTTGTCAAACATGACATTGATGGGTGGCAGACTGGGCACTCCTCAGTTGGCCATGATGGAAGGTTAACTTAAGTGATGTGTCAGACCTAAAACCACACCTCCAGGAAGCCCCGCCTTGGGCTATTTCCCAGTGAATTATAGGCAATACGCCTGCACAGTTGGTATTAAAAGTGCATGTTCCTTTAAATACTGACCACTCCTTAACTCCTCCCTAATCCCACCCTTACTCACCTAGTTAGCATAATTGACACCTGATTTACTACTATGACTCCTTAAAAACTATGCCTATGTTTTCTTTAAGTTTGCAGGTTCCCTAAGAACTCTTGCCCGCTGTCTTGTACAGCGTAACAATGAAATTTTACAATCTTTTACAAACTTTTCCGAGTTAGCTTGAGCCTGGTGAATTCTTTCCAGACTGAATTGCAGGGTTTCTGGTCACTGATAGTGATCAGGGTCCCTGGTAGAACCTATTACCCTTCCCCCAACATTTGAACCTATTACCCTTCCCTCATCATCCAAGACCCCAGTGACTATGGAGGGTGAGGACTGCAGCCAGTGAGTAGTCCATCATAGAGCTCGGGCACAGGTAGGCAGCTGGGAGCAGGCCCAGCAGCAAGACACTGACAGCTCTCTCACCAGTCCAGTGCAGAGATGTAGCCTTAGAGTTAGAGCTGTGGCTGGCACACAGGTGGATGTGCCGTCCTCCCGGGGCAGGCTGGTCTAGCAGAGATGCTGGCACGCAGGCGGGTCTGATCACTCGGGCACCCAGGAGCACAGCAAGGCCCCCTCGGGTGCAGCTAAGAAGGTTCAGGCACCTGAGCGCTGAAGCTGCCGCCAGCACCATGTCTGCCCGAAGAGCTCCCTGCTAATCATTTCTTAGGAACAATAGTGTCCCATTACATTCATATACCACAACTTGTTCAGCCACTCCCCAATTGATGGCCATCCCCTTAATTTTCAGTTCTTGGCCACTGTAAAAAGAGCTGCTATAGATATTTTTGTATATGTGGGTCCTTTTCCCTTTTTTATGATCTCTTTGGGATACAGACCCAGAAGTGGTATTTCTGGGTCAAAGGGCATGCACAGTTCTATTGTCCTTTGGACATAATGAGGATGGAACTCTTGTATCCCAGACTAGAGGTGGGGAGTCAGATGACTGGCTATGTGGGGGAGATAGTGGGGAAAATGCTTATATATTTGTTCTTGTTATATTTTTTAAAGTGGCTAGGTGGCAGAGTGGAAAACCTGAGTTCAAATATGGCCTCAGATACCTCGGTTTCCTCATCAGCAAAATGAGCTGGAGAAGGAAAAGGCAAACCATTCTAGTATCTTTGTTAAGAAAACCCCAAATGGGCTTATGAAGAGTCAGACACAACTGAAAAAATGACTGAAATATCTTTGAAGGAAATAGTCCTTTGTAAAAGATAATTGATGTTAAAGTGGTTAAATGGAACTGGGACATTAATACTGGCCATTAACATTAGACGGGCAGAATATAGTCACTAAGAGGAAAAACATGCTACCTTTCATGGTACCCTCCCTGGCACCCTGAGGAATAGCGGTCTGGCTCTAAGAGAGAAGACTAGAATAACATGCTACATATGTTTTATTCTATAGGTAATAGGGAGTCACTGGAGTTAATTAAGTGGAGGGGTAACATGGTCAGGTCTGGATTAAGGTAAATCACTCTGGCAGTGGTGTATAGAAAGGAATGAAGTGGGGAGACACTTGAGGCAGGGAGACCACTCAGAATGCTGCCGTAATAATCCAGCTAAGAGGGAATGAGGACCTGAAGTAAGATAGTATCTGTGTTAGTAGACAGAAGGGATCAGAATGATGGGGTCCTTGGGATGTATATATGTCTGTATCAATCTGTAACATCAGTTTGTAAGTGGGGTGCTTTGGGATCTGTGTCTGTAAAATCAATTTGTAAAACCAGTCTGTAAGATCACATTTCCACCCCCCCCCCCAAGCCTCAGAGCATTGACTCTGCCCCTTCCCCCTTCCAGCACTCTGTCCAGCAACAACTCCATAAATTCTTCAATACCTTATCTATAGGGTAACTCCTGTCTCTGATGACCTTGGTGGGTAGCAGACTGGGCACTCTTTAGTGACATATCAGGCCTAGAACCACACCTCTAGTTAGCCCCGCTTGAGCTATTTCCCAGTGAATCATGGGCAATACACCTGCGCAGTTGATATTAAAAGTGCATGGTCCTTTGAGCATTGACCACTCCTTAACTCCTCCCTGACCCCACCCTTACTCACCTAGTTAGCATAATTGACACCTTAAAACTATGCCTGTGGCCTCTGCAAGTTTGCAGGTTCCATAAGAATCTAGCCCTCTGTCCTTGTGCGGCGTGACAATAAACTTTACAATTTCGGCTTCAAAGTTTGCTTGAGCCTGGTGAATTCCTTCCAGACTGGATGCCAGGGTAGGTCCCTGGCAGAACCACTTACCCTCCCCCCCCCCCACCTCCTTATCACCTTTCCCTCGTCAAGATTTTATCAAGTAGATATATGGGGTAAGGGAGAATGAAGAGTTGTGGATAATGGTGAGATTACAAACCTCGGAGGCTGGAAGGATGGTGATACCTTTGACAGAAATAGTGAAACTTGGAAACAAGGAGGATCTGGGAGAAATAAGCTCAGTTTTGGACACGATCAGTTTGAAGTGTTTCCGAGTTTCTAGTTTGAAATGTCTGACAGGAAACTGGTGATTCAGGACCGAAACCAAGGGGGGCAGAGCAGACCAAATAGGAGGCATACTACCAAGGAGAAATTCAAATGCAATCCACAGTATCCTTCTTCCTCTCCTCCATCCTAAGTAGAGGAAGCCACCTTCATTTAAATATTAAATGGTATGCTTTTTAGCAAAAGAAAAGGATGCTTAAAATGTTACAAAGGCCTTTTTAGCATAGCCAGTCCATAGAAAACAACTTCTTTATCAATCAGTTGATTAACATTTGTTAATACTTTGTTTATATATTTATTTATAACATATATAATATTATAGCTATTTACAATATAGATAAGTAGCTATTAAAGCTTAAAACTGCATTAAGACCTTTGAGACATACTGTATTTGGGAACTTTCCCTCTACCTTTGGGGCATATACCCAGAAGTGAAATAGTTGGGTCAAAGGGTATGAACAGTTTAGTAACTTTTTTATAATAGTTCCAAATTGTTTTTCAAAATGTTTGGACCAATTCACAAGAAGGAAGACTTGAGTTCAAAACCTGAGCCTGACACATACTAGCTGGAATCATGGGTCAGTGTCCCCAAGAAGTTCTCTTGAAATCCTAAATCACAAATGAATTGTCTATCTGGAATCTGCATCAGTGGAAAGAGTTTGCATACCAAGAGTTCCCCATCCAGATGAAATCACAGATCTGAAACAACAAAAATTGTACCTACCTCCCTTACAGGATGTGATTGATACTCAAATGAGGTAATAACTGTAAGGAACCTTAATTGTAAGGAACTTTTATTCGTATAAAGCTTCTCCTGCAGCATTGCCTAAGCTTTGCTAGGCTGTTCATATCCCTGAAGCCAGGTTTTTTTAGTACTGACCTTACAGACATTCAAGTGATGGAGAGTCCGTATGAAGATTTTCAGGACTTTGCTACCAGGGGGTAGAATGTGATAGGAATAGCATTTTTTTTTACTATTTTACTATCTTTTTACATAGGGTTGGTCTGGCTTCTCTCTTTAAAGAGTTAAGAAGACTATCCTCAGGATCTGTCAAATAAAGTAATATTTAAAGTAATTTGGGGGCAGAGTCCTAGCACCTACAGGTGTTCAGGAAAGGCCTCTAGTGGAAAATGGCAAAGTGGAGCTCTGGAGGATCTAGGGAGACAGAGGTATGGGGGAACAGCCAGTCCATGGGATCACGGGATGATGGATTAAAAGCTGGAAGGTCCTTTCCCCTCCTACTGCAGATGAGGAAGCTGAGGCCAGGAGAGGCAGGCTATGAACCTAAGACAGAGAAGCGGAGGAGGCCTGCTCAGCGGGACCAAGGCTTCCTGCCCCCGAAAAGACACAGCGGATGATCGCCCCAAGATTTAACCACCAAGCGTGATGTATTTCATGCTGGAACAAGGATTGTCGGACACAGCTCCACTCTGCCCTTCCCCCGTGGATTTGTCACTTTGCCCTTCCTGAGTCAGACACAAATCCACTCACCCTTTCCTTGAGTAGTAAAACAGGGAGCCCAACCTTTCCTTCATTGATTTGTAAAACAGAACTCCACCTTGCTTAATCTGTAAACAGGCAGAACCCCCACCCCTTGCTTACCCTTGATTGATCTGTGGGTGGGAGTCTCAGCCTAGGGTTTTGCTCCAGCGGGAAATTCAAACGTATACTGACCAATCACTAATTGTAGTTTCAAGTATACACTGATCAATCATTGGAGTTTCAGCTTACATCACTGTAATTTCAGTTTATGTAACCTGGCTATGGAACCTCTATAAAACCGGCATAATGTCTGTGCCAAAGCACTGTCTGATTTGGGTGGCCATGTACCCCGACAGTCCCACGGTGTTCTGCGGTAATAAAGTCCACTTTTTAAATTTAATCTTGGGGATCTTCTGCCTCGCTTTTATTAAGGTACAACAGGATCAGTAAACTTGCTTTAAAACATACTTCTATAACTACATTTCAACAAGTGTAACCCCACATATCGTATCTCATGCCCGCGCAGTCCGCGGCTTCCTCAGGGCCGGTGTCCATCCCACACACAACAAAGTTCAGCCAATGTGTCCTGCGCCCCCACCCTGCTCCTTTGCAGGAATGCCAAGCCCCCAGTGCGGTGCATAACATACGCTTGCCGACTTTTTTAATGTATTGATTTTGCTTGGTTTTTTTTTGGGGGGGGTCTCGTTTTTTTCCTTAAAAACATTTTGTTATATGGGTCCCTGAAGGGGGAGAGGGGAGAACCAATGGTTGAAATTCTGGTGATGTCCAACACAATTTTTAAAAAAGAATCCTTGCTCTAAAAGAAACAAGGAACCACTTGAGATTTTGGGGCATGGGGGTGACAGTTTCTTCCCTAGTCCTCTCTTCTCAGAACCCAAAATGCTCATTTCCTTCCATCCATCCTCCCAAGCCAAGAAGTCTAGGCCTTTCACCATTTTGGTGTTCCGGAAGTTCAATCGCTCCTTAAGTCAAAGGAGAGACCAGACCATTGCATGCCGGGAATTGTAGTCTTCGGACTTGTTTGTGATGAAACCACCTACAAGCCGAGCAAGTCTAGGGGTAGGAGAAAGCGACAGAGGGCAGAAGAAGGGGGGAGGGGGAGAGAAAGGAGAGGCAAGCGCGTTCACGTGATTCGAGGGTCAGGTGGTTGTTCCTCTCCCCCCCCCCCACCCCCACATACCTTGCCTGTGATTGGCTGGACTTCGATTCAGAACGACGACACGCGGGGCTGGGCCCAGAGCGCAGGCGCAGTACGAGACTCTGGAGCGGGGCTTCTGTGCGGCCCAGCCATGGCGCTCAACAGGAACCACTCGGAGAGCGGAGTGATTGTCAACAACACGGAGAAGTGAGAGCCCCCGCGAAGGGATTCGTCGGGAATTCGTGGAGGCCGGAGGAGGGGGGACGGTCGGGGTGGGGGCGAGTCGTCGAGGGAAGTGGGGACCGGGGAGGGAGAAAAACAAATGCCCGGGAGGGGCGGGGGTGGGGTGGGGGGCGGGATAACGGCCCGGGAAGGGGAGGGAAGGAGGAGAGGAATCCTACCCTCCCCCCCAACACAATCCCCTCCGGGAACTGCCCGAGGGACCCGCCAGCTCGGAGGAGGGGGAGGGGAGGGTTAGGGACCAAGGACAGCATCAGGTTGGGATCCCGGGAGGACGGAGGAGCTTTGGGGAGAGTTGGGCAGGGTCTTGTGATCTCACAGACGGCCAAGAACCTTCGAGTTGGACATTTCTCATACAGTGCCACCCCCGCCCCGCGAGCCCAGTAGAGCCCGCCTCCTCCCCGCCCCCAAAGCCTGGTCCATGTAGCCCTGGGAGCAGATGGAGGATTATGGAACCCAGAAAAGGGACGGAGCCCCTGCATTCCTACCCACTATCCTGTTAAAGAAAAACCCCACCCATCCCCACCATTCTGCCCTAAAACCCACGACTTTTTACACCGCTAGGGAGAGGCAGCTAAGACTTGCATTCACCCTGTGCATGGATGCCCAGGAGGGAGGCCAGGGTGGTCATGCAATGGGACCCCCTCCCCCACCAAAAAAAAAATAAACCCCAGGTTCTGTGGTCAGTGCCATTTCTCCCCCTCCCCTCTGCCTACTTGAATATAGGAAAGGCTGCCCCTCAAGTCTCAGGATCCCCACAGAGTCCAAAGGACCTCTGTGCCAGTTAAGAGGAAAGAACTCTTGGGAAGCAGATTTTCTCAAGTGTGATCTTAGAACTCAAAAATATGACCTCTTCACCTTCTTCCCTACACTGTACCTAACAGGCTCATCCTGTTTCTAGTAATTAACCTATTTTCTCCACCTGCATTTGTTTCATGTTCTGTTCCACCCTTCCTCTTTCAAGTGGAAAGGTTTTCAGCATGGGTCTTCTTGATGTTTCTCATACTGGCCACTCCTATCTGCATGCTCTTGCACAGAGAGCCCCCAGTGTCTGGAATTTCTCTTAGAATCAGTTGTTTCCCTCATAATTCAACAGAAATTCAATCTTCTGCATGAAACCTTTCCAGATTACTCCTTCCCCCAGTCTCACATTATCTGTTATTTTGTAAATGAACATGCACATATGAATATCTTGAAGGCACAGACTTTTTTCCCTTTTGTCTGAATGTGCCCAGCATCTAGCACTGGGCCTGGCACTTAGTAAGTGCTTAATAAACACATGTTCAGCGATTAATTGGTTGGAGTAGGAGAAAGACAGATCCAGCCACTGTGAATGTTACTTGATTTTTATCTTGTAATCAGAGATGTCCCATGATGTTCATTGGTTTGTGACCTTTTTGTGTCCAAACAGGCTCTTGGAACAAGGAAACACTGTTGCTGTCATTCAGTGTCATCTCTTGTGACTATTTTTCATTTTTAGTGGGAGTTTCTGGGACGAGGCCTACCTCTAACTTTGCCTCCCACACTTCTAAATGCTCTGTGACTGTTAAATAAGGATGTGCCTTGCTTCACATAAATTCTTTAGCTTCATTCCAGGAAATTAGTGTATAAATTGAAGTTAAAATTTGAACCTCTTTTGTTCTTTTATCAATTAAAGGACTCTTCAGTGAGTCCTTTTATTACTTCATAATTTATCATAATTTTACATTTTCTTTAATTGGTCATACCGGCAACTAGCATTTCATGGAATTACAGAATTGGAAAGGACCTCATGGATCATTTAGTCCAGGGCGGGGGAATCTGTGACCTCTGAGGCCACATGTGACCCTTAGGTGCTCAAGTGCAGCCCTTTGACTGAATCCAAACTTCACAGAACAAATCCCCTTAATAAAAAGATTTGTTCTGTAAAACTTGGACTCAGTCAAAAGGCTGTTACAACTGAGACCCTAGAAAGCCACATGTGGCCTCAGGGCCACAGGTTTCCCACCCCTGGTCTAGTCCAATATTCATTCTTATAAAGATGTTAAAATAAACACAGTAAGTTACCATCTAGCCTGCATTTTAAAGATGAGGGTGAAAGAGTTGTCTCTGGTGACATCAGCTTTAACCTTGTAAACTGGGATTTCCCTTTCTCATCTGGCATTTATTCCAGATGGAGCTGGTTTCAGTATGTTTGAGATTCTGCAGACCACTCCTTGTTGAGGGGTGGGGGAAGTGGATGCAGAAGGAGAAGAGGAATATGATAGACTGGAAATTACATAGCTTTTTATCCAAACTTCAACCTATATCTCCAATCTCCCTTATCATAACCTTTTTTCTCCCTTCCTGTTGTAGTATTCTAATGACCTACGATCATGTGGAGCTCTCCTTCAGTGACATGGATCACATGACAGATGCCTTCAAGGGAACCAAGAAAGGCAGCCTCTATTTGACTCCTTACAGAGTAAGTCTTAGAGTCCTTACCTGTCATTTTGAGGCCTGACATTTTAGGAGAGTGACTCAGGTTTCTAGCAACACTGACACAGGTCAGGGAGTTGGATGGCTCCTGAAACATTAATGACCTTTATTTTCCCATCTGCCATGTTATTTCTTTGTTACAAGCTCCTCCCAGGACTTTGGGAGTCTACAGTGTCTCCAGGTAGCTGACCTGACAGCTGCTGAGTGAGTTTCTACAAACTCCAACACTGCCACCTTCCATTTATATAGAGGTGGCTAGAGCTGCTGGATTGACGTAGGCCTAGTATATTTCATTTTGACTTCAACAAAAGCAATTGTTAATCTGAAACTTCTTTGCAAAATGTATAAAATTATGAATATGGTGACACAGCAACAAATGCCTCAGCCAGGAATATAGGACAGCCTTGTAGAGTGAGAAATACCAGATTACAAAAACAGGGCTTGCTTAACTTCCCCAAAGGCTTAATAAACTGGGGTTTCATTAGCCCCAGAGAAAACAAAAGGTTCTCCCTGAAAAGATTCCTTCCCTTTAGTGGCTTAAGGGGCATATTTGTGCTGTCTTTTATGAGAGACATTGGGTTATTCTTGATTGTTGTGGCTTAGCAGAGTAGGAAAGATAATTTCATATAAACTGGCCCTGTATTGATAGGTCAAAGTCACATCTTGAATTTCATCCAAATAAATGGGCAAATCAGGGGGCAGATAGGTGTCAAAATGAATAGGGCACTGGCATTGGAGTCAGGAGGACCTGAATTCAAATGCGGCCTCTGACACTTGACACACTTACTAGCTGTGTGACCTTGGGCAAGTCACTTAACCCTGTGTGACCTTGGGCAAGTCACTTAACAATTGCCCTGCCTTCCCTCCCCCCCACTCCCCAAATAAATAGGCAAGTCAAGGCAGAGGGATTTTAGGCACATTTCTAAAACTCTGGACCTCCCAGGTGATTTGCTTGGTAACCCCACTACAGTATGGAGGGGGGAGACATTTGAGAGTTTGGAGTGGTTTGCCTCACTTTCAGGAGGCGAGGAAGTTCACCTTGGCCCCTAAGCAGCTGCTGTTCTCCCCCTTGCCTCTAGCATGCAAAATGTACTTCAGCCTTGCCAAGAAGCCTTTCTCCATACCCACCCTGTGCTGTTCCCTGAACACTTAGGTGCCACAGCATCATCATAACCTAGAAATTTATATTAATTTATACTTTTCAGGGGTATCTGATTCATATTGTCATGTATTTCTATTTAGTCTAGTAAGGATATTTTCCACAGGCCCCTTCTCAGGATATGTTGCTTTGTTGTTTCATATATAATTGCCCTTCTTGCCTAAAGTTTCTCACTTTAATACATGGTCCAGAAGTGCTACTCCTGAAGCGTAGGTCTGACCATGTCATTCCCTTGCTCAAGAATCATTCTTTTGCCTTTCCAATCAAAAGCAAACTTCCCTTTTTGACACAGCCGAATCCAGCCTAACTATCCTTACTAGATGTTATTCCCTTCACATGCTTGGTTTGGAGTTCTTCACATATCACACATGTGACCTTCCATCTCCTGTTTCCGGGCCTTTGCAGTGACTGTCCCTAAGGCCTGGCGTGCCCTTCCCTCTCAGCTCCCACTGCTAGATTCCCTCAATTCCTTCAAAGCTCAGGTCAGGTGCCACATCCTACAGGAGGCCTATTGCCTTTCATCTATTCATATTCACATGATTTCCTCACACATATTTTGTGAGTGTGTTTGTTTATATAGCTTTTTATATACATATATACATGTATGGTTTTGGTATACTTGGGTGTTATACAACATACTATAATATAAGCTCCTTGAAAACAGAGACTGTTGCATATCTTGTTTTGGGTTCTTGTTGTTTATTATAGTTTCTGCCTCATAGCAAGTATTTAAGGAATTCTTGTGGATATAGCCTCCTCAGATAAGACTTCCTTGTCCCATACACAGAGCACCACCCCCAAAAAGGGCTGCTGTAGTGCAGTGGATACACTGTTTGGTTACTCGAGGAGGGTGGAGTAGGCTGATGGAGGCCCCTTTTGAAACTGTGTAAAACAGTCCCGGTTTTCTCTAGTGATGCCATTCATTTCTGTTCCCACAGGTTATTTTTCTGTCCAAGGGAAAGGACTCCATGCAGTCATTCATGATGCCGTTCTACCTAATGAAGGACTATGAGATCAAGCAGCCTGTGTTTGGCGCAAATTACATCAGAGGAACAGTGAAGGCTGAAGCAGGAGGTATGTGAGACTGAGACAAGGTATGGACAAGGCTACCAGAAAGGAACTTGTAGTGGCAGTTGGTTGTTGCCTTGGGAACATTTGTCTTGCCTGAGTATTGGGTTCATCCTTCCATCCTAGCACATTTTCCAATTCTGTATTTAATTCCCATATCAAAACATGAGAAGTTAGCTGATCAGTTAGAGATCTACAGGCTATAAAACGTTTGTTTTCTAGGAACTGTAAAATGTTAGTATTTTAAATAACAGCTTGGGTCTTTTCATGCCAATGAAAACAAAATGATCTTTTTAAAATTTCAGCTGTGAAAAGGAACTTTAAATACTCTTGGGAAAGGAGACCTTGTGTTCTAGGCTGGGTACAGAAGTGGAGCCCTTTTTAGATGCAGAGATGTCTTCTGGGGAAGAGGGCTTTGAAAGGTCTCCCTCTTCTGGCTCTAGAGGACTGTACTTTCATTTGGTGTTCCTCACCTAAGCAGGTCCTGCCAACTCAGGAGCCTCTGGTTAGCCTCAGGGCACTTTTCAGTCTTCACTTGGCTTCTCTTTGCCCAGCTGGGCTGAGGGATCCTTCTGCAAGACTTAGGTCTCTTGGCCTGTAGAATATATTACTGTTGACAACTTTGCCCTGTACCTGAAGATTCTTGGCCTCATGGAGGTGCTGTGATTGTTGACTTTGTTGAGGCTTACACCCAAGATGAGAGACCCTTTCTCTCAGCCTTGAAGCCAAAACAGAGCTTTGTACATTGTTGTTGGGTCTTAGCATCCTGCCTCTCTCCACATGCCTCTGATCCATCCTAATGATAATGCATCTCCCATCTGCAAGGACTGGAGTGCTCCAGTAAGGATCTTAGCACCTCCAGCTCTGCTGGTGCAGGAGAAACTCTTTGTTCTGATGATAAGTACCATAGGGAAGGAGGTAACCATGCGGCTAGGCCAGGGCCTGGTGTGGGCCAAAGTCCAGGTGTAGTTTTGGCAATGAGGGAGAGACAAGTGCTGATAAGATTACACAGCTGAGTCAAACCTTTCCCTTCAGGGTTCCAGGGAAGTTGGACAGGGTCCCAGAGAGGACAAAAAACCATCTCTTCAGATACAGTCCCCTTTTTTTCCCCAGGTGGCTGGGAAGGATCAGCTGTGTACAGATTGACCTTTGCAGCAGGGGGCGCCATTGAGTTTGGACAGCGAATGCTACAGGTGGCTGCTCAAGGTATGAAGATTCTAAAAGCTGGGTACCAAAGATAGGGTGTTTTTTAGGCCTGGCTGTGTCTGTGTTGGCATCCTGGCCTGGGTTGGGTCTCAGGAGCTCTGAACTACGTTCTAAGAGGTGAAAGAAAGAAAAGAACTGAGAATTGTAAATTCTTAGGATGACATTTACTCACTTCATCGGAGCCCCAGGTCAGTCTCTACTACTGTCCTTTGCTTGAGTAAGGCTTCTGTCTTTTATTCTGTGATTGCAGCCTCCAGAGGTGAAGTCCCCAATGGAGCTTATGGGTACTCTTACATGCCCAATGGAGCCTATGCTTTTCCTATGCCAGCTGCCAATGGAATGTACCCAAACCCTCCAAGCTATCCCTATGCACCACCTCCACCTGGTGAGTCTGTTTTGCTCCTGCTGATCATTGCGCGGGAGGGAGGGAGGGGGAGAGGGGGAGAAAGAGAGAGCGAGCGTGCGTGTGTGTGTGTGTGTGTGTGTGTGTGTAAATTTGGAATTTGTTTAAGGTTTAACAGAGAAACTTCAAGTATATCTGGGTGTGCTGACATGATAGTTGAATTGTATGTGTGACTCAGTGGTCAGATGTTTACCATAGAGAGCCATCTGTCCAGAGTGGTTATTTGTCTCTTGTTTTGCCAAGCAGAGTTTTATCCAGGACCTCCCATGATGGATGGGGCCATAGGGTACATGCAGCCCCCACCACCTCCGTATCCTGGACCCATGGAGCCACCTGTTGGCGGCCCTGATGTACCATCTACTCCTGCAGGTAAGGGACCTGTCGTGCCCTAGAAGCAGCTCAGACATGCTAACAGTGTGGGGGAATTGTCCCCCAGTAGGAGGGTCCACCCTAGAGAACCCTAGAAGGTGGGAAGGAACCTGGCAACGTAAAAGTAGATGTTCCCTGACCCCCTCTCTGTGTTGTGTGCAACGTACTGAGGATCAGTGAACACGTGGATGTCTTAGGTCAGTAATTCCCAATGTCTCCAGCTTCAGCTTTGCTGAGTCAGATGGAGCTAGGTAGAGTGGAAGGAACCAGCAGCCACCTCCACGTGAGAATTGGTAAAGCTACAAGAACTATGGACCCCACTCTTTTAGGAGCTCCTTCCCTCAGAGAAGGGAGAGAACAACAACCCAGTCATGTTTGGGATGTGTGTGTTTCTTTTTAGCTGAAGCAAAAGCTGCTGAAGCTGCTGCCAGCGCATACTACAACCCTGTCAATCCCCATAATGTCTACATGCCCACGGTGAGTACACCAGGGGTGGGTTGGAGGGCAACAGCCTTGTTGGGTAAACCACTAGCTAGAAATCATTGTGGGACGGTTAGAGGGAAGGAAATTATTTGGAAGTTTCTTCTGTATTCTTGGAGTTGATGCCATTTCTTTTTTTCTCTTTAGGACCAGCCTCCACCACCTCCATACTACCCCCCAGAAGACAAGAAGACCCAGTAGATGCAGCTGCAGTCTCCTCATCACTCATGTTCTCCCTTATTCCCCCAGAGCTGAGTTTGGAGTTGGTGAGGAGGCTTTTGTCAGAGCTGGCCTTTCCTCTAGGCCTGTGTAGTTAGCAGTGATAGGCACGGAGAGAAGGGGAGTAACCTGGGAGAGTTCCAGCTGTACTAGAGACGTTGGCACCTCTCCTCAGCCTTCGTCAGGGGGACTCTGCACTTCCAGTTTACTCCTGTTGCATTAATACAGCTTCCCATAAAGGAGACGACTGTTCCTGATCAGCTCCTTAGCTCCTTACCCAGCACTCTTTATTTTTTAATTCATTTTGGACTATACTTGTGGCTCCCCCTAGCCTAGATCAGCAGAGGTATCTGGCTCCCCGAGCTGGGAAGGTGGCTTGAACTCATCCCTCACTCCCCTTCCAGCACCTACCCACATTCCATCACCACCCTAATCTCCAGCTGTGAAGTCTAGTCTGGGCTTACAATGGGACATTAGATTGGGTGGTGGCATGCCCTTGAGGCCCCATCTTTTCCATTCCATCCCTTTTGGGGTGTCACAGCTGTTCATACTCCTACTATCTTTCCTTTTATATTCCCACCACTTTGTTGTGGTTTTTGATTGTGAGCCTGCAATCCATAGGACTGGTGGAGACAGAATAAAGGGAAGACAGTTCAGCTGGGGAGAAAAGATAGAAATGATTGCTTGGCTTTGCTCCTTGTATTCGTAACTCGTGTTTTTAGAAGGTCTTGAGGTTCCATCCTGTGCACAGAGGGGCTGCCTAGACCTGGAGCTGAAGATTGCACGTCTTATGTCTTATCTCACCCTCTTTAGGGCTCCTCACTAGGTGGAAATCAGGTGTACCTGGGGCCGTGCTCCATGAACCTTGGGGCGTGGCTTGGTCCTGACTAAAAAGGTGTTTGTCAGCCCCAAATCAGTTCTCGTCTCTTCCTTTAAGCTTCATGCCTGATTGCTGACTCCCCTGGATGCGCTAATTTCCTTTGGTTTCCTCTTGGACTGGCCAGAGTGTGAGAAGATCATTATTTAAAAGAACTCCCTATTTATTTGAACAAAAATCCAGCTAATATATTAATGTGAAATAAACCCTGTCGCACCTTGATTTGTTTGCCAAAACTATGATGTAGTAAAGATGAAGTAGCCTGACCTTGTCTCCTGTGTGTGTGATGCCTGAGCCAGGCTCCTGACCTGCCTGGGGCCGTGGATTGGGCTCCAAGGAGCCTTGGTTGTGTATGGGTGAGTCCTCTTGGGAAGCGCAAGTTCTCACTAGGCTCCATGCTCACTTTGAGTCCTGCTTTTTGATCCCAGCGTGCCCCTGCTCAGAAACTGCCCCGTGTGGAAGTTTGCCAGAGCCTAGGGCTAAAGAATTGGGTGAGCATTGCTGCTTGTCCTCTAGATAACCCTTTCTTCCTTCTGCAGTCTAGTGCCAGGCTGAGAGCTGTCAGTGAAAAAAAGTTGATATAGCTGTGGATGTGGTTTGCACTAGAAAAGAAAGCCAGTCTGTTCCTCATCTAATGTACCTTGGACTCCTAAGTGGAATTAAATTCTCAGGCATAATCCTTCTGCCCCTCCCTGGAGTCCATTAGTCACAGAGGGATCTGCAGTATAACAGGACCAAGGGGACTCAGCCCATGGACAGTAACTTTCCTATTCCCATAAACTTAATTCCTTCTCTTTTGGCATAGGCCGTGTCAAAAGTCCCAGTCCAGACTTCAGAGTCAGACCCTAGCTGCCAGGTCTGTGCTACCCATGCCAACATCCCTGGGACATGGGGAATGGGGGGAAGGTACATAGGAACTGCCCCCTTCTGGACTCAGTGCTTCCATTATCTTGTGGGTCGGTATCTGGAAGGCTGTATCCCCCACCAACTTGCATTAGATCCCCAGCCTGGGGATGTCTTGGGAGATGGCCAAGATAAATCAGGACTGAGGCAAAAGCTACCCTCCCCCCATGACAAACAAGCCTGTCATTCTGAATACAACATACTTCATCAGCCTTCTCTAGGGCTGGCTATTACTTCTCTAACACCTAGGGCCAGAAAGGAACTAGCACATTTCTTGCCACTTTGAGACTTTCCCTTTGTCACCATCATCATTAAGAATCCCTTCTACAGACAGCAGAAGAAATCAAATCTATCAATAGTCATGAAAAAATGCTCTAAATCACTTGTTTAAAGAAATGCAAACAAAGACAGTGGGTACCATCTCATACCTAGCCAAGATGGCTGGCTAACATAAGGAAAATGACAAATGCTCAAGAGGATGTGGAAAAATAGGGGTACTAAGTGTACTGTCAGTGGAGTTGTGAACCAATCCAACCATTCTGGAAAACAATTTGAAACTGCCCAACAAGCTATAAAACTGCGTATCTTTAGACCCAGCAATTCCACTATTAGGTCTGTATCCCAAAGCGATCAAAGAAAAAAAAAGGACCTATAGGTACAAAGATATAACAGTTCTTTCTGTTGTGGCAAAAAATCAGAAACTGAGGGGATGCCCATCAATTGTGGAATGGCTAAATAAATTGTGGTATATGAATGTCGTGGAGTACTAGTATTCTAACGATGAGTAGGCAGATTTCAGAAAAACCTGGAAAGACCTAAATAAACTGATGCTGAACCAGGAGAGTACCCAGTAGCCACAACGCTGTGTGATGATCAGCTATGATTGACTTAGTTCTCAGCAATGCAATGATCCAAAACAATTCCAAAAGGCATCCAGAGAAAGAACTATGGAGTCTGAATGCAGACCAAAGCATACTATTTTCACTTTTTTTCTTTCTTGTGATTTTTCCCTTTTGTTCTGATTCTTTGTTCACAATGTGACTAATTTGAAATATGTTTAACATGGATTGTACATGTATAACCTATAACAGATTGTTGTCTTGAGGAGGGTGGGAGAAAAAATTGGATTTAAATCTTACAAAAATGAATGTTAAATGATCTTTACATGTAATTGGAAAAAATAATGTGTAAAAGTTGAACTGAAAAAAATGACAGAAAAGCCTGGAAAAACTATACGAACTGATGCAAAGTGAAGTGAGCAGAACAGGGAGAACATTGTACACAGTAACAGCAATATTGTAACAATGATCATCTGTAAAAGACTAATCAATACAATAATCCTAGGCAATTCTAAAGGACATAAGAAAAATGCTATTCACCCCCAGATAGAGGACTGATGAACTCTGCTTTTTTCCCCATTTTCTTGTTTGTTTGGTGTTTTTTTGGGGGGGGGAAGGAGGTGTTTTTTGCAACATGCTAATATGGAAATATATTTTGCATGACTTCACATGTTGAAAAAAAGTTGAAGATTCCATCCTGTGCAGAGCCTGGCAGCAGTTATCTGTGGATCTTCAAGTAACTTACCCTCCTCTAGAAAATAGGTGGCTGGCTCAGTATTGGCTTACCCAAAGCAATCACTCCATTTCAAATACTTAGGCGCCCCAGTTCCTCTACCCCTTCAGCTTTCATGGTCCCAGTCATCCCCTCACAAACACATGGTCACATTAGCTTCAGCCCGCAACACCAATGAATTTATCCCCAAACTAGACAGTAGCTGTTCTTGGTGCCCATTGTATAGGGAAAGGGGAGGAGGCAGACTGGGAGACACCCGTTAGTGCATTTGAAAGGAGAAAGCTGGCTTTTGGTGGGGCTGGGTTAAGAACAAATAAAATAGGGGTGGCTAGGTGGTGCAGTGAATAGAGCACCAGTCCTGGAGTCAGGAGGACCTGAGTTCAGATCCAACTTCTGACACAGCACTTACTACCCCAGTGTGAACTGGGGCAAGTCACTTAATCCCAATTGCCCTGCCCTCCCCCCTCCAAAAAGGGGGGGAAAAAACAGAAGATATCTCTTTGCTTTTCTAGGTGGAGCCAGGTATATCATTCCAGTGGAATGTCAACATTCCAGCTAGGCTAGATGGTTGTAAGTGTTAGGGAGACTTACCTATTCTGGTAAGGTGCAGAAGTTTCCCCCCTCATTCTACAGTTCTGGGGCTTCTAGGAGCCAATGAGGCACTAGCTCCTAGAACACCTGAAGGTCCGCTCTTGCTGCCCATCTCTAGACCATTCTCCCTGGATCCCTGTTTGATTTCTAGCCAAAGAAATCAAGCTGTCCAAACACACCCAGACACCTACACTATAGGGTAGTGGGGCTAGACCTTCCCAATGTGCCTTGCAGCAGAGTACCTCCTACAAAACTCAGCTTCTGACTCTTAAAAGGGGGAGGGACAGTCCAGAGGGAGGGATCCAGACCGGAGGAAGAAGAAAGGGACCTGGGGCCCAACCTCTAGACCCCTGCATGGTGAAACCCAGTAAGGCCCTTTGACTTCCTTTCCTCTCTTCCTCCTCTCCCCTCCTCCCTCTCACCAAACACATTCAGCTTTACCCCACTGGGGGTGGCAGTACCCTGAGCAGTTTTGCACAACCCAGTGCTACTGGCTGGTCTCCCCTATCAGAGAGAAAGTGAAGAACTAGCTACCATGGCGACACCTGTCTCTCAACCCTTACGGAGGCGTCTTCCTCTTTTGCGCCAGGGCATCAAGATAAGGCGCCAGAAGGCCAAAGGTCTTTTGCTGGAAACCCTCCCTCAAAGCGACCAAGAGGTATGAAAAACTGTTGGGGGGAAGAGGCTAGGCAGGGGTGAGAGGGAGGTGGGGCCTTGTGTGTGGAATAGGGTGCTTGTGCTCAGACCGAGATGATGCCCTGATAGCAAATTTCCATTAGCTGACTCCACCCCTCTGGCCTTAGGTTGAGGAGTTGAGGTCAGGGGATGAGAGGGGAGCCAGAGGAAGGGAAGGTTAGTCTGTGGTCTCAGTCCCCATCCATCCCTGCCCTTGCCCCTCCAGGCTCCAAGAAATAATACTGGGTAACAGCTGAGTTCTCTTCCTAGGTGTTGACTCATTGGCAGAAGAGGAGCTTTCTCTGGGACTTCTTAGTGAGGAAAGTTGGGAGACAAAGGACAGTGTTGGGAACTGAGCTCTGCTCATGGGTTCTCTAGTGCTTTGTAGTATTTTCTAAAACCTAGGACCCTAATTCCCCTAACTCATGGCTGGAAGGGGGCCCTACAGTTCTGTAGTTTGACCAAGCAAAACCTGAATAAATAGTTAAGAGACTCTAACTCCCTCGGTTCCCCACACAAGAATGTCCTCCCTCCCTCCCCAATTCTTTCCACTGCCTTTGCTTAAGAGTGGGCAGTGCCCTGGAGAGAAAACACCCAGGGCTGGAGCTGCTCATTCCCTCCCTCAGGATATCTATCTCCCCACCCTCCTCCCACCTAAGCTCCTGACAACTCCCATGGCTCACATTGTCCTCTGAAGGAGGCCTCACACTTCCGTTGCTGATGTGTTAGTAGGGGAGTACTAGAGGTTAGATAAGCTGTGTGGTTTCCTCTAGGGGTAGGCTGGTGGGGAGAGGGGGCAGGGTGGAGAAAGGGGAACCAGACAGAACAAAGCAGGCATATATCTCTAGCTTCTATAGAGCTGAGGGCTGGCACCCTTGAAGCCCAATGGACCCTCACAGTGAGCCTCTCAAAGGCTTCAGGCATGGCCAGGCCAGTGAAGAGGTAGCTGGGCTCCTCTACCCTGACCTACGCTTTGGCCTCTCCCTGGGAGGGGAGGAGACGGTGCCATTCAGGGAGGGGGGAGGAAGAAAAATCCGCTGTGTTGGCGGATGAGTAGCACTAGGACCTCACGTTCCCTTCTTTGAAAGATTCTCACAGTAGCTGCCTGGCAGGCTGTACCCTGGACCAACCATTTCTTGCTGACACCCTTTGGATAGCACTGGGTGAACCCCATCTAATCCTTGTTCTATCTAGCTCTTGCCCTAGCACAGAGCTCACATGGTGGGTCTTCCTGTCCTTCTTCCCTAGATGGAGACTCCATCTCATCACTTCTCCCCAGAGGAGGTAAGAACCAGGGGTGTAGAGAAAGAATGGGAGCCCTGGAGGGAAGCCCTGGGTCCTCCGGAGGCCCTTCTAGAGATAGAGGAAAAAGTGGACAGTACAGGTGGCATCAGAGGAAAGTTCTTTTGGGTGCTGAGCCCCTGGTTCCTGAACCCCTTCATTTTGCCAACAGGGCCCCCTGTCTCTGCTCTGGGCAATGGCTTTCAGGGAGTTGGAATTTGGGGTGGGTTGGAGAAGCTAAGTTGAAAGTAATGTTCTGGGCTACTTGGATTGGGGTCCTCAGGAATTATATGAGGGGGAACTGGGGACCTCAGGCCCCTGGGCTGTATCTGAACTAGATTTCCTTGGTACTTTATAGCAGGTTCTGCTTTATGAGGAAGCTCTCTATACGGTCCTGCATCGGCTAGGCCAACCTGAGCCCAAACATGTAGCAGAAGCATCTGAACTGCTGAGCTATCTACAGGAGGTAAAACATAACACCCATTGTCCTTCCTTCTTTCCCAGCTTCTCCCTCCATCACCCCACCTCCACCCTGGCCATAGAACCAAAGTGATACAGACTCAAGGCCCCTCTTCTTCCTAGTCTCCTAATTTCCCTGTGGCTAATCCCCTGCCCCTACCATCCTCATCCTCCTCTCCCCCTCTTCCTCTCCTCATCTCCCTGGCCCCCTTCCCCTGAATCCCTAGGCCTTTCACATGAAGCCTGAAGTACATCAACAGCTGCTCCAAAAGGTTCAGGATCTTGAGGTATGGAAGGCAAGAAGGTGGGAGAGGCCTCTGGCGACCTGGGGGAGGGGATTGGGTGACTCCAGCCATTTCCTGGTCTCATTGCCTCTCCCTCAAACTCCCTCCTTCCAGAAACCCTTGTTTTGCCTGAAGGTGACAGTGAAGCGGGCCAAAGGCATTCTTGGAAAGGATGTCAGTGGTAAGTCAAGAAGTGGGGGTCCTTTGGATCCTTTCCAAGTGGGATAGGAGGCGATTCTATGCAAGCCCTTCTCCCAAAAGTCTGCAACCCCAGATTAGCTGCTTCTCCTTACCAGTTGCCAGGCCCCCATATACTTGGTTTTCATCTCTCACTCCTTTTTGGCCCCCTTGTATTAACCCGCTCCCCACCCCCAACCCAGAAAGAGGCCGAGAGACCAGATGTCCCCTCCCTGGCCAGATTTCTGTGACTTCAAATTAGGGGAAAGGAAGGACTGAGCTTCACAGTTGGCTTTCTCTCCTTTCCTTCTCATTTTCTTCCTCCTCCTCCTCCTCCTCCTCCTCCTCTTCCTCCTCCTCTTCTGTCCTTACCTGGTATCAGGGTACAGTGATCCCTACTGTCTGCTGGGCATTATTGAGCAGGGGGTGAGTGTGCCAGAGGACAGCCCTGGGCATCGGCGACGGCAAAAGGCTGTCGTGAAGAACACAATCCCTGAAGACCAGACCCATCGGACTCAGGTCATCAGTCAAACCCTTAACCCTGAGTGGGATGAGACTTTTTTCCTGTAAGTCCCTCTTCCCTCCTTCCCAAATTCCCATGTTTGCTCTATCCTTCTATAAGCCTAGCTGGGGTTTCATCTCTCCTCTCACCTTATTACTTACTGAGTAGGATGAAAGCAGCCTGGGGCTATATTTCAGGGGCAGCTGTATGTATGTAGTCTACTAAGCTAGACTAGACTGCAAGTATACACAAAGTCCCCAAGGGGGCCAGTATTGTACTGAATGTTCAGAGCACAGGGTAAAGGAAAAATCTAATCCCCGCCCTCAAGGATCTTACAATCTTACATGGGCAATAAGTATTCAGACATAGCAACACGAATACCAAGTGGCTTACTGTGGTTGGGGGTAGAATTGGGGGTGGATGGACAGTTCTGATCTAGGTGTCATAAGTGAAAATTGTGAAAGTGGATTTAGGTTCTCCTAACATGGAGTAGATCTCAGGAGATAGCAAGTCAGCCCTCACTGGAGCTCTTCAAGCAAAGCCTGCATTGTTAGGGTTGATTGTAGAGGCTTGTGTACTATCCACTGGACTAGATAGCCTCTGAGGTCTCTTCCAGCTGAAAGCCTATGATTCTGGGTCAGCAAGGTGAAGAACAGGTTGAGTGAATCCAAGAAGGCTTCCCATAGGGGGTAGACTTGAGCCTCAGTTTTAGGAAAAGTGAAGGAGTTTTAGAGGCGGGGGAAAGAGAAGCGGGCTTTGGGGAATGGGCAAGAAGGCAGTTTTACTTTGCTTTGTTTTCTTCTCAGAAAAATGGTTATGAACTAGAGGAGAGAGAAAGATCAGAGCAGATAGGCAGAAAGGGATCTGTCACTCCACCTCCCCTTCAACCACAAAACTTCCCTCTCTGTCTCACAGGGAATTTGAGGACATAACCACTGCCAGTTTCCATTTGGATATGTGGTATGTATGTGAGGGCTGAGCACCACCAATGGTTGCAATATCACTCTACTACCAAATACTGTGGATGGTATCTCAGATTTGGAAGGGACCTCAGAGGTCATCTAATGATAACCCGTATCTGTCCCAGTATTCCTTCCATGACACAACTGTCACTGTTGTTCAGTTGTTTTTCAGTCATGTTTGACCCTTTGTGACCCCATTTGTGTCATTTCTTGGTAAAGATAGTGGAGTGGTTTGACATTTCCTTCTCCAGATCATTTTACAGGTGAGGAAACTGAGGCAAACAGGGTTAAGTGACTTGCCCAGAGTCATACAGCCAGCAAGTGTCTGAGGCCAGATATGAACTAAGGAAGACTCATCATCCTGACTCCATGCCTGGCCCTCTATCCACTGTGCCACCTAGCTGCCCCAAATTGGCATCTAGCCTTTTTAAAAAAATCCTGCTTGGTGTTCAAGGCCCTGCCTAAATTCCCCCTTGCACATTCCAGGATTGTTACACCTTCCACCCTCCCACATACTCTTCAGCCCAGGGACACTGGATTGTTTCTCACACAAGACAATCCATTTCCCTACTCTGGGCATTTCCCTGGCTGTCCCCTATGCCTGGAAAGTTCTCCCTCCTCCTCTCTGCTTCCTTTCCTTCCAGCCCCAGGTAACATCCTACCTTCTACAAGAAGCCTTTCCTGATTCCCCTTTAATTCCCCCACCTTCCCTTTGTTGATTATTTTCAGTTTATCCTGTATATATCCTCTTTGTACATAGCTGTTGGCACGTTGTCTCTTCCATTAGACTGTGAGTACCTTAACAACAAAGACTGTCTTTTACCTTTCTTGTATCCCAGGACTTAGTACAATGACTGGTATACAGTAGGTGCTTAATAAATTCTTATGGACCAATCGAAGAATCTATGAAAGGGAAAGCCATTCCCACTTTGGATGGCTCTAATTGTCAGGAAGACTCCTTCCATCTCCCTCTGCAGCTTTTGTCCTCAATCTGCTTTGGGCACCCTCAGGACAAGACCGATCCCTCTTCTCTAGGAATGAATATCTGATCATTGAAGGTAACCATCACGTGAGAAGCAGCCTGGCTTCCTAGATACTGATCTTGACTGAGTACAGGAAGACCCAGGTTCAAATCCTGCTTCAGACACTTAGTAGCTGTGTGACCTCAGCCAAATCACTTCGCCTTTCTGGGTCTCAATTTCTTCATTTGTAAAATAAGGGGTTGGCTTCAATTACCTCTAAGTATCCTTTCAACTCTAGACCAATGATCCTACATTCCCCCCAGTTTCCCTCTTCTGGATGGTCTCCAACTTGTGCTTAAAATGCAATGTACAGACATGGTTGGACCAGGGCAGAGTACCTATTATCTCTAGTCGTGGCTACCTGAGCTTTGGGGGCTGCCGTATGTTAACTCCTATCAAGCTTGTAAGCCACCAAAATCCCCAGGTCTTTTCCACGAGGGTTGTCTAGCCATGCCTTCCACATCTTGTGCTTGTGAGGTTGTTTTTAAATTCTATTGTAGGACTTTATCTCTTCCTTTAAACTTTCATCTTCATACATGCATACTGCTGCTCTTCTCCACGGAGGTCTTTCTGAATCCTGACCTGTCATTGAGTGTTGCGCCTATCCCTCACAGTTTCATGGTATCTGCAAATAAAGAGAGGCTGCTTTTACAAGAGGGGCCTCTGTCTGTCCTACTCCCCTCACCCCAACATAGCTGAGGCCCTTTCTAGCTCTCCACTAATTCTGTGATCTCCTTCTCCCCATAAGGGATGCAGACCAGGTGGAGTCTGTGAGGCAGAAACTGGGGGAGCTGACGGATTTGCATGGCCTCCGGAGGTAAGGACTTCACGTTATGTGAGAAGGAACATAGCCAAGGTGCATGGGCATGGGGAAAAGGGGCAGAGCCTCTCTGGGGGGACTCCCTGCCCTATCCTGGCACCAGGATCAGCTAAGGACCTTTAAAGTGGCCACACTTGGGGTATCAGAACCCAGCCTGGGCCTTCCTGGCCCAGACTGCCCAGCTCCTTCCTCACTGGGCCCCTCTCTCTGACTCAGGATCTTCAAGGAAGCACGAAAGGACAAGGGACAGGATGACTTTTTGGGGAATGTGGTCCTGAGGCTGCAGGTGAAGTAGAAAAGGGGGAGATGGAAGGGAAGGTGGGGAAGAAGGGGATTGAAAGATCAGAGTGGTCCAAGTCTAGTCTGAAGAGTGGAGAAGATGCTAATACTTGAGGGTGAGTGTGGGTAGCTAGTAGGAACTAGGAGAGATTCCCTCAGTGACTCAGCTTCCTCTAGAGGCTCAGAGACTTGGTCACTTGTCTGTCCTATGTCACTCTGTACTTACATCTATGTTCCCTTTTCCACATGTATATCTTTGGGTCATCTGGCACCACATGTCCATGCCAGGGCATTCCTTATGCCCGAAGGGATAGGGCATGTGTTTCATTCTGGTGCCTGTATGCCATGTAGCTATCAGTATTTACACCTGTCCACATATTCCCATGTTCACCTGTGGTGTTATAACTAGGGTGGGACAATGGTGATTTGCCCTAGGGCACTGATATACACAAGTATAATCCTTTTCCAGTCAGTCAATCCAGGGTCACTTCTTTTCTGGGGTCCATCTACTGCCATCGCCATATTCCCTGCCTGCTACTGTCCCTCACTCCCTTCAACCCCCAATTGAATTTACCCTGGACACCAGAATTCCTAGTTAGCCATTTCATTTATCCATCTATATTTCTTCATGTTCATCTATGTGCCCTTGCACAGGACCTACGCTGCCGGGAGGATCAGTGGTACCCACTGGAGCCACGAACAGAAACCTACCCAGATCGAGGGCAGTGCCACTTGCAATTTCTGCTCATTCATAAGCGGGTAAGTGAGACAGAAGGGTAGGCATCAAAGGTCAAAGGCTGTTGGAGCCAAGCCCAACACCTAGCTTCCCTTCTCTCTGGTGACTCACCTACAATGACCCAATGGGGATAAAGGCTTTGGGGAGAGGGGGAGTACGCAGGCCCAGGGGGTCATCTTCCTCTCTGATTTCCATGGCCTGTTCTCTATCATAGAGAGCTACCACTACCAGCCGTACCCATCCCAGCTATACAGTGCATCGCCATCTTCTTCAGCAGCTGGTGTCTCATGAGGTCACTCAGCACCAGGTACCTATGTGAGGAGAGAGGGAGGTGTTAAGGGACAGAGGAGGGAGCCGGGAAGCCAGGGCAGAGGGGAATAGGTCTGAGGCATCCCAGGACATCTTTGTCTGCTATCAAATGTTCCCCAGGCAGCCCCAGAACAGGGTGCCTCACACGCACCTAAACACTGAGCTCCGTCCTTCCTTTACAGGCCGGTAGCACTTCTTGGGATGGGGAGCTGAGCCCCCAGGCCTCCACCATTCTCTTCCTTCATGCCACACAGAAAGACCTATCTGAATTTCACCAGTCTATGGCGTGAGTGTTCCTTTTGTCGTTGTTTGTTTTTAGCTTTTTGGAGGAAAGAAGGCAGGGCAATTGGAGTTAAGTGACTTGCCCAAGGTCACATGGCTAGTTTTTGTGTTAAGTGTCTGAAGTCGGATTTGAACTCAGGTCCTCCTAACTCCAGAGTTGGTGCTCTATTCACTGTACCACCTAGCTGCCCCTGGCGTGAGTATTCTAAGAGGACTATTCCCCAATGCCAGAAAAGTCCAGGCACCAGTGTTGAGCTCACCTCTATTCTCCCTCTGTACCCTGTACCCGGGCCTGTGGTTTTTTGGGCTGGGGTGGGGATCTGGGGAGGAGGGCAGAGAACATTAATGATTACCAGCATACCTGAGGACCAGTGCCCAGCTTTATGCAAGGCTGATGCTGTCCATACCCAATGTAGGCAGTGGCTGGCCTATAGCCGACTCTACCAGAGTCTGGAGTTCCCGGGGAGCTGCCTGCTACACCCCATCACTGCCATGGAGTATCAATGGATACAGGGAAGGCTGAAACCAGAGCAGGTAGGACTCTAGAGGGGAGAGGTGAAGGGCTATTGAGAAGACAAGGATCCTTTTACAGTCGTGTGGAAGAGGAGGTTCTTGGGCCCCCCAAACTGTGATGTCATATACTGGTGTCTCCTTCCCTCCCTTTGATTAACTCTTTTGCCTCTCCATCCTTCATAGAGGGAAGAACTAGCTGCCTCTTTCAATTCCCTATTGACCTATGGACTCTCCTTGATCCGGAGGTTCCGGTCTATATTCCCCCTCTCAGCCTCTGGCTCCCCAGCTCGTCTGCAGTCCCTCCTCAGGTAAGATGCCTCCCCATATTTCTATTTCTCTCCTGGTCTCCATGACTAAAGCCCTGTTTCCCTAGATTTGGAGTGGGCAAGGGGATGCTCTTCTTGGGTTGAGGAGAGAGGCAGTGGATAGAGAAGGAGGAGTTAGATTGAGGGTGTTCTAAGTTGGGGAGAAAGGTAAGAGCTTGAAACACAAGTATTATGTATAAAGATCTGGGCAGAGGGCCGGGTAGGTGGATGAGCCATTTGGGCACAGGGTGGATGGGCATTTTGAACATAGCTCTTCCTCTTTCCTATGTCCAGGGTCTTGATCCAAATGTGTAAGATGAAGGCATTTGCAGAGCTGTGCCCAAATGGAGCACCCTTGTCTTCTCTGGTGTCTGAGGTGCTGCGGGTATGTCTCTTACTCTGTCCCCCATCTCCTGACCTGATGGTAAGGCTGGGATGCCACTGGCCATGCTCCTACTTGGTAGCTGACCCCTGTGGCCCAGTGAGTATTAGGGCCCTCCTTCCAACTCCTGGCTTTCCCAGCCTACCCTTAGCACTTCGGCATCTTTCTTTGGTGGGTACCAGGGCTTGGTTTCCCAGGCCCCTGAGACAGATACTGATGAGTCCACCCCCCCACAGACAGGCACCTTCGAGTGGTTCCATCTGAAGCAGCAGCACCATCAGCCCATGGTCCAGGTGAAAGGCGGGGCATGGGGTCAGAAGGTTGGAATAAAGAAGTTTCAGGTCTTTTCTCCATTATTGACTAGCTCATTTTTCTTCTCTCAATCCATACTCCTTTCTAGGACATGCAAGAAATGTGTAAGTCCGTATTGAGCCTGGTTCTAGATGTCAGTGGGGATCTGCATCAGTGTCAGAGAACCTGGAACAAAATCTTCAACAAGTGAGAGATAGCCAGAAAGGGACCTTGGGGTCTGGGCTGAGAGAGTAGGGGTTGGGTACCTAGCTTCAGAGGATCTGAGCTGAGGGAGGGAGACAGAGGGAGGGAAAGGGCCCCTGGACTGCACAGCTTGAGAACTGGGAGCCAGGAGATGGGATTCTGGACTGTGAGCTGAGAAGTGAAAGCTAGAAATCTAGAGGTCCAGGGATAGGGATCCGGGAGCCAGAGCCATCCCTAGGGCATGAAGGGATTTGACCCAGGGCCCCAGGACTTGGAGAGTCTATGGCATTTCTGCAGTAGCCACAGTCTCATATTGGTCTCATGCTGGCCTAACTTCCCTCCACATCCTACCTCAACCCTATAGTGACTGTTCCCCAGAAACTTGCTGGCAGAGTCCCTATCTCCTAATGGGGACCAAGATTTCTGCCTCTTTCCTTACCAGTGTCCTAGAATCTGACTGCCCTCCCTCTACCCACCAAGAATTTGTCTTTAAAAATTGATTTGAGTCTGAGTTTCCTACTGCTCTCCCTTCTTCCCCCTCCCCATTCCCACGTATTTTGCAAAGCTTGCTCATGTATCCAAATTGCTAGTTACGGCTCTGTGGGGAGCCCAAGTTTGGGGGAAGTAGGAAGAATGATCTTAGGATCCAGGCTTGGGTCAGGAGAAGAACATTAGGTGAGTGTGCTCAGCCTAACTTTCTCCTCTTCTAATTCCTTCTCTCTAGTACACTGAAGATTGATTTTTTCTCCATGGCTTTCTTGGAGCTGCAGAAGCTTGTGAGGCCCTTCATCTTTTCTCCCTTTTCCCTTCCAAAAGAGACTCTGGAGAAGGGGAACAAACAATTATAAAGCATTTACTATATGCCAGGCACTGTTAAGCATTTTAAAAAATATTTTTTCTTTGGAGGGGGAGAAGGCAGGGCAATTGGGGTTAAGTGACTTGCCCAAGGTCACACAGCTAGAAAGTGTTAAGTCTCTTAAGGCCAGATTTGAACTCAGGTCTTCCTGACTCCAGGGTCTGTGCTCTATTGTGCTACCTAGCTGCAGCTTTATAAAAATGTCTTATTTAATCCTTACAACAATCCTGGGAGACAGTTGCTATTATTATCCCCATTTTATAGTTGAGGAAACTGAGGCAGGCAGCAGCTAAGTGACTTGCCCAGGATCAAACAGGTAGGGAGTCTTAGGTCAGATTTGAAATCTGATCTTCCTGACTCCAGACCCAGTGCTCCGTCCACTGTACCAACTAAGCTACCTGGGGCCAGAGAGAGCATTACTACCCTGGGATGCTATTGCTGCTTGGGCTAACCCTGTACCAGGGCATTGCCCCTGGGCATTCCTGACCAACAGCTCTTTCTCTCCGCAGGTGGCCCAGAGGGTAAAGGAACACATGGAGATGGTGGGTAGCGTCGTGTCCCCAGAGATGGGGGAGAGCTTATTCCAGCTGTACCTTAGCCTCAAGGAGCTCTATCAGCTGGTCCCCCCTCCTTCTGAGAGGTATCTGTGCTGAATGGGAAGAGGGGATATGAAGGAAGGAACATACTTAAAAGAGGTTACCCTGGGATAGCAGCTGTCTGGGGGCAGTCAAGGAATGCACAAGCTACTCAGCTGCCCAGGGTAGCCTGTTCTCCCCTGGACCTGCACTCACCTGTCACTTCCTCCAGGGATGGGACTTTGGATCTGGATGGCTTCCACAAGTGGTTCCTCCCAGCTATCCCTGCCTGGCTGCTGAAGACCTATAGTGTGGCATTGGCTCGGCTCCAGCGGGCAGTACAGATGGACCAGGTAGGGTCTGAGAGTGGGGTCAGATTCCTCCTACACTGACTCTCCTCCTAAATCTTATCCCCTATTGCCAACAGAAAAGAACTTTCCGACATAATTCCCATTTTTCTGCCAGATGTCATACCCATGGTAAATTTGGAATTAACTGAGGCATCTCTCCTTAGAATGTATTCATAATAATACCAACTCATATTGATACAGTACTTTAAAATTTACAAGATGCTTTAAATATATTATTTATTTTGATCTTCACAACAGTTCTTTGAAGTAGGTGCTATTATACACATTTAATAGATAGGGAAACTGAGATTTGTAGAGGTCTTACTGAGGAACCCACATCTAGGTATCTGGAGAGGAATTGGAACCCAACTCTAGGTCCAATGCTACATTCATTTTTTCATAGCATCTTTTTTCTTCCCTTCTCCTCCCCAAGCTGGTACCTTTGGGTGAGCTGATTAAACACAGCACATCTGCTGTGGATCTGTCCACATGCTTTGCCCAGATTAGCCACACTGCCAGACAGCTGGATTGGCCGGACCCCGAGGTTGCCTTCATGATCACAGTCAAGTTTGTTGAGGTATGTAGTGAGGGAGGGCCTTGTGCCACTTCCCCACTGCCCCTGATACCCAAACATTCCTGACCCTCTCACTTCTTCTACATTTCCCTCTTAGAGTACCTTTACTCCCTGAGCAAATCTTCAGGGATTCTTCTACTCCTCGTAACATTTCATCCCTGCTCTTCCTCCCAAGCATCCTCACTCTGCTCTAAAGTCCAGTCTCCAGTGGCCACTTGTGCCCTTTGGAGTTCCTCTTCCCATGTGCTCCCCCATGTTTCTTGTGCCATGTTTCTTTATTCCCTTTTTCTTCCCCAACGACCATGATCCATCCCCAGGATACCTGTAAGCTGGCTCTGGTGTACTGTAGCCTAATCAAAGCTCGAGCCAAGGAACTCTCTGTCAACCAGAAAGACCAGGGACAAGCAGCTAATATGGTGAGGACCTGGTTTTGATGGGGTGGTATTGGGGAAAGATATGGGAGCTGGAGAAGGATGGTGTAGGTGTCCAGAGGACTTGCATGGTCAGTTTGTTCCTGGGCATGACCACGGGGGCAGGGACAGGGCAGGGGCTGAGGGTCAATGCCTTGGAATGGACTGAATCAAGGCCTTGCCCTAGCTGTGCGTGGTGGTGAATGATATGGAACAGCTTCGGCTGGTGGTGCTGAAGCTCCCGACCCAACTGGCATGGAAAGACCTGGAGCAGTGGGCAGGTGCCGTCTTAGAGCCAGAACAACTACAGCATACACTGCATGCCCAGCTGCAGGGTGCCCTGGCTGGACTGGACCACGAGATCCGGAGTGGTGTTCGCACCCTGGCCGAGCAGGTACCTGCCACATCCACCCCCAATGGGGTTCTTTGGAACCTTCCCTTGCTCTGGGCCTCATTTTGACCGTGATCCTCTCAACTTGACTTGGTGATCTCATCCTTGACGACTCCAACATGTCCCTGCCCCATCTGGATCTCAGCCAACAACTCTGTCTCACCTCTCCCCTGTCCCCTCATGGACTTCCTGATTTCTTTGTGTTTGGCAGTTGGAGGCTGGCATTTCTAGACACATCCAGAAAATTGTGGGCACCAGTAAAGCCACCGTGCCTGAAGATGTGAGTGAACCTTTTGGGCTGGGGTTTTTAAGAGGAGTGGGGGCATTGACTAGAGTATACATATGGGAGTTTCAAAGAATCATAGGATTGAAAGTAGAGTAGACCTTAGACATCTAGTCCACCCCTTCCTCATTGTACGAATAACGGAACTGAGGCCCAGAGAGGTTTAAATAACTTGCTCAGGGGCAACTGGGGGGGCTCAGTGGGTAGAGAACTGACCCTAGAGTCTGGAAGACCTGAGTTCAAATCTGACCTCAGGTGCTTACTAGATGTGTGGTCCTGGGCCAATCACTTAACCCTGATTGCCTCAAAAAATGCCCCAACCAAACTTGCCCAAGGTCACCTAGTAGCAGAGACCAGATTGAAATTCAGTTTATTTTTTACTCCAAACTTAGTATGCTCAATAACCTTATACAGGTTGTTGGAGGCAGGGATATCTTTAACCATTCATCCCTGCATAAATCGCTTTCCCTCCCTGGGCCTCTGTTTCCCCCTCTGTCAAATGAGAGTTGACCCTTATGATCTCTGAGGTCCTGTTTAGTTCATGTTCTGTGGTTCTGGGAGGGTCAGGCCAGGGGTTAGATCTCTTCCTTCTTTTTCCCCTAGGCCATCCTACCTCTGATGAAATTCTTAGAGTCAGAGCTTCATTACATGAACAGGAACTTGGTTCAGGAAAACTTTAACAGGTTTGGATTTGTCCCCCAATCCCCACAGCAGCACTGAATGGGCCTCATCCTTCTCTGACATGACAGACCTTTAGATACCTGAGAATGTCTCCTCTCCTGAGTCTTATCCTCTCCAGATTAAATTTTGCCAGGCTCCTCACAACTGAACCTTCTAGGACAGGTCTTCGGAGCCTTCTCTGCCCTCTACAGGCACAAGCTTGTCAATATTCTTCCTGAAATGTGCCCTCTCTCCCCCGCAGTTGACCTAGACAGAGAACCATGGGACAATATCCTGAGTCCGGATGTTGTGTCTCTATTAATACAGCTTAAGATGGCATTAGGTTTTTTGTTTGCTTTGTTTAGTTGCCAGCTTGTTCTGTGGGCTTGTATCAAGCTTTTTGTCTGTGTGGATGTTTTTACATATATTTCTGCCAAGTCAGAAATCTCCATCCTATCTTTATTCAACTGAATTTTGGGACTTTCCATCATTCACCCCCATCAAATTTCCCCTTATTAGTTGGGTTCATTGTTATCAGCTGTTCCTTTCAACTCTCTGTCATCTATAATTTAATTAACCTATCTATGTGTTTATCCAAAACACTGATAAAAATATTGAGTGAAGTCAGTCCCTTGGTTCTCTTCTGCCATCACCCTCCCTCATACAGGCCTTCCTACCCATCCCCAATATTAAACTATTTCCTAAGAGGGACCCTATTCTCAGCCTCGCACTTAAAGTAGGTGAGGGTTAAGAGAATAGAGACTAGAAATAGGGAATGGGGGTGGAATTCATTCATTAAAAAGGCAGTACCATATACAAAAAACAAAATTGATTCAAAGTCATTGAGGGTGGGGAGGGCACTAGCAACTCCAGGGATCAGAACAGGCTTCCTATAGGAAGTAGCTCTTGAATTTTGAGGGAAGCTAGGGCTTTTAAGGGGAGAAGGGTGAGCATCCCAGGCAAAACACTGTTCAAAAACCCTGAAGGAAATGAACTGTTGGGTACAGAAGAGAGTAGCAAGTGGGCTAATTTGGCTGAAGTTACGTGGAACCTGTAAAGGAGAATAATGTTTAGTAAGCCTGGAAAGATAAGCAGGAATCAAACTATGAAGGGCTCAAAATGCCAGTGGAGTTTATATTTTATTTCCTAGGCAAGAGAGAGCCATTGGGAGTTTCTTGAGTGGGGGCATGACATCCTGAGACCTGTGCTTTAGGAATATTAATTATGTACCTCTATGTAGAGGATGGACTGGAGAAGGAATGGAGGCAGGGAGACCAGTTAGGATACTACTGCAGTAGTCTAGGCGAGAGGCAATGTGTAGAATCTGAACTAGAATGGTAGCAGAACGACTAGAGAGGACTGTGATACAAGAGATATTGGGGGGCAGCTAGGTGGCACACTGGATAGAGCACTGGCCCCAAAGTCTCGAGTTCAAATCCAACCTCAGACACTTACTAGCTGTGTGACCCGGAGCAAGTCATTTCACATTGATTGCCTCCAAAGAGAAGAGAGAGACAGAGACAGAGACAGAGACAGAGAGAGAGGGACAGAGAGAGAGACAGAGAGAGAGAGAGACAGAGAGAGGGAGAGAGAGATTGAGAGAGAGATTGTGATCCTTGGAAACTGACTGGATGTGAGGGATGAAGGAGAACTGCTTCATCTGAGGTTAAGAACCTGGATGTTTGAAAAGATGACGATGCCCTCAACAGAAAAAGGGAAATTTGGAAGAAGAAATGTTTTTGGAGGAAAAATGAGTTCTGTTTTAGACATTTCTGTCTCTGACTTTTGCTGTCCAGTCTCCTATCGCTGCTCTGGACCCACACCCTCAGCGTGCTCACCCAGACAGCTGTGGCCCAGCAGAGTTCACTCCTTACCTCCCAGAAGCTGAAGACTGCCTTGCAGGTATGGAGGATGAGGGAAAGGTGAGGGGGCTGGGCAATATTATCATCAATGGGAAGGGAATTGGAGGGAAGGAAAAGAGGAAGGAGATTCCCAGGGAGTAATCATGGTTGTCTCAATGCCCAGAACCTGGAGCTCTGTTTTTATGGTGAGGGTTGTGGCCTGTCCCCGGAAGCCCTTCACACACCTTCGTTGCAGGTAAGGGCCCCATGGAGGGTTGGGTGGAGAAATTGGGGTGGGGGGCAGGTATGTAACTGTCTCTGACTATGCCCTACATCTGTGTTTACTCCCATTGATGTCCCCTTTCTTACTGTGGCCCCCATCTGACCATGGCCCATCTGCACGGCCTCCTGACTGTCCCAGCCTCCTGACAGTGTCCCCTCCTATGCCCTCTGACTCTGCTCTGCTGTCATTTCCATTCCACTTCTCTCTCACCATCAGTATTTCTCTCTCCTCATGTCCTTTTGCCTCCATTGATTTTCTTGCCTGCAAGATAAGGCGTTAGATGACTTTTAAACTCCCTTCATTTCATGGTCAATTATGACCCCCCAGGATCTTCAGAGGAAGCTGGAACTGCAGGCATCCTCTAGTCAGGAACTCATTCAAAGATATTTCAGCAATCGCATCCAGCAACAGGTGAGGCTATTTCTTTTTGCCTGCTTCCACCTTGCACAGAAGAGGGACCAGGGGCAGGTCAGGATATAAGACTGTCTCATCTGTCTTGAATCGTGGTCTTGGGGAGTACAAGTGTGAAATATACCCCTCTCCCAAGCTCCTGGTGTCTCCTTCATACCTATCCAAAGAGACCTTCATCTTTGTGGAGCATCACCCCTAGCCATCCCCATTGGCCTGTATGTACCCACATAACCCAAGACTGAGCCCCTGGAGTGGTCCATCTTCTCTACCACCTGTCCTGAGCTCTCCCCTGCTGCTGCTCATACCCCCTCCCTCCCAAAGGTGGATACCACGTCAGAGGAGTTTGGGGCCATCACCATCAAGGCATCCTACAGACTCTCGGAACAGAAACTCCGGATTGAGGTGCTAAGTGCCTCCAACCTGCTGCCCTTGGACTCCAATGGTGAGCAGGGAGGCAGAGCTAGGCACAGGGACAGGAACACAGCATGTTCCTTTGGGCCTCTCAAACAATAGTGACAAAGATTTAAGTACTTGCTGTATTCAGAGATTTGTGCTGGAGGAGATACAAAATTTAGATAAGATGCAGCCCCCAACCACATGGAGTCTTCAGTTTAGTAGGAAGATAATTCATCATGTCAATGGTCTATGATTTCATCAGTATGGAGATCTCATTAAAAAAAATTTTATTAAGGGTAAATGCAAAGTCTTATGCTTCACATTTAAAAAAACACAAGGACAGGATAGATCATAGGATCCATAGATTCAGGGCTGAAAAGGATCTGGGTAGGGGGGAGAGGACACCAGAAATGGTTCTTCTCCTTAAGGTCCAACCTCTGCATATTACATAGAAGGAAATTAAGGCCCCCAGAGATTAAGCTACATGCTCAAGGTCTTATAAGTGGTATGTAGCATAGGCAAGATCTGAACTCAAATCTTTGATTAGTTATCAACTTGTCAAAAAAAAAAATCAAAATTTTAGTGGATTCCAAGTTCAGAGTCAGTAGTAGTATGATGTGAAAGCCAAAAAATGTAAGGTAATCTCGAGCTAGGTTAGTAAGGGAGGCATTTTGTGGTGGTTGTGTTATTTCAGTCATGTCTGACTCTTTGTGACCCAACTCTTCAAGAACCCCTGAGGTCATCTTTTAGCACAAGAAAATAAAATATATAGAATTATATTCTATAATTGCATTAGAGAACTACAAAGCAAAGTGCTATGTGGAGTCTGAGGACACAAGTCATTACTTCTCAAAGAGGAAAGGAGAAGGGGTGAAAATCAGGGAAGGTTTCTTGGGGGGAGGCATTTGAATTGAGCTTTAAAGGATAGGCTGAAGAGGGGGAGGGAGGACAGACCGCCCTAGAGGGCCCAGGGATTCTGCTATGTGCAGAAGCCAAGAAGGCACAATAAATTTAGGGTGGCCAGCTTGGGACACAATTCTCCATGGTCACTGGAGGAAGTCAGGACTGCCCCAGCTAAATGAGGACAAGTGGGGGTAGGGAGGAATGTACTGGGGTTGTGACAGGTTAGGGGAGAGTGCAGAGGAGATCCTTTCCCCATCCCCTGCTTCCTCCCTTCCAGGCACCAGTGATCCCTTTGTCCAGCTGACCCTGGAACCACGACACGAGTTTGCAGAGGTGGCCCCTCGAGAGACGCAGAAGTTCAAAAAGGAGCTGCACCCTCTGTTTGATGAAGCCTTTGAGTTGTGAGTCATGGCCTTTCCTTTGTACTTTGTGTCCCACCTGTGCTTCTGTGGGACCTCCCTCCTCAGGCCTAGATCAGCTCTCTAGCCTTCCTATCCTTCCCGGAGCCTAATTAGTCTCCAGACCCCAGGATACATTGGTCCCTCCCCAGGGAGACAAGCCCAGGGCTTCTCTCTCAGATGATTGGCAAGGACTTGGCGGGAGAAGCGGGAGGAGTGGAAGGGAAGAGAGCTTGGACAGGGCTCATGAGTGAAGTTTGTAGCCCAGGGTGTCCCATTGCTGAGAGGAAAAAAAAATCTCATACCTTGAATTCACTGCAGCAGAATCTATTGAATGAAGAGAATGGAAATCTCTGACTTAAAAGTTGGAGCTAAAGGGTCAAAGCTTCTGCTAGGCCCCCAGATGTCCTTCCTATTGATCCCATGACTAGCACCCCAGGCACACACACACACACACACACACACACACACACACACACACACACAGACACACCCCCTCTCTGTGTCCCTTTTCAGGCTTTGGATCACATTTGTGCAGAAGGACTAACTCCCTACTTCTTTGGTCCATGCGGGGGAAGGGAGGGTTTAGGGGTTTACTCACATGTGGCCGGTCTTCAGCTTGGTGAGTCCGGAGTCATGCCAGAAGGAAGGAAATTGCCTCTTGTTCACTGTGCTGGACCACGACAGGCTGGGGACTGATGACCTGGAAGGAGAGGCTTTCCTTCCTCTCAACACTGTCCTGGGGCTCTCTGGGGACAATAATCCTGGCCAGGTGCCTCAGACACGTTTGCCTCTCACCTACCCTGCCTCTAATGGTATGCTATCTGCTGGGGGAAAGAGCTGGGGCTCCTGGCTGTGGGGATCTGTGGAGGACAGATAAGAGGAAGGCTGTGAGGAGGTGGGAATGTATTTGTGCCTTGGGAGGGTCAGTACATTGGCATGGGGTCGTGAGGCCCTGTCAGGAAATAAGAACAGGAAGCTTAGATTCTCCAGGTTTCTAACTCCTCCCATTTTTCTGTCTTCTTTCCCAGGGGACCCTATCCTGCAGCTGCTGGACATCAGGAAGGGTGATCGGGAAGCTCAGGCTTTTGTCAAGCTCCGAAAGCAGCGTGCCAAACAGGCTGTGCGTTTGGGACAATAAAAGTGGAAGGGGCCTGCATGGGCTCAGGGGCTGAGTTAGGTCTGGGACCTTCCCTTCATCTCCTACCAGAACAGATACTCCTAACCTGCCCAGCCCATCAGCCCTAAGCTCCTCAGTGATTAAGGGTTGACACAGACCCTTTAAGGGTTCAGAATGGCATAGTCTAGAAGCCCATTGTGGTAATGACTAGAAGGGGTATATGTGTGTGGAACAAAACCCCCCTGGGGTTCCTCAGTCAGACTATCATGCCCCCACCACATCCTGGCCTTTTCTTCTAGGGTCCCTAAGAGGAATGGGCAACAACTATCTTCTGCTCTCCAGCTCAGAGACATTCTTCAAAACCCAGGCAACACTCTGGGGTGGAAATGGGGAGCGGAAAGACAAGAGTCTGTACTGGATTTTCCCTTTTCACAGAAAAAACTGTTCTGGCTGAACTTAGTTCCAACAGTTATAGTCCGAGTCATGTCAGAGCTAGGAGGTACCTCAGGGACCATCTAATCTAATCCCTTCATTTTGTAGAGAAGGAAACTGAGACTCAGAAAAATGTAACTTGCCCACAGTAAATGGCAGACAGAGCAATAATTCAGCTGCGGAGCCTCCTCCCACCTGCTCAGTCGCTGAAGTATAGTGGACAGAGGCCTCCTCAGTCTCAGGTTCCCTGGACCTTTGCTCCCTTGTGCCCAGTGGATTTGGAAGGGGGATTGACAGTTGGGGGTTGTCGGATGCTGCTTTGGTGACACACTAGGACCAATCCTGGGCAACAGAACAGGGAAGAAATGGCTGAGACCTAAGCCTTGTCTCTTGGGCTCAGTGAGTAGATAGGACTCTGGTTGTGATGAGCTACTAGGGATTCCTAGTCTCCTGAAAGTTCCTGGACCCCTAAAGCCAGAGTCAGAAGAGTAACAGGAAAGCAGGAGCTGATTGAGAGGTCATCAGTTTAGGAGTTAAAGCCCTCCTTCCCTACCCCAACATTCATTTTTCTTTCTTGGTGAAACAATGAAAATATATTGTTCTCCTAGAAAATCCATTGTGTTCTCTGCAGTGGGACTCAATGGCTACAAATGGGCTCAGGCCACATGGAAAGGAGCCCAGCCTAGCCACCCACCTACTCTCTTCTGAGTTCACTGTAAAGATAGTCTTCCCTCCTCACTGCTATGGGTGGCCCATGGATGGTCAGAGGATAGAGTGAGAATGGAGGTGGAGAAGAGGGTAGTTCTGTAGCCTTATTGTACTTGGAGTAGGGCTTTGTTTCTGGAACTGTGATCATTTGCTTTTAGGGGGAACAAAAGCTATCAGGTAATTTAATAGAAACATCTAATCCTGTTTCTTACTGCTCTGGGATTTCTACATGCAAACACTGTGCTTTAGGATATCTGAGTTTGTAAGCATGGGCTTGAAATTGTCATCACAGCGTTTGAGGCTGTGAATGTGTTCAAGATAAGTGGAGGACACTGCCCATCTGGGTGTTTCTTGGCAGAGCTATACCTCAGATTACCTAAGGGTAGGGCCTTTGCCACAAGAGGGTGTCCACATAAGTACTTAAATTATATATGAAATCCAGGAGAGTCCTAGGCTCAGCTGGGTTATTGAGGCTCAAAGATGTCTATATGTCTAGTTGAGAGAAGCGGGGAAAAGCATGTCCCTTGCTCTGCTCTAACTGGAGTACACCTGTGGAGTGCTGAACCTGTGTACTGGACATTGCTGAACATATGTGGCTCAAAGCTGAAGTAGTCACTGGCTGTCAGGGATTGGCTACTAAAGCCAGAAGTAACCCACTCAGTAGACCTTAAAAGGAGTAACTTCACTCTCTGAGTCTCTTCCTATTTGCCAGCTGGGTCAGAATTCTTTAAGCCTCGGGCTTGGAGAAATGTGTCCACCTTCCCTCCACCCCAGCAGTATGGCTGCTGAAAGCAGATTGCCGAGCCTTCTTCTCTGGGGTGAGCCTGGACCTTGGTTTTGGGCTGCCTCTTCAGTTTTATTTCTTTCCTGAGTAGATGATTGAACAGCAATATTGAGTTGAACATTCCCATCCTTGAAGGCAACCATGTGAGTTTTGAGAATTTGGGAACTTCTGGGTCCTCAGCTGGTGAGAGCTGCACTTTGGTAGAAGTTCCTAGCAAATGTTCCATTATATTTTTGGAGAACGGTCATTGCTTCAGTAGCCTAGTACAGGACCTGGCTTGCCAGAAGGCAGGGACCTAGAGGGATTCATTCATTTGGGCAATGCAGCTATGAAGAAATAAAGCCATTTCAGCAGTCCCATGAATGCCTCATGTTTTGATGTTTTATGTATTAGCCTCTGAGGAGAGTTTATCAGTAGATATAAGTTATTACTGCTGCTTGTTTAGGTCTTAAAGACCTTGTGTACTTGTGAATCTCTTGTATTAAGTCTACCCTTTATGTGGAGAAATAAAGTTATCCCATACCTCCTTTACCCTGTATACCAAGTTCTTGCCTACTCTCCCTTTTTGGGAAGATAAGAACCCAACCTAAGACTTAAGTAAATTTCTGGATTGGGAGAATAAAGAACCAGAGAGTATAAGAAAGAGTCCGACCCTTTTCTTTAGAGGTCAGGTTTCCTCAGGACTAATGCATGGGTCCAGAGTTGAGAGGGGTCCCTAACCAGAGAATGAAAGATCAAGTGCCCCAGTCCATGGGGCCCAGCAGTTGCTATTTGTGTTTTTGTCATTGTAATGTGGCAGGGATGGGGTGGGGGGGAGAATCTGGGAGTTTGGGAAAGGGATATCAGGGGCATTCTGGGGCGTGGGAGGGGACAGGTCTCAATTCAAGCTTCCCTTAAGGTCACAATGCCCTCACTATCTGCCAACTTGGGCATTTTTCCAGGCTTAGGTTGTGCTACTCCCATACAGTCAGCCTGTGGGCAACACTAGGCTGGGACCTACCATATCAACTGCCTCTGATCACTCCAGGAGTAGCTTTTCTCTTGAGCTTCAGGTCTTAAGAGAGCAATACCTCCATGGTCTTCACCCACACACACACTTTTTTTTAGATTTTTCCCATCTCATAATGTTCTAGGGAAAAATAATTCTGCATCATCCTCTTCTACAAAGTCAACAGTCTAGAAACAGCAGCTCTTGGATACAGAACCCTAACAAAGACTGTCTTGGAGGTACCAGTGAAATGTGAGGGTAACTGCACTCAGGAAGGTTAAATGTTCCATGTTAAAAGACAACTGCCTTCTTTGGAAGGAACCACACTTGGAAAAGAGGCACCTGGGAGGGAACCCAAAGAGGCTGCCTTTGGGGACTTTCTAGATTGGTTTACAGAGCTGGAGGCTGCACTCAGAACTCCTGATGAGCCCAGGATTGGTGCCAAGGGCTCTGCTCTTGGGTCTGGACCTAGGAAATTTAGGGAGGGCTCTTCCTATGACAAGGGCCAAAGGCTCATCAAGAGTCCTGGCAGGTCTGGGCAGGTGCTGATTGGCTGCTGCTCAAGCTTTATGGAGGGAGGTCCAGCTATTGTCCCACCCACCCCCACTCCACCATAGTCTGAAGCCCCATGGAAGACCCCATTCCCAATGTCGGAATTCACTATAACTTCAATTTCATACTTTATTTCCAATGGCTGGGAGGGATTTTTTTTTGTTTGTTTCAGTATCTTTTTAAAAAAGAGGAAAAAGTTCATCTATTTCATCAAAAGCCCTTTTCTTGTTGAGCCCATGGGGGCTTGAAGAGGAAGAGAGGAACCCTTGGCCCAGTACTCGTCCTCCACCCCCACCACATGGTACAGACACCCAGCTACTATGCCAGGGTCACCACCATCTTTAGCCATCCCCCCCCCAAGCCCAGTATCTCTCTGTACAAAAGAATTTTTAAAATGGAAGCTAAGACAATAATATACATTAGACACACGCGCACACGCACACACACATGCACACACACATCCTCACTGAAAACAGTGACTGAAAAACAGCTGCACTTGGAAAGCACCTGGGAATGCATGTTCACCCCTTCCTGGTGGGGGATGCAGAGCAGCTGCGCGCTCTGGCTGCCCTTGGTCCTCAGCTTGTGCCACAGAAGGGCAGCTCACCCTCCTCCAGTTTGGGGGGGGAGGTCTCCCCAAGTAGCTGCCTGAGGCCTGGAAGGAGGGTGGAGCGTATGAAGGGGCAACAGAGGGCAAAGCCAGGGGGCACAGAAAGATTAGTACCAGCCTGGGTAGCAATCTTAGGGACAAGTTTCCTGGGCCAGTCCCCAATCCACCCCACGTCACCAGAATGTAAAAAATACAGAGCTGGAGGCCAAACAAAGGCCTAGCCAGAGTTTGTTAACATCCTGCCCATACCACACACACAAAGGCCCACAAATTTACACGTAAGTGTGAGTGTAGGCTCTCACACGTGCACTCCTATACCTGTGCCCACTGGACACTTGTCAATGTGAATTTCTGGAAGGGCACCCCAAGTTTTGGGATGCTGTGTTGGTACAGGGGTCCCTAAATCCTGGTTACTACATTACTGGTGGCCTATACATGGATTAGAATTTGTGAGAATGGAGGGCCCTGGGCTGGGAGGGGCCCCAAGAAAGGTGCTAGTGAGAGAAGATTATGAAAGACAGCACCACTGACCCCAAGTCCCCTAGGTCTTCCACAACACATAGAGAAGGAGCCATCAGGGCAGCAGGCTTTCTCTCCCCTGACACCGGCACAAGGGAATACAGAGACACCTCTAAGTTCTAGGCAGCCCACCTGGGGTTTGTGGGTGGGAGGCTAGGCAGCTCTTCAGCTGATTAGAATGCAAATTTGCTTTTTAAAAAATACAATACACTTTAGTGGAGATTTCTCAGCCACCATCATCTCATCCCCTGTACCCCCAACCCAACAATTCAGAATTCCAAGGGTTTCCTAATTTAAAAAGATGATGGTGCCAGGACTAGCATCTATGGTCCCTCAGGTCAGGGGCAGGGGGGCCTTGGGACAGGACCACTTCTTTTGGGCCTCTGCTTCTCCAGGGGCCTAGACCTCATTCCTCCAAGTAAGAGCCCCCCTCAATTTTTCCATCTATTTTTGTTCCAATAAAGATTTTTTAAAAATTATTTCCTAAATTTAAAAAAGAGACATAAAGAGACTCTGCCACAAGGGCTTGGGGGTGGGGGTGAGGGGACAAATTTGTTTCTGAAGCAGGGAAGGGAGGGGAGTGGGCAAGGATAGGGCTACAAAATCTTTTTTTAAAAGTGCTTGGTAACTCAGCTCTGTTTTAAGTGTGTGTCTATATCTACATACAGATATACACACAGACACCCTTCACACATCTGTCCTCGCACACACGCACAGACACACATATATATGTGTGTGTGTATTTGTCTCTGTGTGTGCACAGACACACACACACACACACATATATATATGTACTTTAAAAAGTTCTATGTGCTGTAATCTGGCCCGATGGGTCATGACTGGAGGGGAGGGCGGGCACAGCTCGGGTGGCAGACGGGGCACTCGCTGTCCTCTGCACACAGCTCACACAGCACGGTGTGTTGGCACTGTAGCACCACCCGATGCTGCTCTTGACACTTGAGACACTTTGCAGGTGACTGCATCTGGAATACCACCTGAGGGCGAAGAAGAGCCAGTGTTCACAAAGGACCAAGGGAAAGGTGAGCTGCTCTTCATCATCTCCCCAACAAGTATCTTCTCCAATATTACAATGGGCTTTGATCACAGAGCACTTTAGGATTTACAAAGTGCCTTATTAACACTGTTTCATTTTAGTCTTAATACAATCCTTTGAGGAGGGTCCTACAGGTGCCCACAGTCACATGGCTAATAAGTATTAGAGATTCAATCCCATCAGTGTGTCAACTCGAGGCCTAGCACTCTATCCAGTAAACCATGAAGATGCTCGCCCTCCTTCCAAGGAGCCGTGGCTTAGATCAGGGCGGTCCTTTCTCAGAGGGGCAAGTGTTTGTGTTTTCTTTTCCTCCAATAGAAGGTAAGCTCCTTAAGAGCAGGGCTGATTCCCTTTTTGTCTTTATATTTCCAGATCTAGCACAGTGCTAAATACACACCAATGAATGCATGCAGAATGAATGAGGAGGGAGAGGGTGCTCACCCCTGCCCACCTTCCCCAGTAGGGAATGGCCTGATTCCCCAGGCATTCAGCCCAAGGGGATTTTCAGAGTAAGAGCAAGAGGAACCTTAGAACCCTTTGGTCTTGGCTTTGGATGACTTGCCCTTGCCTCTTTTTGCCAGGATACCTCTAGAATGCTGAGCTTCTTTGTGGTGAAGGATTCGGCTTAGTTACTCACATGGAGGAGGGTTGATCTGAGGAAGTTGGCCAACAGGTTGGCCCAGGTCCTCCTGTGAGAACCCAGAATGGGACTAGTGGAGGGCACAACTGAGCCCTAGGTTATCAGGTCCCTTTGGGACCCTGAGCCCTGGGGAGGACCCTGGGCAGTGTTTAGGTCAGGTGGGTCCCAAAGCTCTTGAAGACTGATAAGATCTGTTCTGTTTTCTGGGCATGGAATCCCAGAGATGAGGCGAGGGGAGGCTCTTTCCCAGAACTTGCACTTCATTCTAAGCCTATAGGGGAAGAAATATGGACTTTTCTGGGGTGGAACAGGCTAGAATAAGGAGGTAGGGAGGCAGTCAGTTAACTACGAATCACACAGATGTGACAAGAAACAGGGTATATACTGGCTCTGACAATCCCAAAAGGGCTATCTCCATGCCAGTTATTATTAGAAAGTCTGTGTGAATAAGCACTGGACCTAGAATCAAGAGGCACGAATTCAAATCCTAGCCATGGCTGTATGACGTCAAGCATGGGATAATGGCTCTTTGCCTCAGTTTCCCCATTTGTAGAATGAGGATAATAATGCTTACACAGGGCTGTTGTGAGAAGAGCACTTTGTAAGTCTTAAAGTCTTATGTAAATATGAGTTATTCATTACCCTGCCCTGCTCTGCCCTTCCCTGCCTGTGCCCACAAACCATCACCCAAACTCTACTGGACTTGATGCTCTGCCCAATGGTATAGCATTGCAAGCCCTTGGCAGCTTCTGGGCAGACAGAGGCCATCTGATAAAGCAAGAGACACCCTGCCCAAGCCGGACAGGTGCGTTACTGCCAGGCTGCCAGACTGACTTTCTGAGGCCCATGACTTCAGCCCCAGGGAGCTGTCAGCCATGAAAGTTCCCCTGAGATTCCAAAGAAAACCTTGCCATTATTCCCCCCTTCCCCAGGGGCTCCCCTACCTTTTCCACTCTCTCCAGGTTGGCTCTGAGCTGCTTCTGCAGGGAGTACAAGGTGGAAAGCGAGAGGGCCTCTAGGTCGGAGAAGGAGCACAGGGTCTGGGGGTCCTGTCCAGAGTGCAGTCGCTCCAGCTCTTCCTGAAGTTTCTTCACCCGCACCTCCAGGGCATCCCGCTGCTCCCGGGCCAGTTCACACTCCATGCCAGCAGCACTGGCCCGCTCACTGGCTTCCTCAGCCTCCTTCTTCCAGGCATCGCAAGCCTGTGGGTTTCAGCACAGAGTCCAAACCATTGGTATTACTACAACCAACATGGACAGCCTTCCCTCTGGCCCCTCCCCAGTGCACAGTTGGGTAGTATATGATTTGGCTGGAGGCTGTACTTCCCACTTCCCACCCTTGTCTGATTAAGAGGAAGAAGATGCTTGTGTCACCTGTGGAAGCTTCAGGCTACTCTGACAGAAGCTCAGCTCTGGGTGGCGTGTGGATAGTGCCCTAGCCCTAGAGGGTACCCAAAAGTTTGTATGAAGAGGGCTCAGAGCTGTAATCAGCCCCAGCAGGAGCTTTAGAGGTAGAGTCCAAATCCCTGTACCCTGAAAACCGTAAAGAGGTTCAGTGTCTGCGACCCTGAGGGACAGATGTCCAGGGAGGTGGCCCTGGGCCCCCTAGGCCTCTGCTACATTCCCATACCTGCTTGGCCTGCTTCCATGACTCCTCCCATTGCTTGATGGTTCCGTTGGCCTCATCCAGCTCTTGTCGGAGCCTGGCCAGCTCAGCAGCCCCTGGACCCGACAAAAATGCTGGCGATGTGCCCGGGGAGAAGTTCCCAGAGGCAAAGTGCTCCCAGATACTGCTGTTCATTCCATTTAAACCTGCTTTAGGGGGAGAGGGTGTTTTGAGGGCAGTTCTCTCCCACCAGCCTAACAGTGAGGGCTCTAGGGGCACTACTGGGCTTCCTGGTGTGGGGTCTATAATGTGTAGGTTTAACCATCAGGCAAGAGCATTGATTGAACAACCCCTTTACACAGTCTTATACTGAACCTGGTGGGATTCAGACAGAACAGACACAGTCCCTGTCCTCAAGGGTCTCCCAGACTTATGGGTGGTGCCCACTCTACGCTAACAGGAGGAATGGAAGCCAAAAACCCCACCCTTGGGTGGGGGAATTCCCTCCTGACCTTCCAGGTACTTCCAGTAAAGGGAGCAAGGGGAGGACAGGATTCCTTGGACATCAGTCCCCAGTTCTTTGGGTGTGCTCAGTCTGCTTGGAGAGCCACAATCCCCAACCCCAGGGAGTGCTGGTTTCATGGGGCCAGCAAAATCCCCCATTAAAGAAGTCAGTCCCTCCACATGGTGCCCTCCTGCAGGAGACACAGGATACCTGTACGGGGCTGTTACTGAGCAGGAGGCTCAGCATCTATTAGGATACAAAGGCCATGAGGGAAGGGACTGGATTTGGTTTGGTTTTTGTCTGTTTCCCCTTAAGGAAGAATTTAATAACTGCTAGAACAGTGAGGAGTTTAGCCCATTATCGTTATCACCGACCTTTCTCCCCAGCCCCACTCTGTTCAAGCCCCAAATTCTAGTGCTTTCCTTCTATTGTCTACCCCTCTAATGACACATTTGTGTGCTTGTATAGACCTGACCGCAGAGGAGCCAACAGGTTCTGCTCAAATACAGAGAACCCATGTAGGGAAATGCCACACCATTAGGATCATCTGCAAATTTGCTCTCCCTTTAGGGCCCTTCCTTTGTCCTGGTCACTCCTAGGGCCCTGGACACAGGCTGCCTTGTGTCATTCGTTATCCTTCTCTATATGTGTCTTTCCATCTGGACTTAAGCTTTCTAAGGCAGACACTCTTTGTGTATCTCTGGTGCCTCTGGAGCTTGTGTCAGTTCTGGGCTCTTCTTAGGTGACAGTGGAGTTAGCTGGTTGTGAATGACCTTGAATATTTAACTGTTTGAATGGAAGGACAATTAGGCATGCCATCTGCATCTAGAGGTTTGGGCCAGAACTTAATTCATGGATTTTAATTTCATCAATGTGAGTTGTCCTCCTACCAGTGAACCCCTCTATAATTTATTAGTTGGTCTTCCAGAACTGCCATGAATGAAAAACACTTATAATCCCATAGTCAACCTGGCAACAAGACTTTCTACCCTTAGGCAGACTAGAGTCTGGGCAAAAGACATAGTCTTTCAGTGGGCCAGAAAACACAGTGCAAATAGCCTGGCTTATTTCATTCTGTCCTCTAGCAGTGTTGACTATTGACCATAGGGCTTGTCTTAAACTAAAAACCTACAGAGGACAGGGCCCATGTTAGTATGACTTACTCTGTACAGTACTGAGCAGAAAACTAGAAATTATTGTAGGTTTCCTGCAGGAAGCATCTTAGAGCTATTTCTTGTCCCCTCTTACCTAATGATCCATGTGATGCTGATGTCCCCAGGAAAGTGTTTTCTGATTGGCTCAGATGGCCCTGAGGCTGCTGGAGGAAGTGTGAGGAAAGGCTGACAGGAGGGGAGGGGGAGGCAGAATGAAAGGAAGCCGAGCTGCCTAGGGAGCCAGGGATGTTCACCAGGGGCAGAACTCTGTAACAAACTGCCACCTGTAAAAGAGGCCAAGGAGAGGGGAAGGGGGGTGGTGGCGACATTGAGGAAGGGCAAGGAATCACCTCATCCCACCCTGGGTCTGCTCGAAGCTGGAGAGCTTCTAGGAGAGATGACACCCACCCTCAGGGAGGTCTCAGTGTATTACAGCACTCCTAGATAAAGGGCCATGGAAGGAGAGCCTGAGAAAGGAGGGCCTGTGGAGAGATGCTGTCTTCCCTCCCCCAGTTCTGAGAGGAAAGATCAGGGCCCAGCAGAGTTCATTGAAAATGAACTTGAGAGCCAGGAGGCAGCCTAAGGTGAGATGGGACAAACCTCCCTAGAGCAGGCGTGGACACATTCCTGGAGATGGGGCATTTGGGAAGAATGCCAGACTCAGGTCACTGCTACTCCGTGCCTGATTGAGAGGGCACACGCTACGGGTGTCCTCCTGGGCGCATGGGCATGTGCTCCATTGCCCCGCGGGGAGGTCTGGCCTGCCCCAGAGCTCAGCCCTGCTCTTTGGTGGTCAGCACATGCTCAGTGGCCTGGTGCCAGCATTCCCCTTGCCCCTTGTAGAAATGTTTATTCCCCAAGTACCAATCATGATGCCACCTGGGTGAGGCACTGTGCTGCTGTCGAATGACTTTTCCAGGGCAGCTACTCCAAACTCATTCAGGTCCAAGTCATCAAGGGCAGACTCTGTTGGACAGAGTGACTCAGATTGCACATTGTCCTCCTGCCATCTTTTGGGGGCCAGCCAGACTCAGCCCTGCCACCTCTCGTCCTGGGTGCTGACCTCAGGGCTGGGATACTAGAGGTTCCTCGCTGCCTGATCTGTACCCTTTATCGTGCCCCTCTTTTAGCTCCTGGAGGGCCGAGCCAGGGAAACAAAAAGAGCTTAGTCTGGGGGGTCTCCTAGGAGAAGCTGCCTACTTGGGGGCAACAGTGGTACTGCCTGCTACATTGGGCCACTGTGAGGAAAGTGCTATGTAACCCTCAGAAGTGTGAAATATCAATATCACTATTATTTCAATAACAATTTTTCTAGAGGCTGCCTTCGATAAAGGGAGGAAAGCCAGCCTTGAGGTCAGGAAGGCTTGGATTCAAGCACTCCCTCTGGCCCTACCTACAACATGACAATGGGCAAGTCACTTAATCTCTCCAAGGCCATAAATTACAGATGAGCTGTGGATCTCTATCAGTGTCAAGAGTTTCCATACTGGGAAGTTCCCACAGTGATGACATCCCAGATCTGGACTAACAATAATAGTAGTAACGACGACAGTGCCAGAGGCCAGGTAGCTGAGGCCATGGCCAGGTCTCTGTCTTGGTCCAGGGTAAGGAGTTAAGAACTAAGCTGCATACATGTCTGCCCAGAAGCCCCTACCCTCACCCTAGCCATGGTCCTAGAAAAGAAGGTATTACCTATGACTGATTCCACTGTATCACTAGTAGGGTAGAAGGGCAGGGCATTTGCATTCATGCCAGGGACACTGCTGGGGCCTGCAGGGCTGGGGGGGGTGGCTGCCAAGCTGGAAGTGATACTAGAAGAGATGCTGGAAGTCAGAGGGCTGCCCACCGGGAGGATGCCCAGTATGTCCTGCAAGGAGAGAGCAAGGGATGAATAAAAGCCTGAAGGCAGGAGGTGCACATGGCTCTACAATCAGGAACTAGGGGAAAGGGAATTCGACTGTCCTTTCAGGCCTTGGGTAGGCTCCTGCCTCCTCGAGATTTACTGAGCATCACTTTGGAGGCTGCAAAGACCATGGCTCCCTAGATGATCTCAGTCACCAACGGGGCAAGAACCAAGTATGAAGGTGAGGGGTATGACCTCTCCTTCCCATTCTTTCATCTAAACTTGGGTCTTTGGGTCACATGACAGAAGCTTCATTCTCTACTGTCCATCTGTTGGGAAATGCACCTGGCTGGAAGACAGGTGTTACCTGTTTGGGCTGCATCAGAGGCTGCTCCTGGTTCCTATGTTCCAGAGAGTGGGGCTTTATTTTGGCCTATTGGGAGGAGAAAAGCAATGGTGAAGACGATGAGCCAAGTCAACAGACAAGTGCTTGTCCCCTGTACCCTGACACACACAGAACCCTTTCTAACCTCCTCTCACCTCCTACTATTTATTTGCCCAATGATCTTGAAGAAACCACTTACCTCTAGAAGTCTCAGGTCCCCTTAGTCTACAATGAGGATAACACAATGAAAGAGGACACAGGAGGAGTAATTGACATTATCTTGTCTAAATGTGGTCTTTTTTTGTTTGTTCTGTTAATTATAAATGTAAATTTTGATGGCTTTTTCTATTGTTCAAAGTTAAAAATAAACTGCTTACTTTTAAAAATTAAATGATAATATCTGCCCTGGTGAACTCACAGGTTTTGAGAATCAAAAGGATCATGACTCTGGAAGTATTTTGTGAATAATATATGTATAGAACCAAATGGCCAAAAGTTGGGGACTCTATCACTAGGATTCCCCTCTCCTCTCAGGCTTTAGTCATCCTCAAGAGAGGAAATAGGATAGGATTTTCCCTAAGCTTAGATAGCTATTTGATTCAGCTCTTATCCAAGCCCAGGTTTTCTCACTCTCTAATGTACTTATCTAATGCAGTCATAGATTATTAATAAAATGGAAGCCCCACAAGGGCAGGGACTTTGTGTTACCCAATCTCACCTACCCCTGACTAACCAAGAAGTCAAACAATAAGGGTACACCCAGCCCATGCCCTCATTACATATAGCATTAAATGAAGGATGTCCCTAGGAAGAGCCTGACCAAGGCTGCCCAGCTAATAAGGTAAGGGTGAGGTCTCTGTTCCAGCACTGAAGCTGCCACATTAGGCTGGTTCCATCGGTTCCGTAGCTTCCGGGCAGGTCTTCTTGCCTTCAATCTCTTCCATGACCTAACAGTGCCACATTCATAGTCCTGGCTCACAGGTTTTAATTGTGTCACGTCACTTTGCAAAAATCCTCAGTTGCCCCTCACTGCCCATCAAATAAACACTGAATGCCAGATCTGGACAATGAAGGCCCTTCAAAATCTGGCTCCAATCTACCTTACCAGACTTAGCTGATACTGCTGCCTTCTGAGTAATCTAGACTCTTGCCAAACTGAATTATTCCTTGATCCCAAATCTCCCAAACTTTCCTGTCTCTATACTTTGCTTTTTTGCTTGCTATTTTTTTGATATTTGGAAGGCACCTTAACCTTTCTCTCCCTAGTCCTTCCATCCACACCCAAATATATATGCCTGCCAACATCCTACCCATTCTTCAAGACCCAACTCTCCTTGAAACTCTCCCTACTTCCTCCAGCCAGAATTGGTTTCCCCCTCATTTGCTCTCATATAGTCCTGATTTGATTTTGAATTGATCTATGAGCCTCTTATCTTCCCCTACTAGGCCCTGAACTCGAGGGAAGAGACCCTATCTTGTTTACATATTTGTGCTTGCGCTCAGCGTAGGTCAAGGTACACACAGGTGCTTAAATGGTTATGGAATATATGCTGGATTTAGACAAATCTGGAGAACATATACTCAGTTTTAAACAACAGCTGAGGTTCCCAGCCACCTTCCTCTGCGTGAGAGATAACAGTTCTCTTGGTAATTATCAGGCATTGTCCTGTCCTACCAGTCCTTACCTGGCATTTGAAACTTTTCATATATTCAGCTCCAACTTGGTCCTCCCTCTCAAAGCCAGGTGCCTTTTTGTAGCTACCAGGTGCTGGGCTTGCCTCCCCAGGGAAGCTGATACCTTCTAAGTTCTGTGGTTTTCGGACAGTGCCCGGGGGAGAGCCACAGAGGTTAGATGGGCTACCCAGACTGCTGTTCCTACAAAGTATCTGTAGGGAAAAGATGAGTAGAGTAAGGGAACAGGTCTTATGGACATGACCATAACTCTAGAGCAAAGGGTTCTTGCTTAGATGGAGGGAGCCATATGGGTCTTCTAGGCTGGAAGGGTAGGCAGGTTTTTTCTTTGCTCAGAGCTCTTGCCCACTGACTGGGCACAGCCTGCCTCCTCTCCAGGTTTCCACATCACAGACCTTCCACCTATCTAGGATAACCATTTCCTCTTCTTGCCCCTATCTTGAAGATTCTGGCTCTATTTACTAAGAGGTGAGTAGGAGGGGAGGGGAGGATCTTGGTGAGGACCAGCTGGCTTTACCAGAAAGGCTTTGTTTCAAGACTCAGGTGCAGTGGAATGAACTGTCTCTTCAAAACAGAAACAAACTGACTTGGGGTTTGAGAGGGACTGCTGATATCATCTGTTTAAGTGTATATTGAAGCCTCCTCCATCTTTCCTCCTCCCTCCCCTCAGAGCCCTCTAGGGAAGGCAAAATTCTAGTTCCATCTTTCAATTGCTATTGGGTACTAGTATCCTGTCCACTCTCCCTGACTCCATTCCCCCCCACTCTTCAGTCTGTTCAAGGCCATGGCACATACATTACTAATATCTGGGGCATGAGGGCTGGAGGGGCTCACGGGCACCGAGTCCCCTGCTGCTGATGGCATGTACATCATGGTGCCAGCCTGTGTGGGACTGGGCACAGCAGAAGAAGACTGAAAGTCATCGCCAAGGGGGGGTTCTGTAAGAGACGTGAGAGACAGAGCTGTTACCCAGACCTCCCTACCCACCCAAAGACTCTCCACAGTGGGATGGATCTCCCCAAGGAAGACAGAATCTCCAACCTAGGCCTTGATTCATATATCTCAAAGTGTGACCAGGAGGGTACATTTCTACCCATTCCTAATACCTATATCTGGAGAATGGGAAAGGGTTAGTTTCTGTCATGAAATTTTTCCTTTCCTTCTTCCCTCTCTTGTGCCATGCTCCTGGCTCTAATGGGGAAGGTAGCCTGGATCCTGGGAGAAGCCTCCAATTGCTTAAACTTCTCCAGGGGGGGTAAAAGCAGCAGCCCAAGCCTCAAGATGCATTGCCTTGTAGCTTTGCATTGCCGGAATGTGAAACTTTTTTTGGGGAGAAGATACTACCCTAACTACCACTGGCTGACAGATCAGGGAAGACATGGATCTGGTTCTGTGTCCTGCCATCCAGCTTGGGTAAGCTAAGGCTGAGCCTGGGGAAGCCCAGGGGATCCCAATGGTCCTAAGGCAAACAGAAACCAGGGACTGCTGGAACCACACTCCCTTGGCTGTAGTATTTGCAGGTAAAGGGGATGGGAATAGGGAGAGAGGGGCAAGTCTCAAGAAACAGTTGGCATAGCATACGTTCCACATGGGCAAAGGCGCAGAAAGGACCTCTGGGACAGCTGCCTGACTGCTGCATGTCGTTACACTTGGTGGACTTGTAGATCTAGAGAAGGCAAAAGGGAAGCAGGGTTAGGACTCTGGGGAGAGGGAGATGGAGAGAGAAAAGGCAAAGGCTGGCTAGGGGTGGGATGAAGGAGGAGACTGGCCTCATGTTCTGCTCACTGTTAACCCAGAGAGAAGACTCAGGCCAGGAGTCAGCCTCTGGGCAAGCCTTGCCTCACTAGGCTTGGCTATTACTATCTTTCTCTACTCTCATCCTTTTCCCCTCCATCGCCTCTGAACCCCCTAAAGGCCTCTTCTACCATGTCTATCCCATGTCTTACAAACACAAAGCAGCCCACACATTAACCCCACTACCTGAGGGGTGGGTCCCCTCAGGAAGGACTGGCCCAAAAGACTGACTCCTTGCCTCTTCTGGATTTATTGACAGAGTGGTTACTAACTTGACTATTCCCAAAGTTCATTCTGGTTCAGTCATTCTAATGGAATAACCTCTCTAAGGTGGGAGGCAAAAATCATCAAATTTCATAGTTAGAAAGGACCTCAGAGGTAATGGAGTCGAACTAAAACTTGTAGCACTCATGATAAGGGGCCATGGAGCCCTTCTGTCATGGATCTTTTGTCATAGGGAACTCTCCAGTGTAGAGAGTAGGCCACTGCACCTTTGTAGACAGCTGTGATGACTAGGATGCTTCCTTATATCAGGCCTTAATATGTCCCACCGAAAATTCCATCTATTATTAGTTCTGCTCTCTGGATCCAAGCAAAATAAACCTCTTCTCTATCCCTCTAAATATGTGAAACATGTTCCCCTCCTCTCCTCTCCAGGCTAAATGTACCTCCCACCACACACACATAACACCCTGTCCCATTCCTTTAAACACATTACAAGATCCCTAGATGCCATAATGGTGGTTTCTAAATCTCTTCACCAACCTGATCACTTTCTCTGGACAACTCGTCAATGTCCTTCCTAAAACATGGCACCCAAGACTGAAAACAACATTCCATTTTCCTTTTTTTTTTTTTGATCTCTCTGGGATACAGATCTAGTGGTGATATCACTAGATCAAAGGGTATGCATGTTTTATAGCCCTTAGGGTATAGTTCCAAATTGTTCTCCAGAATGCCTGGTGATCAGTTCACAACTCCACCAACAATGCATTAGTGTCTGTTTCCCCACACCCCCTCCAACATTTCTCATTTTTCTTTTCTATCATATTAGCCAATCTGATAGGTATGAGGTAGTACCTCAAAGTGAAAAACAACATTCCAGATATGTCAGACCATAGGAACCATAACTCTGAGCTGGACACAAACCTTTTACACATGAAGCTTAAGACTGTGATCACTTTTCTGGCTACCATATTGGTGCTTACATAAAGCTTTTGAGATATTGAATCCTGAAGGCCTTTTTTACATGAACTTGTGTCTGGCCAGGCCTTCTAAATATATGAGCTCCAGTTAGGGCTTTACATTTATCTCTATTAAACTGCATCTAATAAAATTTAGCCCATGATTTCAGCAAGTCATATTCTTCTTAAAAATCCTAATTCAGTTACCCAAAGCATTAACTACTTTCCTTCTCAGCGAAAACTGAACAGAATGGAGCCCAGGAAGGAGCACTGTGGCCTTTCATAGTTCTTCCTACGAAGCTACCCATACCATCCATTCAACACAGATTGTTGGGTCTGAAGCTCAATGAATTCTGCATCCACCTGAGTGGAGACCCTCCAGCCCACTTCTATCCATCTTGTACAGAGGAGAACCACTTTGATCACAAAGGTCAAGTGAATGGTTGAAATGAGTTTAGCCAGTCATTTGATAGATGCAGATAATCCTTCTGGATAATTCAGACCTGAGATAAAATCATGGAAACTTCTCCTCAGTCTTTAATTCTAATAATGTACTTCCTTCCATCCAAGCACTCTTCCCTTTGCAATGTGTGATCTTTCACTGCCTAATTTATGACGGTTTATAATTTATAGTCCACTCTCTAAAGGCTTTTTAGTTGCCTGTCTGCGTCAGTGTGTCAGCCTTAAAATGTAAGTTCCTTGAAAGCAAGAGCAGTTGTTTGTCTCTCTATATGGTACCCAGCCCCATGCTGTGTACCATTAAAACCTCAATAATGGTTTGGGATACTAAAAATGATGATAATGAAAACCAGGAGGAGTTTGGTGCCTTTAACTTTGGGAGAAAAATACAGCTCAAGAGGGGAATTTTATGATATCCAAAACCAGCATATTCCTCCCCGCCAAAGTATCCTGGCCTTGAGACCCACAGAACCCTCCCTAAAACCAGCAAGGAAGGTTCTAGGAGGGAGAAAGGGAGGGAGACGTGCTGCCCTCGTACCTCCGGGTGGAACTGTTGCTCCGTTCGAGTGTGACAGTACTGGCAGGCATCTCCATTTTCACATTTGCCAGGGTCGCCCCACTCATCCCCGTGTTTCACACTTGGGCAAGGGGAGGACCTGGGCCAACGAGAAGGAGACAGAGGGGACCATGAGCCTCTCTCTGGGGGATGTGTGTGGGTGGGTGTGTGCGTGTGTGCACATGTGCTCATGTAAGCAGTGGTGACAGAGAGGGAAGGGCGTGACGCCCAGGAAACTCATCCACAATTTGTCCCTCTTTGCCCCACCTTTAAAAGGAGTCATGCCAAGGATCAGTGGCCCACAGGCCCACAGAAAATAACTGTGTGAGTGCGAGAACTTCCTTCTTGCTCTTATTGTTGGTGGAAAATGTTTGTTACTCTTATTATATGCTTAAGAAATTTCAGATATTGAAATTATAGAACGCCTTTTGGAAAACCACTCTCCTAGGGAGCTACTGAGCAAATAAGCAGAAAAAAGCTGGGGAAAGAAGCACTTAGTCACTTAAGTAGGGAAAAGATGAGGCTCAGGGTGTGGGAGTGTCCTCAACTGTACAAAGAATCAAGGAATTAGAGGAACTGGAGGGAGGGGGGTGACCAGAGGGCTGAAGCACTGAAACAAGTCTTATTAACAGGCTCTAGGAATGACAGTGCCCCCCCTCCAAAGGAGGCCATTCTGCTAGAAGGGGATGTAGGGCAATGTGCTGACCTTCAGCACAGATTATTACAGCTGGCTAGTGAATAAATATCCTTGGGATGGGCTGGCCCAGACAGAGGAAAACAGGCTAGACGTGGGATATGACTTCCAGGACTGACAGTGACTTCATGTTTAGTGCAAGTTGGCCTGAAGTTCAGAGGTGGAATCTCTGGGGCCAAATAGAGGAATATCTTCCTCAATCAGGGTTCCTCAGTTCAGGAGAATGGGAAGAATAGGAATAGGTCCAAGGTACTCTGGAGACTGTGCCAGACAAGACAATCTGTGGCCACACTGTATTTACTGTGACTGGGTAACAGTCACATTTGTTGTGTTACTCAGTTTCTTTCAAAAACCCCAAATTTGGCTCAGTTAAACTAAAGGGAAAGGAGATTCTGTCCACACGTAGGTCAGGAGAACTACGGGGAAATCAAAAAGAAGAGAGGCTGGAGTTGATATAAAAGTGAAAATTCCAGATAGGGAGACTAGAACAAATTGTCACTACTGATTCCTTCCCATCTGGGGTTTTAGTGGGTTTAAAAATCAAACAATCAGAAAATAAGCTTTTGAAAATAGAAACAGAACCACTCATTTTGGGTGTGCATGGTAACAATATTACTAAGAAAGACAGTATTAAATGCAAAGAGATAGGAACTATTCTCTAGACTGATTGCACCCTGGGCCTAGGAAAGCAGAGCAGCTTAGGAGAGACAGTAAAGGAGGACGATGTAGGTCCTGGGGCTCAGCAGCTTTCATACAGTACAGATAGAGATGATTCTTCCACTTCTTCCTTCTACAGTTGGGCCACTTCCCTCAGGGCAGTCTGCATTCTATAGAAAAGGCCCCCTGCCACACCACCACTTTAGCCAGTAACATCCTGCCGTCTGTATCCAACCCCAACCTTGACCTCATGGGGAGAGCTAGTACGTGGTGTGCCTGGCCCTGGCCACTGAAAGTTCCTCCCCAGTGAGGCATCCCTGTCACTGGAAGCCTTTCCCGATCCTCATTCCTCCTGCACCAGGTCCCTGATGGTCTGCCCTTGGCTTGGTGCTCCCCAAGGTCCCCACCCACCCACAGAGGAAACAGCTGCAGTCTCGGCAGCTTGGCTTAGCCAACCCCTGCTGGGCTTCTCCCTAGATGGTGAGACCTGTATTTATGTTTCCTGGGGCTCCGCCGTCTGTCTTTGCTGTTATGGTAGTACGGGCAGGCGTATCCCTGGCGACAGAGCCGAGGAGGCTTCTTGCACTGCTCAGTCTTGTAATTCCCTAAGACATAGGTTGTGTCTGCAAAGGAACAGAGGGCGGGGCTCAGTCAACCATGGGGACTGGGTCAAGAGTCTCACACTAGTAGCTGCAGTGAAAAGGTGGAACAGCTTCCCCAGAGGTGGCCTAGCAGATCCCTGGGAGATTGGCCTACTGAGCAGTATTCAAGGGCTCAGGCACTGCAGTTCCTACTCCCGGGGATTAATGTGAGAAATGCAGGCCACTGGACAAATGTCTCACTGTCCTCTGAAGTCATGCCACCCTGGTGGAGGAACACAGCACCTGCCTTTGAGGAGTTTAGAGCTTAAAGAAGACAAGACATAAGGAAACATACAAGAGACACATGTAAAAGACTGTAATTTATGGAAGCTGGACAGAGCCAGATGCGTGTTTGTCTAAATGCCCAACCACACACTGGGCGATCCAGGAAATCATTAGAACGAATTAGACCAGCCAGGGTCCCTTGAGGTGTGTTCCAAATATTTTTAACAATGGGAAGGGGTATGCCCTGGCAGAAAGAGAGAGGAAGTGGGAAACATTGTGGAATGGGGAAATGGCCTGTGTGAACACAGAGACATGGCCATGGACAGGTCATGCACTGAGGAAAAGTTCATACCTAGGAGGGAGGGCCACGGAGAGGCACAGCCATACCCTGGCTCTTCTGGCTCTTACCTTGCCACCGTGGCTCCTCACTGAGGATTTTCTCTATCATGGCATGGCTTGCAGCCACAGCTGACTGACCCTCGATACTTCCCTCAGACGCAGTCTGACCGTTTTGTAAGGCCTCCATTGCCTGGAGCTCCCTTGGAAGAGAGCACAGAAGAGACAGAATGGTAGGTGTGTTGAGTATGAGATGTTGTAAAGACAGAAGAGAACCTAGTCACCACAGAGGGATGCTACTAGATGAGTGACAAAATCTACCTCCTTCCTTCTAACTCTCCCTTCCCTTGCCTTCCACTGTGGGAAGGCACCCAGCTCCTGCACAGCCACCCTCCCTGCCCAATTCAGCGCAGCCTTGCACCTGCCCCACCTGATGTCATAGACAGGAGATCGGAGGTCATGAGGCCCATGAGCAAAGGCGCAATGCAGGCCATTTTTGGTACAATTTCCTTTAGAATCTGTCTCGTGGATGCAGATTCCAGTTTTGTAGTAGCGTAGGTGGTACCGTCGCTCAGTGTCCCCTGTAGTTCTGTGCAGGAACGGGCACCTGAAAACCAAGGGGAACATGGTCACCTGCTTTTACCAGACTCTGTCCTATTCTACCAGACCCCTTTTCTTAAAACTGTCAAGGTGTCCCATTGACCCAGAGAGATTAATCTTTTTTCCCTAAGATTCCACACTAGAATGTTGTAGAAATTAGACTAATACTCAGTACTTACTCTCTCCAGGGATTTTTCTCACAAATCAACCTGTTCCTTTTCTACTCCCTTGATTGGTGGTAATGTTGTCTTGCTTCCCAAGTTTTGCAGAAGAATCAGAAATCAGAAGATAGAAAGGGAGCACAGCAAAGTTCCTGGCTAATTTTATATTGGTTCATGGTTTCTATTTGGCTGTTTTGTTCTTTACATAAATGTCTGGATTAGTGTCAGTCTCAGAATGTAAGTTTCCTGAGGGCAGGAGCAATATGTCTCTTCTATGGCCCCCAGCCTCTTGCCACGCACCATCAAAAGTACAATAAATGCTCTGAGATAATGATGATGATGAAAAGCAGGATTACCTTGGTGCCTTTCAGCCTGCTCAACAAATCCCACTAAGTGTGCCTGGTCTAGCAGACCAACTACCTTGGCCTAGGATATGGGGGTGGAATTCTAAATATGTGTGTGGGTGGGTGGAGAGTTTAAAGCCAAAGCAACAGGACATGTATGCAGGGTCCGGTGAGGTAATTTGCACTGTTGGTACTCTTTCTGGTAGGAAGGAGCAGCAACAGTCCTGTGACCTTGGAAATGCTGATCCTTGGCCTGCTATACCAAGGATCTTTCTGGATGGCTTCGGAACATCTGAACACAAGTACTAGTTAAAATCTGGCTCCTCTGTGAGCCATCCCCAAAGTCGTGCAGGACACTTACTCATCTCCCTCTGGGCAGAGGCCTGTGGTCTCATCATACTTGGTGCAGTAGATGTCAGGGCTGTAGTTGAAGGTGCCATCTCGGCGGCGGATGGACCTACGGCGACGCTGGTTAACAAAGTGCCAGTGGAAGCAGGTGTAGGGCCGGTGCTGGGTACATTTGTGTTGCACAAAGAGTGGGCACTGTTCTGTGCGAAACTCCTTTAGGTACCTGGAGAGAGGGCACAAAGAGGTGGGGGAAGGGGAGAGAGTTTGGGGGATGGGGACCCAAAGGCTAATTTAGCCTCTTATGCTCTCTCTTTCTGTCCCCAGATTAAGTTCCACTTTACATTTAGGAGTCAAATACCAAATTCTGAGAAGTTTTCAACCTCTGGCTTCAGCCCTACTGGGACAAAAGAAAGAGTCAGAGACCTATGTCCAGACCTTTGTCCTAGACTTCCAAGGCCCTGAGACTGGAGGGACACAGAATACATCCTCTCCTTGGGTCAAAGGGGAATAATAACTATAACAATCACAATATAGTGATTAAAGACTTTGCAAAGTACTTTATACAGAGTATCTCATTTGATACCCTGGTGCATTCTCCCCACTTTACACCTGATGAAGTAGGCTCAGAGAGAAGTTAAATGACTTGCCCAGGGCTACACAGTTAGTAAGATTTTGAGGCAAGACTGGAACTCAGGTTTTCCTGCCAGGGCTTTCTCCACTTGCTGTCCCAGCAGCCAAGGGCTAACATTCCCAGCAGCAGATGCAGGCCTGCAAGCTGACTTTGACCAGGTCCGGTATCCTAATTCTCAATCTTCCCTGCTATGAAATAGGGAAGGGGTGATTTAAAGCTACTAATATCCCACCAAAGAAATTAATTCTTTGGTCTATTAGGATCACAAAAGAACCTAGGAGCCAAGAGCCCAGACTGAGCCCAGGAGTCTCAGATTCTACGCCTGGCATCCAAGTAATTCCATGGAGAGAAGGAGATAGACTCTTACCTGATTTCCCTGTACATGAATGGAGTATCGGGGTGAGTTGCTTGACCTCATTAGTATTTCAAAGCATAATTTATGACCATACTATGACAATGCCTGAATATGGTCCTTTCCCAATCTCCCTGGGAAACTTAATCACTCCCAAACTGCCTATTCCAGCCCCTGTCCCACTTTCAGTCCTAGCATCAGACCTAAGGACCCCATGATTCAGAGAAAGGATGCTTAGATCTGCTCTTGACTTTTCCAGACAAAGGAAAACCCAGTCAAGGGCTTCAGAAAGGGAAACTGTTTCTGGTCTCCAAAAAGAGGAGCTGTGACCCCAGAGTATGTGCTCTTCCTTTGGACTGCTAATGCTGTTAATTACAGGCTGCCCTGGCAGGACTCCCTGAAGAGATATAAAAGACAGGTAATTATCCAGGTAAGTGGCCTGCAGGAGGAAAGCTGCACACCTGACTGCCTGGCTTAACTTCCTTCTTGGACAGGGAGGGTGCTCTTCCCTGCTGGCCTTCATCTCTGCAGGTACCTGGATATTGCTGACACTCTCCACCAGCCCCCTCCCTTTTTGTGGCCTCCACCCCCACTGCATTTGGACACCTGCCCCACTTCATGCTGCCCCAGCTAAATCAGGCAGTGTCACAGCTCACTCCTTCTCAACTCCTCCCTCACTCTTGTCGATGTCATCCCCTCCCACAGCCTCCCTCAAATACACTTACCCCCACGGAGAAGATGAGCACCTAGTCTATGTGCAGTGTTTTTTTATTTTGCTGACAGTAATCCAGCAAACGTGTGTCCACATCAGGGTCTCTCTTAGATCATAAGCTCCTAGACGGAACAACCTCCTGGAGGGCTACAGAATTCTCTTAGCACAGCACCATATGCAGCCTAATCGTTGTGGAATGGTAGAGGCTTTTAGTACATGACTGCTGTAAGCTCTCAGTCTCCCTTCTCCTTGCCAGGCCTTACAGAGCACCAGACTCTCATAAAAGCTCCCGGGAAGGAAGGTTTGACAGAACACTGAGCCTTACTATTGCCAGAGAGCTTAGAGATCATCCAGTATAAACCCCTTACTTTATGGATAGAGAAATGGGAAATGGAGGCCCACTTGTCCGAGATACTACAGTTAGTTAGATTCCAGCTCTGATGCCTCCTCCTTCAAGGCTCCTTCCACTATGCTCTCCACACCATCGACTCCTCTCAAGTTTTGTGGGGAAAAAGGCCTTCAGGAAAACTGAAAGTCTGCTTCAGAAGACAATGTGGAACAGAGTCTGACCTCTCTATTCTGATTATCATGGGGGCTCAAGAAGAAGCTGGAAATTAGTCCTGGATGATGCCTCTGGACCCAGCTAAGGACAGACCCACGTGGCAAGACCACACCAGCTTTGAGGCTTGGGACTTTTTATAAAATCACAATAGAATGTTGGAACTGGGAGATACAACAAAGGTCATCCAGTCCAATCAGAATCTGAGACATGAATCCCCATCTACAACACTGCCAACAAATGGTCGTCCAGTCTCCGTTTGAATACCTTCACAGACAGGGAATTTAATGCCCGGAAAAGCCCATTTCACCTTCAGCCTAATTATTAGAAAGTTTTTCTTTATATCTAGCCTAATAATGCTGCTCTTCGTTCTGCCCTCTGAGTCCAAAACAGAGCAAATCTAATCCACCTTCTAGGTGTCAACTTTCAAACATTTCAAGTTTCTTCCACCCAAGTCTTCTCTAGGCAAAAAATCCTCGATTTATTCAACTAATACTCATTTAGGACACTTTCAAGGAACCTGATCAACCTGGTTGCCTCCTTCTAGACCAATTCTAGCTTAAAATGTGTTTCGTGATTGCTTACTGAAAAACATTTTTTTAATATTTTTTTGGTTTTGGGAGGGCAATTAGGGTTAAGTGACTTGCCCAAGGTCACATGGCTAGTAAGTGTTAAGTATCTGAGGTCGGATTTGAATTCAGGTCCTCCTGACTCCAGGGCCGGTGCTCTATTCACTGTGCCACCTAGCTGCCCCCTGGAAAGCATTTTTTAAACTCCTCACCCTGTAAGTATCAAGAGGAAGGTATGGGCCAAATTTTGCGAATGAGGAATTAAATGCCAAGGTTGGAGCATGTGAATACTAGTTTCAGGAATATCTATACCTGGCCTTAAATGACCTGATTTTTTAAAGAAACCAACACAAGTCTGAAATACTTTCTAGAATCAAACATTTTTCCTATACACTCTTGAATTTGTTATAGTTGTAAGGAATATTAAAGTCCACCCAGTTCAATCTCATTTTACAGTTGAGGAAACTGAAGCAGAGAGGAAAAATGACTTGTCTGAGGTGTTTCTAGGCATGTTGGTTTCTATGCTGTAAGCTCCATTAAACTATATACTTCCTTAGGGCAGGGCTCTGTATTGTAGGGGATCAGGCCCTGATGCAATATAGTTGGAAATATGTATCTGAAGTAGTAGAACAAAATTCAATTTAAGACATAATATGAATAAGGTGGGAAGCAGTTCAGTGTAGTTGACAGAGGATTGGCCACAGAGTCAGAAGACTTGAGCAAGAATCATTTAACCCCGTCAGCAACTCTTGAAGACCATTTGCTAATCTGCCTCAGTAGAGAAAGTTTCCACACAAGGAGTTCTCTACCCAGGTGAATCATTGGTTCTGAGTTGGATATGCTTTGGCAGTCAGTAATTCTCATACTGGCAAAGAGTGAAAACACTGGCAAAATAATTCCACTGTCAGACTCAGACTCATATACTCTGAAGTTATTCCCTTGAGACCCCAATCCCTAGTCTTTCTGTTTCTCTCATCACTTTAGTCTACCTGAATTTCCTTCTTTGTCCTTCATCTCCCTCTCTTCTCCCATTTCATCAGCCCTATGCTAGTTTTACTTCCCTCCTCCAACATCCTTAGCCCCTTTTCGAGAAGGGGTTACATTCGTATACTAGTCCTTCCCTCCTTGGTCCCTAGCCCTGGGTCCCCAATCCACTGTGCCTCTTCAGCTCTTACTCTAGAGGTGCCAAGCTATCCTGGAGGACATAATGACATCATGCTATTGATCCTCAATTGAACCCCAGCCTTTTCATATATTAGTTTTTGGTTGTGACTCCTTGTTACACAGAAGTTGTTCCCAAACTCCTCTTGCCTCCACCTAGCAGATAACCTGATATCCTAATATACTTAAAGGCCTGAGGTCATCCATCCTAAATTCCTGTCATTTCCCCTCATCTACACCTCAAAACTTCTGTTCAGGGGCGGCTAGGTGGCACAGTGAGTAAGAGCACCGGGCCTCGGAGTTGGGATGACCCGGGATCGAAACCGGCCTCAGAAAATGAGCACCCACACACAAATAATGACTAGCCGTGTTACCTTGAGCAAGTAACTTAACCCCAATTGCTTTAAAAAACAAAACAAAAAAAAAAAACTTCTGTTCACCTAGATCATCTCATCCTTGCCTCTAATCTTGCCTACCTTCTTGTTGAGACTAATCCCATCCTCTCTCTCATCCCCTGGGATGTTATTTCATCACCAATTCCCTGCCCTACCGCCCTCATTTTCAGTCTTTCCCTCTCTGACTCCTTTCCCTGTACTTACAACATGCTCAGGTCCACCTGTCCTTAAAAATCCTCTTCCTGACCCTGTGGCTTCTTCTAGCTACCATTCTAAATCTCTCCTTGACACTGATGAATTTCCATAGTCCTGTACAGTTAATGGCTCCATTTCTTCTTCACGATGTGGTTCCCTTACTAATCTACTGAACTACTCTTACCAAAATCTTCACTGATAAATTCAAAGGTCTTTTCTCTGTCCTTTCTTCTTCCTCTAGCTTTGATACCACTGACTACACACTACCTTTTCACTCACTCCTCCCTTCTTTATAGGATGCTACTATTTCCTCTTTCTCCTCCTATCTGATTGGCCTCTCATCCTTTCTTGCTTCATCTACACTTCTGGTACCAAATTTGAATGTCCCCCAAGGCTCTTCTCGTTTTTTCTACATTCTCTCCCTTGGACATCGTATCTGCTTCCAAGGCTTCAACTATCACCTAGATACAAATGATTCACAAATGTACATATTCTGACCAGAACTCTAGTCTTGGATTCTTAACTTATTTCTTTTCTCTATTCAAGGGCATCCTTCAACCTATCCTCAGCAAACTGGATGTACGACTTGAATCTCAAATTCAACATGTTCAAAACTCAATTAAATCTTCCTTCTAAAACCTGTCCTTGTCTCCCAACTCTCTTACTGCTGTTAATAACATCCTCTTCTTAGCTCAGTCATCCAGTCTCAAAAATTTATTCTTCTTTGATTCTTCTCTCTTCCTCCTCCCTCCCATCCAATCAGCTGCCAATTACTTTTGATGTTACCTGGGCAATACCTCTTGCATACAACCCTTCTTCTCCTCTCATGCAGCCTCCCACTTACATAGCATAGTTCACTTCTCAGTCCCTAACAATTTTGTTTACAACCCCACTATTCAACAAAAATTACTCTCTTGAAGATTATTAATAACTCCAATTGCTGAATACAATTGTTTTTTCTCAGGCCTCACCCTTCTTGACATTCCGCAGGGTTTGACAGAGTAGACCCCACTCCTAAACGCATTTCTCCTTACTACCTATCTGGCCACTCCTTCTCGGGCTCCTTGGCTAGGTCATAGCCCATGTAACATCCCTTTGCCTAGGTGCTTTGAGCCTGTCCCATCCTTCCTTTTTTTTCTCTCTCCCCCTTCCGTCTCCATCTCTTTCTCACATCTGCTCCCATGGGTTCAATCCAATCTTTATGCAGATGACACCCAACTCTCTTCTGAACCGTAATCCCATTTCATTAGCCTCCCAGACATCTCCACCTGGATGTTCTGTAGTTTTCTCAAAGTCAGTATATGCAAAACAGTCTTCATTATTTTCTCTGCCCTTTCCTAACTTTCCTGTGGTGAGGACAACGCCATCCTTTAAAGGCTCTAAGGGTCATGGCTTGACTCTTGACTTTTTTCCTCATGCCCCATATAATCAGCTGCCATATAATACTTATTCTAGTCCCACACAGCTCTCTTATCCATCCCATCTTCTCCACTCAGTCACTGCCTTAGTTCAGAATATTTCAATATATTTTCATTTATAGCCTCACAACAAATCTCTGAAATAAGTAATACAATTGTTAGTTCTATTTTATAGATGAGGCTCAAAGACATTATGAAACTTGCTTAAATTCACACAGCTATAGAAGGGTTTTAATTTAAATCTCATGACTCTAATGCTGGTGTTCTTTCTACTCTACCTCTGAAATTAATCTGGAAAAGCCCTTCACACATAACATGGTAGTCCAACCTGAGTAGGAATAGGAATCCCTTCTATAATATCCTGACTAGTGGACATAGAATAAAATGTAAGCTCCTTGAGGGCAGGGACTCTTTCTAGGTTTATCTTTGTACATTTGAGTTCCTAACATAATAGTTGCTAGGGGAACTGAAATGAACTGAATCTCTTAACCACTGCATTCAATGGTTTGGGTTTTTCTTCTGTCTTTGGTCACTCTACAGCTCTGCAGCTTTCAGCTCTGTTGATAGCCAGCCCTCCTGGACTGTCTCCTATCTTCACTTTCTAGACCCTGTTCTTTTTGGGTTCTCCTCATTCCTATCTGACCACTCCTTCTCAGTCACCCAATTCTATATGACCAGCTTTAATCTTTCTCCTGAACCCCAATACTGCATTATCAATTAACTGTCTAGTGGACATCTTTTCCTAGTCAATCTATTGGCATCTCATATTCAAAAATTCAGAAAAAAGAATTGATCCATTTTCTAAGTCTTCTTTCCACTAAACTTCTCTATTTCTCTTAAGGATGATACTATCTTCCCGGTCACCCCAGTTCATAACCCCTCTCCCTCCCTTTCACTCTTCCAAGCTTGATCAGTTACCAAATCTTGTCTGTCTCCATGACATCTCCTGCATCTGTCCCCTTCTTTCCATTGATAGGACTCACCACTGTACACTTCAGACCTCCATCACTTATTGCCTGACTATTGCAACAATCTTCACACTAGACTACCTGCTTTCTAATCCATCTTCCATGGAGCTGCCGAAATAATTATCACGGGTAGAAGTTTAGCCATGTTGCTCCCCTTTGATTCCCCATTGCCTCTAAGATAAAATACAGCTCAGCTCCAGATTTTTGGCTCTCCACAATTTGGTTCTTACATACTTTTCTAATCTTACTTCATATTAGTGTCTTTCAAGAATTTCAGCCAAAGTGGACTAATGACACCTGGATTCAACACTCCTGATCCTCTCTCCAGATATTAGGACAGAAGGTCTTCCAGAGCTGTAATACATTCCCTCTTCACCTCTGCCTCTCAGAATCTTGTCTCCCAGGTTCAGCTCAGCTACCACCTCCACCCTGAATCCTTCTTCGATCCTTCTTCACCCCAATTTATTCAGTTTTTCTCCTTCCCTAAATTACCTGGTATTATTCTTATTCACATAAACCTCCTATAACCCTAAGGGTAGGAACTGCTTTGTCTCTGTGTCTTTTCTAGCAGAGTATCCTGCATATAATATGGTTAAGTGAATATCTGTTGAACTGAATTGGGATACTCGCAGAGGATTCTGATGTCTCTCCCAGACCAAGAAATATAAGATTGTCTAATCTTTTGTATTTCTAGTCGGAGGAGAGAAAATTCTAAGCTTTCACTTAAAACTACAAATAAACCTTTCACTAAAGCCTATAACTAGGAATGAAATTGGCTGGGCTTCTTTCTCTCCTCTCTCTAATGATCTTGGGCATGTGTATGGGGAAAGGGGAGCATAAAAGGAACATTCCCCTCCCCCCGCCTCCAAAAAAAAAAAGCAAGCTAGAGGAGAAGCAAAGGCCCATGATATATGGTCTGGATAATCAATTCCTCTATAGACCAGAGATGGCTGTTTAAGATGTCAACAAGAAATTCTCTACTGGGAAATGCTGAAATCCACTTTAGAAACCAGAGCTTTTTAGGAACTGCAACAAAACCCCAGGCTGGGTTTCAACAAGAGACATTAACCATTCAAAAATTTTTCCTGTTCCAAAGGCCCTAAACGCCTGGGCTTGAAAAGCCATAGATGATATCTACTTACTAGTTCAAACAATTGCTCCAAAAAATCCTAGTCCCTAACAATACCTAGAACCCACATCTTAAAGGCAGTCTTCTTTCTTTTCTGTCCCCAATCCTCCACACATTATTATTTCTTGGGATTTCAGTGCTCTATACCAAAGACCACTGAGGTCCCCAAGAGTTTTAATAGTGTTATGTTGACAAGCCCTCACTGATTTCGAAAAGTTAAGATATGGCTAATGGCCATTATCTCTATCGTACTAGGTCTTCCAGAAGGTAAGACTTCCACCCAGAAGGGTGGGGAGGAAAAGATGGATGAGGCAAAGGGAGCAACTCTAGATCCAAGTTATAGCTAGTGACAAAGTTACACTGGGAAAAGGAATGGTGCTTTTCTGCTGGCAACTAATTTTCAAGCCAAAACAAAGCAGTTCTCCACACCTTTTTAGCACAAAATTATTCACTTGTTTTCCATTTTCTTCACATTGGCAAACTCTATTTTAGCAGGCTACAATAATCTCTATTTTGGCCTCCCTTAAATCTAGGTTCAACTTGAAAGTCAGATTTATGTTTCCAAGTTAATAGCAATCATCCTAAATAGGTCTTGATCACCTATTAAGTATTAAGTTTTTCCTCTCTAATATCATCAATGAGGTGGACTTGAACTATTCTCAAGTGCAAGTTAAATCAAGGGAATGTCTTAGTTTAATAAACAGTGTTAACTACACTGATTGGTCTGTACTTGTACTGTCAATTAGCCTTTAAATTGCAGAATCCATTTTAGAGATGAAAGTGATCCTCAAATCTCTATCTTACTAGGTCTTCCAGAATCCTGTGTGATTGGATTGGGGGACAGGGTGCAGGGAAGGGGATATTTGCTGAAAAAAGAGAAACAGAAAAGTTTGAACAATGATAATTAATTAGAAGTGGTTTCAGATATGGCTGAAAGTTGTAGGGTGGGTGTTACTGTACTCTCACCCATTCCCATGCCTCCCCCATTCTTCACTACTAGATGTTGCTTGTGCACAGATCTAGTCATATAATTCTTCTGCCAAAAAATCTTCAATGGCTCCCTACTGCTCCTCAGTAAAGTCTGATTTCTGGCATTCAAAGTCCTCCCCAATTTGGCACCTCTGCCTTTCCAGGTTTCTCTCCCATTTTTCTCCTATATGTGGTCTAGAGCACTGGTCTGCAAACTTTTTGGATCACATATCCCTCAGTAAAAAGCAAACATTTCTTTGAGCATGAACCACCAATATATGTATATTTATTTATAAGCCATATACATATACTACTGTTTTACTATTTTGTACCTTATAAAACAAAAAAATTAGAAAATTTTAATATGAAATAATTTTTAAATTCCCATTTTATTAATGTCACAAAACCTTTTTGCTTTCACTAAAAATAAAAACATTTTTAGTGATAGCAATGTGACTATGCTTCATTTTAGAAAATCTTGTTTTAAGCTTTTGTGATACAGCAATTTGAATGTCTGGTTCTAAGTTCAAATTTTTTTTCTTTCTGATACTTGGTTTTAGTAATGGTTGTTGTAGCTGAAAAATACTGTTCTCACAGAGATATGGAGCTACAAATGGAAATCATGTACTCATTTTTCAGTCCCATCCACTAATTATACACAGGTTTTCATTGAAATTTGGTTAATAAATTTCCATCTTCCCTGTATTGGGAGGGGTTGGGGAGGGAACAGTCTCTGGAGGCCAGATCCCAAGTCCAGAATGTAGCTGTAGAGGAGAAGAAAAGAACAGTGGCAAGGCAGATGCCAAGGTGCCCAAGTAGGTCCTGGTTTCATGATGGTGGATGGCTCTAGCTCCCTTCATTCGTTTCCATTGCGGTTCAGTGGGGTGGAGGGTAAGGTGGGGGGAGGGGCCCAGACCTGAGAGCATTTTGTGCTTTAGCTACGTGAGTCCCAAGCTCACTGGCTCTCTCAAAAGCTGCTCTTCTTGCTGTAGCTTCTCCCCAGATAGCTCAAGCCTCCCTTGTTCTCCTGGGGCAGGGGTGGAAGTTGGGGGAAAAGAGGGAAGAGTAAAGATAAGAGCCTTGGTGGGAATCAAGGAATGAATGCCTGAGTTTTCTTGGAAACACAAAACTTCTTGATTTAATGAAAATATACTTCAGTACACGTAGTACAACCATACTTAAAATTGTATAACTTATACCAGTATAAAACATCTTTCTGATTTGAACTATCCAGCAAGCAGAGGAAGAGGCCAAGGCGGATGAAGAAAGACTGGCAGCCTGTCTACCAATGCAGTCCAGCACTGGGGGAAGGGTCTGGGACTGGGAAGGAGTTATGTGACTGACCATCTAGCACAGCCCAAAACAGGTGTAGCAGCAGCAGGTGGAACATAGCACCTTTCTCCAAATCCATCTTCTTCATATACCCCAACAGATCATCTTGCACCCTACTCTGGAGACCACTGCTCTAGAGTATACTGCAGCCAAAATGGACTCTGGTCCCCTGTACTTTCCTGCCTCTGTCTTTACTCCTAACTCAACTCAAGATTGTTTTACATCTGGTTACTGTTTTCCTTCCCTGTACCTCTTAAATCTATCCTTTATAATTCAACCCCAAAGCTAACTCCTACATCCTTCCCTGATTCCATAAGTCAGTAATGACCTTTCCCCTCAAATCTCACATTAACACTTTTCATCTCCCTAATCATATAATATTGTGTTTTAAATTTAACTGTTGCCGACTATAAACTCCATTAAAGTAAGTAGTATTTCTTATCTAAATTTTTTTGTCTCCAGCATCTAACAGAACTCTTAGAAGGGAGACTCACTATTTGTTGAATTAACTTTTGTTTGGAAGTGGGGAAAAGATAGTCTGCTACCTTGAGAGATACTTGGGGGTTTTTTAGTTCAATTTGTTTCCTAAAATTTAAAGTCCTTTATAATCAGTGATGCCAGAGCGAATCCCTGACCTAGCAGAAAAAAGGAATAAAGTTTTTAAATGTCCAGTTTTGGGGGGGTAGGAAATAACACACATATGCATTATCCTTTAGTAAAATTTTTTTTAGCTAAAATACTTCTTTTAAAGTGCTTCTTTCAAGTGATTAAAGTAACTCTTCTAGCCATATGTCATTATATATTCCTAACCTTGATATTAAGACTGAGGTCCTCCTGCTTTAGGCTTGGGACACACAACGGGAAGCCAACAAAAAGTACCATATCTCTCCAGTTCTACTTCCCGGAGCTATATGGAAGACCATTAGGTGCACTCCATCTTTTCCTTTGCTCGGGCTCATTCCAAAAATAATCTAGGCATATTACTGAAAACTTAATGGAGAGCCTACCCGAGATGTGTTGCTAAAGAACGGACTGTTCCTTTAGAGACTTGCAGATATGAAAAATCACATTAAGTACAATCCTTAAATTAAAGACACTGGAAAGTCCTTTTGCAGTACTTCAAAACAATCATAAAATTGTTACTGATCATATCTAAAGCCTGGCACACTGTTATTGAAACAGTCTTAAAGTTATATTATCACAATGGTGGGGAAATCTGAAGTATTCTTTAAGCACCGACTACCAGGGAGAAGTATTTGATCTTTGAAAAGCTGATATAATACAGGAAGAACTACTGGGAAGTCAGTTTGGCTCTACACCTGATGAAGCAAAAAAGTAATACGTGAAGCCTAAATGTAAAGGGAAGGCTTAGAAGAGACGTGCCCTTAAGGTTAACGTTTTCTGGAACCTACCAATAACTAGAGAATTCATAACTAAGAACAGGGACAGCTGATAAGACCTTCCACTCAGAGCAACCAGTTAGAAACACGAAAGCACATTTCTAATTTTTCAGAGTAGCTGAAGATAGACAAGAGGCTTTTGCCACAGCTGGCCAGAGGTTCATAGTCTTACTTACATGAGTGCTTCGAGAGAAGACTCCAAATGGGAAGCACAAGTATATGGTATGAAATAAGATAATTCACAATACACTTGTCCCTGTTATAAACAACTATTATTCAGCTTTATTACTACTATTCTTGAAAAGAATGGAATTCATTTTTTTTATTAAGGTATATGTACTTTATGATGAAACTGGAATCTTAAGAGATAAAGAGATGGCCCTATTCTCAAAAATTCCTTATTAAATTTGTGACATGATCCTTAATTAGCATTAAAGAATGCAAGTAGATAACTATTATTAACTAAGGAGAGTGTACTGGCATAAAGTCCTAAAATGTTTATTAATGAATATTCATTTTATTCAATGAGTCTCCTTTCCACATCAAAATTCCCTCCAGAAAAGAAATTTAGGACAAGAGCTTATTGCACATTTATTGGGGGGAACAGAAGGGAATAGGAATTTAAAAGTATTCTCACAGACCTCTTAATATCCAAGAAACCTGAAATGTTTACTTCTGAAAATACGTTGAAAAAAATACAAAACAGTGATCCCGAAATCAGAATAATTTACTCATTCTTATTAGATGTTTTTGCTTTATAGCTAGACTTTTGCTTTAAAACACTGCTGGAAATCATTCTTCACTTTTGAGTACTTAGTTGAGAAAGGACTTTTCCCTAATTTTCTCTAGCTATCAGTACTAAATTCATAACCAATTCCATGTATATACTTTAAAAGTTCATATACATACTTACATATTTATATGTACATACATACAAATATAAAAGAACAGAAATAACTTATGATCCACTAAAAATGAGCCAAGAACCAATTCAATTTAGAATGCTAAATGGTGGCGATTATTTAGCATTCCAATGAAAAGATTTCTGAATTAAGAGTAGAGATATATAATTTAGGTAAAATATTCCAATTTGATGCCTAATAATAAGTCTCAGAGATTTGGAACAATGAAATAACATTAGAACTGGGAAGGACCTTAGGAATCATCTAGGCCAGGGGGTGGTGAACCTGCAGCCTTAAGGGAGTCAAATGCAGTCCTTTGACTGAATTCAAACTTCCTTAATAAAGAGATTTATTCTATAAAACTTGGACTCAGTCAAAAAGCCACACGCAAGGACCTAGAAGTCACGTTCCCCACCCCTGATCCTAGTCCAATTCTTAAACCCCAAGAGGTTACAATGACTTATCCCAAGTTGCACAGCTTAAATTAGTGGCAGTGCACAAGCTGAAGCCCAGAGGTCTACTGGGCTGATCAGGAAGCTAAGATGGACTCAAGGTTACCAGTGCAATGAATATCTAATGAACTTATCAGTATAGATGATCTTGAGGGCATCCTTTGAACATGAAAGCTGAAGACACAGTATTATGAGAGCTTAGGACTAGAGAAAGCTTTTTCAGAAGCATAAAACTGTCCTGGGAATTTACAACATAGCTATTCTAACACTATAAGCAAATAAACTGCCCCAGAGAGGGAGAAAGAGGAAGATGATTCGTTTCTTTTCTTGGGTGCTCAGTAAACCTAATGTTAATATAGTCAAATGACACCCATGGACTACTCTGGTCCCAAGACTAGAAGCAGTAGTGAAAAGTACATACTCTGGCAGTTTCTAAAGCTAAGTCCACTTTTATTAACTCTTCATTTCCAATAGGTTGTTGCCCCTTACATGACAATGGAGAATATATTAATTATGTGAAAATCAATTACCTATTTGTCCTCAAACTTACACATCATTAACAAATTGATTCGAACTGATGAGCTGGGTTTTTTTCTGAAATCACTAAGGGATAGCTGGCTTGCCAGAACTATTTCAGTTCTTACAAGTTGTGACAAAATTCCAACTTTGTGTCTATTTTATTATATTTGGTCAAATAGATACATTGTTTTACACATGTATGTATGAATATTTCATATGCTCTGTTGAAGGAAAAGATGTATTTGGCCCAGTAACGTTAATATCAATTTAAAATCCACTTCCAGCTTCTTAAGTATAGTCAGCAGATCTGATTAACACTATGAGGAGAAAGAGAAGCTGCAGAGACAGAGCAGTTCTGACAGACCTGTAAGACAAGACCTGTATCCATATAAGAAGCAAAGGGGAACACAACTCTGACTTGAATACGCCCATTTTTGAGGGGCTGTATTTCCAAAGTAATTCACTTTTAATGATCAGCCCAGGGAATTGTTTTGGTGTTGAATTCCAAGAAAGATAGTATTTTGACTGAAGCTAGAATGCTAAAGATAGATGTTTCAGTGGATTAAAGTATCTTTATACCTGCATATTCACAGCAAAATTAGAATGTGGACAATTCTGGGCTAGATGCTGATTATAGGTGAAAAAGATAAAATTATCCTAAATTAATAAATTTAAAGGCACAGAGTGATAATGAACATTAGTGACATTCTGAAAGGTCTCTAGAGTTCAGGTTAGGATAGGTCAAAATTACACATACCTGTACGCTAAAAGACCTATTTAAAGTCTTGGGGGATGAGAGTAGAAACATTTTAAGTATTATTTGCATAATATGCTTGAATGAATATTTAATATTCATTTCACACACTAATTACTAAGCATTATTGGATTACAAATAATTTACTTTTGTTTACAAAGTGTAAATATTTAGTCTTGTTTACATCATCTCTGCGCACCTGGTTCACAGCAATCCTGAAATACTGAAAGTTATTAAGACACAGCTACCACACACCTGGTACTTATTAGCACCTGGCAGCAATAAAAGTAAATGTATGTTTTTAGCTAGATTTAGAAAAGCTTTATAAAACCCTCAAATCAATGAAATTACACCAAAGGAAAGTCTATCAAACTCATCCTCCCTAACCATCTCCTTGAGCTTGATGATGCAAGCCAATAGCAGGATATAAATATGGTCCTTTTTCCCTCTGGTCCCACTCTTTAGGAGTCATTTTTAACAATTTATGCTGATCATATGTGTTTAAACTACTAATAGAAAATAATTGGTTTTCATTTTCATAAAGTGATCCAAAGTAAGGTGAAGAAAAGGAAGAAGGGGAGCAACATTTCAATAAGCTCAAATCTGACTTGATGACAGGTCTCCCAGGCCTCAGTTATCTTCTTTATCTCTTAAATAAATGGAGACACCAACTGGAAAAGGGCCACATTACAGAGAATGCTATGAGATTTTTAAGATGCTAGACTCCTTTCCATCTTCTCCTCCTCATCAGCTCTTGACACTGCTGTCAAACTCTATAAACTGGCAAAGAAAAAAGGGGTGAAAGTTGAGGGATTTTAGAGACAGTTATTCAATGGTTCTAATTAGTTTTTAAAAACCTTAAATACTATAGCCACTGACTTAATATTAAACAAATAATACATGTGGACTGTCCCTAATGAAGTGCCCAAATGTTCCTTTAAAAAAAACAACTGAAAAATGGAGTCTGAGTATTCATAGGACTGCAAACTCCCCCCTCTAATCCCCCCAAGCATGATTCATTTTCAGAAAAATATAAAGACTAGAATTCTCTCTTTTAAGAAAAAGGACCAGAGACAACTTAGATTTCAAATACATGTCTGCTGTTCTCAGTCTTCTTGTGAACTGACATTTTATAATCAAAGAAAATCACACAAATTTAGCACAAGGGAGGCATTTTTCTACAAAAGTAGTGGGTACCATTAGTGAAAGGGGTAAAGAAGGAGAAAGGGCACAAATAAACTAGTATTTGTTGTCCTCCTAATATAAAGTTGATGCTATTGACCCACCAGCAGAATACTCAAACTTTCCCTGGTCTCTCCTAAGGCCAAGGGCAGATACTTAGAAGATGACTGGCTAGGGGTTAAGGGTAGACTCTGTAGTAGTGGCAAAGTTAAGTGGCCTACATGGGGACTGGACCCACAACATTTGGGCAGAGATCAGTTTTTACCTGATGCACAAAATTAACCCAGTATCATAAAAAGAAATGGAAAAATGTTGAAAGGATTGGCTCTAAGGCTATGATTTCAAAATACAAATGACCTCCTATTTGGGGAAAATGACTTATCTTTGGACCAGTCCATAGCTCAAAGTTATGTATCCTTAGATTAACCATCTTTATAGATTCTCTTCTGACAAGAAAAACAACCTTTACCTAAGACCCTAGGTGGAAAGACTACAACTGTAGTTCACTCAGGCTCTCCCTATGGCTTTAATTCTCAAAGTGTGCTCATGGCTTCTAAGACACACAGGAAGGAGACCTCACCTTCAGGCATCAGGGTGTTGAAAGCGGGAGGAAGTAGGTCCACGAGGGTGTCTTGCTTTTGTGCACTTATCTGGGGCGCTACTTTGCAGAGAAGGAGCTCCTTTATAGAGTGTGCCCATGGTGGATTTCTCTAAGTTGTTCTGAGAGTTGTCCAGTTGCCCTCACCAATAAGTCACAGTCTTTTGAAGGTTGATAGAAACCATCAGTCAAAGCAGATGCATATGGATTGTGGGGAAGCCTTCTTTAGTATCTAACATAGCTGGATTAAAACAAAAAAACTTAACCATTAAGCAAATCTTGACTTTAACCATTAATTTAGATTATAGCAGATAAGTACTATTCTTAAGAGCCTATTTTTCCTTGATATGGGCATTTAACTCCTATTAATAGACACTGTGGGTATCTAACTAAAGATCAAACTGAATTCTTAATTTACATGAGTAAGGAAGTTGCTTTCAAACCAGTGATTGACCTCCATAATTCTTTATTAGCAACTTGACTCATCATCACTGAGGTGGTTAAGTACTGTTTCTAAGATGACAAGTTACTCTGTATGCAGCAAGTTGCTCTCCAGAGGACAAACTTAGAATACTGCTGTACTTTGCAATAACATTTTAAAAGATGTTTCCCAAGAAAGCTGGATTTTCCAAAACATGATCAGATGCAATTAAGCAGAGTTCATGACATTAATATAATATGCACATGCTAGCAAATCTGATTCAAAGCATCTACCTTAGAGAATTACTGCTACACTATCCTCTTTAAAAAAGTTCCTGGGTGACATTCTTAAATGAAAATGGAGTCTGAATAGATGAGACTGCTGACAACATTTCTTTTCTGGGTCCAATATGAAAAAATCCACTAGCCAAAAATCACATTGCACTAGATTTCATTTTCCTTTGCAGTTCGAGAGCACAGTCTAACTTGGCCTAGACTTAGCAAAAATGAAATGCTGTCTGCATTAAAAATACATGAAAGAACCCATCATGAAGTATAGTTTTCATCAGTTTTGAATGCCAAGATGACATATAAGAAGACCAGAAACTTAAATTATTTTCCAAAGGGCTTCCTTTTTATGGCCTTCCTAATTAAAACAACAACAAACTTTTAACCATACAATTAAAATACAAAATCCTTCATGGGGGAAATAGAAGTAAACTTACAGTAAAAGCTACAATTAAAAAAAAAACATTTCAATTACTTCACATTTTATCTTACTCTTACTCCAATCCTCTGATATATTGTATAACCACAAGATAAATTTGTTTCGAATGAGCTGAAACTGTTACAGACCTGTCTGCACTTGACCAATAAAAGACCAACTTCATAAACAAGCAAATATTGGGGGGGGAGGGGGCACAGCTCCTGGTTTCAAAAGAGCATTATCATTGTTGGTGTTCTTGACAATTTACTGAGAACTGGGAAAAGTACTAGAAGTTGTACGTTGGAAAGATTCAGAGATAACTCTAAAGGCTTACTCTATTATAAGCTATGTGGCCAAATTTTACCAGGGTGGATTTAGGTGCTATATTAAAAAGCTTCCTCTAAAACAGGAGTGAATGCTTATTAAAAACAGAGAAAACCAACATCCTCCAAACTAATTTGTTGTAATTGAACCTCTAGTTAGTTTTAGGAAAAAAGCACCTTAACACAAGAATGGACAAACCCCTGCAGCAAGCCAAAAAAAAAGTCAATTCTAGGTAACTTTGCTTCTGTGGATATAAAGGGAATGTGTCACTGGTGTTCCTTGAAGTAGCCTACACTTAGGAAGAATGAGAGCTAATTTTATAGCAAGCTCTTCCTTCCCCAGACAGAGGACTGTATCACTGCAAGCAGAATTAAAAAAAAAAAAAAAAGAACTAGAAAATTAAAACTTTGGTCCACAACCAAAATGGGAATGGGCAAGGCTTGGGAGCAGGACTAATCCAAATTCTCAAAGAAAATCCAAACAATCAGCTGAAATGGACGAGGGTTTTTTCCATATTGGAAACAAATCTGAAATCCGTGATGTGAGTAATGAAGCAAAAGAAGTCTCCAGTTTGAATGTAAATATGTACATCAAAACCAAGACATTCTTAGTTTTCTCTTTCCCCACACAAAGTACACAGACACCCACAAATGATGTTCTCCAATGCCCAGTTTCACAGGACAGGAAAGGTAAGGGTTGGAAGTCTAAATCTGGTCTTGAAAATTATCACACCTGAGTTCACATCTCTGCTTCCCAAAGGCAGACTTTTGAAAGGAGTCACTGGGACAAATGCATCCATGCCTTCCAAATGCTAACCAAGGATGGTCTGTCCTATCTCCTCTGGTTGATTTAAGGACATACCACTAAAGCACAAGATGCTCTGTTTTCAAAGACAATTGATCATCTGCTTTCAATTACTGATTCAGACACACAGGCTTTTAAAATAAGCAGCAAAAAGACAAACTGATCCAATTAGTCATCAGCAAGCAATAAAGTACACTCTGGTATTTACATTTACAGTGACTTATAATAGTTGATTACTTCTGTTTCACTAGATAACCCCAAAAGCCCAACTCCCTGCCCTAATGATTTTAGAAATTGTGCTAATAATATAACAGAAACACAGTTTATGATCCCTCAGACTACCCAAAATACTTTCTGGGGTTCTATGTATTCCATTGCAAAACTAATTCCAAGCAACCAAAGATCATTTTCAAAAGTCTAACTGTATGGATTTTGCAGGTTTCCAAAGCAAAAGAATCTATTAAGATTGCTGGTTATCACTCATTTGAGTACTATTTTCTGGAATTCATCAAAGGTAAAGCCACTACCACTAGCACTGGAGAAAATCAGAGAGGATAAAAACAGGCCTCCAGTTAGAATGAGGGTAAACAAAGGTGGCAGGGCTCGCATTCACAAAGGCTCCGCTTTAACACACACACGTCTGTCCCTGTCACCAAAGCAGCATCAACAGCTTCAGACCAAAGCACTCAAGTCCCCAACAAAGAGGCCAGCGCAGCGCCTGACAAGCGGCTCCCCGGGGCCCTCAAACATCTCCTTGCCCCGGACTCTGGGGAGCTGCGGAGGGGGCCAAGGGTCCCTCCTGCCCGCAGCCAGTGCACAGGGCGCGCTTCCAAAGGCACCTGATCTTGCAGCGCTGGGGACACCACCCTCGGCAGGCCATGGGCACGGCCCGCGGCTCAGGGACCACCACGGGCTTAGGCGTGGCTTCTTTCCCAACCCACCTCCCACAGCGCTCTCTGCAGGGCCGCTCCTGGATGCATGGCCCGGCGTGCCCCCCAGCTCCCTGGCACTGCCCCCATGGCTCGGGTCTGTGTTTTGGGCCCCCTGCTGTGGCCACGCTGTGCATGTGCTTCACATGGTGTGTGGGTGCCACCTGAGGGCCCCACCGGGTGTCACTATCACTGGGGGGGAGGGGCGATGCTACACGAGGGTTTGTTTGCTTATGCAAATACTAGGTGCCGGCGGGGCCACCGGACCCTTAAGCAATAGGACCTAGACCCGCCTGACCATGACCGAAGGGCACACTAGCTGCTAAAGATTTCCGAGGACCAGGCTCCCTCAGCGCATCTCCAGGCGTCGTGTTGCACATAAGTCAAGACCCAAGTCTGGAGGGAGGGAGGAAGGGGGGGGGCCTCGAAGAGCTGGGGGAACAGTTAGGCTTCAATGGCCAGGCCAGGCTCAAGCTGTGTGTCACCGCATCCCGCGCCCCGGCCAACCCCGCGGGGACTGCACCCGACTTTCCCGCCCTCTGGCCCGGATGGTGGTTGGTGGCAGTTGGAGGCGGTTGGGACCGGCCTCATCAGGTTGGAACCGGTCTAGGCCCGGCCAGAAAAGGAGGGGGAGGGGGGAGAAGGAGAAGAGGAGGGTTGGGTAGAGGCCGCCTCGCGCTCTCCCTGCGCGCGTGACTCACGCTAGCCGCTGACGTCAAGCGTGCGCGCGCGGCGGGGGGGCTCTACGTACGTGTAGTGCTGCGGTTTCTCGGGCTGCGCCTGCAGCACCTGGGCGGTGGCGGCCGGGGGCGCCGAGGAAGCCGCGGAGCCGCCAGGCCCGGGGCCCTTCGACATGGTCCTGTCTTCCTCCCTCTTCGCCGCTCCCCTTTTATTATTCAGTCTGCGCGGTCCGCGCCGAGGACCGAGTGCGCCTGCGTCGCGCCATGAGAACGTGAAGCACCCCCGTGAAGCCGGACGGACTGCTGGGAGTTGTGGTCGGTTACGCCTGCCTCATCCTATCGTGGATGAGGACTTCCAAGAAGGAAAGGACCACAACTCCCAGGCATCCCGTGCGGCGACTGCCCCGGATGCTGAGGTACTCGAAGTGGCTTCTGGGGATTGTAGTCCTGACCAGTCTCGATTTCTTGCTAGTGAATTTGAAACTCTGGAGGGAATCTTTCTCTCTGAACCAGAGCCCCCAGAAGCAGGAGGAGAGGCCAGGAGCAGGGTCATAGCCGAGGACACCTGTGAAATAGACTGTGTAATAGGTTCCCTATACCCCTGAGCACTCTACGTGTGATAGTAGGGCACCAATGCTCAGTTCATTGAAAGGATGAATCATTGTGGTGTTTAATGTTGTACATTATTAAGTAAAAAAAAAAAAAAATTCTTTCTATTCTGGACCATCGTCCTGAAACTTTTAGTCATCCGGAAAGTACCGTTTTGGTCACCCCAACCAAAAAGAGAACGGGGAAGAAGAGCTCTCTTCTTGATTGAGATGATCTGGTTTCCTCTCAACAACTGCTTCGTTCCAGCTTATTTTTTTTCTTAATATTTCATTGATGATCTTTTTTTTTTAACAGCTTGTTGATTTCTGCAGATTCTCTCGCAGACCCTTCTCCGTTGTAATAAATAAGTGATGAGCCCTAGTCTGCCCTCCTCGCCTCCCTGCTAAGAAGCAGGGGCGTGTTTCACCCTCAGTCTTTACCCCTCTTTTCAGCTGGAGCCAGCAGAAGTGTATTCTTTCTTTGGGCTAGTCTTTCTGAGCGAGGCGCTATATCGAATACCCAGTTGTCGTGGCAAGAAGCAAGCGCTAACGTGTCCAGTTAGTTTAGAGGCTTACGTTTCTGATCTAAACGAATCAATCCACACACCTACTATGTCCTAGATACTGTGCTAAGCAACTAATTTTTCTTTTCAGGGACCCGATATCTATCGGTGAAAGAAAGGAATCCTTCCTTGCTGACTGTTAAATTATCTTTAATATAGAGAATGCTTGGAGTTATTTTGTTATAGTTTATACCCAGATTAAACCCATTTATGATCTTAAGAAAGAATTACAGATAGTTTTTAATAATTGACTTTTAACTTGCTTTCCATCTTGAAGGTTTTACAGACATTTTTATTGAATACTGAAAGGCTTATTTTTGCCATGTTTTTATAAGATGTGGTTTACATTTATCTTTTTTTACATTGAATATATAATGATTGTCATTAAGGGAACAAACATCCTTAATAGCTTTAAGGAAACAGAGAATTGGCACCTTAAATGATGCCTGCATTTTCTTCATAACCCACCATAAACCCACAGGAGTTTCTACTTATTCCTGAGAGAACCCAAAACAGTTCAGAAGCCAAACCACTTGCCTACACAGTTGAAAAACTTCAGTATCTTGCGGGAAGTCCATAGTTAACTTTATCTACTAAGGAATGCTTGAGGATGAAATGTTCAAAAAGAACAAAACATGATGCTTTGCCTCCATTATTTTTTAATTCAAAGTATTTGTTAGTTACTTTACCTATAAAAATGAGATTGCACCAGGTGGTCTTAAAAGGCCCCTCCAGATCTAAATTTGATTAGTGTAGTGACCTAAAGTACCCTTTTCTTGACAGAAGGAAAAGCATGAGACCAGTACATTCAATTTGAAATTTGTTAACTGAATGCCATAAACTTTCAAAGCACTGTTCCAAAGCTATTTAGGTAGATTTATTGGCGCTCATATTTTCCAGATTCTCCCCCATTTAAAATTTTTTCTTTTTATTATGGATTTAACGAGCATTAAACAAACTAAAATGAATATCTCAGTGTTCAAAGAACAGAAAAAGGACGATTATGTTTGAAATTGTGAACTTCCATTGTATAGTTTTTCTTAAAGTGTATGTTAAAAGCATAATTGATTAAATGTTTTATTTTTTTAAGTGCATATTAAATGTAATGCTATAGTAACAAAACTGTCCAGCTTGTTTGTGTTCCATTCTGAATTTCCCTATGCTGTCTTCTATGTATTTTGTTAATTTTATCAACCTTCCTTTCCCTTTTTTGGGTCTTTGTTAACAATCCACCAACTCTCCATCAGTCTCCTCTCCTCCAAATAGAAGCTCTCCCTTTTAACAAAATGGTGTGGTCAAGCAAAATAAATTCACACATTGACCATGTCTGAAAATTTGTTTCATTCTGCACCTCTAGTTTGTATCACCTTTCTGCCCAGAGGTAGGAAGTGTTTGCCTTTTTCATTTCCTATGTCACTTTTCTCCATTTTTCTCCTCTTAAGGATACTAAAAAAAAAACCAATCCACTGAATGAATGGTTGTTAGGTAAGAGTGATAATCTGCCTCAAAAGTTTGTATATGTGATAATTGTTTTTTTAATTGGTTTCATAATTGATTAATTCCTTTCTAGTGACTAGCAGAACTGGAAGAAAAAAAAATGACCAGAGCATTCCTACCATTAAAAGTATGGGAATAATAAGCATGATTAAATCATTTAGAAAAAGCCTTGAACACAAAGGAGACCTTTAACTCAAGAGGCCCAGTCCAACTCCAATTCCTTATCCACATAAAAAAGGATTGCTAAAGTATTTCTCCAGTTTCATCCCAAAGTGTTTTAACTATTGAGTCCAAAGAGTCACAACTAACCCCCCCAGATCTACCTTGTCTTATATGGACACTGAGACTAATCAAATAAAGCTTTTCCTCCTCTCTGGACCGGACTGTGAATGAAGGAGAAATATTAACATGTCACTTGTTTCAAAACTGAAGCTTTGTTTATTCAACATTAATTTTTATTACATTCTGGGAGGCAGTGAGATGTAGTAGGGAACTGGCTTTTGGTGCCAGGAATCCCTGATTCCAAGTCCTGAGTTTGGCTCATACTAGCATTGTGACCCTTCCCAAGCCACTTAACCTTGCTCACAATGCTTTAGGCACTCTTTAAGACTATGTAAATTGCAGAGAAGGTTTTGACCTGTTACCTGAGGAAGCTTCCTCACTAAAGAAATCCCAGGTTCAGTCCCTATCCCTATTATACCATAATTCCAGGCATATTGTTTGAGGGTTTTTAGTAATTAAACATTTATTCTAGGATAAATGTGTAGGTAAGTAGAGAAGAATGGACTTTTTAAAAAGAGACTGGAGCTTGGGAGATACTGATAATGGCAGTGATAGGTTTCTGCCACACTAAATAGTTGTAGGACCTTTTGTGTGTGTCAAAGGGTGAAATAATTCTGTGAATGTATGATAATTCTCCTTTGATACCAGTTCACACTTAATTCTATTCATCCCATTTATTTTATTTTATTTTATTTTTGGAGGCAATTGGGGTTAAGTGATTTGCCCAGGGCCACATAGCTAGTAAGTTTCTGAGATGGATTTGACTTCAGGGCCAATGCTCTGTCCACTGTACCACCTAGCTGTCTCTATCCCACTTATTTTAATCTTTTTATTGAGCAGCAATGGGAAGCCCTGAACAGAAACTACAGATTAGAACAGTTCTGTTTCAGTTTCCTTGCCTGGCTGACTATAGGGGAATAGCTGTTAATCACATTTTGGCATTTTGTACTGTAAGTCTTATTATTCTTAAGGAGGATTGAGTATCACAATTCACTCAAGATATTTATTTGGACAAAGGGAAGGACCAATAATGAACTTTTTTTTCTTGTGTCAATCAGTAAGCATTTAAGAACATACTGTATAATGTGCTAAACATTATGGTAGGCATTGGAGATATAAAGATTGAAAAGAAAATACTTCTTTTCATGAAAGACCTTACATTTGAAGAGGGAAAACAACATGGAACAGATCTACTGAACCAGGGGACTGGAGTATCCTCTTCTACTGAGGAACATGAACTGACAAAGTTCATTCTTAGGGGGGAGTCTGAAGAACTCAGAAGGAGAGTAGTCAGGCTTTTTCTTATTTGGCTCTGGCTAGGGCATAATTGGGCTCATTGTCCTGCTAAAAGTCATCCTTTCTTCTATGAAGAGTTGTAACTACGTTTAATATTTCCTGCACCTCACTCCCTCTCAGACTTCTGAAAAGTCCATCTTTCAAGGTCATAGTCACCTGTGCTCAGGGAAAGATACAAAGCAAAAGAAGCTGCTGAGACCTTGAAAACTGGTCTTCAACTTACCTAAAATTACATGCTCTTAGTGCCATAGCTGCCAGGGGGAGGAAATGAAGAAATCCTCCCCACCCCCATCATGAAAAGCCCAAAGGAAAGCTGTTGGAATCTCAAACCATGCATTAAGAAAAAAATAAGAACAGAAGTTGTCCCCTACTGAGTGGGTGATCCTTGCAGCTGCCTGTGGAGACCAACTAGAAACATTGCCTCTATTAGGTTATAGCATTATCTTCCCTCACCCCCAACAAAAGTGGCCAGGAGGCAGGCTCAATCCTCAATGGGAAGTGCCCTAGCCAGAATACACATCCCTTGAAGTGTTTATGTACTAGAGAAGAAGCAGAGGAGGTAGATGGAGGTTGATCCTGGAGGTTGATCCAGGCTTTGGGTGTGACAAGGTATGAGTGTCAAGAGAGGGTAGCATAAAGTTTACATTTAAGCATGAAGCTTAACTACAGGCTAGGATTGGGAAAGGAGAAGAGTGAAGCCAGAGCCAGGGTGATGGCCTGGGAGAACATTGACGTATGGAGGAGGAACAGGTTTAGGAGGGGTGAGGCATAGGGAGATAAAACAGAAAAGGAAATGATAGTTGCATAGAGACATTTCAGAATTCTTGAAAATGAAAGTAGAATACTTGTGGGTGATGATGAGAGCAAGTATGTCACCATTCTTGTGTCTGACTCAGATGGAGATTTAAAGGAGTATAGGTTAGGGAGTTAAAAGAAACTAATGAATTCAATGTTTGAGAATAGAGCTCATGTTAATACTACCCTCTAATATTGCTGCCAGGATTGGCTTGGAGAGGAAGGCTGAACTAGGTATTGAACTCCTTGAGAAAGGAGAAACAATAACTTGTTCTCATGGATCTGGATAGTGTGACATCTGTATAGAGCTCACTCATCAAAAGAGGAGTGGTTGCTAAGAGACTACAGCAAAGGGAGACTGAAGTGTTATTGGGGACGGTAAAGGAAGTATTAAGGAGTTTTTCTACAACCTGATTACAAGGTGTATGGAAGTTCCTCAATCAATCTTATGGGCATGACCATGAATGTGTTTGGCACAAGGGATCTTCTATCAATTAGTTAAGAACATCAGCTACTGAAGCTTGAGACTATATTAAAAAAGTAAGCAGCCACAAAAGAAAAAGGGAAAAGATCTTAGATATACAAAAAATAACAGCTCTTTTTGTAGTGGCAAACAGAACTGGAAATTAACAAGGTACCCATCAATTGGAGAATAGCTAAACAGATTATAGTATATGAATGTAATGGGAATACTATTATGCTATAAAAAGTAATGAAGGGGAGGCTAGGTGGCGCAGTGAGTAGAGAGCCGGCCCTGGAGTCAGGAGGACCTGAGTTCAAATCGGCCTCAGACACTTAACACACACACACACACACACACACACACACACACACACACACACACACTAGCCATGTGACCTGGGCAAGTCACTTAACCCCAATTGCCCTACCTTTCCACCTCCAAACAGCAAAAAAAAAAAGTAATCAAAAGAATGGTTTCAGGGAAACCTAGGTATGAACTGATGTTGACTAAAGTGAGCAGAACAGGAAAAATTTATACTCTGAACAACACTATAAAAATGAAAAATTTGAAAAAATTTAAGAACTTTGATCAACCCAATAATCAACTATAATTTCTTGGTACCGATGATGAAGAATACCACCCACCCCATGACAGAGAAGTGAGGGACCAACTATATAGAATGAGACACATTTTTTTTTAACATGTCCCATACATGTTTTTGCTTTATTGGACTAGGGAGGGGCCAGAGTCAGAAGCTGGTCCCACTCTAGCAATGAGCTAAATCCAGAGGGTGTATTGCTGGGATGGGTGGGTTCCTGAGCTATAGCTTTAGAAATTATCTTCTCGGGGCGGCTAGGTGGCGCAGTGAGTAGAGCGCCGGCCCTGGAGTCAGAAGGACCTGAGTTTGGATCCGGCCTCAGACACTTAACACATACAAACAAACAAACAAACAAAAAAATCTAGCCATGTGACCTTGGGCAAGTTACTTAACCCCAATTGCCCTCAAAAAAAAAAAAAAAGAAATTATCTTCTCTCTAAGTCATCATTCCAAAGGGACCCCAAAACTGCAGGTGTTAAGTTGTAGTCCAAAGAGAATAGAATGTGAAAGGCATTGTGGCATAGTGGAAAGAATACTGGGGTTGGAAGTCAGGAAGGCCTGGGTTCAAATCCCTTTTCTGATACTAATTATGTGACCATGGGCAAGTCATTTAACTTCTTTAAATTTCAGTGTCCTTGTCTATAAAATGAGGGGGCTGAATTTGATGACCTCTGAGGTTTTTTCTAGCTCTAAATTAATGATTCTATGACTAGTATTCCTCCTTGACTAAGGTTTCATGGTCACGAAGTAAGGTATTTGTCACTAGTGCTGAAAAGGAATGCCAGGGATATAATATCTTTTTTTTTTAAAGGAGTAAGGGAGGAGCCAAGTTTTAGTACATGTCAAAAGGTAAAAGAAATATGAGAGGGAGAGGTCTAAGATGAAGGGAAGTTTGTTAATAGTAGAATGGGGGCTCCAGGGAAGTTTGTTAATAGTAGAATGGGGGCTCCAAAGGGCATTTGGAAGGGGCAAGAAATGTTGGATTAAAACATAAGAGCAGTAGGACTGAGGTGAATTGGAGATGAGAAAATGGGAAATGGTGACAGAAGAGAAGAGTAGTTTTCACTTAAGGCAATACCCAGAGATTTAGCAGGTGGTGGTCCAGTGGATAGAGAACTAGGCCTGGACTCAGACTCCAGCCAGTTCAAATCTGGCCTTCACTATCTGGGTGACCCTGGGCAAGTCACTTCACCCTGTTTGCCTTAGTTACCTCATCTGTAAAATGAACTGGAGAAGGAAATGCCAAACTACTTAAGTACCTCTTTCAAGAAAACCCTAAATGGAATTAGGAGAGGAAGAGATTGCCTACTAGCCTTACATTGGGCATATGATATCATTTGACTGGAGTTCCCACCTTCCCTTTCCCCCCTCAGCTGAATTGCAAAAAGTATGTTATTTCTCAAGTACCAGGGAATTTTTAAGTATAGTACTAGGAAAGAAAAGAGATTGAGACTGTCATTGGTGGCCATTCCAGTGGGTGAGGTCCTGAATGTTTGAATCTTGTGAGGCTAGGTGTAAATCCATCAGTCATTCAAGAAGTATTTTACTAAGTATTTACTATGTGCTAAGTACTATACTAAGTGCTGAAAACAAAAACAGTCCCTATTATTAAGGCATGGGGTGACCTCAATTCAAAGACATGAGACAGAAGCTGGAATGTTTGGTTAGAAGAACATGCCAATGTGACATACTCTCCATAGAAGAGGAGGAATAAAGTATAAGAAATGGAAAGCTAAGAAGGAACCTGGTTGTGAATAGATTTATTTTAATTTAACTTAGTTTTTATTTTGTTTCACATTTTCTCCCTTCTCTCTCCCTCCCATTGAGAAAACAAGAAATATGATAATAAAAAATAACGCAAAACATATTTCTGCATTAGCCATGTTCTGGGGGGAAAAAAGCAAGAAAAATAAAGGAAAAAATATGCTTCACTTTGTACTCTGAATCCATCAGTTCTCTTCTGGAGAAGGATAGCATTTTATATCAAAAGTCCTTGATTGATCATAGTATTGCTAGGAGTTACTAAATCTTTTGTGAATAGCTTTAAATAGCAAACAGAGGATTTTATATTTGATACTGGAAATAATAGGGAGCCACTAGAGTTTATTGAGTAGGGAAGCAATATGATCAGATGTTGTACAACAAACATTAATTCGGAGGATGGATTGAAGTGGGAAAAAACTTGAGGCAAGGAGACCAATTAGAAGTCTAGTTCAAATTCATTCTCAGGACACTAGCTATGTGACCCTGGGTAAGTCACTTAACCCTATTTGCCTCAGTTCCTAGTCTGTAAAGTGGGGACACACTGAAGAAGGAAATGGCAAACCACTCCATTATCTTTGCCAAGAAATATAGAATTTGACAGACTGAACAACAACAACAATGGTGCTCTAGACAAGAGGTCATTGGGGGTGGGCGTGGGGGGGGTTGTACTAGGCTGGTAGGTAGGAGAGTGGAAAGGAGACTCATGAAAGATATTGTGAAAGCAGAAATGACTAGATTTGGCAGCAGATTGGATATGTGAAATGGTTGAAAGGTTGCAAGCCTACATTAACTAGGAGATTAATAGCACCCTTGGCTGTAATTGGGAAGTTTGGCAGTTTGGGGGCAAAAGATAATGAGCTCTGATTCAGACATGTTGGATGTGAGATGTCCAAAAGGTAGGACCAGAGCTCAGGAGAGGGAATAGCCTGGGGATCATGTGCAGTTTGAGAAGAAGGCTTGAAGTGGGAGGCTCTAGTCCTTGGCATGAGTGGCCTGATGCCTCAGGCTCATGTCCTGGAGTGGATCCTGGAAGTGAAGGCCCCTCTGAGGTTCAGATTACTGGAGGTGAGAAACAAAGTAAGGTGGGTGAGGTATGTTGTCAGGTTTCTTCAGAGGTAGTCATTGTCAGGGCAAAGCAGTGAAAAAAAAAACAACCAGGGTACATATTTAACTTGGCTCACTCATTAACTTCCCATGTACACTCATGTACTATATTATGATTTCTCCCTCTCTCTCTGCCTGTCATTGTATTTAACTATTACATAATTGAGGAAATATGTTAGCTCACAAATTCTTGTTTAATTTTTTCACTAAAATCATCATAAGGAATTTTGACAGAAGTGTCATCAGTTGCCACTGGTTTTTTTGTACCCCCTCTTTCCACATTATGTTTTGCTATAAATGGATATCTGTGTATAGCATAGCCAGTAATGTGATTTGTCCAACTCTGTAACTATAATTTACCTCTCTGGATGAAACCATTTTTTTAATGTATGAAATACTGTGAACAGTCACATTTACAAATTTAATTTTACATGGGGCCATATTTGTGTGCTGACATTTTAAAGCAGCAGTTGCTTTTACTAATTTAGGAAGTCTCTCCCACAGATGCACTGTGAACACTGCAGTACATTACCTCAAGGTAAATAGGCTTAGGCTCTCCCAGAGAAGACTCTCTAAGTTGCCTGAGCCTGACACAAATACAATTCATTTGCATTGACTTTCTATTGTAGAGCTTTGCAACAAAGGGAAGGATCCAAACATAGCTCTATTTCGTCCAATCAGAGTGGCTAACTAGGGAAAAATTCTGATTCGTCTTTTCTTCTTTCCAAGCATCCAATCACCAGGCTACTTTAACAGCCAATCAATGGCCTGTATTTTCACCAATCAGGAGGCAGGGCTGGAGCACGGCCTTTGTGTCGGGGGATGTCAGCGCGTCGGCGAACGCGCTGGCCAATGGAAGGGGTCGTTGGTGTATGCAAATAAGATGCCTGTGACGCAGGGACGCAGCGTGAGGCGTGAGTATAAAAAACGAGGTGTCGAGGGGAGGTGTCGAGCGCAGAGCGGTTTGGTCGTTGATCGGAGCGGGAGTGTTCCCCGACTTTAGATACTCAGAGCGAGGCGGAGTCAACGGCATCGCGGAGCGGACAGAAGCGGCGGCATCAGCAGGGAACCCAGCGGAGGAAACATCGCCTGTTCGTTCGGTGAGTGTACGCTTCTTACCGGGTTTAAACGTTGATCGCGGCCTTTTGCGCCTCAGGTTGCCGCGGTTACTGTCAGTGGCTGGCGCCGGGCAGAATTGGTTCGGCGGTTGTCTGGTGGCAGCGCGGAGTACGGAGCTCAAACCTCCCGGCTTCTCCTCACAGCAGCGAGCTTCAGTTTCCTCTCCCAGCCGGGGGTTCAGAGGCCCCAGCTTCGAGGTGTTGCAGACAGCCGGGCCTCCGCTTGGCGAGGAGGGGAAGTGGCTCCTCCCCGCCCTCCAGGGGAGGCCGCCTCTGCTGGCAGCCTGAGTCATGGGGGGGGGTGGAGGCGGCGACGGCTCCCGCCCGGCCATCTGCTGCCATTCGGCTGAGATGTCGGGAGGCCCCGCGGGAGGGCGAGAAAGGGAGGTTGGCTCCACTCCGGGTCTTGAAGTCCAGACTTTTTCTCTTTAGGTAAGACAAGATGGCCCGTACAAAGCAGACTGCTCGTAAGTCCACTGGTGGGAAAGCTCCGCGCAAACAGCTGGCCACAAAGGCTGCCAGGAAAAGCGCCCCCTCTACCGGCGGGGTCAAGAAGCCTCACCGTTACCGGTAAGGCTGGTTTTTGTTTTGTTTGCTCTGACGTTTTAGTCTAGCTGCCGTTCTCGAAGGGGGATGGGGCAGGAGAGAAGAATAGTAGGGTCATTTATGCCGTTGTTCCAGTTTTGATGGTTAACAGAGTTGTTGGGACGAATTTGAACTTGGCTTCTTTTCCCTCCTAGGCCTGGCACTGTGGCCCTTCGTGAGATTCGCCGTTACCAGAAGTCAACAGAGCTTTTGATCAGGAAACTCCCCTTCCAGCGGTTGGTGAGGGAGATTGCTCAGGACTTCAAAACAGACTTGAGGTTCCAGAGTGCAGCTATTGGTGCCCTTCAGGTAAAAACCAAACCAACGTTTTTCTGTGAGGGGTTTGGGGGGGGCGGGGTTTGACACTGGATCTGAAAGGAGTCTCTCATGGTGTGTTTTTTTTTTGTTGTTTTTTTTTTTCATTTAACAGGAGGCTAGTGAAGCATATTTGGTGGGTCTCTTCGAAGATACTAACCTGTGTGCCATCCATGCCAAGAGAGTTACTATCATGCCCAAAGACATCCAGTTGGCTCGCAGGATACGGGGAGAAAGAGCTTAAATGAAGGCAGTTTTATGGTGTTTTGTAGTAAATTCTGTAAAATACTTTGGTTTTAATTTGTGATCTTTTTTGTAAGAAATTGTTTATAATATGTTGCATTTGTACTTACGTCATTCCATCTTTCACTCAGGATGAATGCGAAAAGTGACTGTTCACAGACCTCAGTGATGTGAGTGAGCATTGTTGCTCAGGAGTGACAAGTTGCTAATATGCAGAAGGGATGGGTGATAATTCTTGCTTCTCATGATGCATGTTTCTGTATGTTAATGACTTGTTGGGTAGCTAAAATCGTAAGGTACTAGAATTGATATAAATGTGTACAGGGTCCTTTTGCAATAAAACTGGTTATGACTTGATCCAAGTGTTTAACAATTGGGGCTGTTAAGTCTGACCATACATCACTGTGATAGAATGTGGGCTTTTCAGAGGGTGATAATATACAAGTCTTAACCACAGTGTAACTTACAGTTTCCTAAAAAAAAAAAGAAAAAAAACCATAAACCTGGCAGCTATAGAATACACTATGTGCATTTATAATAGCTATTTTATATATTGTAGTGTCAACGTTTTTAAATTAAATGTTTTACATTCACCTGTGGGGAGTCTTGTCATTGAGATATAATTAAAAGTCCATTTGGCTTTCTCCTAGCTAAACTTCACTTGTTCTCCTACATCAGAGTAGAAAGATTCTACTCAGCATTGTACCTTGCATAAGTCCTCATTCTACCACATGTTAAGCAACCTTTTAGCTGATAGTGCAAACAGTAACCTAGGATTTTATTTATAAGGGCTCTTTTTAAAACTACAAACTTTTCCACCAGCATCCTCTCCCTGATACTTGCAAATTATCTAGTGCAGTTCTTAATAGTGATATATGGTTGGTCTTAATAGATTTGGGTTTTTTTCCTTTTAACCAAAGGGAGACTGAATCAGTTAAGTTACTAGATTGAATGCAAGGGATAGAGGAGATAGAAGTTTTCTGCCGGGTGAAGTATGTATTATAACCCTTAGAGTAACTTGCCTGGGGATGGGGAGGGCAATACATTTTCAAACTTTTCATGGAAATAATTGCGATGGTTGTGGGGTTAGGGTCCATCTGGTATGACCATCCAGGGAAAAAAATCACTTAGAGGAACTTCAAAGTGGTTTTAAACTTTATCCTTCTATTGAAGTTTTTAGGTCGATTATGTATGTTGACTAAAATAATTTACAAATAAACTTGTTTATCCCAACTCGTGTCAAAAACCTAAATTTGATGTTTTATAAAAACTTTAATTCCAGCCCAGTAGAGTTGATAGAGCAGACCTCCCTCCTGGGTTAAGTAACACCTCTGACAGGGAGGAGAGACCCTGGGCAAGTCATTTGATCGGGTGTTCCAGTCAGTTTTCAAGACAATTACAGAGACAGTTGCCCATCTGCATTGGTAGAGGAGAATTTCCTTAGCAGAATTCCCTGTATCAATCAAATTATATGTTGCAAATCCTGCATTTAGTTTTTTGTTAGTGTATTTAGAATCAAGTGGGTTGTATCAAAAGGGTCTGGAGGTGAATTGAGATAGGTAGACAGAATTGAAAATGTTTTAGTAAATTTTATTGCAGAAAGAAGTTGGCAGTTAAGGGATGCAGAGGTATCTTAAATTGGTCTGTACAAGTGTCATAGTTGGAAATTAATTTTCTGCATATGCTTAATGTTCTGTGTTTTACTAGAGGCTAGCTAACAATAGAAGGATTAAAGACTTTCAGCCTTCTCAGAAATTAACATAGTATCCAATATTAAACTAACACTTGATTTATTGGTCAATTTAGGTATTACTGCGTGGAGGATGGTAGATACATCTAATTCTAAAATACTGGGAGGAGGGGACAAAAAACTGCAATCAGTAAGGTTCATAGCATATTCTGACCTTTACAATTTGGATAATTTTGAGATCTCTTAGCAAAAGTTTGGAAATCTAGAACAAAATGTTAATCCAGGCACCATTGTCCCATGCCATTGAATGGCTTTCTGGAAGTGGAAGACTGGCAATATGTTGACCCGGCTGCATTTGGACAATAGTCTTAAAGTTGAAGGAACAGCAGGGAGAGATGTCAACTTGGCATCAGATAGGTTTCCTAAATATAACTTTGGCAAGGCTTCCCTTAAGGTAAATTCATTTCACCTGTAACTGCCATCTGCACTGAGTCGTCATAGGATTTTTATGGTCATGAAATAGAATTGAAGTTTTATTTTTGATGGCTATATCCTAAAATGAGAAAAGTTGATGAGTAGACAAAATTCTTTTCTTAGAATGTTTAATCCTATAAAATGAGATTCAGAAAATGGAACTTTATTACTAATGATGACTTAATAGTTGGAGTAAATTTTTTTTTCTTTTTGGAGGGCAATTGGGGTTAAGTGACTTTCCCAAAGTGTGTCAAGTGTCTGAGGCCAGATTTTAACTCGGTCCTCTTGACTCCAGGGCCAGTGCTCTATTCACTGCCACAGAGCCACCCCTTGTAATTTTTTTTTTAACATACTATTTCCTTTAGGTAGAAATACCTGAGACTGGATTATTCGGTGTTCTGAAGCTTTTCATCTGTCCCTGAGTATACAGTATAACTGAAGCTAATTAGTAATGAAGGATAATGCCTTCCATGGAGTGGGAGTGCAGCTCCTCATTCTGGAGTACTCTATTTTAGATTTTCCTGATTCTTGTTCCAAGTACTCTCAAGTCCATTCTTACTATCAGCAGTTGCTTCAATACTGGGGACATTTGGAGTAAGGATGAAATTACATACCTAAGTCACTCCTCCAAGCTTAAATTCTATGAATTGTGTAACCCAATTCTATATTTCCAAACAACAGTATGGCATTAATTGGCTAAAGTGAGGCTACAGAAATAACGCTATCCATGAGTCAGCCAGCATTTATTTTTGGACAAGGCCAAAAAAAAGCACCTGTGTCTACAGTGGCAGGTACTTTGCTGTACTAAACTTTACAACTCACTTAATCCTCATAATCCTGAAAGGTAGGTGCTATTAGGATCCTCATTTTATACCTGAGGAAGCTCAGGCAAATGGGGTAGGTGATTTGCCCATGTCACACAGCTTGTATCTTGAATCTGATTTTGAACTTGGCTCTTCCTAATTAGATCCAGCATTCTATTCACTGTATGCCATCCAGTTGCCTGAAAGATAATGAAAAAACCTGTCAGGAATTGAAAATATTTTGAAGTAAATTCACTTTATCATTTGTATTTGAAGCTGAAACCATAGGAGAAAAAAAAAAACAGATTGTCAAAAGGCTACCAAAGTGATAATTTTATGTCTTAAGTGACACTTTACTGACTAAATTAACTACAACTCAGAACCAGTGGAGGTGGGATGGGAGTTAGTTAATACTCTGGACAAGATATTTCCTACTAAACTGTTAGGATAAAGGTTTCATTTAGAAGATGGTGTATTTTTCTTGTCTTTTAGCATGGTGTATTCTCAATTCATCCCCTTCCCAATTCTCTAAATAGGACATAGCTTCCCAATTTAGAAAGACTTTGTCACAGGTTTTCTTCAAAGGATCTGATTCCAAATAATAAAGTTAGTAATCATTTGGTGCATGATTTTCTTTAGAATGGGTATTAGTCCCTTATCCTCAAGTCACCTGAGATATGTAGTCAGAGAAAGAGGACCTCTGAAGGAAAGGCTGAACAGTAAGTCAACCTGAGTATCCAGGCTCTCAAGCAAAAGCCTTTCCACCAGGCCTGTATATCCCAGAATAACCCATGGAACAGTTGGACCCAATGGAACCCATAAATACTGTTTGAGGGAGTCAGGGATATGGACTTAGCATTGGAAAACAGACACACATTGAGTTGCTAAACCTACCAAAAGCTCTGTTGATGGAGAATTTAATTGCTATTTTATGTGTATATTTTCATATCTCATCTTAGAATCCCTATTGTCACAACATCGAGAACACAGTTTGGGCAGTGTCTCACCAAATAGATTTTTTTTTTTGGAGGGGGGGAAGGTAGGACAATGGGGGTTAAGTGACTTGCCCAAGGTCACACTGCTAATGTTAAGTGTCTAAGTCAAGTCCTCCTGACTCCAGTGCCCTATTCACTGTGCTACCTAGCTGCCCCACCGCCAAATAGATTTTTGAGACTTCAGGTAAAAATCCTGTTAACATGACACACATACATACTACAGTGAAAGCTGGTGACTTTCTAGGATACTGCTGGAGTTGTGATCTTCCTCAAGTGGTATGTAGGATGGCCAGGCCCTGCTGCACAGAGAATGAGCCTTTAGCAGTAGGGACCCCTCCAGAGAAAACAAAAACAGACTAGACTGGTCCTGTCCCTGCTCTTTTTGCATTTCATAAGAACCCTTTGGAGTTTGGGAATGAAATAGGACAACTCCTGGTTGGCCAACATTGGGAAATAAAAGGTAAATAATGAAAAAAATTCCACATCTGCCCCAGGGCTTTGCTATCTTCTGTCTGGACCATCTCAATTCTTCCAATGCAGGGGTTTTGTGAAGTTTGGATTTCATCAAAGGACCACACTTAAGGGCCTAAAGAGCCACATGTGGCCTTGAGGCTGCAGGTTCTGCACCCCTGTTCCAGTGGAATGCTTTCCCACTGAGAGGTGTTCTCAGGGAATGAGCTAACTCAGGATTCAGTAGCTCTTATCTGTGGCAGGTGAAGTTTATACCAATTGTCTGCTTCATATCCACACCACATTTGCCCCTTCTGCCGGTATTATTAGGTACAGGCTGCAGAGCCAATGGGGACAATGGTAACCTCTGCGCTGGAAAGGTGAGTATAGGCCATAGCATGTCAAGTTCCATAGTAAATGAGTCTAGGCTGCCTCACGAGTACCTGTTCTCAGGTACCGTTCCCAGTAATATGGCCCATAGTGTTACCTTCTCAGGTAAAATATCTCTTCTCTGCCCTGGTTTTTCCTAATCCCAGTCCTAGAGTAAGGTCAACCCTGTAAAATGAAGTAAAAGAAGTTGGAAAGAAAGTTGCAAAAAAGGGATGGTGTGAGAAGATAGAGGAAGAGAAATAGGGAAAAATGGGTGAAAAAGAATTAAGAATGGGAGGTGGGAAGGGAAATAGGGAATAGAAGGAAGAGGGAGGGATAAAGGAAGAAAAGTGGAGAAAGTTAAGAGGATTGCCTTTCCTGGGGCAGGCAATGTTTATTTTTTTTTTTGGCATTTAAAGCTATTCCAAACCTGGCTCCAACCTACCTTTTCAGCATTATTGCACATTGCTCTCCTATATGACCAAACTGACTATCTTGCTTTTCCTTACACACAACACTCCATTATACCTTTGCACTGTCCCTTTCCTCACCTCCATATCTTTAGAACACCTAATTTTATTCAAGGCACAGCTCAGGTGCCACCTACATGAAACTCTCTGTCTGACTCAGCTGCTCCTGCTTTCCCAAAACCAAAACTTACCTTGCTTTTATTTTGTTTGTACTTATGTAATACCCCTTCTGAAGTCACCTCCCCAACTCCCACTTGTGTTGGTAAGCTGAGTTCTCAGGAGTTGGCTAACTACTATCCTCAGGATTCTAAGAAAAACCTAGAGGGGCTGAGTTGCCCCCACCAGTGTGCTTCACATTAGCTTTAGCCAATCAGTAGATATCTATTAGATTTTAGGAAGGGTATTTGGTAAGATGTATAACAGATGGTACAAAAACATTCACCCATAATCTGGAGTGTACTTTCCTCTTATGCAAGGGCCCTGGGAGAGATGGCTCAAACTTAAAAGTACAAAGGCCCTGAGGCACATAAAAAAAGTACATAAGTGGCAAAGGAATACTTTGCAAGTCCCATCATTAGGAGATATTTTCTCCCTTTGTGGAATTCTAATAAAATTCATCTTAGGTGTAGCTTTCTGCTAGGTTCTAGATCTGCTAGATTTGATACCTTTCTAGAGATTATAACCAGCATTCTCTCTGCCACATATGTTAACAAATCTAGGCATCAAAGTGTATACAGCCCTGAACTTTGGGTTCAAATTCATACCCAGATATTTACTTAGCTGTATGACCCTGGGGAAGTCACTTAAATCTCTGCTTCAGTTTCTTCATCTGTAAGATGGGGGTAATAACAGAACTTATCTCCCAGCGTTGTTGTAAGAATAATATTTGCAGGGGCGGCTAGGTGGCGCAGTGAGTAAGAGCGCCGGCCTCGGAGTTGGGATGACCCGAGATCAGATCCGGCCTCAGAAAATGAGCACCCACGCATAAACAATGACTAGCCGTGGAACCTTGAGCAAGTTACTTAACCCCAATTGCTTTAAAAAAAAAAAAAGAATATTTGCAAAGTGCTTTGCATTTACACTGCAAATCCTAAAGCGTTATATAAATGTTAGCAATGACACTGGTGGTGGTGGTGATGATGATGGATCTTGAAGCTGCTTCTTCCCCCAAATGGCTATCTTTCTGTGTCCTAACTAGGTCTGTGGATGTCTGTTTTTGTCCTTGATTTTTCCTCTGGATGCATTACCTCCCATTGGTACCGTTTCTCCAGTAACATGATTGATGGTTTTTGCTTTTGTCAATGGTTTTTATTTTGGGGGGGGAGGGAGGAGGTTGGAGTATAACAATCCCTCTGGAATTATCTTTCCTTTCTTCCAAAAGGTACCTACAGGTACTTTTTCAAGGTGCTCCCAACCCTGTAATCATCCACTCATTGACCAGCCTATTGGTGAAATGACTTCACTGTTGAATTAATTTCTCCTTAAGTATCTGTTTCCCAACTTTGGTGCTATCCTTGACTCCTCACTGCCTCTTCCTCCAATATTCAATCTGTTTCTAAGGCTTGTTGATACCCCTTTGCAACATCTCTGAAATATGTGCTCTTCTCTGATGCTGCTACCTGGTGCAGATCCTTATCACTTTACACTTGAACTACTGGTGGGTCTGCTTCCACAAGCCTTTCTCCATTCCAATGCATCCTCCATTCTGCTGTCAAGTGATTTTCTTAAACTATAGGTCTGATCATGTCATGCCCCAACTCAATAAACTCCAGTGGCTCCCTATTACCTTCACGATAAATACAAAATCCTCTGTGTGGCATGCTAGCGTCCTCTCCCACCTTTCTAGCCTAGTGCCCAAACACTCCAATTCATTTGTTTGTCCATTCATTCAACTATCACCAGAATCACTTATTCAATAGGGATTTCATGATTTCTAGGTAAGGGGCTATAGGTATGGTGAGGCAGGAGGGGTTATGCTGGTTTTAGACATATTCTGGTTGTGTTAACTCTTGTCTTGGAAGCTTCAGGTTGGCAAATGCACTGCAGAGTGCCAAAAGGATTTCTGACTCGAGATCCCCCTCCAGAATTACCCATGGCTGCTTCTGAACCTATCATGGCTTCTGTCCTTATCAAAGGTCATTTAGAATCCTCATTTTACTGTGACTGAATTCAGTTCCAGTGAACCACTTAAGTGGTTCCATCGTCCTAGGCAAAGGTGAAAATACCCAAACTAAGAAGTTTTACGTTTTTAATAGATTACAATCTTATCTAGGTGACAACGCAGGACCCCACCCTAACCAAGCAATCAACAGAGTAAACTAGGTGTTAAGGAGTTGAAATTTAATCCACTCCCTCATTTTACAAGTGAGAAAACTGAGATTAAGTGACTTGCCCAAGGTTGTAAGGCTAGTAAGTATCAGAAGCAGGACTGGAAGCCAGATTTTCCTGATTCCAGTGTTTTACTCACTAGTCCCTGCCAATTTCATATTAGTGTATGTGTTGTCTATTCTCATGAAGAAAATAAATAAAGTGAATGGAACAGGTCTTGTCCTTGCATGGTAAGAGCTAAATGTGCTCCCACATCCCTCTATCCCTGTTACCCGAGATCCTTCTCCATTCACGCAGAGGGAGGAGAATAAACATTTATTAAGCACCAGACACTGCGCTAAACGCTTTAAAAATATCTCATTTGATCCCCACGACTTTTCTGGGAGATAGTATTATAATCCCCACTTTACATTTGAGGAAACTGAGGCAAACAGCAGGTACTTATAGCTCCATGGAGAAGTCTATCTTGATCATCACCAGCATCACAGGATGTATGGGAGAGGTAGTAGGGCTCCTGCTTATGAAAAAGTGCTCCCTACTAGGGCACTAAGGGACTTCAGCATGCTTTTCACAGGACAGTGTGTTTCATTTCCATTTGCCTCGTTCCCTTAAGTTCTGGCTCCCCTCAGTCCATCCAAAGACCTCAGTCCTCTGACATCCTTGTTTTGCCCTGAAGTCTTACCTCCCCATCTCCTTACTACCTAGCATGGAGGAGAGGGATAGCGTTGGAAGGGAGGGGTCATATACTACACTATAACCAGAGTATGGGGGAGATAGGGAAGATACTTTTTCTACTAAAAGATCCTGCAACTTGCAAAACCCCCAGTGTGAATCTAGGTAATTTACCTGCCCACCTCCAACAGCTTGGGGCAGGATGTGCCAGTTGTTACACTGCATTCACAAGAACCTCTTTAAATTATTCCCGTTTTTTAAAACCTTTTTTCATCTTTGCCAGTTTTCACAGTGTGAGATGAAACCTCAGAGTTATTCGAATCTGCATTTCTCCCACTATGAGGGATTTTTATGTCGTTTATATTTTGAAAACTTTGTGCATACCCTTTGACCAATCATTTATCTATTGGGAGACATTAGCATCTTTTTTTTTTTTTAAAACCAATTGGGGTTAAGTAACTTGCTCAAGGTTACACGGCTAGGTTTTTGTTTGTGTGGATTAAGTGTCTGAGGCCGGATCTGAACTCAGGTCCTTCTGACTCCAGGGCCGGCACTCTATTCACTGTGCCACCTAGCCGCCCCCGTTAGCATCTTCTTGAAAGTAGAGTCTCCTGCCAAGGTTGATAGAAGCAAACCTAAAGGGTTGGAACTGTGGAAGAAGGCATTAACTTTGCAGGAATGGGATACTAAAGAGGCTAGACCTCACAGCTTTTGTCTCCGAGCCTACTATCCCCATCTTTTGTGGATGCTTATGTTAGTAATCCCAGGAAGGTGGGTGTGTTCTTACTGGCACCACAATAGTGTGATGTTGTGAAAATACCAGTGGATAGGGAATCAGAGGACCTGAGATAGAGTCTCTGCTCTGTTATTTACTGCCTATGAGACAATGCTTCCATACTCAATGGCCCACTCAATGCCTGAGAATTAAGATATACAATTTCTTTAATAAAAATATATTGAGGAGAGAAAGGCAGCCTATCAAGGAGATAAAAACAGTCTTTAGGAAAGCTCCCTGGGACCTTAGGAGCTCTCAGCCAAAGTCCTAGACCTATCTATATACTTCTTGTCCAAAGGCTCAAAGCTGAGTTCCAGATCAATCTATTTGGAGGCAAAGTTCACTCAATCTGTCCCAGATCTGCTCTATTATATCTTTAATCAACAACTATTTAATAAATCCTTACTATGGGCTATGGGGCAGCTAGGTGGTAAAGTGGATGGATGAAGCAAATGGCCTGAAGTCAGGAAGACTTACCCTCCTCAATTCAAATCTGGCCTTAGATACTTACTAGCTGTGTGACCTTGGGCAAGTCACTTCACCCTATTTGCCTCAATTTCCTCATCTTTAAGATAAGCTGGAGAAGGTTCCTCCCCTTAAGGAGCTCACATGCGGGGGTGGGGGATAAGGGAGGTGTGGGGTGGTGGTGGGGGAGACAACATGCAAACAACTGTAACAGCACTGGCCAATAAGCCAGGTCCTCATGAGCTTGACTGTAGTACATAAGCAGGTTTGGCTAATGCAATTCCCCTTGTGGAGCCTGGGGAGCTCGCTTCCAGGAGAATTGTGATAATGTGTTGTTGTTGTTCAAGAAATAGCAAGTAGGCTAATGTGACTGAATCAAAGTAGGTGGGGGGTGGGGCAGCTAGGTGGTGAAATGAATAGAGCACTGGTCCTGGATTCAGGATGACCTGAGTTCAAATCTGACCTCAGACACTTAACACAATAAAACTAGCCATGTGACCTTGGGCAAGTCACTTAACCCCCATTGCCCTTTCTCCCTCCAAACAGCAAAACAAAACAAAATAACCCCCCCCCCCAGAAAAAGATAATACCATAGTCATTGAGTGGTTGATGTGGAAATATGGGAATTAACTTAAATAATTAACTTATTCTGCCCCAATTCTAATAGAGACCTGGTCCACAGCAGTTGGGCAAGTCATTGGCTTCTCTGACCTCCGTTCCCTCATGCACAAAATGGGTAGGGAGGTGGACTAAACTATTTCTTGGGACCCTTCCATCCCTAAATCTATATAAATAAATCTATATAAAATGTGTTCCCATCAAGGAACTGCGGGACAACAGGTCTACCTTAAAAGTTAATTTCTTTTTTTTCTTTTTTTTTGGAGGGGGGAAGGTAGGGCAGTTAGGGTCAAGTGACTTACCCCAGGTCACACGGCTAGTTTTGTTTTAAGTGTCAGAGGCCAAATTTAAACTCAGGTCCTCCTGACTCCAGTGCCTGTGCTCTATTCAAAAAGTCAATTTTTTAAGATGCCATGTCAAGGGCCTAAGACTCCAGAAAGTATAGCTTCTAAAAACGGGTCAGGTTTAGTGGGTCAGCTAAATGGGGCAGTGGATAGAGTATAGTGCTTGGAGTCAAGAAGACCTGAATTCAAATCTGGCCTCTGACACTTACAAACTATGTGACCCTGGGCAAGTCACTTAACCCTGTTTGCCTCAGTTTCCTCATCTATAAAATGAACCGGAGGGTGTCTAGGTGATGTAGTGAATAGAGCACCAACCCTGGAGTCAGGAGGACCTGAATTCAAATCCAGCCTCAGAAACTTGACACACTTACTAGCTGTGTGACCTTGGGCAAGTCACTTAACCCTAATTGTCCTGCCTTCCCCCCCTCCAGAAAGAAAAAAAGGTAAAATAAACTGGAGAAAGAAATGGCAAACCACCACAGTATCTTTCCCAAGAAAATCCAAAAAAAGAAGTCACAAAGAGTTGGACATAAATGAAGATGACTAAACAACAGGTTCAGCTGATAAACTCTGGAATCAGCTACCACACCGCCTCCCCACTTAGAAAAGAATCCATAGGACTTGAGGGAAAGCAGAAATCACAAAATATTACAGCTGAAAAAGTCATAAGATCACCGAAACAGCTTTAGAAGAAACCTCAGAAGCTAGTTAATCCAACCCCTTTGTTTTAGATGGGGAAACCAAGACCCAGAATGGTAAAGTGATATCCTCAGGATCACACATGTATTGAGAGGCAGAACTAGGACCCTCAGTGACCATCTAAATCCCATCCTCATTTTGAAGAAGAGGAAATTGGGGCTTGGGGAAGAAAGGTCACTTGCCCAAAGTCACATACAACAGAGCCAAGATAAATGATATGTCAAGATTCCCAAGTTCAGACCTCTTTCCACTACACTATAATAGCATAACTTGGAGCCAGTGAACCTAAGAGAACAGAAACTTCCACAAAAACCCTTAATCTTGAACTGCTGTTCAAAAAATTAGGAGAAAGTTCAAAGATTAAAATAATACTCCTCCTCCTGCCAAAGTTACTTAAGAATGAGGTCAATGAGCATAGCATTAAAAACTATTTAAAACATTCTGTCTAAGTGAAATCAAAGTATAAGGATCAATGTATGTCTAGAAAGAAGAAAGAGACACCAGAAAGAGAAAGAAAGATGAGCACTCCTTAGGGTCAGTCTCAGGGATACAGGAACTGGTTACAAGAGATAAAGAAATGGAGTTTGGGTGGGGCTGGGTATGTACCAAAATATTTTCATCAGGATGAAAAGACAAAAGTCCAATATTTACGATTAGTCTGGAAGTATGGAAAAGGGCCAGCTGGACGTCTAGTGGATTTGTCAGGCTCCACCCAGTGGTGGCCAGAGGAATTGGTGACTTGTCCGGGAGATGGGTTTTAGAGGCTACTTCCTGACAGCCTCTAATCTATACCCTTATTATGCCTCATCAAACCCCAACCCTGGATTACTGCCACCATTGCCTCCTCCACCCCTGTCATCTTTCATTTTTGCCAGTTTGCATGGAGTCAGGTGAAATCTCAGAGTTGTTTTAATTTGTAGTGATTTGGAATCTGTTTTCATGTGTTTGTTTATGATTTTCAATTCTTTTGAAAAATATTATATATATACTATTATATATAGTATATATATATATATATCATGTGACTGTTTTTCTACTGGATTGGCCTATATTTCCATACACACATACACACACACACATTTGCCTTCTCTTCCTCCCCCCAGGGGACCATCGCTTTAAATAAAGACTTAAAAAGAAAAGTTTATCCAAACTAAGCAGACTCAACATTATATATGTAGAGTTCCATAGACCCCTACCTCTGCAAAGAAGAGAGAGACAAGAAAGGGGAATTGTTCTTAAACACCCTCATTTTACAGATGAGGAAGTTGACAGCAGGAAAGGGGAAGTGATTTTTGCAGGGTCACATGCTTAGGGCTCAAGTGGCAGCTCCATGAATTAAATAAATCCAGGTTCTTCAACTGGAGGACCCCTATTGAAATTGGGGGCCAGCTACAGTAGCCACACCCATCTCGGGAAATTGCTGTGGGAGCACCATCTCGTGGTCAAAGGTTATAACTACGCATCCGGTAAGCTACTTATCTGAATTAGCTTTCCCTGGGAGGCAGGATTTCGAAGAGGATCGATGATGTCATGGGCTGATGTCTTGATTTGCATATGAAATGGATTTAAGTGAGGCAGCATTGCACAAAATGGTCAGCCTCACTCCCTTCTAGAGTCATTGAAGTCCAGTGGCCAAACAGAATTCAAGACAACTCATGGGCTGCATTGGATGATCTAGCACTTAGAAGACACTTAAAAATTCCTACTGATCATTCATTGTCCATAGTCCATTCCCCCAGGCTCCAAGTCCATTGGTATGGGACTTACTCCTTATTGGTGGAAATCAGTGCCATAGGAGGGGGCAGACTTGAAGAGACCAGAGGAAAATCTCCTGCAGACTCTTAAGACTGAAGTTCTCTTTCCTGACTCTGTTCCTCACCAGCTCCAACTTCCCTCTCCTGCTGGTGTAGGACATTTGATTACCAATAAGGAGTGAGTCCCATACCAACGACCTTTGGGAACTTGGTCAGTTCTAACCATATCTCTCCCCTATTCAGTATACTCCAATGGCTCCCTATTACCTCCCCAATCAAATATATTGTAAAATCCTCATTCAAAGGGCATCTAAAAGTCCTTCATAACCTTCTTGTTGTTGTTCAACCATTTCAGTCGAGTCTGACTCTTTATTGACACCATTTGGGGTTTTCTTGGCAAAGGTCCTAGAGTGGTTTGTCATGTCCTTCAGCTCATTTTACAGATGAGGAAACTGAGGCAAGCAGGTTAAATGACTTGTCCAGGGTCACACAGCTAGTAAGTGTGGCTGGATTTGAACTCACATCTTCCTGACTCCAGACCCAGCTCTTTATTTGCAGTTATGTTGAGGTCAGATTCAGAGGAGTGGTTTGGGTATGAAATAATTCACTTTTGACCTCCTCTGTAGCTATTGGTGGTGAGTTCAGGGTGGACCCCAAGAATTTTGGGGTGCTACCTGAAAGGCCTAGTGTCCTGAAAGAATTCACTGAGACAGTCTCCAAGTTAAAGAAAGGCATTTATTGGGGTGATGCAAGGTGCTCTACTCCATGGGAGGCAGAGCATATGCCACAGGCCCTGCTGCCCTAATCAAGCAGAGTGGCCCTGAGGAGGCAAAGGCAGTTAGCCAGGTTAAAGGTATGGTTTAAATACAATTTTATGGAATGGGGGAAAGGGAAAAGAAAAGGGGAGGAGCAAGCATGGCTCCAAAATGTTTGGGATATCAGGTAGTTCAGAGGTGCTAAGTAAAGAGAACAGGAAAGGGGAAGGGAAGAGTTGTTCTGGAATTGAGGGTGCTTTGTGAAAGCTCACAGATAAGTCCATGGTGGGGGCTTCAATGCATAGTCTGTGATCACTTTTATGGCTGGTCACACCTACATCTTGCTGGCTCCTTCTGCCTTGAGCACTCCATTCTACCTCATCACTTAGGGGGTTAGTGAGGAGGAAGGTGCCCTTATCAGAGAGTAAGAAGGAAAGAGACATAGCCAGGCTACTAGGTGGCACAGTGAATAGAGTACCAGCCCTTGAGTCAGGAGGACCTGAGTTCAAATCTGACCTCAGACACTTAACATTTACTAGCCATGTGACCTTGGGCAAGTCACTTAACCCCAATGGTCCTGCCTTCCCTCCTCCAAAAAGCAAAAAAAAAAAAAGAGAGAGAAGAAAGACATAGCTGAAGCTTTTCAGAAATAATAGTCTGGGAGAGATGTCATTAATCAAGACAACTGGGCTGCGTCCCAAGGGAAGGATATGGCCAGAAAGTAGAAAGATAACAATTGTTGATCAGATTTTACATATATATATATATATATATTTTTTTTTTTTTAAGGGGGAGGGCAGGATAATTGGGGTTGACTTTCCCAAGGTCACATGGATAGTAAGTGTTAAGTGAGGCTGGAGTCAGGAGAACCTGAGTTCAAATATGACCTCAGACACTTTGACACACTAACTAGCTGCGTGACCTTAGGCAAGTCACTTAATCCCAATCACCTTGCCTTCCCCCCTCCAAAAAAAAGGAAACTCTTAGATTGAAGTAGACCTTGCCTCCAATCAGCTGACATTTCTCTAACAAGCGTTGGAAAAAATCTCTCCCCATTATGAGTGGCCAACAATGTAGGGTGATTATAGGGTCAAAGATACAAGGATAGATTTATATACCCTTGATATTCTGGGTATCCCAAAAAAGTCTTAGTGCATTTTAAAGCTTAGAAGCTGCACTAAGACTTTTGGGACATCATCTTCATATATATATATACACACACACACAAATATACATATACACACATATGTGTATATATAGTTCCTATATGTATACATAGGAATTATATCTATATAGGAATATATAGATATATAGGAATATATATATAGGAATATATAGGATATATAGAGAGATATCTATAGGAATATATATTCTTATATATATATAGAAAATATAACTATATTGGGAAATATATATGAATACAAAAATGATATACATAGAAAATGTTAGTTTTATTATTATTAAATACTGGCTTCTGGTAGAATTTCTCTGCTTCTAGGTCAGAACTTGCTCAGGCTTTCAGGGGGTTCACCAGTGTGAATTCATCTCTTGCTTTGAAGCCTCATTAGGTGCAATTAATTCTAAAGGAAAAATGGTGAAGTATGACACCCACTTCTTGACAGAGAAGAGTTGGACTCGAGAGAGAATAACATTTTCAGACACTGCTAGTGTGGCTATTTGTTTAGCTTGATTATGCAATTTGTTAAAAGCACTTTGTTCTTTTTTTTTCCCAGTGGGGGTGGGGAGAAGGGCTATGGAAGCAAAAAAGAAAAGAAAGAAAAACCATTGAGGCATCTTTTTAAAAAATGCACAGAAATATACAAAAATACTCATAACCATTCTTTTGTGTTGGCAAAGAACCAGAAACTGAGGAGGTGCCTATCAACTGGGGAATGGCTGAGCAAACTAGGGCGTATGAATGTATGATGGAATACTAATGTGTTGTAAGAAAGAAAGAGGAAATTTTCAAAGAAACCTGGGGATACTTTTATGAACTGACACAGAGCAAAGTGAGCAGAACGAGGAGAACCATTGAATAAAGGAACAATTCTGAACTCTAATCAATGCCATGAGCAACCACAGCTCCAGAGGACAGATGATGAAAGAGGCCACCAACTCCTGGGACTGAATATGCAGAATAAGCTGCCTGTCTTTTTGGATGTATTTCATATAGAAATCTGTTTTGTTTTGCTTTGTTTTTGTCATGGAAGGGGTGTGTGGTAGAAATAAATGCTTGATAAGTGAAAAAAAGGTTTCATTTTTTAAAATGCACAAAGGATAAAGAAGGAAGGCCAGAAAGGGGCACTGAGAAGTGAGACAGCTTTCTAACCTATCAGCTGAACTTAAATGCTTAAAAAGAAATGCAAGATATTCAAAAGAAAGGCTTACAGTTTCATGTATAATCCTTTTTTCCCTGTTCTCCTATGTATATGGAAAGACTCGTTTTATTTGATGACTGTTAAGTTCAGAATAAAAATAAACATATTTTTAAACAAAGAAACAATACCAGAGGTTGAGGATTAGGAGGTACCGACCTTTAGAGCACCAGACATGTAGGACCTCAGTCCCCGCAGGGAAGGAAGAAGTAGGAATCAGATGTTTCTCATTCTCCACCTTGCCTCTCTGCCTATGGGGATATCAGTTCTAGCTGGTATTGCTTCTGGTCAGAACAATTGATTCATCACTCTTGTCATGGCCTAGCACTAGCATTAAAGGGGATCTGGAAAGGTGTCCTGGAAAAGGTGGGATTTTAACTGGTCACATGGAAAGGCCAATTGGATAATGGGCTAAGCAGCCAATTTAGGTCTAGGATTCCCTTTGGTTAGATACTGGTTAACTAACCAATAAACCAGCATACATTTATTAAGTTCTTACTATTTGCCAGGCACGGTGCTAAGCCTGAGATACAAAGAAAGGGGGAAAAAACAGTTCCTGCCCTCAAGGAGCTTATATTCTAATACTGGTCTGAGTGGGTCAGAGTTATAGACTGAATACAGACTTAGAAAGCCAGTTATTTTTGATTGGATGGAAAGATCCCAGTACTGGAAATATACAGGGTGGAGGGAGGTTAGGAGACCTCGTTTCTAGTTCTGGTTCTAACCCTTATGACCTAGGTCATAAGAGAACCTGTGCCCTCGAGGCCACTTGTGATCTTCTAGGTCCTCAATATAGAGGGTCATCATAAAATGATGAGGTTTAGGCTAGGGGTGCTCGAGACCCCAAAACACCAACATGCCTGGGTCCTGCGGAATGAATTTGACTCGAGCCTTCTCTCAGCCAAAGAAAATCATAGTATATTAAAAGTTCGCCGTATTGGGTAGACTCTTAAGGAGCCGAGATCTGTGAAGCTTGTATTGGGCAAGCAGGCCAGAATCATATGACACATAGCAAGTCTGTGCTAGAAAATTCTGTGGTGCTCTCACACCACATGGAGCCAAGATGGGGTCTTATATACAGAAAGGTTGTGGGAGGAATCTGGGGGTGGTCTACAGGAGGAGTTTGGGGTGGGTCTTCAGGAGGAGTCAGATGAGGTCAGACTCCAGTAAATGTGTGAGGTTGATGGAGACCTGGAGACCAACAGACAATAGTGGGCTAGGCCAGTTCAAGGGTGTAACATTTGAGGATCAAGGTGGGGGGCGGGGCTAGCTGGATAATGGAGGGCTAAGCTAGTAAAAAAGGTTTGGGCAGAGCCACAATGAAAAGCTTATGGCCTCATACAAATGCCTCATCAAATGGGAAGATTTAATCAGTTCAAGGGGGTTGCCAGAGCCTGAACCTCATCACTCAAGTACAGCCCTTTGACTGAATCTAAATTAGAAGTCAAAGGGCTGCACTTGAGGACCTAGAGGGTCACATGTGGCCTCCAGGCTGCAGGTTCCCCACCCCTCACCTAGATTAAGACATAGTACCTCTTAGGAGCTACATTTTTTTTTTTTGCCTTTTGGAGGGCAATTGGGGTTAAGTAACTTGCCCAAGTTTACACAGCTAGTTTTTTTATGTTAAGTGTTTGAGGCTGGATTTGAACTCAGGTCCTCCTGACTCCAGGGTCCACCCTTTATTCACTGTGCCACCTAGCCTCCCCCTTAGGAGCTACATTTGAAGAGCGTACTCACTAAGAGGATCAGGGTTGCTCTGGAGACTCTAAAATATCAACACGCTGGGTCCTGCCGAATGAATTCGACTCAAGTCTTCTCTCAGCTGAAGAAAAGTAAAGTTTATTAAAAGTTCACTTGTAGATATGTGGGGCGGAATGTGCTGGGACTAGAGGAGTGTGATTTGCTGGGCCAAAAAGGAAGGACAGACTGACAGGAGCATGAAGCCAGCTGTGGACTAGATGTTCCCCGAGGGCGCCCGGCCTTAACGTGGCCTCATGGACTTGGACCTTGCGGGAGGCAACACCGGCCTTCTGATGGACCTGGTGGACTTTAATGATTTTGAAGATCTTTTTGATGATGATGATATCCAGGGGGCTCCCAGAGCCCATACCTCATCATTAGCACTCCTAGACCGCAACAAGAAGATTGGAATTGATGTAACTAAGCTTATAAAGTGGGCAGGTAGGTGACATGGTGACTAGAGCACCAGACCTGGATTCAGAAAATCATATTCCTGAGGTCAAAACTGACCTTTGTCTCCTCAAGGTAAAATTGGGGTATAGGCTCTAGGAACCCCTTGAGCCCCTTGAATCTTCCCACTTGATCTGGCATTCCCTTGGAGGTCAAAACCCTTCCATTATTAATATGAATGAATCTGTTACCCTTAACTTAGCCTCCATTGTCTGTTATCTCCAGGTAGCCCCCAGCTACCTCCCACCCTTGATCCTATCAAAATATGTAAGACCAATTCTGTTACCCTAAAACTAGCCCAGGCCTCCACGGTCTTTTACCTCCAGATTACTTCTGGCTGTTTCCAAACCTTGATCCCATCAAAATGCCATTCTCTTGGTTCTAGGAGTCTGACCTCAATCCCCAAGATCCTCCTTAGACTCCTCCTCTAGACACTTCCTCCTCTAGACCACCCCTAGACCCTCCCACAGTCCTTCTGTATATAAAATCCATCTTGCCTCCATGAAGGTGCTCAGATCCAGTCTAGCTCAGGCTCATTCTGTGTCAGATTGTTCTCCTGCTTGTCAGTACAAGCCTCCCAGATACTTAGGCTCCTTAAGAGTACCCATTCTGGCAAATCTTTAATGAAAGTTGTTTTACTTTGGCTGAGAAAAGGCTTGAGTTGAATTGATTTGGTAGGACCCAGTATGTCAGTATCTTGGGGTCTGGGGCACCCCTAAACCCCAAACCTCAACAGAATGAGGATAATAGAGATAATATTTGTAAAGCATTTAGCCTAGTGTCTGGTACATAGTAGAAGCTTAATAAATGCTTGTTCTTTGGAGTAAATTATGAAGCAAATATTTTTTTTGAAAATGCTCGTTTTTTTCCTTCCAGCTTAAGTTTAGGAATCATGAACTATGATCAAAATAACTGCCATTCTAACATGGAAATGTGTTTTGCATGATTTTATATGTAAAATGATATTGTATTTTTTAATCTCAATGGATAGGGGAGGGGAAGAGTGAGAAAGAAAACTTGAAACTGAAAGTAAAAATTAAAATAAAAAAAATCCCACTCTGTCACTGTTCCTGGACGAGGTGACTCAATCTATTCCTCTTTTGCCCTTCTTTGTATAAAGTTCACTTTTTGACTAAGGTCTCCCTTTGTCTGGCCTCTCCCATTATAATGCTTCGTAAGGGCAGAGACCCTCTTTGGTTTTGTATTTAATAATAATAATAGCTAATACACACATATATACATATATTGTTTTTGTATTCACACATATACTACATATATATAGAAATACATATTCCTATATATAGATATGTATCTATATGTAGTTCCTATATACTGATATGTATCTATATATAGTTCTTATGTATCCTGTATATTCCTGTATAGATAGTTCCTATGTGCACATAGGAATTATATCTATACACATATACTATGTATATACGTGTATATAATTTGTGTTAATATATATAGGCTGTCCCAAAATTCTTAGTGCAGTTTTTAAGCTTAAAATTTCAGTAAGACTTTTGGGACACCCAGTATACGGTGGTGATGAGATTTGGGGTTGCTGGGAACCCTGAAATGTCAGGATACAAGGCAGCTACGGGAATGAATTCACAGCACTCAGCCCCTTTTCTAGTCAAGTGACAGGGTTTATTCTAACGCCAATAGAATCAGGCAGGGATCCAAGTGAACCTGCTACTTAATGGGGGTGAGACTGATGCTTATACATACAAAATGGACAGTCAAAGGATCAGGATAGGATTAATGCTATTAAGTAGTCTGAGGTGGGCCAGATGCAACCGTGAAAGGAATATCCAGTAGGCTAATTAGGTGAGCTAGGAGGGCTGGGATGGGCCAGTTGCCTGGGGCTGAGGTGCCTGTGATCTGGGCTGCTGAAATGTATGGGAAAAACCCAGGGACTTAGTTGCTTTCAAAGGCATGCCTTTTCCTTTTAGGGGTCCAGGTCCCATCACCCCATCAGAGGGATATACAATATATATTTTATTCTTGCGTTAAGATATATATAGAATGATTTTTTCATATTTGTGTCGTTATATAGGCTGGGTTTTGGTACACCCTGTATACATCACGGATATATTATTAGAGATGACGCTCATCTTCGTTGATTAATTTCCTTATCTTTAACTGCGCTGATTTGGTTCGTTAACCGTCGACCCCATACTTTGCTCGTCTCTAGAGAGGCAAAGCCCAGCGGCGGTTCCCCTTGCTCATCAGGCTGATCGCCAGCCTTTCTGCAGCCAGACTCTCCTCCCAGCAGAGGAGACCAGACTTACCCGCCACCACCACCCTACCTTGCAAAAAGCGAGACTAGGGGAGGAGCAATTTTCAGGGAGAAACGGGACAAGCCAGGGCTTCCTCCTCAGTAAAATCAGGGGCTGGACCAGACGGTTTCCGAGCTCCCTTCTAGCTCTGTATCGAGCGCGAGAGCACGAGCCCACTGGAGCTCAGGGGCAGCCACGCAGGCACGCGCTCGCCCGCAAGGCAGTCCCGTGCCCCCGCGGGAGAAACTGGGCGGATTTCGATTAGGGGGAGGAGCGTGAGGCGCCTGACAGATCGGATATTGGAACCTCGAAAGGTTCGGGGGCTGGAACGTTCGGGGAGGGGCCGGCTGGTGGGCGCCCGCGCTAGGCTCCTCCCCGGAGCATGCGGGAGTGATTGGGGTGGCCCTGGCAGCACCCTCAGTCTGCATCTCTGCACTGTAGGCACGGCACCATGGCTACTTGCCGAGAGCCTGAGATCGATGTGGTCTTGGAAGAGGCCCGGAGGGCCTTCCACAAGGAGTTTGGGTCTGAACCCACCTTGGCCGTGTCTGCTCCGGGCCGGGTCAACCTGATCGGAGAGCACACGGACTACAACGATGGCTTGGTGCTGCCCATGGTGAGGGGCCCGAGCTCGGGGGAGGGCGGGTGGAGGAAGCCTCGGAACCCTCCCCCCCTTTTCTGTTAAAGTTTCTTAAGGGAAGCTGCCGCAGCCAGTTACTGTAGCAAGGGAATGCGCTGCTGGCTCCCTGTGCGCATTTCTGGTGCCTTGGGGGACTCCTGGGCTTGGGCTGAGGGCCCGCTGGGCCAGTAGCCGAGCTGCTTTGGGATTGTGGGAAAGAAGAGGCATTCTCTAGGGAAACTGACATTTGCTGGGAGAACATGGGACCTGGCTGCTGGTGCTGCTGCACTTTTCTCCCACACTTTTCAGTGCATCCCACTGGCTCGCCTATCCAGGGGAATGAATACAGGTGGCGCTTTCAGAAATCAGCGGCTCATTTTGGAGAGGCAAGGATGGAATCTCTTCTGCCGCTGGATAGACACCCTGAGGTCCCTATACGCCAGCGCTGGTTGGGGAACCTTGGGTCTCACAGAAAAGGCTTGGATTCAGTCAAAGGGCCGCGCTTGAGGACCTAGAGGGCCACTTGTGTCCTCGAGACCACAGAATAAGCTAAACTATAACCATTTTAAGCGGAAGGGCCTGAGAGCTCCTAGTATGAGGCCTTCCTTTTTACCCCCTGAGGCCCAGAGGAAACACTGAAGGTTCCCTACCACTGACCTAGGGAGTCTTCCCCAATCCAAGGCCCCTTTTGCTACCCTTTGGTTCTTTCAAGCGATCTGGGCCCCTTTGCTGCTCTGACCTCTTTCCCTTGACTGTACAGCGCTGGGAGCTGCAGCTTCATGGGGCAGAGTCCAGACCTGTGTTTATTGTATCAGTTGGCCTGATCCCTGAAGACCAAGGAGGATTGGGGGCTGGGGAGGTGTTAGAGTCTCTACTGCCAACTTGGTTCCAACACTTTTTCTGGGTACTACCTCCCCGCTGGTAGTACTTACAGAAGTGTCTATAGAGCTCAGTTCCCATTTCAGAGTCCAGGGAACCCAGAAGTTTGGTGGGAAGGGGAATCCAAGGCTTTGGCTCTTTGGATTATCTGTTCTTGGCACTTGCCCAATTTTTAAACATTCAGGGAGGTCCTAATGGATACCATCGGCTAAGACCTTTCTATTCTTCCTCCCTCACCAGGCTCTGGAGCTGGTGACAGTGCTGGTAGGAATTCCACGGTTGGATGGCCTCATCTCTCTTGTAACAACCTCAGAGTATGCTGATGAGCCAAAGCGGGTAGAATTCCCAGTGCCTACTGCAGGGCAGCCTCTGGAACCTGGCATGCCTCGTTGGGCTAACTATGTGAAGGGGGTGATACAGCATTACCCAGGTATGACTGGGAGGAAGGAAGGCAGAGGGGTCCCTCTAAACAATGACTATGTTCTCTGGGAACTGATGGATGAGACACAGTTCATAATGGAAGAGCTGACCCCTAGGGAGGGTGGGGAGCAGCTTTCCCAGATATGTGCCAGCCATTATGACTACTTCATTAGGTCTCACCTTTGACTCCTTGCCCCTAGGTAGCCTCATCTCACAGCCTCCTAATTCTTTCCCCCTAATTTTTTCCCTAGCAACTGGTCCCCTCCCTGGCTTCAATGCAGTGGTGGCCAGCTCAGTGCCTCTGGGGGGTGGGCTTTCCAGTTCTGCATCCCTGGAAGTGGCAACTTATACCTTCTTGCAGCAGCTTTGCCCAGGTACCTTGCCCCGGCCCCAGCTTTCCTGCCCTTTCCCACTAGGAACCCCTAATTACTGGAGAAACTTTATTCTTACCTTGGCTTAAGGGAGGGGGTTAAGAATCTTTCCCTGAGCCCTGCATCTTGGGGCTAACTCTTCCCCTTATACCCTGGACCAGCACTAAATAAGGGACTCTGGGGGCAGCCTCCTTCCTTGCTCCCTTGTGCCCTACTTAGCTCCAGTTCTCCCCCTACACCCCATCTATGTGCCATAGACTCTGGGGCAGCAGCCATGCGTGCCCAGGTGTGTCAGCGGGCAGAGCACAGCTTTGCAGGGGTGCCCTGTGGCATCATGGACCAGCTCATCTCACTGTTCGGGCAGAAGGGCCACGCACTGCTTGTTGATTGCAGGTCAGGGACTTTGTTCCTCTTCTACACTCTGTATTCCTGGGTTCCTTGCTGCCTCTCTCATCCAGCCCATAAGGGTGACCTTTTCCTGTGCCTCTAGGGGTGGTTGGTGCCCAGTAAATGACAAGAGATGGTGACTCCTGGTCTTTTTTCTGTGCCCAGGTCCCTAGAGACACGCCCAGTGCCCTTGTCAGACCCAGGGGTAACTGTGCTCATTACCAACTCCAATGTCCGTCACTCACTTGGTTCCAGTGAGTACCCTATACGACGACGTCAGTGTGAATCAGCTGCCAAGGCACTGGGCAAGAAGAGCTTGCGAGAAGTGGACATGAAAGATCTAGAGGGTGAGGGATTGGTAATATTGGAGAAATAAGCAGGGTGATGGGCATTAGCATCAGCTTCTCTCCTGACCACCACTTAATACCCTGAGACCTACCCAGAGGCTCTTGCCATAATCTCCACTCAGATATCAGGACTCATTATATTCTATCCTGTGGGCACTTTTTTTTTTTTTTTGGAGGGGGGAGGCAGGACAATTGGGGTTAAGTGACTTGCCCAAGGTCACATGGTTGGTAAGTGTTTAATGTGTGAGGCCGGATTTAAACTCGGGTCCTGCTGACTCCAGGGCCAGTGCTCTATTCTCTGTGCCACCTAGCTGCCCCTCCTGTGGACACTCTTCTTCCTCAGGGTACTCCACTCCCACCCTAGCATGTCAGGCATTGCTGAGACCTGTTTTCTCTTAGCTGGGAAGGAGCTGCTGACCAAGGAGGAATTCCGGCGGGCACGGCATGTTGTGGGGGAGATTCAGCGCACATCTGAAGCTGCAGCTGCTCTGAGTGCAAGTGACTATAAAACTTTTGGCCGACTCATGGTGGAAAGCCATAACTCCCTCAGGTAGGGGTGTCTTCCCACATCCAGTGTAGCAAGCACCACAGATGTTACCGGAGTCTGGGCTCTCTTGGCTCCTTCCCCAAACCTTACATAACCTTGTGACTTGTCCAGGGATGACTATGAGGTGAGCTGCCCTGAGCTAGATCAGCTGGTGACCCTGGCCCTCTCGGTATCTGGGGTGTATGGCAGCCGCATGACTGGAGGGGGATTTGGCGGCTGTACAGTCACCCTCCTGGAGGCAGATGCAGCGACCAGAGCCATGCAGCATATCCAGGTAGGTAGCCATCTGGGGTGAGGCTGGAGTGAAGAAGGGGGTCGTGGGCTCTTGTACTCAGAGCCTTTTAATTCCACAGGAACAATACAAAGGGACCGCCACCTTCTATCTCTCGAAAGCAGCTGATGGGGCCAAGGTGCAGCCTTTGTGAAGGGTCATTATGGAGAGAAGTACAAGCTGGGCACCTCATATCCAGGAAGACATTCCCCCCGGTGGGTGGTGGATGATGATGGGGGAAGCCATCTATTCATGAGCCATTAAATTACAATAGATTTCTACAGCTTTGAGTGTTGTATTCTAGGAAAGCAGTTCAGGGACAGGTGAGGGCACACTATTGAAGTTGATAGGCTCCTCTGTTCCCAGGGGGCTGGCATAATATTGGGTCCCGGAGGCATGAAGATGGAAGAAACAATTGGTAGCAAAAACATTTATTATTAAGTGGCAAGACAAAGATTAGAGGCCCCTCCTCCATACTCTGACCTGCCTTAGCTCTTTGGTTACAACTTGGGTTTGGAGCCAGAGGACAGGCCAGGCTTCTGGGATAGCATTCCCACCAACTGAACCCCTCATTCCCCCCTGCCTCCCAAGTAGTCTGTACCCCTGTTCCCCCTTGGGGATAATCAGAGTTGGGTTTGCAAAGAGTAATGATTCTGTCACCCCCTCTAGGAAGCAACATAGGCTGAATTAGGGAAAAGAAGTAAGGTTGTGGGGGAAGGTGTGCTGGTGGGACTCTCATGTTTGGAAGAATTGGCGTTCCAGCTGCTTAGTTAAGGTCCCACTAGATGTCAATGTTCGGCTCACAAATTCCTGAGTCACATGGCGAGTGAGGGAGCTGCCAGCCTCTAGCTGCTGGGTCCCTAGGGCCAGTCCATCTGCAGGGCATAAGCAGAATTGGAGGTAAGAGCTCTAGGGATATTATAGGAGCCTTTCATCCCCATAAAATGTAATTAGTGAGTTGTGCTGCTTCCTGCCAGAAAGAACTAGTCCCAATCTGGCCAGGGCCAAGTTTCCCACAAATAACAAGCCTTACCTGTTAAGAAGGGCTTTGTGACTGTGGAGTGGGTTGCTGTGGTGACGCTGCTGTACTCTCTGGGAAACTGAGATGTCTCCTGAAGCCCAAGGTGTCCTAACTGTGGAAAGGGACCTGGAACAGGGATAGCCAGGGGAGGTCATGGGAATGTTAGGAGGTCATTCAAAAACTGGTGAGTGAGGCTGGGGCGGTGGTTCTTGACCTACCTCCGTCTTGAGACTCAATGGTGATGATGCCCTCACGCTCTGGCCCAAAACCTTGTGTTGTCTTTGCCTGGACTTTGAATTTGTAAGGCACGTTCTCACTCAGACCTGGGACTGTCAGCCGGTTCTCCAGGCTGTCACCGTCCACCTGGAAGGTAGTGGATGGACCTGAAGGGAGATGTGAGTCAAGAACAAGGTTAGAAGCTCCTTCACTTCCTTGGATGTCCCCTCTCTGTCCTCCCTTTCCTATTCCCACTTTCTAAAGTCCTTCCCTTTTTTCTTGTAGAGATTATAGATCTAGATAAAGTTGATTCCCTGGGTTTGGGAGCCATGGGCACCTACCTCCTTGGGCCATCTCACAGGTCACCAGGTATCCCAGAATGTCCCCATTGGGCCGGCGAGGTCGCTCCCAGCTCATCTGCAGGGAGTCTGGACTTAGGGCTGTGAATACCAAGGGGCCTGGGGCACTGGGAGTACTCAGGGTAAAGGCTGAACCTGAGGAAATAAGGGATGGTGGTGAGATTCAAGCAATAAACATTATGTGCCAGAAGAAAGGAGTGAGAGAGAGAATATGGAAATGAGAGGGGAGTCCCTCTTGCCTGTGCTCAGTCAAGCCCAATTTAGCTTCCCAAGCAAAAGTTGAGTGGGGGGCAGGAAGGTTGGTCTCACCTGGCAGAGGACAAAGGCTTTGGGGGTGCACCTGAGACTCAATGGTGATGACCCCCTCACGCTCTGGACCCCAGCCTTCCTGGCTCTGTGCCCGGACACGAAAGACGTAGGAGTGATTAGGCAGGAGTTCTTCCACCACTACAGAGGTCTGGTGAGGGTCAGGAATGTGCAGCCTGTGAAGCTCACCTTGGGGAGGGAATGAACAAAGGGGACTGCCTGGGTCACCACCATACCTTGGGGTCCAAGACCAAACCCTGGAATGTTTTTCTCCCAGTCCTGTTCACTTTGTGACATGTTGCCTCAAAGATGCCACTCAGGGGCCTCTCTGGACCATATTTCTATTTGTGAGCTGGTGGGTTGAAATTACTGAGGTAGAACTAGGCCCAGTGAGGGCCTTTGAAATGCAAAAATGAGAAGAAAAGGGAAAGAATAGGACCAGAAGAGGGGAAGGAAGACCAGACAGGGGTGGAAGTGGGAAGAAGTAGGAATGCTTTGGGGAATATTTAGAGAACTTTCCCTGTAATTTGCAAATGGAGAATTCATTTCATTCTTCCCATAAATTTCTATGCTTAGCTCTGAGGCAGGGCTGGGGAACCTGTGGCCTCTCCTAGGCTTCTAGGTCCTTGGGTGCAGCCTTTTGACTGGGTCCAGGTTTTACAGAACAAATCCTTTTATTAAGGGGATTTGTACCATGAAGCTGCACTTGAGGACCCAGAGAGCCAAATGTGCCTTGAGGCCACAGGCTCCCTGCCACTGCCCTAGGGCTTGGTGGTAGAAAGAAAAGTAAGAGTCTCAGACCATTGTGTTTCTTTTATGGGTATTTGACTGACTTCTTTAAAACAACCAGAGCCACGGGTTGAGAAATTAAGAGCTGATTTCTGTTTTAGCACACATTCCCTCAGGGTGTACTGTGAGATTCTTAGATTTACAGAATTTCCACTGTTAGCACTTGAGAAATTCTATAGGATTCCTGATCTGGAGTCACCTGGAGGGAGGGAAACAGTTCCTAGGGCAGGAATTTGACTATCTAGGACAGTGTCTAGAATGTTTCCTTACTACACCAGACCTCAGCTCCTTTTGAATTTGATTCTGAATTGGAATTCTGCCAAAGGTCATTGTCGGGTAAACTGTGGCCCAAATAGCCAGCCCTTTGACCTGGAGTAGGAGTCCTTAAATTTAACCCCTCAGCTCACTAGGCACCATCATATAGAACAGCCTCATGAGCTAGCCTGAGGGCCTGGTGTGAAAATATGCCCATCCTGCTGGGTAGCTCTAGGAGTCTGATAAGGTCCCATGGGGGTACCCCTCACCTCCACTCAGCAGTTGGTACTCCATGCTGTAGCCTTGCAGGGCTCGATCACATTGTGGCTCCTGCCAGCTCACTTTCAAGGATGTGGGTCCCAGGGCTGAGAACACCAGGCGGGTGGGAGTATCAGGCACCCCAGAGGGAAGGCGGGATTCTGGAGGGAGGAAAGATGGTGGATAGAAAGGAGAGGGGTAAGAGAGTTAAGTTTGGAGTTAGCTTCTCTAGGAGGTAAGGACTCCCTTTCTCATGCCATGATGGGTAAGAGTCCTGAAAACAAGTAACTCAATCCTACATTAGTAACCAGCCCAGGGTAGCTCATTCACCTGTTAATATGCTCTCAAAAGAAATTTGGTCTCTTGACTTTGTCAAGAGCCCCATCAACTAGGCTGCCCCTTCCCTCTAGTCAACTTTCCCATAGAGAACCAACCAGTCTTAACCCTTCTTCCCTTCCCCTTCTTCAGCAAGGAAGTATCCCTCCTCCCCAGGCAAGAGATAAGAGTCATTAGAACCATAGCACAAGCAGGGAGGTGAATGGTTAGTGGCTCTAGGGAGTCCAGAGCCTGGCATGGAATCTGCAAATGGAATGGAAGACAATGAGGTGGCGCTTGTTGGAATGGGCAGGTGTGTAGATGAGGACAGGGCAGCCACTGCAACATGGAACAGAGCACCACAGGCTCTACCTGGGCCCCACGTGTGTGTTGTTGGTCTGGCCAGGATTACAGAGTCCTGAAAGCCACTGTAGGAGTGGGAAACCACCTGAACTCCATCCTTTGGCACAGAAACCTGAGCCCCAGTATACCTGCTCCCCCCATCTTCCTGAATGGGAGGGAGGCCTAAGGTGGATAAAACAGAGAGAGTGAGAGGTTGGGGCAGAGTCCAGCTGTTGTGTCAAGCCTGTGGAAATCTAGAAAGAAAGGGTTAACAAGAACAAGAAGGCACATGAATGAGTGCCACCTTTAGATGGATGAAGGCTGCAGAAAGCCTCCTCCCCCATCCCTCCATCCCCCCATCAGTCCTTGGTCCCTCACCATAGGAAGAGACAGATGCCAGGGTAGAGTAGTCTCTGGGTAGGGTTGTTGAGTGCTCTGTTCGAGTCAGGGAATGATAATCTTGGGTGAGAGTAGAGGAAGTGCTCAGTACTCGGTGCTGTGGGTGGGGGCTCAGGTGGGTGCCATAGGCAGAGGTGGCAGTGGTCATCCTGTGCAGTGAGTTAGCACTGCCTGGGAAAACGAAGTCCAGCCTCCCGTTCAGTAAGTGCTCTGCAGGGCGAGAGGGGGAAACAGATAAGGTCAGGATCTGGGAAAGATCTCAAGAGTTCACCTGGGCCAATGCCTCATTTTAGTGATGAGGAAACTGAAGCCCCAGAGGTCGTGCCCAAAGCCACAGAGGTGTTTAGAAGGTAATCTGGCTCCAGGGGAGGGGGTCTTTCCACCCCACACTGCCCAAAGTCCCAGGTATAGCCCAACCTTTCACCCTGGTGAACTTCCTGAAGACCTCATCCCACCCCCAAACCTGAATCAGAAAAGATTACTATTACTTGCCATCTGGGTATGGGGGGAGGGATAGGGAAAGCAGAGAATCAAATTCCTAGTTTTTGACCTAAATTAAATTTCCCTGGGGTTAAGGCCCTTCTAATTGGCCTGCTAAACTCTCAGGAGCCCGCTGGCCTCTGATTTATGTCAGTCTTTAGATAAATTTGACCCTCATTGTGCCCACTTCCTGCAGACTGGCTAGCTCCTGAACCACTACTCAAAGCCCAGGAAGGAAGGGTTTCATTCTACTTCCTGCTCCTCAGTTCTAGAAAGGGGTGGGGAGGACTCCTTGTTCCTCAAGGCAGCAATGTCCAGGGAAGACTTGCCAGCCTCTGCCTTGATAGCTCCAGGAATTAGGCTGATCCAGAGACCTTCTGAAAGCAGCAACTTTCATGAGCCACATTTTTGGCCTTCCTGAACACCAGCCGTCTTTCACCACCCTGAACACTGTTGCCATTCTCCTGCCAGGATACATAGAGTGGATATGTATGTACCTATCTTTGGTGTGTATGTGGGGGCACTGACATCTGTACCAGCTTGTCCATCTGGGTATGGTGTCAGGGGAAGAGGGGATGGGGAAGTTGTTTAAGGAGCAAAAGTCATGCATGCCTGACTCTTGGACAGCAGGGCAGGGGCTTCCTCTGTCACCTGCTGGGGGATGGGGCGTCCCCCTTCGGGGGAGGTTGCCTCCTGGGTTGCTATCATCTGGGGGCAGGATGAGCCCCTCAGCCTCAGAGGAGAGACCGCTGCTGCTGGACAGGCGGGGGATGAATTCTGGGGGCAGCTGCCATGTGATCTGCCGGAAATTCAGGTTCTCCCCTGGCAGTGGCTCGAACTTCCAGCAGGAGCCTTGGGAACAATGAAGAGGCAGGTTGGCACTGCCCCTTGGGGTGGAGATAGGTCTGGCTTGATAGGAATGACAACCTGTAACTGCTTAGCAGGGTTGGGTCGGAACTAACTGCCTGTAGTGGCTGAACAGTTGGTAATTAAGTCATCTAGATGCCCATCATTTGGAACAATCTGAACACTGAGAAAGTGCAAGGGGTTTCTACATCTAATTGTTGATATGAAGAGAGGTCACAGGAAGAAAGCAAAGAAGAGTGCCAAAGTGACTTCATAGGAGGAGGGTAAAAGCAAATTGGATAATCCTAGAGAGGGAAAATTACATAGTCAGGGTCACACAGCTAGTTATTAGAGCTGAAACTTGAATTCATATCCCAAACTAGGTCTCTTCACAATCAAACCCCAGTCAGTGACCTCCTTTGGTCTCAAATCTCTCCCCATAAAGCTAAGCAATGCCCAACGGGCCTCCTACAGGGCCAGAGGAAATCCATGGTGGTGACAAGGTGTAGGCTCTGGGAACCCCTGAGGTCTCCTTGAATCTTCCCACATGAGGCATTTGCCTGAGTCCATGAGCTCAACAGAAATCTCTGGTAACTAGCCTAGCCCTCCATTGTCTGTCTACCCCCCAACCTCGATCCTCCCAAAATATCTATGCCCAAATCTGTTACCCTTAAACTAGCCTAGACCTCCTTTGTCTGTCATCTCCAGCTATTTCTCATCCTTAATCTCGTATTACTGGAGTCTGACCTCATTTGACTCCTTCTGAAGACCCCCCGCCAAAAAACTCCTCTTCTAGGCCACCCCTAAATCCTCCCACAACCTTTCTGTATGTAAAACCCATCTTGCCTCCATGAAGGGGCCGAGAATTATCTATGGCAGACTCACTCTGTGTCAGATGATTCTGGCCCATTTGTCCAATGCAAGCATCACAGATACCTTGGCTCCTTGAGAGTATACCCAATATGACGAATCTTTAATAAACTTTGCTTTTCTTTGGCTGAGAGAAGACTTAAGTCTAATCCATTTGGCAGGACCCAGAGTGTTGGCATTTGGGGTCTCAAGCACCCCTAAACCTTAAACCTTAACATTTTATGGTTCCCTGACCTCAACAGTGGTACTGCACATTACTAGTGCTTCATACTCTTAAAAATCCTTTCAAATCTATTATTTCCCATTATTCTCACAACTCACGACAGAAGGCACACTAGGAATTAGCAGTAGTGCCACACTTGGCAGGCAGAGGAAAGAAGGAACAAGAGAAAGGTGGAAAAGACAAAGAAGAGAAAGAGGTGTATGTGGGAGGAAGGAGGTGATGGGGTGAGATATTGAGAGCTGTCTTAAATCCTGCTAGGAGAATGACTCTGGCTCCAGCCCTGGGGCTCCCAGACCCCTCCCACCTAATAATCTGGAGAAATGTCTCTTGGTCAGTTGGAACTAGAGGCAAGTTAAGGACTGTCTGCCTGTTTTCCTGCCACTAAGGCAGGATGACTTTTGGTATGCCTGCCTCAGACACTACTGCTTTGGTTACAGCTGATTTTGAGGGTGACAGGCAGATGTTCTCATTGAATGAGTCTCCAGAGCCCTTCCAACAGACCCTTAAGACTACATTGTGTGTTTCCCTATAAGTTTTCAAATACATGCAGCCCAGTATCCATTTACTTGATGGGGCACTCTGATCCCATGACAATTCATGATGGGTTGGAAGAGTGACAGAAAATGGGCATTGTTCTCCCAACTCCGTTCCTCTGGCATCAGTCTTGCCCTTCTTTGTCCAAGAGCTGTCCCCAACCAGGATCTCCCCCTCCCAACCTTTGCCTTCCAAACTCAATGTACCTGTGTCATCAGAGACGCTGGGTCTCTGACTGCTGGCAGGGGAGCGTAAAACATCATCACTGTACATGAGGAAGCTGTCATAGTCTTCCCCTCCTTGGGCATCTACAATGGGGATGTCTGGAATGATGGGGACTAGAGACAGGAAGGGGAGGAAGTGAGTTGGGATTTATCCTAGTATTCCTTTCTCCCTCTTGGCCCCCCTACCTAGCCCAGATACTCACTGGACATGGGCCGTTTAGGTTGTGTAGCAAGATTGATAATGGCTTCTCTCTCTGGTCCCCATCCTGCACCATTGCGGGCCTTTACTGTGTATCGGTAGGGCTGCGATTCTCGAAGGTTCTCAATCAACAAAGTCCTCTTCTTGGGTGTGTCCACGAGCACTTTCTTCATGGGCCCGATGGGTTCTGGGGCAAGAGAGAAGATCATGTTTCATGGAATCTTGTCTTAGCTCTAACATAGACTCACTGGGTGACCTCAAGAAAGTCATTTCAGCTCTTTGGGTATTCATTTCCCCTTATACAGCAATGGGATGAATACCCCTCACTTTGCAAAAATACCCACTTCCTTTTCCTTCCCACACCCCAGTGTGTACTGTCTTTCCTCATTAGAATGTAAACTCCTTCAGGGCAGGGCTATCTTGTTTGTAATTGTATCCCTGTGCTTAGCACTGTGCTAGGTAAATAGTAAACATTTAATAAATGTTTGTTTTGTGTGTGTATGTGTATATGTATGTATGTATGTATGTATGTATATCTATCTATCTATCTATCTATCTATCTATCTATCTATCTATCTATCTATTTATATCTGTTTGTCTACCAGGAGTGTGAGGATGGAATTAAAGATCCAAAAATCCAGCATAAACACAAGGTGCCCTTGATTACAATTACACACAATTTTTACTTGGTGCATTACTCATAACACCTATAGAATCTCATACCAGCTTCCTTATGGCCTTTCCTCTCCCCCTATGAATCCTCTCTTCTCTGCCCCAGTGTGGTTCAGTGTAACAGTACTTGACTATCAACTGTGCCCACGCAGAGCCAATATATTGTAAACTTGTAAGAAAAAAAAAAATCAGGGAATGTATTCCACTCTCTCACCCCTACAATTTTTGGATTATCAATTGGTCAGGATTAATTGTAGCATTGTACCCGCCATAATAGTAGAAAGTTAGATATGCTGTTGCTTTTATACTCTGTTGAAGGTATAACTTTTACCCTTTTAGCTTCTCTCCCCAAATGTGTTTTGACATTACCACAATTCTTCCTAAAGGGTCTGGGATAGTGGAAGCTGATGCCAAAAGTTTTTGTGGGGAAGGACGGGGTCACAGAGTCCTTACTGTTGTCTTCATTGACCAGTCCATAGCAGACCTCATAGGCTGTGATTTCCCCATTGGTCTCAGCTGGCTCAGCCCAGCTCAGCTGGGTGACAGTGGAGGAAACAACATTGAAGGCCAGGCGTCCGGGTTCACTGGGGACTGTGGTTGATCAGAGTGGGGAGACAAGGGAAAAGTAGTCAGCGGTGGGAAAAGGAGTTGCTGTCCCCAGGGGTCAGGAAGCACGAGAATGTGGTGAATGAGGAAAGGATAGCAGGGACTTTTGAGGGCTGGTTTAGGAAGGCTCCTCTAGGAGCCATGGGGATAAGAACAGGAGGGATTTATCTTGCTTTGGGACAAGAGGGAGAAGAAGAAACAACTTTGGCAAAGAACTGGAAATTACAGGGATGCCCATCAAATGTGGAATGACTGAATAAGTTGTGGTATATAATTGTGATGGAATACTATTGTGCTATAAGAAATAGGCATATATGTATACATATACATATATATGGGCATATATATGCCTATTTATGTCTAATTTATGTCTAATGGCGATCTCTAGGACTGGGGGGGAGAAAGAAAGAAAAAAAGAAAAGAAAGAAAAAAAGAAATTTACACGATAACTTTGTTATATATTTAAAAGGAATAGCAAGTTGTACATAATATGTTTGCAGTTTAATGTGCAATCATCCTTTTTATTATACTATGTTATGGAAGTGGTTATTTTATTCCATAAATTAAAAATAAAAAAAATTTTTAAAAGAAGAAACAACCTTGGGGCAAAGGATCTGGGAAAGACTTACCTTCCTCATTGGTACGGCAGGCTACCATGGGGCTATAAGGCCCCTCACCCATTGGCCCGTAGGCACAGACCTTCATCTCATAGTCACAGTATGGGTATAGGTTGGTGAGCTCCACTGAGGGTACTTTGCAATCAATGAATCGAGCTTCTGATTCGGAGTCACCCTGTATCCAGTATTTTACCTGTACCCACAGGGAAAGATGTCAGAAGGAAAAGAACCCTCCCTTGGGTAATCATACGTAGTGGCTTATGAACGATAAACTGATATGTCAGTAAATAGCCAACGGTGGTCCATCAGTTAGTCAAACATTTATTAAATGCCAACTATGTGCTAGGCACTATATTCCCTCAAGAAATTCACAATTATAATAGAGAAGATAATAGGGCAGGCCTTTAAAAATGTGATCAGATATCCCATGCCTTCAGTGAGTCTATTGAAAACAAGTTAAAATAGTCACAGGACCACAGATTTAGAGATCACGTAATCCAACCCCCTTATTTTATAGATTAGGAAAATAGACCCAGAGATGTAAAACCATTTAGTCAGAACTGTTAGCCAGTAATTGATCCAAGGGGACACTAGGTGGCGTGGTCAGCCCTCTTACCTTGTACCCAGCTGGCTTGCCAGGAGGTGGTAGCCAATTGAAATGAATCCTACGTGAACCGACGGCCTTGGCATTGGGGTTCTGAGGGGCACCTGGGTCAGCCCGGGTAGAATATGATGAAGTGGTCTGGCCAATGAACTCCCTATCCAGACTTTCTGTAGTGAATGGGAAGAGAGGAACATCCTTGTTTAAGCACATAGCACCCGATGGCTTTTTGCTCTAGTGGGAGCCAGACACTCCACAGATAACTCGAACAAGCAAGTTAGGACTGATTTCTCCGAGGTCCCCGGGGGCTGCTTAAGGTTTAGAATCTCACTCTTTGGTAAGGAGAGCTTTTGGGAAATGCTTCCAGGGGTATGGCCATGTCAGACAGGGTCTCATGGTCCCCACTCTCTGCCAGGGCACCTAAGGTTTCAAGATGGGAATAAGCAGTTTTTGTTTTTAGCTCCTTCCATAGCTCTGGTGCCTTTCCCACCTCTTACTCAGGACTCTCAATTTTTCTTCACCTTTCTCTAGGGTCTGAAACCCCCTTATTCATAGGACACGAAGGTATTTAGAACTGAAAATGCCTTAATGTGTTGCTCCTTCCAGAAGTTTTTAAAGAGGGAGGCCCAAAGTCCTCCTGGTGGCATTTCAAGCATCTCCAGCAGGCTATTCATGGGAATTTGGGAGGTAGAATCCCCAATTTGCTCCTATACCCAGGAAGGGTCTTCCCTAGAACTTCTCCCTCTGTCTCTCCATCATATCAATTACCAATGCGCACTGTGGCAGAGTGTGGCTCGCCCAAGCGAGCACCATACTTGGGGTTGGTTAAGTGAATGTGGAAACGTCGGGATTGATGGCCCAGAAGGAGGGAGTCCATTTCCTGTAGATCCAGCAACTTCACTTGAAGCTCCTTCTTTGTCTCCCCTGGCTGGAAGAGCAGTTCTCCTTCCATAGGAATGTAGTCCTGGGGAAAATACATAGTGAGAAGCTAACATCAGAGATGTGGGTACATAGGGAGGGAGCACAAGAAATTACAGAACCACATGGAGATACCCATCCAATCTCGCCCAGATACGGCTGAGTGCAGATGCAGATGCAATGGCAGTCACCGTTATACATAGTGGCCCACTATGGTGGGCTTGCCATGGTTCTTGACTGCACCCTAACTGTCAATTCTAACCTTGTTCCTTAATGACGGTTACATGGCGAGATCCCCATTGACAGTGGGGATTATTTTAAATAGGCATTTGAAAACATAACTGGCAGTGTGGCCTAATCTTGAAGTCAGGGAGACCTGGGGTCAAGTCCAGTCTTTGGCTGTGTGACTTTTCACAAGTAACTTAGCCTCTCAATGTCTTCTGCATTGGTAGAAGAAGGTTCCATTTTCAATGTTCCCTCTACCATTGAAATCATATGTCTGGTCCAAAAATATAAATATGTATGTGTACATGTATGTGTGTCTGTCTGTATACACACACACACACACACAGAATCATGTTAGGGTCAGACTCATGGTCCATCCACCCAATCCCATACTCCCTTGTGGTCCTTTTAGCCCTCTGTATTTTCAGTTTGTACTTACTCTGGTGGCACAATGGATAGAGTGCTGGCCCTGTAATAAGGAGTTCAAATCTGACCTCAGACACTTACTAGCTGTGTGAACCTGGGCATTTAACCCTGTTTGCCTCAGTTTACTCATCTGTAAAATGAACTGGAGAAGGAAATGGCAAACCCCTCCAGTATCTCTGCCAAGAAAATCCCAAATGGGATCACAAAGAGTGATCAACTAAACAACAACAAAAACCTCTGGTGGTAATGAGCTCCACATGGGAGCTGCCTGTTTTGTAATAAAAAACTTTCTTAAGTTGTTTCTGACATGTAGCTGGGTGAGTTGTGGTTGCATGTATGATTGAGTACTGCTTCCTCCTTGAATCCTCAACTTTTTCTATCCTCTCCCATAGCTCTGGGTCACTGGAAATGGATAAGAGGTGAGGGGTGGGGTAGGGCAGAGCAATCATCTACCTGGCCAGAGAAGTCCAAATGATGTCAAGTCATTTGACATTTCTCTCCTCCTGGGGAGGGGAAATGTTCCTTGAAGCTTGAGGCAGAACTATAACTAGGGCAGGACCACTAGGGCTTTGTCCAGGGTATAAACATGGGAAGGCATATTCAGTCAGTCTGTTTTCTGCTGCTTGTACCACTAGAACTATTTTTTTAGGTTAAATGAAAGGATTCCTAGTTAAGGTCTGGGCATGAGGTCGGTCCTATGAGCTTGTTTGACAGCCCCCAAGATGGAAAAGGCATCAGAGTAAACATGAAGAATTCCAAGAGATTTAAGACTGAACATTTACTTACACTTTCTAAAAAGCATTTACATTCACTGGTGGAGCTACATGATATATTTAAGAAGAGTGAGAAATGCTTAGGATATAGTAATGATAGCTTGTATTTATGCAGTGTCCACTATGTGCCAGGCATTGTGCTGAGAACTTTACAAATATTATCTCATTTAATCCTTATAACAACTGTGGGAGGTAGTTGCTATTATTATGCCAATCCTACAGTTGAGGAAACTGAGGTAGACAGCATAAAAGTGACTTGTTCCACAACTAGTAAGTGTCTAAGGCTTGCTTTGAACTCAGGTCTTCCTGACTCTCAGCCTAGCACCATCTGATCTGTCTAGATGCCATCATGGAGAAAGGCTACCACAGAATACACCTCAATGCCAACAACACAGAGTATTGAATGGACCATATATCTGACTCTGCATGGCATTTCTGATATTTCTTGGGGATGCTTTGATACTAGGAAGGAAACCAGGGAGATGAGGGTAGGAATGAGGATTATCTATCCAAAGCTATTTGAGAAAACCCTCAAAAGAGATCAAATCATTAAGGAAAATTCCTAAGGACCCAAGCCACTATTCCTTCTTCCCATTCAGAGAGAGAGAGAGAGAGAGAACGAGGGAGAGGGAGAGAGAGAAGGAAGAAAGGAGCATCATATTGCTTCCTCTGGGCACATGCCCCATTGTCATCTTTTTTCTCCTTTTGGAGGGCATTTGGGGTTAAGTAACTAGCCCAAGGTCACACAGCTAGGTTTTTATTTGTGTGTGCGTTAAGTGTCTGAGGCTGGATCCGAACTCAGGTCCTTCTGACTCCAGAGCCGATGCTCTACTCACTGTGCCACCTAGCCACCCCTCCCATTGTCCTCTAATAATGACAGTTCTAAGAAAGCTCTTACCCGGTTGGCACGGGCTGTATTGTCTTGTGTACGGTAGGAGACTTGAGACTTGCCACTGTCCATGATGCGTCTGATAACAGGAATCCGGGCTACCTGGTCCACATGGCTGAAGGAATACTCTGGCTGATCAAATGACACTATCCCACTGGCTGCAAGAAACCAAGGCAGATGGTATAGCTGGGGGAAGGTTTCAACCTTCCTTTTCCCCTTTCTTGGGTCAGCAGAGGAATGCCCATATTTGCTTCTCCTAACCTCATCCCTGAAACCATATCAGCCACAACAGAGAAAATATCTTCATCATTCTCATTGAAAATGAGAAGAATGAGGTTAATAACAATAACAAAAACAGAGACTGAGGCTGAACTTGTGATTTCATTGGCATAGCAACCTCCCAGCTGAAATAGGTTCCTCTATCAATGCGGGCTGGCACCCTTCTCTGCAACCTGTAATCTTAGAAAACTACCTAAAGCCCTCCAGCTTGTCTAGGGTTACACAGACAGCATACTGATCAGAGGGAGGACTTGACTGAGTTCAAGACTCAAGACTGTCCTTGGCATTGAGGACAGATTTTTCTCTACTAGATCAAATGATGTTTATGTAGAATTTTTAAGGTTTGCAAAGCAATTTGTATCCATTATCTCATTTGAGCTTCACAACAACCCTAGGCAGTAGCTCTACAGACCTGGAAACTGAGATTCAGAGAAGCTGTGACTTGCCCAAGTCAGGCAGTAAAGGAGGTGTTGGAGGCAAGATTGGAATTCATCGGAAGTGGGAAGCAGCAGACTAGGCATCTTGGCAACGAGTCCAGTAGTATCCAAAGCACTCTTGGGCCCACGTGAAGTGAAAGGATTATATGCCATCCTCCTCCTCCATCCTGCCACCATATTCTATTTCACCCTGAATGTCAGTTCTAACCTTGTTCCTTAATGATGGTTATGTTGACCAGGCGACGCCCAATGGTGGCAGTGCCCAGGGGTACATCAATGGCCTCTACCACCAAGTGCTCATCGTCATCGTTATCTGGACGGATGAAAAGAGGGACCCGAACGTCTACCAGCTCTACTCCCTCCTGAAATTCCACCATGCCCCGGGCATCTGGATGGAAAAAAGTAGGAAAGAGGGAAGACATGGGATCAGCAAGGCAAGATGGAGAACATCATGTTATAGGATTTAGAGCAGATGATGATGATGATGGTGATAAATAATAGCTAGCATCTATATAGCATCTGAGAAATGCTTTACAAATACAGTTTCCTCTCCTTGGATCCCGCTGCGCACTAAAACTTTTGGGACACTCTAAATTATCTCATTTATCCTCACAACAACCCCAGGAGGTTTTTACAGTTTAGGAACCTGAAGCAGACAGAGGTTAAGTGTCTTGCCCAAAGTCACAAAACTAGTAAGTGTCTGAACTTAGATTTGAACTCAGGTCCTCCTGACTCAAAGTCCAATACTCTTATCTACTGCTCCATCTAATTGCCTTAGAGGTCTTCCATTCCAACCCCCCTGATTTTACAGATGAGGGAACCAGCCTCAAGAGTTTAAACAACTTGCCTAAGTCAACAGATAGTAGGCGTGAGTCAGGATTTGCATTCAGGACCTCTGATTGCCAATCCAGTTCTCCTTTCATTATACCCAAGTCAGAGTATCCTCTGAGTGTGGTCAGCACAAAGCTTGATGGGCCATGTCACCTACCCTGATCTCCGGTGAGGGTGTAGTAGCCAGGGGCCACCTTGAGCTCATGGAATGCCCCCTGTGACACTTGCTTCTCTGTCAGCTTCAGCAGAGGCACCTTTGCTGACCGGGGAGCCATCAGCACTGTGTCCACAATTGTATGGTCCTGCCTAACTCCAGGGGAAGAAAAGGGGATCATCAAGGTCCAGATTCTATTTATGTCTTATCTCTGTCTACTAGAGAGATCTATAAGACTTATCCTTTATTATCAGTGTTCAATCCAAAACTAGCAGAGCGTCTCTGGGATAGAAGGAGGTTTGTTGAATGATTATGCGTGGATGGGCAGATCCTGAGGGCTCCTTCTTTCTTTTGTTCTTGTCCTCAATTGTACCTTCTTCCCACTTCCAGTTCATCTCCCCCACTCCCCACCAACTCCCAAGTCTGTTCTGTCTTCTTTTCTGTCCTTTTCTCTCCCTTGTGTTTCTGGCTGTCTACCAAACACAAACATAGGTCACCAACTGGGAACAGTGGGAGGTCATGGGTGGCATATTAGTTGCTTTTCTTGTTAACCTATCAGAAAGGAAGGAAGGAAAGGAAAAAGGAAGAAAGGAGGAAAGGAGTGATGGGTGCTAACCTGGTTTTAGGAGGGGTTTTTTGGCCACTGAGTACCCACCTGAGAAGGTTGTCAAGGGAGCACCCCTCCCCATTGCTACACAATTCCTTCTTGGTAAAGCCCTCTGCATTTCCCATAATCAGACATATACTGACATACAGGGGTGCCCAGGATCTGGGACTCAGAAATAAAGCACTGTGGGGGCTCAGATGCAATATGCTTTTTTGGGAGAGCATGAGGATGATGGTGCCAGGAATAGAGCCCTCAGAATCAGTGGAATGCAAGTTCTTCCCTCATCTCCTTCCTAACCCCAAAGGAGAGAAAATGTTAGGGCAGGTAAACAGAGAGGGAAGGGATAAAGGGACAGACAGTGATGTCCTAGGGCCACCAGCTAATGATCCACTCACTTTTTCCCAGCATTGGGCTGTTGCCTGTGGGAGAAACAGAAGAGGTGAGTGAGTTGTGCTGTTCTTAGACACTGGAGGAGGGTTGGGGATGTGGGGGATGGGCAGAGATATTTAGGATTTGGTGTGTTTTCCTGTGCTAGCAGCCCACTCTATAATCCACTACCAAGCTGCAGAGTTAGTATAGGGCTGCCCCAGGACCAATGGGATGGACCACTTTACTCTACCATCCAGGGAGTCTTGGACCAGGATGGACTTAGATGTCAAGTACTCACCGAAACTTGGTCTGCTGAAGTTTATGAACCCCAGGGATCTGTCTGTAAACTTCATTCAGCTGGAAGAGAACAGAGGAGAGGGGAAGTGAGACTGCCTCCTTGGGACAGTCTGGCACAGTAAAGACCACCTCAAGCCCTGTTCTCATGGCTGTCCCCCATGCCTGAAATGCCCTCCCTCTTCACCTATGCGTCTTAGAATCCCTGTATTCCTTTGACCCTGAGCCAAAGGAGCGCTTGCCCCTTCTCTTCCCTTGCCCTCCTTTTTCCCTTTTGAGGCTGGGTCTTCCTATCTCATCTAGACTGAAAGGGTAAGGGTCACTCATGTAGGTGTCATCTTAATACTGATCAGTATGGAAACTTTAAACTGCTCCATCTTTCTGACCTGGCCCAGTATGTCTCTCCCGGTAGCCCTTCATTCCCAAGGCCTGTCTTATTGGTACCAAATTTAGTGCAGAAATCTGATTGCCTATTGGCCTATTGTAGCTCAGAAATCCAGAACCTGAGCAATCCACCAGCCTCAGTCTCCCCTACAGAAGGAACTACAAGTGGGCGCCATCATGTGTGACAGGTGGCCTTTCCTGGCTCCCCTCAACTGCTGGTATCCTCTTCTCCTTTCATCTACTTTGAAACTATTTAAATTCACCTACATCTCTCCATGTTGTGTCTCCTTTTGGAATGTAAGTTTCTTGAAGGCAGGCTGACAATTTTTACTTTTGCTTTGTATCCCTAGTGCTTGGCACAGTGCCGATCAAAAAGTTCTTGTTGTTGTGTTTGTTGTTTGTTTTTGAAGAGGACCATGGCATCGGGGAAATGATGACATGACTTGTAGTTGACTTTGATTTGAGTGAGGCAGGGCTGTGCAAGGTCACCAGCCTCACTTTCTCCTCCAGAGCCATCTGGGTCCAGTGACCAGAAATTCATTAGGATGACTGGAGATGAGTCAGGATCCACTGGGAGACCCTGAGCCTTTTAGGCTAAGGCCTTTTCAGGTGCTCACTTAGGTAATGCCCGTTCAGTGAATAGGCCTCTTTAAGAAGGGAGTGAAGGGACGGCCCCTTCCAGCTCCATCAAAAAGTAAGCAATTAATAAATGTTGATTAATTGATTCAGAACCAAGAATGAACTCCCTAGTCAATGTCTTCCTGGGGTAAGGAAATATACCCAGGCCATGGAGCAGAGTTTCTAGGGGCTCAGGCCATTCACTGCAGCTTTATTTTTTTGGAAAATGCAAGTGGCAGATTCCCTCACAGGCTACCCCTTCTTGTGGAGCACAGACTCTCCAGAATAGAGTTTGTGAGTTGAGTTAACTCCTTCCCAGAGATTCCCCATTCTTTGCCCTCCACTGGGCAAAGCCTTACATTGTCTTCCACTTCCTGGCGCAACTGTTCACATTCCCGAGTATCAGGTTTCAGCAGGTTCTCAGTGCAGAGGCGGCCAAGGCGCAGGGATAACCCATATGGGACTGTGTGGAAAAAGGACAGGTGATGTTGGCACTCCTTCATGGAGGCCACTACAGAGTTCCCACAGAACTTTGTCATGGGTAGATAGCCTGGTAGAATAGCAAGCCTGATGTAATGTGGGCATGGAATTTTTAGTGTTCAGAAATACTAGTATGGTGAGAAGAAAATGAAAGTTGTCTCTTAGAGCCCTGTCAGATGCCCTGATAAGGGACTAAGATAAGTGTCCCTTGGGCCCAAGAGATTCCAAGCAAGCAGTATCCAAAGTACCACTGCTCAGGAGAGCACCCCCTGGCCATGCCTCTTACCCAGCTCTTTGGGATTGGCAGCATGGGTGGTGATGCCAGAAGACTGTACATTGTTGATCTTCCAGCGGACCATGTCACGGCCTTTCAGATTCCCACTTCGTACCATTGGTGTATCCAGGTGGTCGGAGGCCATGAGGTTCTCCCTTAGTACATAGTGATCTTCCTTAAAGCCCACCATGTGGCCTACAGGAGGGGCAGGGGAATTTCAGTACCAGTACTACCCTTATAATGCCCACCAAGTACAGTGCCAATACCCCGTCCTCATACCCAAGGACACCAGACCAGGAAAGACACCTGAAGCCACTGACTCAGCTTCCATAATCCTAAACTTACTGGGAATCACTGCTCCCTCTTCCCCTCCTTTCCTGCTGCCCTCAAGGAAGTACAAGGCTTCAGCCAGAGTTCTGCTCTCCCTCACCCTCCCCATACCAGTACTCCATCAATACCTTTGTTGCAGCAGGGGAGCAGGGCCAGGCAGGCCTGTGAGAGAGACAGAAGGAACAGAAATGGAAGGAGGCTTAGTCACCTGAGCTGCTCCTAACTCTGGGTTACCTGCTTCTTTTAGGGGCCTGTTCATGCCTCAGGGGCAAGGTGGCTACTCCTCTCCTGAGATGCCTAGTAACACTAGATGGTAGCAGGGCCTGAGGGCTGGGGTAGGGCAAAGGGAATATTATAAATTATGATGGCAGAGGTGGACAGAAAAATGTCTCTAGAGGTCTTGTCCCACTTCACTTATCCCTTGCCTGGTCTCTATCCTATCATAGTGACCTCCATTCCTTCCAGGTTATCACACCTGTTCTGGCTCCCCTTTCTTCCCTTCCCAGGTTTCACCCCTTAATTAACCCATTCAGCCCTATACTACTGCAACAATACTGAAAGACTTCAGAACTCTGATTGAAGCAGTCGCTCGTCACCCTTCCAGAGACTCAGGGTAAAGCCTACCTCCTGCCTCTTGACAGTAAGGTGGTGCATTAGAGGTGTGGAATGGGGCGCACATTTCCAGATGTGGCCAAGGTGGTTGTTTTGGTAACTGCCTTTCATTGTTGCAGGAGAAGATTTTATTGGGGGAAGGGAGTAGTCCATGGGAAATGACAGCAATGTGAAAATATCGATGGAACTTTAAAAAAGAGAGCCCTCTCTCTCCCCCCTGGAAATGACCTTGTGTTTTCTTTGTATGTATTTTTAATGTCCCTAGAGAAGGGAGGAAGGAGACAGACATTAAATTGTGTATTATGTGCCAAGTACTGTGCCAAGTGCTCTACAAACATTATCTCATCTGAGCCTTACAACAGCCTTAGGAGGAGTATTATCTCTATTTTACAGATAAAGAAACTAAGGCAGAGGTTAAGTGACTTGCCCAAGGTCACACAGCTAAGCGTGTCAAGTGTCTGAGACCAGGTTTGAACTCAGGTCCTTCTGACTCCAGGGTCGGTGTTCTATTCACTGCACCCCCTAACTGCCCCAAGGCCTAGTGTTCTCTCCACAATATGTACCTATTGTCTTCCTTGATAATCTTGCATGATCCTTGTATTCTTAGTGCCTGATACAGCATCTGGAACATAGTAGGCACCTGATAAATGCTTCTTGATTGACAGACCAATGGATGGATCTGTGTGGATGCAGCCTTCCATGGTGCCGATTGCAACCTTTCTGCATCATCACATCCTGAATGTTTTATTGTCAAATCCTTTCACTCCTTTTCCTATCACTACTCTTTCCTTGCCAGCACTGGACCATTCCCTCACTATCCCCCCTCCTCTGCTCTTACTTGAGCTGTTGAACAGTGTTGGAGGAAATCATGCAACCCAGCTGACTGGGTCCACAACAAACTGATTTTATCTAATCTCAACTGGGCCCTTGCTATGGTAAGGAAATATTTTCACTCCTCCCTAACTGATTCTCTAACTCCGGAGGGCTGCTATTCTAAGCCTTTATTTCTCTCTTCTCAAGCCTCATTTATCTACTTCCTGTTTCTCTACCTTTTCAGCTGACTTTGCCTCATATTTTAATGAGAAAATCAAGGTCTTCCCTATGAGCTCTCTCTTCTCACCTACATCTCATAACCTCTTGACATCATCCCTCCATTCTGTCCTCCTTCACGACAGTCTGATAGAGGCGGTCCTTCTCCCTACCAGGTCAACCTTCATGTGCTTGATTCAATCCCTTCTTATCTTCTCGAGCAGAATGTCCCCATAATCATCCCCACTCACTCTCTATCTTCAATCTCTCCCTATCTGTTTCCTTCCCCGTTGCTTGAAAACATGCCCATGTCTCCTCGTTCTTAACAACAATGATTAAACAAATGGAAAACTCTTGGCCAGCATCCTCTCCAGTTATCATTCTATAACTTCTCTCTTTCTCAACCAAACTCCTAGAAAAAGATGGCTACACTCACTGCCTCCACTTCCTCTCAGTCCTTAATGATTTGGTTTCTAAGCTCCTAACTTTGGAGCTTAAAAATGGCTTTCCCCAGAGTTGTCGATCATCTCTTAATGACAAAATCTGAATCTCATGGCCTTTTCTTAATCCGCATCCTATTGATTCTCTGCAATGCAGCATTTGATCTTCTCCTGTCTTGGATCCTCTCCTCTCTGACCCCAACCTACTAGGGTTTTCTGACATTGTTTTCTCTTGGTTCTTCTGTCTGATTACTGCTTCTCCATCCCCTTTGCTGTATTATCCTCCTAAAGGTGAACCTCTCCTAAAGCTCTTTGAAGGCAAGGGACATTTTTGCTTTTTCTTTGGATCCCCAGCACTTTACTCAGTGCTTGGTACATAGTAAGTGCTCAATAAATGCTTACTGACAACATGATTAATGTGAAAATGTATTTAATAGGAATGTATGTAGAGCCACATCATATTGCATGCCATCTTGGGGAGAGAGGGGGAGAAAAATTAAAACTTATGGAAGCGAATGTTGAAAACTAAAAATAAATTAATGAACTAAAAAAATAAAATAAATGCTTATTGATTGGTTGATTCATTGACCCCTTGGACATACAGACCCTTCACAGCCTGGCCCCAACTACTTTTTCAGATGGATTACATATTATGCCTTTTCATTCAGCCAAACTGGCCTTCTATCCCCTGTGTCCACTTAGCCTTCTCTCCTTCTGTTTCTTAGACTCCATAGTTTTCTTCAGGCCTCAGCTAAAGTGCTACATTCTATTTGAAACCTTTCCTGATCCCATAGCTGATAATGTCTCCATCTGTCTAACACTCCCTCTGCCCCAGGGGATCTTATATTATCTTTCCATATATTTAGTATGTGTTCAAATGTGTACACATGGTTTGTCCTGGTTGAGGCCTTAACAAATGCTTCCTGATTGATGGATTTGTGACTTGATCAGTATGGACACAGCTTTTAAGGGTGCAGATTGCAACCCATCTACACCATCACATCCAAATGACTCTTGTTCATGTCCTCCTGTCAATCCCCCACAGGTGTCTACTCAATATAGTGGAGGCTTGCCTCTGGCTCTGTTCACATTTCATGGCTACCAGTGGAACATGTGGCTTGTCCATGGGTCATTCCTCTCTTGTTATACTGTCCCACCTCCTTTCTTAGTGTTACATCAAAGAGATGTATCTATTCTACCTCATTGCTGCCATTTTGTTTTTTTGATAGTCTCATGTTTGCCCATATTCTGTAACCAGTCAGATTTGAATTTCTTAGAAGGCAGGGCCTATGTCTTCCATATCTCCATATAACCTGGCACAATGCTAGGCATCTACAAGGCACCCAATAAATGTTAGTTGGCGAACTGATCAACTGATTGATCTGGAGCCACATGTAGAGACAGGGTAAATCTGGGCCTCGAGTATGGCTCAGCAAAGTAAGGGAAGCTAGGAATGGGGAGGGGGGCTTACCTTGCAGCAGGCACAGTACTTCCAGCAGAGCAGAAGCAGCAGGGCCAAGAGCAGAAGAAGGAAGATGAGCAGTGGGATGAGCCACCAGAAGTTTCCAGGAGGACACTCTAGGACAGGGGCAGACACAAAAAGTTATGGAAGAGGAGGGACGGGAAGGAGAGAGCCATGAAACAAAGACTGGTAGAAGTGCAGAATATTAGAAACCTTGGAAAACACTTCTTTCATTTTACAGATAAGGAAACCAAGGAGAAAAGAAGGAAGTAAGGGACTGGGTTGCCTGGGTTGATCAAGAGTGTGTTTGGGGACCCCTTTGGGGAAGAGCAGAAGGAAATCAACTTCTTTCTGGGTAACTAGATAGACTCTTTCCCCCATCCTGCTACCCTTCCCACTTGGGATAGGAGCTCCTTCCCTTCTTTTCTCTCTTTTGGCCCCAAATCTAAGTCGTTTCTCTCCATGGGCCTACATGGCACTCACCTTTCTTCTTATGCACAAGGACGGTGCTGTTGGGCCCAATGGCTTCATTCCCTTCTACAGTATAGCTGTATGTGCAGTCGTCATCCTCATCACGGAAGGAACAGTATTCCAGAACCTCTTCCGCTGTATTCACCACAACATTAGATAGACTCTCTAACTATGCATCTGGCTCCCACCCTCTTGCCTCTTAATTCTTTCCCCAGGGATGGGAGAAAGATGAGGAAGAAGTAAGTGAGATCCCAGAGAGCAATGAAGCAAAGGTCTAGGTTAGGGGGGAATCTGACTTGGTTAAGATTTCCTGAGTGGATGGGAAAGGCAAGAGTGGTCTGAGCTCCTAGAAACTACCCAGTGGGGTTGTGCTGGTCATGCTTTGGGGAAAGCATTCCACTCTAATAAGGAGGACCCAAGGCACTCAGCTGAGCACCTAGCTTTGTCTAGGGCCATTCTGAGAATCTTCCTGGTCTATAGGGAAGAGTTTGCCCATCGCTAGGATATATCCTTTACTTTCCCAGCCTCCCCAGGGTAAGGTCACAGCTTCCCTATTACCTTTCTTCAGCTCCTCCACCATCTTCACCTGGAAGTTACAGCTGGCACACTTCTGCCCCTTCTTCACACCTGTGCCCCAGGCTTGGCATTGAACACAGGAACGCAGGTCCTCACATACCCCTAGGAATGCCTGAATGGCGAGCAGTCAGAAACAGTGCTAGATGGGTGAAGAGGCTCCTTGAACCCCAGAACCACCTTCCAGAGAGGCTTTCTGAGCCTCTCCTGCCTCCCTCCAGCCCTACTCCTGTGTTTCTTCATTTCCCATACCCACTCCTTCCCTCTGCCCAGTCCCATTCTGTGCTCACTGCAGAGTAGCTGATCTCACAGGTGGTATCAGTATAGAGGGAGACTTGGTCACAGTGGCAACGTCCACACTCACATCGGCCTCGCCCATTACATATGCCCTATGGAAAGAGGATCCATTACCCTGATGCCCACTCAGCAACGAGAAAGGTCCTAGTGTGGCCAGAACTGTCATCTTTTGGGAAGAGGACTTTCAAACCTCCATGCCTTGCCCTCTCAATCTCTCTCCAGAGGGTGGCAAAAGTTGGTACAGTCCTCTGGTGTTTTGCCCCAACTTCTAGTAGATTCCCAATCTCCATCCCAAAGAAATATCTTCCATTCATCCCATCAATATGGCCATAGTGACTGTGACCATCCAGTTCCCAGTCCTACCCCATTGCTGTCGATGCAGGTGGCGTTGCTGAGGGGACACTCACAGCTCTTTCCTGTCCAGCCCTTTTCACATACACACTGGCCCATGGAGCAGCGGCCCCGGTCTGTAGAAAGTGGGAAGAAAGGAAAGCAGAAATCATACTTCCAGTCTAGGTCTCCTGCCCAAGGAGTCAAACCTTGCTAGCCATGGGGCAGCTAAGGACCAAGAAGAAGGGCTATCAATCCATCCAAGGCCTGGGGAAAGGGCCATCCATCTATTCATCCAACCACTTAAAATTATCCAGTGTCTGTTATGTCCAGAGGTTCCCTGATAAAGGCTATGAGAAGATAGAGAATATGCATATGCCAAGTGATTGGTGGGACAGAGTGACTAAGGCACGGATCTGGAGGATGGGGAAGTGTTTGGCTTAGTTCTTCCTCATAGAGGTCTGGAAACAATCTTCCCCATACTTCATGATTCTTTGTTTTGTTTTGTTTTTTCGATTTTTGGAGGGGGGAAGGTAAGACAATTGGGGTGTACTTCGTGATTCTTTATGCCATTCCCAGAGTCCCAATGCCTTAAATCCCCGCCGCCCCCCCCCGCCCCCCCCCCCCGCCGCCATCCTTCAGAGGCAACTTTCTTTTCTAACTCCTGGGAAAACATTCTGCACTCTATATCACTGATATGCCCCATCCTGCCCTCTCAATACCAGTTTGTCTATCCTCTATGCCACTACCCAATTTCCCTAATTATTTTTGTTCCCAACGAAATTCCTAGTTATTGTCAGAGTTGCTGGCCTTAAGGAGTTTTCAAGAAAACAAGAGCTCTCTGACAAAATAATTATGTGATAAATGTGTGCAAGAATTCAGAGAAGGAAAAGATTGTTATTGGTTGGAGTAATGACAGGAGGCTCCACAAAGGAGGTGAGACTAAGAACCACAGAATATTATAGCTAGAAGGGACCTTCAAAATCATTGATACTAAGGTTTCTTAACATTTTTTGGTCATAGACCCCTTTGACTGTCTGGTGAAACCCTTCTCAGAGTAATGTTTTAAAAGCATAAAACAAAATAAATAGGATTACAAAGGAAACCATTTACATTGAAATATAGTTATAAAAATGTATTTTAAAAAACCCCCAACATTCACAGGCCTCAGATTAATAACCCCTGGTCCAATCCCTTCATTTTATAGAGGAGGAAACTGCCTTATCCAAGGTCATACAGTAGTTAATGGTTGAGCCAAAAGTAAGCTCAGGCCTCCTAATTCCCAATCTGGTATGCTTGAGGAAGGTCTTTCTTGAAGAAAGGGGGGAGGGAGGGGCAACTAGGTGGCTCAGTGAATAGAGCACCAGCCCTGGAGTCAGGAGGACCTGAGTTCAAATCCAGCCTCAGACACTTAACACTTACTAGCTATGTGACCTTGGGCAAGTCACTTAACCCCAATTGCCCTGCCTTCCCCCCTCCAAAAAAAAAAAAAGCAAGAAAAAAAGTCTAGAATTTGAATCAATGGTCAAGACCATAGTTGATACAAGATCCTAGTACTTAGCTGACTGCCTTGAACAATTTGATAATTGTGTTTAGTTGAACTGAATAGAAAGGATATAAACAAAACTTCACAGGAGAGGAAGTAGAAGTAGTAAATATGCACAGTGCTAGTTATAGAGCTGCAAACGAAAACAAAACCCATTAATTGGCAAAAATTGAAAAAAAATATACACATATATACATGTGCACGCGTGCGCGCACACACACTCACACACACACACACACACACACACAAATTTAAAACCTAAGGTTGGCAGAACTGTGAGGAAACCAACAAACTGCTGATGATCATGCAAAGTGATATACTCTTTCTCAAAAGCAATCTGACTCTGTGCAATAAAGCCACCAAAATAGCCATACCATTTGACCACATGGTCCTATAGCTGGGGTAGTGGAAGTGGTGGTAGTGGAAATAGTACTTCATATTTTTGTAGCCCTGTAGTGGCCATATGGGCTGTGAGGAAATGCAATTTTCCCAGCAACCTAAATGGCAGATATATATAGGTCTACATTTCAACACTTTAAAGATCCCTGATTTTATTTTCGTGTGTGTGTGTGTGTGTGTGTGTGTGTGTGTGTGTGTGTGCCCTAAACTAACACAGATCTCAGTCCTACTCTATTTCTTCTTTAGTCTTTAGGAATTTCTGTGAATGAAAAAAAACCCACCCCAAACGGACAGCCTTCTGGTAATGAACATCTCTGGACTTAACTAGGTTGGTCCTTGGACAATTGGCACAAAATCTCTTGCTGGGTCTGTATTCAAAATCATTTCTGCTTGGTAGGACCTACTAATGTATAGCTGGACTAGGTTTTGAGAACCCAAATATCACCTCCACACCAGAAAGACTATGAAGGAAATAAGGCAAAGGAGGGAAAAATCTATTTGTACAAAGATGTTTATGGCTATCATATTTATTTTATTTTTTTTAAAGCAATTGGGGTTAAGTAACTTGCTCAAGGTTACATGGCTAGTTATGATTTATGCGTGGGTGCTCATTTTCTGAGGCCGTATTCGATCTCGGGTCATCCCAACTCCGAGGCCGGCGCTCTTACTCACTGCGCCACCTAGCTGCCCTGGCTATCATATTTATAATAACAAATGACTAGAAACAAAGTAAAGTCCCGTGTCTGGGGAATACTATACTGGGATGCTTTGATGTATGAAAAATGACAAATATGAAAAAGGTATAAAATGTCCATAATAAATAATGTAAAGTTTAAAAAAGGACCAAAATAGGGGCGGCTAGGTGGCACAGTGAGTAGAGTGCCGGCCCTGGAGTCAGAACGACCTGAGTTCGGATCCAGCCTCAGACACTTAAGGCACACACAAACAAAAACCTAGCCGTGTGACCTTGGGCAAGTTACTTAACCCCAATTGCCCTCCAAAAAGCAAAAAAAAAAAAAAAAAAAAACAAAAAAGGACCAAAATTACTATAATTACATACTGTAAACACATAAAAATTATATGTGTATGTGTAATAAATATATGAATACAGCCGTCTTTCATCAGCAAGGGCTGTTGGGAAATGTAGTTTTCCCAGTTGGTAGGAGACTAAAAGTTTGAGATATGTGGGAATCATACAGGAAAGGGGAGCCTGGGAAACTTTTAGTCTCTGCCCAGAAGTGGATGGAGGTGTGGATATAGGCCAGCATGGAGAGTTGATTGGAAGTGAAGGGCAGATTGACTACAAAATTGACTATAATTCTGAGAAATTGGAACTTTGGCTCGCTTATTGGTTTAAGGAATGATCTCTCTGGACAGAATTTATTTGCCTTGGATCAGGGGATGGGGCACCTGCAGCCTGAGGCCATATGTGGCCTTCTAGGTCCTTGGGTGTTACCTTTTGACTGAGTCCAAGTTTTACAGAACAAATCTTTTTATTGAGGGGATTTGTTCTGTGAAGTTTGGATTCAGTCAGAGAGTCACACTTGAGGACCTAGAGGGCCATATGTGGCCTCAAGGTTGCAGCCTCCCCATTTCTGGGTATTCTTCAGTGCTGCCTATGAAATTATCCACTCTTCACCTCCTCCCCCTCCTGCCCTGCCTTATTACAACTTGGCAAACCAACATTACATATTTACCCTTTGGGAGTTTTCAGTTCTTTATTATTTGCAGTTTAAAGCTTTATAATGGATTTATCTAAAGATAAGCTGACATTGCATTCTGAGTGTTAGCTATAGAGGAATGAGTAATAAGGGGAAACATTACAGCTAGAGGAGATGATTCCCCCCCCCAAGTATATTGTAGAACAGTTAAGTCACTTTCTGCTCAGGGGATAGAGAAGGCAAAGATTTCTTCTCTGATCTGGGAGCTCTGACATGACTGAATCCCAGGAATTTGGGGCATAACTATCTCCCTGAAATGGGTGTGTGTGAGAACAAAAGTAAACTCATGACACCCATCGCCCTGGACTTTAAAGATTAATATTTTGAGCCCATGTTAAGCTCTTTGGTGACAAAAGGAGCTTTATATTTGTATTGACACACATGTAGATGTATCATCATGATAACTAGAAGCGATTATAATATTGTCTATTAGTTAGCTGCTGTTGATGTCTATATGTATGAGTTTAAGGCAGATAGGAAAAAATCTGATGAAGTGAATCTAGTCTCTATGGACAAACCCTCTACAGGTACTCTTGATTCTCAGTTTCCTTGTCTGTGAAATGAGGGAGTTATTCTGGAAGCGAAGATCTGTTCTGCATCTGTAATCCTTGGGGTCTACTTCCTCCCATCTTCTTCAACAAGTTGCTCTTATAATCATCTCTTTCCCCCTGGTTTTCAATCTCTCCTTACCTACAGGTTCCCTCTCCACTGACTGCAAGCACTCCAAAGTTTCCCTTTCCTTAAAACAAAACAACACAACAACACAAAAACCCCACTCAAGTTATCGTTTTTTTCTCCTTTTTTCAGCCAAATTCCCAGAAAATGTTATCTGCATTCACTGTCTCCATTTCCTCTCTTCTCAGTTCTTTGCGATCTAGCTTCTAACCTCATTACTCAACTGAATTTGCTTTCTCCAAATTGGCCTCTCGCCTCTCAGTCACACTCTCATCTCACCCTTCTTGACCTCTCTGCGGCTCTGGACACTTCTGACCACTTCCCTACTTGGCTACTCACTCCTCTCTGGGTTTTCCTGCACTGCTCTCTCTTGGTCCTTCTGCCTGTCTCCTTTGCTGAATCATCATCCGGAGTACACCCCCTGAAGGTGGGCATCCCCTCAGTCTCTGTCCCGCATCCTCTTCTCTCTATACTCTGGTTCAGTGACCTCTTCAGGTCCTCATGAATTTAATTATTATCACTGCTGTTGACTCCAGCCCCAGTCTCTTGTCTTGAGCTCCAGTCCTGTTTCATCACATTCCCAATGGATATTTTGTCCCTTAGGCATCTATAGTTCAATATGCCCCAAACAACTCATTGCCTTTTCTCCCAAAGCCATCCCTCTTCTGAGCTTCTCTATTTCTATTGAGTGCAGTCAGTCAGTTGATAAGCATTTATTAAGTGCCTACTATGTACCAGACACTTTGCTAAGTGCTGGGGATACAAAAAGTCCCTACCTCAAGGAGCTCGAAATATAATGGGGGAGACAACATGCACACAATTATTTTTTTGGAGGAGGGAAGGCAAGGCGATTGGGGTTGGGTGACTTGCCCAAGGTCACACAGCTAGTAAGTGTGTCAGGTGTCTGAGGCTGGATTTGAACTCAGGTCCTTCTGACTCCAGGGCCGTTGTTCTATTCACTGCACCACCCAGCTGCCCCATCACACAATCATTTACAATCAAGATTGTTTTTGCTGTTTTTAATCATTTCAGTCATGGCCAATTCTTCATGACCCCATTTGGGGTTAGGATAAGCTGAAGATAATCAACAGAAGGGAAGGAACTACCTTTGAAGGGGAACGGAAAAAGCTTTTACCTGGGACTTGAGGGACACCTGGAGAAGCAGCGAGGAGGCCACTGTCACCGGGTCATGAGCACGTGGGGTGCTGTAAGATGTGAGAAGACTGGAAAGGGTCATGTGGGGAGCTAGGGTAGGAAGGGCTTTAAATGCCAAAGGGAGAATTTTATGTTTGATCCTGACATGATAGAAATCCTCTGGAGGTTACTGAAGAGAGGGCTGACAGAGTCAGACATACACTTCAGGAAGAATCATTGGATAGCTGAGTAGAAGGTGGGCTGGAGTGGGGAGAGATCTGAGGCAGGGAGACCAGGGAGCGCAGGCCAGATGTGAGGTGATGAGGGCCTGCACCAGGGTGGCAGCAGTGTCAGAAGAGAGAAGGGGCCATACATGAGGAAGGTTAAGGAAGGTAAAATCGACAGAACTTGGCCACAGATTACAAATGGGGGCTGAGAGACAGTGAGGGGGAGAGGATGATGCTTAGGTTTTGAGCCTGGGGGGATGGTGGTGCCCTCAACAGAAACAGGGAGGTTCTCAGGAGAACGCTGTACACAGTAACAGCCACAGTGACTGACTTTGATGGACTTAGTCCTTCTCAGCAATACAAGTATCTAAGACAATTCCAAAGGACCATGATGGAAAATGCCATCCACATCCGGAGAAAGAACTATGGAGACTGAATGCAGAGTGAGGCAGACTATTTTCTTTTTTTTTGTTTTTTCTTTCTCATGGTTCCTCCCATTTGTTCTAATTCTTCTATACAACATGACTAATGTGAAAATATGCTTAATAGGAATGTATATGAGAGCCTATATCAGCTTGCATGACGTCTTGGGGAGGGAGCGGGGGAAAATTAAATCTTATGGAAGTGAATGTTGAAAACTAAAAATAAATAAATTAACTTAAAGAAAAAGAAATAAGTTCTGAAGAAGAGAGGGTTTGAGTTTAGTTTTGAACACAAGGAGTTTAAGAGGTTTACTGGACATTCAGCACCTATGGGAGTTGATGAGATCACCAAGTGAAATAGTATAGAGGGAGTAGAGAATAGTGGCCAAGACAGAGCCCTAGAGGACACCCACCTTCACTGGGTGTATCCTGGATGAAGATTTAGCAAAGGAACCTAAGAAGATGCAATCAGGGGGTGGCTAGGTGGTGCAGTGAATAGAGCACCGGCCCTGGAGTCAGGAGGATCTGAGTTCAAATCCAGCCTCAGACACTTAATACTTACTAGCTATATGACCTTGGGCAAGTCACTTAACCCCAATTGCCATGTCCTCCCCTCTCCAAAAAATACCCCTCCCCCAAAAGAGAAAGTAATCCTAAGAAGTTTAATTACAAAAGGGAAATAACAGGGGATGAGAGCTAGTGGGGATAGACAGATCAAGTGAGGATTTTTGAGGGTCGGGGAGACATGTGCATCTCTGTAGGCAGTAGGGAATGAGACAGAAGACAAGTAGAGACTGAAAATACGTTAGAGGATGGTGATGAGGTATAATCTGCTGAAGATGAGAAAGAATGAGATCACTTGTGCGTTTGGAGGGGTTTGCCTTGGCAAAGAGAAGGGTCACATCTTCCTATGAGACAGGGGTGAATGAGCACACAAGGGCAAAAGGCATCTGGGTGACATGAGATGAGGAGGGGAGAAGGTGGAGCTCTTTATGAATGGCCTCAGTTTTATTCATTAAAATATTAGGCAAGGGTCTCAGAGAGTGAAGGAAATTAAGTGTTCTGGGAGGTGGAGGTAAGGAAGGGGGAAAGGGAGCCATGGGAAGTTTCAGGGGGGATGAAAAGTTTTAGAAGAGCCACTATGGTGAGCGGGATAGTAAATAAATTTTGTCGTTCAGTCTTTTTTCAATTGTGTCTGATTCTTCACAACTCCATTTGGGGTTTTCTTGGCAAAGATCCTGGAGTGGTTTTCCATTTCCTTTTCCCCAGCTCATTTTGCAGATGAGGAAACTGAGGCAAACAGGGTTAAGCGACTTGCCCAAGGTCATAAAGCTAGTGTCTGAGGGTGGATTTGAACTCACAGAGATGAGTCTTCCTGACTCCAGGCCCAGCACTCTATCCACTTCACCACCTAGCTGCCCCAGTAAATTAATTAGGTAGGCATAAAAGGATTGCCTTGCCACAGTGAGGACCCAACTGAATTTTGGTAATATAAATTTACAGTGGACCCAGGTCACATAATTTTATGATTTTCTTCAGTTTTGCTCATCAGTGCTTGAGTATATATACGCCATTCAGGTTTGCAATCTCAGGATCAACCTCAAATCCTCATTTCTTCCCACTAAACATATCAAATCAGTGGCCAAATCTCGTTGCTACATCCATAGTATCTCTCACCTCTGATTCTTTTTCTCTACACCCATTCCTACCATCACTCTGGTTCAGGTCTTCACCACCTCTTACCTGGATTGCTGAAATAGCCCTCTAATTGTTCACCCTGCCTCTAATCCTACCTCCATATAACTGCTAAAGTGATTTCCCTAAAACAGTCACGACCATGTCACTCCTCTACTCAATAAACTCCAATGACTCCCTATTACCACAAGGACCCAAATGGGGGCTTCTCTGTTTGACGCTTAAGGCCCTTCATAACCTGTCCTGAACCTAATTTTTCCAGCTTTCTTACATAGTACTACCCTTTGTACTCACTACAGTCCTGACAAACTGGCCTTCTTATAATTCTTCACATATAACTTGCCCCCTGTCAAGTCAATAAGCCTTTATTTAAGTACCTACTATGTGCCAGACACTGTGCCAAGCACAGGGATACAAAGAAGGGCAAAAAAAAATAACCCTGCTTTTAAAGAGTGTCCAGTCCAATGTAAACAACTGTAATATCTTATATCTATTTACACATGCATACACACACATCCTCTATCCATCCGTGCCCCCAAATCCCAATTGTAAATTTCCTTGAGGTCTGAGACTGTTTCACTTTTGTCTTTGCCCCCCAAATCCTAGCATAGCTTCTGGCACATTGTAAGACCCTAATAATACTTGTTGATATATTGATTTAAGGAAGGAATGAAGGGAAGGAGAAAAGTAAAGGAAAGAGCAGGAAAGGAAGAAGAAGCATGAATGAATCTGATAATAGATGAAGGGGTTCAGGCTACAGAAATAACCTTTTTTCTCATTCTGATCCCCAGTCTCACCCTTGACCCCCACTTACCATTGCACAGGAAGCCTGAGGTTCTAGGACACTGGAAATTGTCATACTCGCAGAACTGTCCATCATAGCGACTGTCTCCATAGCACACACAGCGCCCACACTGGCATTCTCCTCGCCCTGAGCAAACCTTGTCCTCCCCGTCCCGTATGCAAGGCTTCGTGTCACTCTGGGAGCCCGTGGAGCAGTTACAAGCTTTGCCACTCCTGGGAAGGATCAGGGAAAGGCCGACATTTGGAGAGGCATGCTCTCTCCCAGCCCCTACCCCTTCCATCTCTTTTTCCCCTCCTTTGTCTGGCACACCTTGGTGCTTCCAGCATTGAGACCTCTTAGAGTCACAGACTCTGCCCTCCCCATATTCTTTTCATCAAGGTCAGGGTGACTTTGGGAACCTGGGCCTCCATTTGCCCCACCCTTGCCACTCACCAGCCCTCCTTGCACATACAGTGCCCACACGTGAAGTTTCCATTGAAGTTGCATTTAGCTGACAGAGGCTCGTTTTGCTGTAAAAGATTGGGGTGTCACCTTTTCATGGGACTTGGCTGCCTGCCTGCCTTGAATGGCATTTCTCTTGCAGGAACCAAGCCCAGCGCCAGGGTGGCAATAGGCAGTGTCTCCATCCCCTATATGAACTGTGGTCACTAAATCCCACCCCACCCTCCCTGGCTCTCAACTCCATGGGACATTTCTGGTTTGATAGCGTTCACTACCTACCAGTTCACAAGGGCACACGTCACAGATGATGCTGGCATCAATTTTGAGCCCATCAGAGAAAGAGGGCTTTAGATGGATTTTGCCTGCCTGATCTTCAATAGGTAGCTGGCACACATGCCGTCCGTCCACTTGCTCTGCAGCCCGCAGCTGCACATGGTAAGTTCCCTGTAATAACAGAGCCCCATCAGCCAAGTTCGCCTTCCTCCAGAGGTCAAAGGGAGCAGGTACACATGGACTGCTTGGCCTTTTTCTGGAGAAAAGGGAACCCCCTGCATACTTATTCTGGCTTCTTAGTAATACTCCATTCTGCCTAAACCCTACAGCTCATGGTTCTCTGAAGTTGAGTTGGGGGAAAGAACCACTTGATATCTCCTCAATCCTGGAAAATAACTCAATTCCATTTAGGAAAGAAACCCCTGACCACCTACTCTTTTTTAGGGCCTGAGTATATAATAAATCCCTGCCCTAACCGCAGGGTCAGCAGGTCTCTCACATGCTAGTCCAAATGAAAACATACCACTTCCCCACGCTTGATTTGGAAAGACCCAGTCTTCGTCTTCATGTATCTTTGGGAGGTGACTTCTGTCCGCAGGCCCCGGGGGGCATTCAGAGCTGTGATATGCAAGTTGGATCTGATACGCTGGTGGGGAGGTATAGTGGGTAGTAGAATTAGGAAGGAACAACCCTCATCCTACCCTCTCAGATTAAGTCTTTGTGGATAAAAAGTGACTGGCTCTTTATCTTCCCTATCCTTTTTCTTTAGGGGCAGGGAAATTCTGGCCACCTGGGCCCCCCAGTTGCCTCACTTCCTGGCACTCGATAGTTCTTGAACGCATAGTGCTCACACATTTATCTTTATCAATAAGTATTCCTGGGGTAGCTAGGTGGTACAGTGAATAGAGCACTGGCCCTGGAGTCAGGAGGATCTGAGTTCAAATCTGGCCTCAGACACTTAACGCAAAAACTAGCCGTGTGACTTTGGGCAAGTCACTTAACCCCAACTGCCCTCCTAAAAAAAAGCAAAAAAAAAGTATTCCTAATCACCCAAATGAAAACAGTAGATTCCAATGTCTATCAGAGATGACATACCACTGAAGCCTACATGATGCCTTTAGTAGGTATCAGAGTCTTCCTCAAGGCAAGAGAGATTGGGGGTGGAAGGTGAGGTGGGGGTGGCTTTTTTTGAATATTATTGCACCCCTGGGTCTCAGACTTCACATCATTAGACTGAAGGTGGCATGAGCAAGGCTAGGCCTGGGGAAGGGTCTCAGCTGAGAGCCAGCCCTTCAAAGACAGAGGATCAGCTCTGCACAGGGACTTTTTTAGGGAGAAGTAACTAGGAATAATAATGAAGGTGAAATTTGTGTCCCTACCTTCAACCCCCATCTTTAACTTTGACTGTGAGCCCCTGACCCTGTCCAACCATGTCCCATGTAGCCCTATGCTCAACCCAGGTCTCCTTCTCAGGTCCCAAAGTTCCAAATTCCTCTCCTAACCCCAAACTCCTTACATAAAAGGCCTCTTCAAGTAGTTCCACTATGTTGGCAGAGTCCTCATGCAACAAGCCCAGAGAGGAGACTGGGAAATAGGTATGCAGCTTCTGTTTCAAAAAATGGAGAAAAACAAGAAAAAGATGATGAGGAAGATGAAGAACATCGAATAACAGTCTCTGCTGATTGAGAGCAATCTTAGTGGTTACTTAGTAACCACTGGGAGTGAAAAAGATCTGGGGGTCTTAGCTGATCACAAGCTTAATATTAGTATTTTTTTTAATTTGGGAACTCAGTAGAAGGGACTATGATATCTCTAATGAGGGAGGAACCCACAACAGTCCCTGAAGGTTTTAGGAATGGTTCTACTCTCAGGACTCCTACACATGTGCGCACTCACACACACACACACACACACACACACACACACGCACGCACGCACACACGCACACACGCACATACCTCGTAGTAGCTGAAGGAGTGGTTGGTGACAGCAAAAATGGGGATGATATTGTACTGGGCAAGCAGGCGCACCAGAGTGGGAACTGACGGGTAGTCCTGCTGATTGTACTGGGTGTAGGTGCCCGTGGAGTCCAGGTAGCAATGCTCGCTGTTCCGCTTCATGATGCCTGCCAGCACGTTGGCACCGTCTGCCTCGTAATGGAAGGCTGACTCTGTGGAGAACACCAGCAGGTGGGTGCTGTCTTCCCTCCAGCCAATGTCCTTCTGGGGAGGGTAAAGAGAAGCATCCTATTTAAAGGTGCCCTCTTCAGCCTTCCAGAACAGTCCTGAAGCAAGCCCTGCTTGAATGAATGCCTCTGTGTCTCCCAGATAGCGGGAAACACCCGTCTCTTACTTAGCTAGCACATTTTACAATACCAGTGTTAGAAGGCAGGAGAAACCCACATAGCTAGCTAGCTAGGTGGATGGTACAGGGCCTGGAGTCAGGAAGTCCTGAGTTCAAATTCAGCCTCAGATACTTCCTAGCTGTGTGACCCAGGGCAAGTCACTTAACTGCTGTCTGACTCAGTTTCCTCAACTGTAAAGTAGGAATAATAATAGTACCTACCTCTCAGGGTTAATGTGAGAATTAAATGTGATAATATACTACCCATCTTTAAAATCAGGCTACCTTAGAGAGTTGGGGGTTAAATAATTTAATGCATTATTATCCCCATTCTACATTTGAGGAAACTGAAGTTGAGAGAGATCAAGCAATTTAATTCTCAGGGTCATACAGCTAACGAGTCTGAGCAGGTGAGTGGTGCAGCGCCTAGAGTCAGGAAGACCTGAGTTCAAATTCAGCCTCAGATACTTCCTAGCTGTGTGACCCAGGGCAAGTCACTTAACTTCTGTCTGATTCAGTTTCCTTGACTGTAAAGTGGGAGCAATAATAGCACCTACCTTTCAGGGTTGATGTGAAGATTAAATGAGATAATATTTGTAAAGACCTTGGCACAGTGCCTGGAATATAGTAGATGTTTAATAAGTGCTTAGTGCCTGAAACATAGTAGGTATTTAATAAGTGCTTAGTTCCTTCTTTCTTGAGGCAAGATTCAAACCCAAATCTGGCACTCTATACACTGGGCTATCTTGTCAGCTCAACTAACAGTTTTTCAAACCGTTCAGGCTTAGCACAAAAGTGATGTAGTCTGATTGTAGACCATATTGGGAACATCCCCTGGTCACCACCCCCATGGACCTTCCTATCAGAGCAGAAATTCTTCACTTTTTTGTGTCATGGATTCCTCTGGCATTCTGATGATGCCTATGAACCCCTTCGTGGAATAATGTTTTTAAATGCATAAAATAAAATATATAAGATTACAAAGGAAAATACAGTTATCTATTAAATACAGTTACCAAAGTATTACAAGTTTTTGATACAATGCTAGTGTGCTGTAAGAATGATGAATGGGTTGAGCTTAGAAAAACATGGGAAGACTTGTGTGAAATAATGCAGAGTGAAACTAGCAGAACCAAGAGAACTTTGGATACAGTAACTTGTTCAAAGAATAACTGAATGGCTAAGCTATGAACACACAAATCAACTATGAAGGTTTTATGACAGAAAATGCTATTCATCTCCAGAGAAAGAACTGATATATGGAAGTATGTATTGTATGGTTCCACATATGTATCTATATCAAATGTTGGCCTTCTCTCATGCAAGGTTAGGAGGGAAGGAAGGAGACAGCTTGGAATTCAAAATGTAACAAAAAAAATAAGTAAAATAAATATAAGATACATTTTAAAAATATTACATGTTCCAAGTTCACAGACTCTCTTGAAATCTGTCTGTGCATCCCAGGCTTTAGAGATCTCTCCACCACCTACACAATGATGCTCTGTGTTTTCCTTCTTCCCAAAGAGGCCCAGAGACTAAGAAGGGGCCTTTCAGGCACTCAGACTGACATGCAGAAAAAGAAGCCCCCTGTGTTCTGAAGCATGGGCGCCTCGCAGAGAGGGGGATGGGATAGGCATGAACAGGCTGGCAGCACCCACACTGGGCTTACCGTGCACACAGCTGTCTGTAGGATGGCATCGAAGCCACCCTCCGGTGCATCCAGGTTGCCTGAGATACGTTCCCGCTGCAGCTTATTCCGGAACTCTTCCAAATCTTTTGTCAAGCTGATCACGTTCTTGAAGGAGAAGGGCGGGTCACTGTTGGGCCAGGGCTCCTTCAGCCTTGGGGTAGGGAGGACAGAGACATCAGGTAGGGGAAGGTACTGAGCCTTTATGTCTCTTCCTGGCTCAGTAAAGTAGCCCCTCCCTTCACTCCCAACAACTTTCTTATTTCTTTCTCCAGTGGGGTGCATAGGAACTGGAGAGTAGAATGCCATGCCCCCTTGCTTCTTCCTTGTCCAGCATAGCCAATGGGGCCTCATTCAACCTGATCTCTAACTATTATAGGGCAACTGAGGCTTTGTCTCAGATGCCAACATGATAGTGCTTTTTCCCCCAAGGGTACTGATAGAGTGTGGGATATGTTTTATCCTTCTATGCTGGGTAGGTGAAGGACCTCCAGGATTACCTGAGAGGAAGCACTGCCTCCTTCCATGCCCTGTCAGCATCATGAAGGAGGGAGCCCTTCTTTCATGCTCTCCTGTGACTAGCCCTGGGCTACCACCCCACAAGCATCCTCTCTCTGGCAGATTCCTTTCCAGCAGAGCCCATGCTGATGTTCCTCTGTGTCTGATCTGCCTGGGCGGGGTAGGGGTGGGGGTGGGTCTGCCCATGGAACCTGGGCTACCTTATATTCCAGGTATCAGTAGTAAATAGCTCCTCCCCCAATCTTAACTGAACTTGTAACAAGTGGTAGAATTCTCAGGGTAGGGTCACTTACTTGTCCGGCCTCATGTCTGTCTGTGGGACGCTGACTTTGTCCACAAACTTGCCGAAGCCAATAGTGTAGTCGCTCGTGAGCTGGCTCAAGACCCCAGCTGGGGATACAGGACAATGAAGAGGGGACAGGGAACTTGACAGAACCCTGCCCCCCATCTCCAGCAGGACAATGGGCCAGGGTTACAGAGTTGGGATCCCGCAAACCCCTATCCTAGGCACCAAGGAGACCCACTCAAGGAGGAGACTGGCTCTAATGGCAATTCCTTGACACCCTTGAGAGAGAAGAGTGGGGAGGGCTCTGTAACCCCAGGGACACGTGCCTATGCATGGTCTATATTTCCATAGCTGGGGAAGGAAACAGCTGGACACATTGCCAGCGGCCTGGCTTCCTGGGGATGTGCCTGGCCTTAGCGGTGACGCTTATCCTGCCCTTGCTTCCAGGTGCCCTGACATACCCAAGTTTTGGCCCATCTGCTTGAGGTTAGCAAGATCATCAGACATGGAATAGGAGAAGTCCATGAGAATATACAGGTCCACAGGGCTCTCAAGGGGCTCAAACACCTGAAACTCAAAACTTTGCTCCTCTCCGGGCCTCAGCCGCAACTGCATGGCTTGGGGGGACACCTGGCTCTTCTTTAGGGTGGTGTCAATCTCGGTATTCTGCCAAGTAGAACATGTATAGGATATATGTATAGATGTGTGCCAGTGTATAATGTGTATGTGCACACACATACAGAGGTGGACACATGGCTTGAACATCTCTCTCTGGTACCCTGGCTCCTGGCATCCCAGCAGGCATCACTCACTCTCACCTTGGCTCAGCTTCCTTCTCTGGACCCAGCTCAAAGTGACCCCCTCCTTTCCCACAGATGAGCAATCTCCCTTCTTCCCCTCTATGGCCCCTGTGCAAAGCTGCCCAGGGGCCTCTAAGAAATGTCACAGTTAACAGATGAGGAAACTGAGGCCCAGAGAGGTGAGGTGTCCTGCCCTTGACCAAGGTCATGTGGGCAGGGAGGAGCAGAGCTGAGCTTGAACCTGGCTTCCCTGACCCTGGTCCCAGTGTTCTTTTCTAAACCATTTTACAGATGGAGAAACTTGGACCCAGAAAAAGGAAATGACTTGCCCATGGTCATCTGATCAATTAGTAACAAAGCATGGGACTAGCCTAGAGTCTTTCTCGCTAGGCCAGGGCTTCTTCTACCAGACTCCGTGTCTTCATCATCTCAAGTAAGTACTGTGTGAAAAATAACTTTTGAACACCCCTAGGAAAAAAGGTAGTGCTGTTATTATCACTTCCATTTTATGTATGGGGAAACTGAAGTCAAGAGGTGAAATGGCTTTTCATAACAGGTAGGAGATGTTTAAGGCAGAATTTGAACTCGGGTCTTTAGACTGTACCTGGTAGTCTCACCCACTGTGCCACCTCGTTGCCTCTGAGGATATGATTCTTTATTTCTAGCCCATGATCTCACTTTAACACCCCCGGCTCTCACCTCTGTGATCTGGAAGCTGCTTTCCTTGAACACCACACTTCTGGCCTCACAGCCCATGGCCAGCAGCTCCTCTCTGGTGTTACAGCGACGGTCCTTGAACATCTAGTCAGTGGAAGAATGGGAAAGGTGATAGGATAATTCTCAGTGTCTCTTGCACCCTCACCTGTTTTTCCATCTGTATACATGGTCTTGGCCTTCATGTGATAACTTCCCTTAAGAGCTGTAACCGGGGTTTTGTACCAGGGCATCTGACCCTGGAGTGAGGGTGCACATATCCCATATGTCAGTCTTTTGCCAACCCTGAGCCCAGGACCCTCACATACGAAGCATGATTATCTTTACTTTCCCAGTCTGGGACTGCTATATCCTCTTTTGGAGTATACCCTATTACATCCATTTCTTTTCTGGGGCTTGAGGCCCAGGGCTGAGGGAAATGACTACTGCAGAACTTTCCTCCACTATCTCACCTCACCTAGTATTTCTGTCTCAGCAGTTGGAGAGGTGAGAACGAGGCAGAGTGGACCAGTCTCTCTGGTCCTGGTGCAACTCCATCTGACTGGAGAGGACTGAACTCTGTACCTGAACCACAGTGCAGGTGAAGCCTGGCTTAAAGAGGAATCTTGAGGTCTGTGGGTGAGCACCCTCCCTGGCCTGGCCCACCCTACACCCTCTCCTGGGACAATGCTCCCCAGCAGTGGCATTGGGCTGTCTCACGGGCGGCATCCTCATGGTCTCTTCTCCCATAGGACTCTGGTCTTCTTTACTACATTTTTTCTCTGCCACAGGCACAAGAAATGCTAATAATGGCTCTGTCCATTCGCTCATTTTATACAGTATAATGCATGTGTATAGTGTTTCCCTTTTTCCAGATTCTACCCTGGGCACCATAGTCTTGCAGAGGACATGGTAACTGTGGATCTCACCACAGGCTTGTAGAAAGGAATGTGGGGGAAAGCTGGGATCCTGTCACAGGTTTGAGAGTGGGAAGGCACATCTAGCCCCGCAGGCCCCCACGCAGGAAAGGCCCTGGTGGGCAGGGGCAAGGGTGGGGGGAAGTTCTCACCTCATCCGTGCAGTAGGCACAGTCCTTGTCTATACGAATGCACTCCGTACAGCTCTTCACCAGGGCCTTCTTGCATCGATTAGCTAGATGGGGAATAGGAGTCAAAGACAGGGATGTGGTCAGGGCACAGGCCAGGTCTGAGCTGGAGAGGCCACTGGGTCAAACAACCACTCCCAGGAAAGAAGAGGAGCAAGGTGGGGGCTCGGAGTCCTGCCTGAACATCAGGGCATCTTATGCTTGCCTGGGGGTACTGAGCTCTACATTAGTTTCCCATTCATGTAATGGGGCCTCTAGCTGACCATGTGGTGCTTAGAGATGTTTGGGAAAGGGCTAATTACTGTGCAAATGATCCAACCCTTCGCCCTAGTCTGAACTTTTATAGCACTTTTCTGATTCCTCTCTTATGGCACTTATCACATTCACTCCTTATCTTTATATATCTGTCTTCTATATTAGACTTTAAACTTCCTGAGGGGGAGGGACTTTGTCTTATTCATCTTTGTACTTTCACTGTGCCTAACTGTATACAGGAGGTGCTCAATAAATATCTTTTGGATGGATGGAAGAATGAATGAATGAAAAATGGTAGACAGAACATGTTGGTGGGCCATCTGGTCAGGGCACTGAGTGACCCCAGAAATGCTTAAGGGCAAGGAGTCCAAGCAGGGTCCTCTGGGGTCTATGAGGGAAAGATCCTCTGACTTACCTATGTTCCCTTGAAAGCTGATGCATAGCACTGCCCAGAACAGCAGACCAGCCCATGAACCTGGCCAGGGCATCCTCTTCCTCCTGAAACAACCAGAGTGTTCATTCTGTATGCCTATGTCACAAGCACCACATGGTGCAGAGTGACTGGTGTCACTGCTGGAGATTTTCAGAGGAAGTCGCTCTTCTCAGAGAGACTCCTTCCTGGCAGGTCATAGACTTGTAGAACTGCTATTTCCCATGCCCAGCTGTGTTCTTCCTGTTGTGACATGTGGGCTTGATCCCCCCTTAGCTTCAGCTGAATCACAGCTTGAGCTGGGAGAGAGGGGGTGGAGGCTGGGAGGTATCAGGCATGGGTACCAAGCTAGCTGATGGCACAGGCTCCCCCTTACCCAACTGTCCCATAGGCGTGTGCTGTCTGCCATTCAATGTGAATGGTAGTGCCAGGAGGGTTTTGCTCAAGGGCTCCCCAGTGGGATACAGGGACCAGGGTGGGGAGGCAAAGAAGAGGTCAGTCATTTATCATTGTCATGCATTGGTCATGGTTGGTCCAGTCCAATAGGATGAAACCTAGTATTTGCTTCATGTCTTTGTGCCAGTTCGTAAGTGGAGGATGGAAGCCTGAGAAGACATTGGAGAGACACACACACACACACACACACACACACACACAGAGAAAGAGAAAGAGAGAGAAATGGAGACAGAGAGAAATGAAGACATAGAGACAGAGACAGAGAGGAGTACGTCTTCGCTACCCCACATCAGCTCTTTGAATATCATCTATGTCCAGTGGTCATTCCCATTCTGGGCTAGCCTCTTGTGGTAACTCTCACTCTTCCACCTTAGACATCCAGGGAACCACTGTTTCCTATTTATTTGTTTAAAAAACATGGGAAGTTCTTGGTAGAAGTGGGGAGTCATGAGCATGGAATACCACACATACATTTAGAGTCAACTGATGTTGATTTTGCTAATCTGCTTCCCCTTAATTTCCTTTTTTTCTTTGTTATGAGTAATGGCTTGATGGGGAGAGACATATTTGGAAAGAAAGTTGGTGGAAAAACAAAACTCATCAAGGAAAATGGAAAACAAAATTTGAAAAAAGAAAAAAATGGGGGAAACAAATCAGGGAAACCCCAGGACAGTGTGGGTAGATGGGAAAGAAGGGATGTCTTTGAGATTGTTTTACAATCTGAAGAGACCTGGTGTGAGCCACCCAAGCCAGCAGAGCTAAAAGAGATAAAGAAAATCAGAGAACCCTACCACATTTTCCTAGTACCCCTCTTCACATTGAGATTATATAGTCTTGTAACCCAAATGACTCTTTCTATCTCTTGAGGACAAGTCTCCAAGTAAAGTCAGGTTATAGAACCTGCTGTGTCCAAGTATGATAAGCATGAAATAAATCAGGCTTGGTCCCCAAGATGCCAAGACAGGGTGGGGCATCGCCCCTACTGCCACACCAATTGTCCTTTCCACCATTGGACAGTGGGTTGTGCTGTTGTAACCCCATCTCCCTCCAATGTTTTTGCCCCAAGTAAAAGAATGCCTAGTTACAGCTCTAAACTGTGGGGTGGAGCTACTGCAGTTATAGGATTTAAGGCTGCAAGGGAACTGAGCGATTTTCTGGTCAAACCTCTTCATAATGATAACAGAAACAACTTATATTGCCCTTTCAAGTTAGAAAAATGCTTTAAATTGTTTTTAAGTCATTTTTCAATCACTTCCGACTTTTGTGATCCCATTTGAGGTTTCTTGGCAAACTGAAGTGATTTGTTCGCCATTTCCTTCTCCAGCTCATTTTACAGAAGAGGAAACTGAGGCAAACAGGGTGAAGTGATTTGCCCAGGGTCACACAGCTAGTAAGTGTCTCAGGCCACATTTGATCTCATGAAGGTAAGTTTTCCTGAATCCAGGTCTGGCATTCTGATCCATTGTGCCCAGTGCTTTAAATAGATTGTCCCATTTTAGAAAGAAGCAGACTAAGCCTCAGAGAGATGAAGTGACTTAACTTGCCCAAAGCAGTAAAGATGCTTCTTAATTCAGTGGGAGAATTCCCTTGGGAGAGCTCTGTAGCAGGGGCCAAGTATAAGTGGTGTGTGGCTAAAGGTTCAGGAAAAAGAAGTTAAAGCCTCTTGTCAGACTAGGGCTTGGGTATAATGGGAGTGTTTCCTTCAATTTGTGCCAGTCCTGGGGTTCCAAAGGTCATGGAGGCTGCAAGGACTATATTAATATTCTATCCAGTCCAGAGGCAGAGGGAGATCCACAGGGCCAGAGACCAGGAAGGAGAAAAAAACCCTTGCCTAAGGCTGAGAAAGGAGCAAATAACTGTAGAATGGGTAATCCCTGAGCCAGTCAGGGTGTGGACTCTGGGGTGAAATGGCTTCCTAGAAGACATGGGGTTTGTGAAATGCCGCACCCATACCCACCCTTACTTATCATGAAGTCAAGCAGACACATACCTACAGGCAGTATTACACAGGCATCCTGGGATGTCAGTGGTTGGAAGGGACCTGAGGGCCCATCCAATTAAAGCTCTTTAACAATAATAATAACCAACATTGATATGGTACTTTAAAGTGAACAAAGCGTTTTATATTTTGTGTAACCTTATTTTATAAGACTCTCTAACTGTCCAAGGTCAGTTAGCTAGTCAGTCCCAGAGATAGGACTTCTGATGCCAAGGCCAGTTTTTTCATATGTGCCACAAGTCTTCACAATGACCCCTTACAAGTCTATTGCCCTTTATAATCTACGGAGCTCTTTCATGGGCATTATCTCATTTGACCCTTATAACAAACCCTGTGATGTAGGTCTTATTAAAGACCCATTTTCCAGATGCAACCCTTATGTCAGAGATTTTTTTTTTCTGATATGAAGTCAGGTATATTTTGTTGTTCAATTTTTTTTCAGTCATGTCTGACTCTTCATGACCCCATTTGGGGTTTTCTTGGCAAAGATACTGGAGTGGCTTGCCATTTCTTCTTCCACTTCATTTTTACAGGTGAGGAAATTGAGGCAAACAAGGTTAAGTGACTTTCCCAGGGTCACACAGCTAGTATCTGAGGCTGGATTTGAGCTCAGTCTTCCTGACTCCAGGCCCTCTGCTCCATTTACTGTGACATCTAGCTATATTTTAGGGGCCTTTAAATTTGTTCCTACCCTGGCAGAACGTGGGCAATGAGATTCAGGCTGAGTGGTACAGCCTAGATGAGAATGATGGTCCCCAGACTGCTGCTTCACACTGCCCCATACATAGAACATTCAAACACACACACACACACACACATACACACACACACACACACGCCTATAGATAGACACACTTTCTTCAGAGAACACATGTGCTGGCTCTGTATGTAAGTGCTGCGGTCTGTAGTCCCTGGGGTTAGGAAGGGTACTTAGAGGCAGGCCTCTTGAAGATCTCATCAGCCCATACCCTCATTCCCCACTACCCCTCCCCATGAAGAGATAATGTGCTGTGCTCTGCCTGAGAGGGGCTGGCTCTTAGTGGAAACTGGGAAGATTGTCTGGGTCTCCCTCCTCAGACCCCTAGTACTGCTACTACAGCTGTAGTCTAATTCTACCTCTGAAACTCTGGGGCCGTAGTGTTCTTACCCACACAGGCTCAAGAAATGGAGTTGAACAACAAATGACTAAGATAAACCCTCCATCTTCATTTGTGGAAGCTCTTCACGGACCTCCAGATCCCTCCATCCCAGCTTTCTAACTTCATGCCAGGCTATCCTGCATTCATAGACTGAGGTTAGGAATTCTAACTCCATCCCCCCATACTATAATACCCTCAAGATCCCTCAAGGATACTCAGTCATCGGGGCAGCTAGGTGGCACAGTGAATAGAGCACCAACCCTGGAGTCAGGAGGACCTCAGTTCAAATCTGGCTTCAGACACTTAATACTAGCTGTGTGACCTTGGGCAAGTCACTTAACCCCAATTGCCCTGCCTTCCCCAGTCCAAAAACCAAAAAACCAAAGGATACTCAGTCATCACTTCCAGCCCTGCCTGGAAGAATTACAAGAGAGCTACAGAGTAGAAATGGAGTTGGAGGAGGAATAACAGTCCTTACCTCCCCCCACCCTCCTCCTGGCCTGTTGTGAGACTCAGAGATTTGTGGATAGGGGATAGAGACCCAGATGTACCAACATGACCCACAAGGGCATCTTCACTGTGGAAGGGCCTTTGGGGAAGGGGGAAGCTTCCTGGAATGGTGGTGGTGGGAGGTGCTAGAGTAATGATCAGAAGGACCAGGGGTAGAGGATGGGGATGTGGGGGCATTAATCTTGGAAAGCTTCTTGAATTGGGTGAGTCTGGAGCAGATCTTGAAAGAAGGGGAGGTATGAGATTTGCCAGAGGTGAGGAAAGGGTCAGGGAACATATACTGTAGGTCAGAGCAGATGCACTCCTCTAACTCCTGGCACCCCTTGGGCTTGTCTCGTGCAGGCCAGCTGGGCTGGGTAGCTACTTCCCTTTCCTTAGTAGACAGCCCCATGGGCAGCCCACTCAGAGTCCCTAGCCCTAGGCTCCCTGGGACATCTCTGCATCTTCTGCAGTGACTAAATTCCTCAATGCTCCCCTTCCAAAATGAGTCAGCTACAACTCTCCCTTCCCTCTCATCCCACCACAGAAAAGTGGTATTATGTGTTAGACCTGGAATCAGGAAGATTCTGGGTTCAAAATCCAGCTTTTGACATTTATTAGCTATGTGTCAGTAGTAAACCTCTTTGAGACTCAGTTTCCTTATCTGCAAAATGGGACTAATAATGCCCAGAGGACCCCCTACCTCATAGGGCTGTTGTAAGGCTCACAGTAACACGTGAGAAGCACTTGGCAAACTTCAATGCCTATAGAAGTTCAGTTGTTATTCTCTCCAGTGGAGCCAAGACATAGGGGCCATGCCTCTTCCTCCTTGTTCCTTACCCACTACCTCCCCTTTGAGCTCACAGTCCCCTGGAATAACCAGATCAGTTTAATTTCAGAAACCCTCCACCACTCCCCCATTACTTCCTGGGAAAAGCCATTATTTCATTGGTAGGACCGGCCATAAAGTGCCAGGGCCACTGAGTACAGGGCGTTGGCAGATGCCAACCTTTCAGGAAGGGAATGAGAGGGAACAAAAGACCCCGTCAGGAATCCCCCAACTCCCACTGGAGTGGAAAAGCAGTTGGGGAGCAGCTTTACTCCCCTCTGAGGGGTGGTAGTGGTAATTAACAGAGTGGGCGGCTAATTAAATCCACCCACCCACCTTGCATTGCATGCCTGGACTCCTAGGCAAAGTTCCTGCAGGAACTTTTCTGGAGGCAGCCGCTGCCAAGCTCAGCTGCCCCCAGCCTCCCTCTTCCCAGCCCAGCCTTCTTTCCCCCTCCCCTGTCCCAGCGCCCAGCCCCCAGGAGAAGCGGAGCAGCTTGGCACATCTGACATACCTTTGCTGGGTCTCGGCCCTTCTCCTTCTGATTGTCTTTCCCCCTCCTCCCTGGCTCTTGGGAGCCGCTCTCCGATGTGTGAGTGTGTGTATGTGTGTGTGAGTGTGTGAGTGTGTGTGCGTGTGTGTTAAAGAGAGAGAGCGCACCACACTGTCAGAGAGGGAGGGAGGGAGGAAAGAAAGGAGGAAAGGAACAGAGACATTGGGGTGGGCAGAGAAGAGGCAGCTTTATCCGGCTCAGGTAGGAGGGCGCTGGTGAGTCACTCTGAACGCATTCCTGTGCGATGCACACCTGTTCAGACAAGAGCCGAGATCCGTCGTCTCCTCTAGGCTTCACCCCCCTCCCCTCCAGGAAAAGGGCTGGTGTTCCAGCAGGGCATCACCCCGCCCTGTGGGCACTGGGAGGTAGTCAGGCAGGGAGGGAGGTGGGAGCGGGACTGTTCAGAGGGGCGGGGGAGTGGAAGCAGCTCCCAATGCCTGCTCCTTACTGAGTGGGGAGGAGGAGAGAATGTTTTGTTTTCAGAACAGAAGAGGAGGAGTCTCTCCCACCCTTTCCACCAGCTTGGGGGACTCACTCAGCAAGGCTTCGCTGTTGAACTCCTAGGCTCTCAGCTCAGGTACCTTGGGCTGCTCTGTCTTGCTGCCCACTGTCCCTCTGGCGCCTTGCCTGTCCTCAGAGCTCTCCCTCCAGACTTGCAAGGCTGCTGCCTGGGGATAATTAAACGTCTCCTAAGACTGTGTCCTTCAGGGAGCCCCCACCTCGCAGCTCTGAACTACCATTAAAAGCTGACCCAAGTGTGGGGGTCCCACTTCTTGTTGGAGAGGGATGCTGACAACCGTGCCCCTCTCCCCACTTTGCCAGTCTGGTAAGGGAGCTTGGATTTACCAAGTCTGGGACAAAGTTGGGGAGTTTGGACTCTCCCATGGGGACTGCTGCAGTGTGGAAAGACCAGTGGAGTAAGAAAGTAGAAGACTTTTCTCATGAAGCCCCTATCCAGGTCATAATCTCTAAGCCTCAGTCCCTTCATCTATAAAATGGGGACAATAGCCCTCTGGTGTGGGGGTCAAATGCAATAGTGTAGCCCGGGCTAACACAACTTGCAGCTCTCCTACTGACAGAGCCTCTTACTCCCCCCCTCCACAGACACCATCAGCCAAACAATGAACTGTTCACTGTGATATCTTGCCTCTACGCTTTTGCTAACGCTGTTCCCTGTGCATGCAATACCTTACTCCTCTCCCCTGCCCATTGAATTTCTACTTATTCCTCAAAAACCACTTTGAATGCCACCCTTCCAAGGAGTTTTCCGGGTCCCTCTGCTTCTTGGAGTTGGTGTTCCCTCCCTTGAACCTTACCTAGTGTATTGCACCTGTCTTATGCACTTAAATAATGTTTTGTTTCACAGTTTTCTGTGTATGCATCATCTCCTACTGTGAGGGCAGAGACCATGCCTTCACTAAAAGAGGCATCTCTTCCAGTGCCTGGCACAGTGCTCGGCAGAGCATTTTGTTGTTCAATCATTTTAGTCATGTCTGACTCTTTATGACGCCATGTAGGGTTTTCTTTTGTTTTTTCTTTTTGGAGGGGGGAAAAGCAAGGCAATTGGGGTTAAGTGACTTGCCCAAGGTCACATGGCTAGTAAGTGTTAAGTGTCGGAGGTTGGTTAAGTGTCTGAGTCAGGTCCTCCTGACTCCAGGGCCAGTGCTCTATTCACTGTGCCACCTAGCTGTCCCTATATGGGGTTTTCTTGGCAAAGATACTGGAGTGGTTTGCCATTTTCTTCTTCAGCTTATTTTACAGATGATGAAGCTGAGGCAAAAAGGATTAGTGACCTGCCTAGGCTCACACAGTGTCTGAAGTGGGATTTGAACTCAGGCCTCTCCACTGTGCCCCTTAACTGTCCTGTATAGCATGGGAGCTTAATAAATATTTACACTGAATTATATGAAAGCACTTTGAAGATGTTAAATCACTATAGAAATGCAAGGCAAGCAATATCCCCCCTATTTGCAGTGCCCTCCCTCCTCACCTCTACATAGGGAGAATCCCTTACTTACTTCAGACTTGGCCCACATGCCACCTGCTACAGAGGGCTTGCATGAATGCCACCTGCTACAGAGGGCTTGCATGAATGCCTCCTGTTATTTGGGCTCTTCCCCCACCAAAATTACTTTGTGGAGCAGTGGATAGAGCCCTGGAAGACTTCCGAGTGCAAGCCTAGCCCCCGATACTTGCTGGCTGTGTGACCCTGGGCAATTTATTTAACCTGTTTGCCCCAGTTTCCTCTGTAAAATTAGGATGATGATAGCTCCTACCTCTCAGGGTTGTTGTGAAGATCAAACGATTGTAAAGTGCAAGGGGTCTTTGTATGGGATTCCAAAGGTAATAGAGAGCCACTGGAGTTCATAAAGCAAGGGTGACACAGTCAGACCTGCGCTTTAGTAAAACCCCTGTGGCAACTGAGTGATGGATGGATTGGAGAGGGTAGAGATGGAGGCCCAGGGAGACCAATCAGAAAGCTATTGTGGTATTCTAGGTGCAAGGCGGTAAGAGCTGGTACTGGGACCACCGCAGGCTATGTGAGTGGAGAGAAGGGGATGTATCTGAGAGTTCTTGTGAATATAAAAATGATAAGATTGGGCCAATGATTGGATATGTAGGGTTACTGAGAATGAGGAATGGAGGATGGCCCCAAGGTTACTAGCCTGGAATAGCTGGGAGATTAGTGGCACCTTCAACTATAATAAGAAAGTTGGGAAAATTTTTTGATAATGTTGGATTTGAGATATCAAGAGATACAAGATAATAAGGTATATATGTATATGTGTGTGTATCTCTCGATATCAAGAGAGGGATACACACATATACACACCTTATTCCAGATCTATACATACCTATATATACTTTATTCTTATATATACCTATATATCATCTATCTAGCTACCTGTCTGTCTATCTACCTACCTACCTATCTACCTATCTATCTATCTATCCATCTATTTATCTACCTGTCTGTCTGTCTGTATATCTCTATATATCGAGAGAAAGAGAGAGAGAGATCTGGAAAACTTTTTCAGATGGTTGATTATTGAACCTAAAAGAAATGGTATGTGTCACCAACTAGGAAGCTCTGTGCCTGGAGTCAGGAAGACCAAAATTTAAATTTAGCCCCAGATACATACTAAGCTGTGAGACCCTAAGTAAGTTACTTAACTTTTCTCAGCCTGAGTTTCCTTAAGTATAAAATGGGGATAATAATAGCACCTGCCTCACAGGGTTGTAATGATCAAAATGAGACATCTGTAAAATGCCCAGCACATAGTAGGTGCTTAATAAACACACATTCCCTCCTTCTTTCCTCCCGTAGGAGAGTTTAAAGAGAAAAGAGAGCCCAGGACAGACCATCATGCAATGCCCATAGTTAGGGGGTATGACAAGGATGAACATCCAGCCAAGATGACTGAGCAGTCCTAGCTAAGTAGGAAGAGAACCAAGAGAGGAAGGTTACACACACACACACACACACACACACACACACACACACACACACACACACACACACACACGGGAGTGAGTATCGAGGTGATCAGTGGGGTAAAATGAGACGGAGAGGTCAAGTGGGATGAGGGTTGAGAAAAGACTTTTAGATTTGCCAATTAAGAGATCACTAGTCATTTTGTAGAGAACAGTTTGAGTTGAATGATAAAGTGGGAAGTCAGATTAGAAAGGATTTAGGGGAGTAAGGAAAGAGGAAGTGGAGGCCAAATATACTTGATTTTTTTTTTTTAGCTAGTGGAAATTTCTTTAATAAATATAGAATATGGACAGTAGTTTGGAACTATGCCCAAAGAGCAATCAAAGTGTGCATACCCTTTTATGCAGCAATACCTCTTCCAGGGCTGTATCCCAAAGAGATCATAAAAAGGGAAAAAGAATCCACATGTACAAAAATATTTATAGCAGCTCTTTTTGTGGTGGCAAAGAATTGGAAATTGGGGAATGGCTGAACAAGTTGTGGTATATGAATGTCATGGAATACCATTGTGCTATAAGAAATGACAAGCAGGAAGATTTCAGAAAAACCTGGGAAGACTTTTATGAATTAATGCAAAGTGAAGTGAGCAGAACCAGAAGAACATGATATACAGTAACAGTAACGTGTGATGATCAACTATGATTGACTTAGCTCTTCTCAGCCATGCAATGCTTGAAGACAATTCCAAAAGACTGATGATGGAAAATGCTATCCACATTCAGAGAAAGAACGTGGAGTCTGAATGCAGATCAAAGTATACTATTTTTACGTCCTTTATTTTTTTTGTGTGTTTTTCCCTTTTGTTCTGTTTCTTTTTTTTTTTTGCAACATGACTAACATAGAAATATGTTTTACATGATTACACATATATAAGCTGTATCAAATTGCTTACCAGCTTAGGGAGGAGGAAAGGAAGAAAGGGAGGGAGAAAATTTGGAATTCAAAATTTTATAAAAAATCAATGTTAAAATTGTCTTTACATGTAATTGGGAAAAAATAAAATTCTAAAAAAATTCACATTCTGACTTTAACTTCCTAACTTCAATATGTTACAGTGAAATATTGCCTTGAAAAATGGAATTTATAATTTATAAAGTATAGGATCATTCTGAAATAAGTTGTTAACCCCATTAAACTGCTTGTATGAGGAACCAAGAACCAAAGATTTTTAATACTCTGCCCTATTTCCAGGACCAGAAATGAAGCAATCCATATATCACAATGAGATTCAAGAAACAGTAATAGCCATTATGTCAGTAATAAAAAGAAGAATGTTGAAGAACTGGGAAATAGGAGTATTTGATAAGAACCTCAATATGTACGCCCAAGTCTTCTAGTATGAGGACGTGAGTTAAGGTAGAAAGATAATGAGCTAGACACTGATTTTTTTTCTTTCTTTTTCGTGAGGCAATTAGGGTTAAGTGACTTGCCCAGGGTCACACAGCTAGTATCAAGTGTCTGGGGCAGGATTTGAACTCAGGTCTTCCTGACTCCAGGGCCAGTGCTCTGTCCACTTTGCCACCTAGCCACCCCCAACACTGATCTGATTAAGAAAGGAGGGAGAATGACTTGGGTGCTTGATATGGATTGGATGACAAATTTGAGTGGTGGTGGCAGAAGGAGATTCTGGAAGTGAGTGTTCTGGCTCCCCAGCATGACCAGTGATTTGGGGCTAGGAGAGGAAGAGTAGCCAGCACCATACAGGGTGGCCAATTAGTGCTTGGGACTCAATGAGTACCAGAAGACAAGAGGAAAAAGTTTCAGTTGAAATGCAGTTTGTTAATGATGGAGCAGGCATTCTGGAGGGAAAAGGCCTTCTGTGTACTTTGCACTTTTACAAATATCTCATTTGACCCTCCCAACAACCCTAGGAGGCAGATGCTACCATTACCATTTGACAGTTGAGGAAACTGAGGCAGAAGTTAAGTGACTTGTCTAGGGTCATATAATTAGTATCTGAGGTTGAATTTGTACTCAGGTCGCCCTAATTCCGGGTCCAGCACTTTAACCACTGTGCCAGAGCTGCCTCAGGGTACAGTCAAAGAATCAGGCTAGTACAGGATGGAACACTGAGATTGGGCACTAATGTTGGGGTTGATGGGAGGAAGGGAGAGGACACCTGGGGTAAGGGAAAAGTATGTGTTCTTCAGTGGCCAGGTGTTGGGAAGGGATGGAGCAGGGACCACCCTCCTTGCAAAACGAGGAAAGGGAAGCCAAGGGAGGAATAAATGGTCGTTGGAGTGTATCAGCCACAGCGGAATGCATCCAGATAGAGGTCCAGGGGGGCAGATGATTCAAGGTTCAGGATAGTCCCATAAGGCCCAATTTCTTGGAAATGTGGTGTTGTAGTGACCTGGAAGAGGGGGTGCAGTACAGGCCATGTGAAAGTCCAGTTCAGGGACAGGTGGTATTGATACATTGCCAGAGCTGGAGTTCAGCAGGGGATCCAGTGAAAGCTGAAGGTGTGCCTCAGCTTTAGGGTTCACAGGTGAAAATAACGCTCCTTAGAAGGATAAGAGGGAGCATGGATTAATGGGTAGAGTCAGGAAGATATGTACTCAAGGCCTGTCTCTAGTGTGTGTGACCATGGATAAATTACTTAACCTTTCAGTGACCTAGAAAAGTCTCTGAGCTTATAAACATAGGTGTGGGCAGCATATTTTATTAGGGTGTGCATCCAGGGAATTTTCATTTTTCTTGGAAAAAATTTTTTTTTATTTTGAACTTAATGAATTTCCCCCCCCAAGAGAACATTTTCATATACAAAGTGGAACAGAAAAAGAGGTTTAATATATAAATCTGTGGATCTCATTCATGTCACTAGCTTTGTTAAAGCATACTATTAATAAAGTGTAATAATTCAACACATTATTTTTAAATTTAAAATTTTATTTTATTTTCACGTTCATATTTCCTCCCAAACCTCTCCCTCACTCTTTGAGAAAGCAAGAAAAATAAAACCCATTGCAAATATGCATTCACATTCAAAATAAATTTCTGCATTGGTCAAGGTCCAAGAAAAAAAAAAAGATAGAAAATATGCTTCAATCTGTGGTCTGATTCCAGCTTTCTATCTGGAGGTGGATAATGTGTTTCATCATAAGTTCTTTGGAACTGTGGTTGGTCTTTGTGTTGATCAGAGTTCAACACATTAACTTTCAAAGCTATTCTGCTTGTTTAATTCTGAATTTCCTCTGTTTTCTTCTGTTCATTTTAAAAATGCTTCAGTGACTTTCTTTTTTTTGTTGTTGCAAGTTTTTCCTCCCTTTTGCCCTTCTCCCCAACCCTCACAATTATATTAAACACAATCAAATGAAAAAAATTGTTTACCATGTCCAAAAAATGTATACGTCATGCTGTATACTGAATCCATCGCCTTCTGCTCAAAGTCGAGTGTATTTTTCAACAGCAGTCCTCCCGTATGGTGGTTGGTCACTTCACTGATTAGAGTTAAAGCTTTCAAAATTGTTTTTCTTTATAATGTTGTTGTCATATAAATTGTTCTCCTGGTTCTGCTCATTTCACTGGGTATCAGTTCATACAATTTTCCCCAGATTTCTCTCAAACCATCCCTTTCACTATTTCTTTCTTTTTTTTTTTTTTTGAGGGCAATTAGGGTTAAGTAACTTGCCCAAGGTCACATGGGTAGGTTTTTTGTTTGTGTGTGCATTGTGTCTGAGGCCAGAACCGAACTCAGGTCCTTCTGACTCTAGGGCCGATGCTCTACTCACTGCGACACCTAGCCGCCCCGCCTTTCACTATTTCTTACATATGAATACAGACCATAATTTGTTCAGTCATTCCCCATTGGCTGTTCACACAGTTTCCAGTTGTTTTTAATTTTTTTTTTATAGTAGAGCTGTTATTTCTTTGTATACATGGGTTTAGTTCCTCTTTCTCTGATTTCTTTGGAGGACAGGCCTAACTAGTGGTATTGTGGTTTCAGAGGCACAGTTTAATAGCTTTTGTGCATAGTTCCAAATTGCTTTCAAGGGTGGTGGCAAGGGTGGCATGTTTTTGGTGGCACAGTGGATAGAGTACTGGCCCTGGAGTCAGGAGAACCTGAGCTCAAATCTGGCCTCAGACACTTGACACTAGCTGTGTGACCATGGGCAAGTCACCTAATTCTGTTTGCCTTGCCAAAAAAACAGGCAGTGGTACCAATTTTCAACTTCAACAGTGAATCAATATCAATATACCTGTCTTCCTATAGCTCTTCCAACAACTGTCATATTTCATCATTACCTTTGTTAGTCTGATAAATGTGAGGTATAGTCTAAGAGTTTAATTTGTAATTTCTCTAATTAGTGATTTGGAGTATTTTTTTTCTTTTTGGAGGGGGGAAGGTAGGGCAATTGGGGTTAAGTGACTTGCCCAAGGTCACATGGCTAGTTTTGTGTTAAGTGTCTGAGGCTGGATTTGAACTCAGGTCCTCCTGAATCCAGGGCTGGTGCTCTATTCACTGCGCCACCTAGGTGCCCCCCGTTTTGGAGCATTTTTATATGGCTGTTGATATTTTGTTTATGTCTTTTCCTTTGAGAATTGTCTGTTTATACCTTTTGACCATTTGTTTATTGGGGGATGCTTGTAATTTTTCTATATTTCAATCAGTTCATATATACACATGTGTACATCTATGTATTAAATCAGATCTTTATCAGGGATGTTTGCTGCAAATATTTTTTCCCCAATTAATTTTTTTCCCTTCTAATTTTAACTGAATTGATTTGTTTGTGCAAAAACTTAATTTATCTCATATAAAAGAGGCAAGAAAAGCTTTTACAGTAGAAGGGAAGAGGGAAGAGGTGAGGAGAATGAAGGAACCTTACTTTCATTAGAATTGGCTCAAAAAGGGAATAACATACACACTCAATTGGGTATAGAAATCTATTTTACCTTACAAGATAAAAAGGGAAGGGAATAAGAGAAGGTGGGGAAGGGAAGGGAGAGTGATAGAAGGAAGAGCAGATTGGGGGAGGGAATAATTAGAAACAAAACACTTGAGGAGGGATGGTGAAAGGAGAGAATAGAATAAATAAGGGGCAGAATATGGAGGGAAATACAATTAGCAATAGTAACTGAAAAAAATTTGAAGCAGGTTTCTCTGGTAAAGGCTTAATTTCTCAAAACATATAAAGAACTGAGTTAAATTTATAAAAATAGGAGCCATTCCACAATTGATAAATGATCAAAAAATATGAACAGTTTTCAGATGAAATAATCAAAGTTATCTATAAGTCATATGAAAGAATGCTCTAACTCACTATTGATTGGAGAAATGCAAATTAAAGCAATTTTGAGGTACTACCTCATACCTGTTAGATTGGCTAATAGGACAGAAAAGGAAAATGACACATGTTGGAGGGGATGTGGGAAAAATGAGACAATAATGCACTATTGGTAGAATTGCAAACTGATTCAACCATTCTGTAGAGTAAAAAAAACTATGCCCAAAGGGATATAAAACCATGATTAGCCTTTGACCCAATAATACCACTACTAGGTCTGTGTCCCCAAAAAAGATAAAAAACAAAAAGGAAGAGGACTTATATGCACCAAAATATTTATAGCAGCTCTTTTCTGGTAGCAAAGAACTGGAAATTGAAGGAATGCCCTCAACTGGGAAATGGCTAAACAAACTGTGGTATGTGATTATGATAGAATACTATTGTACTATAAGAAATGATGAGAAGGATCCTTTCAGAAAAAACCTGGAAAGACTTACATGAGCTGATACAAAGTGAAATGTACTGCGTACAAAGTAATAGCAATATCATTCAATGATGGCTGTATCTTAGCTATTTTCAGCAATATGATGATCCAAGACAACTGTGAAGCACTTATGATGAAAAATGCTATCCATCCCCAGACAAAGAACTGAGGGTATCTGAATATTTTTTTTTTGCTTTCTTATTTTTCTTGAGGGTTAGTTTTTTTTTTTGTCTGTTTTCTTTCACAACATGACTATTATGGAAATGTTTTGCATGACTACACATGTATAACCTATATTGAATTGCTTACCTTCTCAATGGGAGTGGGGTGGGGAGAGAGGAAGGGAGAGAATTTGGAACTCTAAGTTTTGAAAACAAATGTTAAAAGTTGTTTTTAAGCACCAGCCCTGGAATCAGGAGAACCTGGGTTCAAACCCGGCCTCAGACACTTAACACAAAAACTAGCCGTGTGACCCTGGGCAAGTCACTTAACTCCAATTGCCCTCCCCAAAAAAGCAAAATAAATAAATAAACAAATTTTAAAAAAGTTGTTTTTAATGTGTAACTGGGGAAAAAATTTAAAAATACAGACAAAAATTTTTTTAACAATTTCATAGAATCAGAACTTTCCACTGTCTTCTGTGATTCTCTCTATGCCTTGTTTGGCTGTGAATAGGTTATAAGCTCTATAGTTGTTATAGAGTTTATAACCTGTGGCTGGGGAGGGAAAGGGAAGATGCATTTGTTAAGCTTGTACAGGGTGTGCCTAAAGTCTGGACACATAGGAAATCTCATTATGTATATTTTCAAGAAATGAAATGAATGAAATGTTCAACAAATTTTTATTTAATTAGCATAAATTTTAGCCACGACAATTTCATATGGAATAAAAGTTTTCATTAGCTATTGGGGACAATTTTTCCATATTAATGAGATTAATTTAATTAACTAATGAGATTTTCTATGTGTCTTCTATGACTTCCTATGAAATCTCATTTATGCTAATTAGATTAAATGTTGAAAATTTCATTCATTTCATTTCTTGAAAATATGCATGAGTGTATTACGTGCCAGTCACTATGCTAAGTGCTTTATAAATATTATCTTATCTGACCCTCACAAAAGTCCTGTGAGGGAGGCAGAATTATACCCACGTTACAGTAGATGGAACTGTGGCAGAGGTTAAGTGACTTGCCCAGGGTCATATGATTTGTATTTGTCTGAGGGGAATTTGAATTCTGGTTTTGCTGATTCAGGCCCAGGGCTCTATCCACTGTGCCACCTACCTGCCTCTACTAATGATAAAATAAAAGTAATATAATGCCTCCTCTAATTTATATGACCTTTTATATCCAAATCATGAATCCATTTTGAATTTATTAAGGCAGGAAGGTAGAACAGTGATTGAACACTAGGCCTGAAGTCAGGAGGACCTGAGTTTGAATCTTCCCTCAGACTTGTATGAACTGTATGACCCTGGGCAAGTCACAACTTCTTTCAGCCTCAGCTTCCTCATCTGTGAAGTGGGGAATAATAATAGCATTATTTCCCAGGGTTGTTGTGAGGACCTGATGAATAGTATATGTAAAGCTCTTCAGGTGCTAGCTTTGTTATTGTGGCATGTGGGAGAAAGGGAGAGAATTTGGAATGCAAAGTTTTAAAAACAAATGCTAAAAATTGTTTTTACATGTAGGTGGGGGAAAATAAAATAAAATACTAAATATTAGTGTTGTATGTGGTGGGAGATCTTGGTCTACACCTCATTTTTGTGATTTGCATACCTAATATGTTCCACTGATTGACTTTTCTATATTTTTTTTAGCCAGGACTAAACTGTCTGTAGGATTTGTAGCATTTTTTGTAGCATTGTTTGAAATCTGTTCAACCTCTTTTCTTCCCACTCTTTCCCATTATTTCTCTTGAGAGTGTATTTGCAAACATTTGTTGAATGAATGGACATTATTTTTATTTTTGGATATTATTTCTATTCACCAAACTAGAAAGATTAAAATTTAACTAAACTTAATTTTAAAAGCTTAACAGCTAAGCTTTGCTTTAAAAATCACAAACTTGAAAAAAAAAAGAAAAACTATCAAATTTTTTTGAGACATTAGTGTGTGCCTGGGCAAACCTGGCACTCCTAGGAATATGCCCTTTGAAGGCAGATCGGAGTTGTCCTATCCACATCTAGTGAAGAAGATTTCCACACTGGGAGTTTGAGCAACAACAAAAGGTTCCCAATGTTGGAAAACAAATGAACTGGTTACAGGAATTCAGGTCATTGTTCAAAGCCAGAATGTCCAGGAAGCACTTACATGTTGAATTTACTTAGTCTGGTCAAAGGTTCATAGATTTGGAGTTGGAAGAGACCACAGAAGTCCTTTTTTTGGGGGGAGGGCAGGGCAATTGGGGTTAAGTGATTTGCCCAAGGTCACATGGCTAGTGTTAAGTGTCTGAGGTTGGATTTGAACTCAGGTCCTCCTGACTCCAGGGCTGGTGCTCTGTGCCACCTAGCCAGAAGTCCTTTCTTTCGAGGCAGTTTCAATGGTTGGAATTTTTCTTCTTCTTCTTTTTTTTCCAATTCAATCCAACAATTATTAAACATCTCAAGGGGCAAAAGCAGCGTTTTAAGCCCGGTGGGGGGGGGGGGAGAACAAAACCAAAAATGAAACCGACTCCGACCTCAAGGAGCTTCCGTTCTATTTTGCAGGCTTGTGTACACTGATAGGTAAACATAAAGCACAGAGAGAAATATATATCAGGTAATCGCAAGAGGGAAGAGAGAACACAGCTGTTGAGGTTGGGGGAGATGGGGTGAGGAGCACCCGAAAAGGTCTTGTTTTATGAGCAGGATGGTGCCAATGACAAAGTAGGAAGGAGCACTGCACCTCTAGTCAAGAAGATCTGAGTTCAAGTCCTGCCTCACAAGCTGTGTGACCCTGGACAAGTCATTTGACCTTCATCTGCCTCAGTTTCCTCCCTGTAAAATGGGGATCATGAGAGCATGGTTGTTGTGAGGATAAAATGAAATATTTGTAAAATGTTACATAAATACTATTACTATTATTTTTGCACCAGTTATTTCTCCATTGTCCTTGACAGAAGTTTTTCCTATAACACAAACAGGGAGAATCTACCAACAAACCTGCCGTATTGGCCATGCAACACAATCCTCTTGTCTCGAGTCAAGAGGAAGTCTTTCCTTCTCTGTCTTCTGAGGATCGGGTTCTTCCAGGTCACTTTCCGTTATAGTATTCTAGTTATTTCATTTTCTCTTGGTTCTTCATTCTGTAGCACTTCCTACACGTCTTCTAACATTTCTCTGAATTTCTCCTCTCACTTCTCAAAGCACAATAGTTTTCCATTACATTCCTAGACCGCGATTTGTTCAGTCATTCCCCAGTCCAGGGGTGGCTCTTTGGTGTCTGCATTTTTGCTATTGTCTCTATTTTCTTTCTTTTTTTTTTTGTTTTGGAGGAGGGAAGGCAGGGCAATTGGGGTTAAGTGACTTGCCCAAGGTCACATGGCTAGTGTTAAGTGTCTGAGGCTGGATTTGAACTCAGGTCCTCCTGACTTCAGGGCTGGTGCTTTATTCACTGCACCACCTAGCTGCCTGTTGTCTCTATTTTCATTCCTGTATGTCATTTGGAGAAGTACCTAGTTTCTGAGTGATGACAGCATGGGTTTTTTCACTGTTCCTTTTCTGATCCCTCTGTGACAATCTCATGAAAGAGACTATTTCACAATAGATACATCTTTTCATGTTGTCTCCCCCCATAAGACTGAGCTCCTTGAAAGCTGGGGCTGGTTTTTTTCTTTTTTTTTTTAGCCTTTCTTCATATCCCCAGCACTTAAGCACAGTGTGGGCACATAGTAGGAACTTATTAAGATTTTTGTTGATGGTCTAGGGAGGGTCTGCACAACCTGCAGCCCTTGGGCCACTCATAGCACACCAAAGGATTGCGGGAGCCTGTAAAAAATGTAGAGGAAAATATCCTTTGTATGTGGAGGAAATCCTTTGGTATATGGGCTGCAGGTTGTGCTGGCCTGGTCTAAGGGCAGATCCTGACAGGTAATCAGAGGTATATATCTAGTATATATCTATGCAATGGTGGCGTTAACACCCCTTAGGCATCTTTAAGTCAGATAGCCGTCTAGTGAGTGGACTCTTCCGTCCCTAACTCCTAAGGCCATCTGATGCAAACTTCCTCAATTCCACTCATCTGTGCCTAAAAATCTGTCCTCTTCTTGAGGGAACTGATGTGCCCTGGACAAAAGACCCTTCTGTGTTGAAGATTTCTGCTGGTTTCCGGGATACCATGTCCAAATCCAGCCCAGAATCTGAATGTCAAGCTCTGACCTCTCTGCTAGGACACAGAAGGGGCTCTAGAATAAGCACATCTTAATCCAGGCCTTCCCTTCTTCTGTCTCCATAGTTAGCTTTACAGCAGCCCCAGTTTTCCCTATAGGTTGTCTCCTCCCCCAGTCTGTTGAAATCTTTCCTTTCCTTCAAGGTCCAACTCAAGTCCCACCCCCTCTATCAAGCCTTCCTGAACCCACTAGCTGGAAATGATATTATCCACAGGTTCCTCATAGCCCTTTGTATGAACCAATTCTTTGTGTATCAATTTAACTTGTATCATATTGATAATGGCTACTGCTGTGCTAGACTATAAGCCTCTTGAGGGCAGGGGTGCTTATTTCTTCCTTGCATCTTCAGCCCCTAGCACAGTGCCCCACACACAATGATGAATATTTGCTGAATTAAGTAATCACGTTGATGATACACTGGGCTCATAATCTTTCAACCTTCAACTTCCAGCTTTATTTCACAGCCACCCACTAGCAGAATTCAATCCAATTTAGTAAACATTCAGTAACTTCATTTTACTTGTAAGGCACTATGCTAGGCACTGACGATACAAAGACAAATAACAGGCCCTGCCCCCAAGGAGCTTACATTCTACTGAGGGGAAGAAATAATAAAATAAACACAGAAAAGTAAATATCAAGGATATGTAAAAGATACAAAGGAAAAAAAAATTTGGTAGATAACACTGAACTGGAGAGATTGAGAAAAACCTGGTGCAGGTAATATCCTGGATGTTCTGTAAAGAGAGCTAGAGTTCCCAAGAGGCTGAAGTAAGGAGGGAGAAGTATGCCCCCAGTATGGGGTCCGGAGGTGGAATGTCATGTACTGGGGCAGGCTGGCAGGTCTCCCTGGCTGAAAAAGAACTCATGAGGTGAGTAATGGAACAAATCTGAAAATATAGGCTGGAGCCAAATTGGGAAGGGATTGAAATGCCAAACAGAAGAATTCCTATTTTACTTTAGAGGCATGAGGAGCTGCTGCTGAAGCTTCAAGAACAAGGGAGCAACACAGTTGGACCTGCTTTAGGAATGTCAATTTGGCAGCTGAGGTAGCTTGGAAAGTGGATGACAGACTAGAGGCAGGCAACAAGTTAAGAAGGAAACTTACAATCACACTGATGGAGCAGCGATGAGGGCTTGAGCCAGGGTGGTGGCTGTGGGAGGAGAAAGGGACCAGATGCAAGACATGTGGAGGCAAAATCAATGGATTTGGCAACTGACTGGAAACAGGGAGTGAAGGGAGGGAAGAGTCAAGAATGACTGCAAACCTGGGCAGTGGAAGGATGGTGGTGTCCTCCACAGAAACAGGGTAGGCATTTTTTTGAGTTTTCATTTGCCTATGGGACATCCAGTTTGAAATGTTCCAGCAGGCAGTTGAAGATCCAAAGTCGCACCTTAGAACTCCCCTGGGAATTGCTCCATCTCCAAGATACTGAACTCCAAAACTCCCCTCTCACGCACTGTGACCTCTCGATGATCTCTTGCTGCTCCTGCGTTCCCTGACCCTGACTTCTCTTCCCTGGGCCCTTCCCTACTTCCCCAGTTCATCACCCCTGTTCTAGCTTCACTAGCCTCCCTACCCATTCTTGACCTCCTGGTCAACCATTTCAACAATGTACTTTTATCCACCCAGGAAACTCATCCTTTTGACCTTCCTCTCTTCTGGTACATCATAAAAACCTTCTCCTGGCCTGTTCCAAGCAGGGTTTACAAGCACTGCTAGAGAAGAATGAAAGCTGGGTGACTGAATCTACCATGCACCCATGCCATTGCAATTTCAGACGGGGGCTCACTGCCATACCTCCATTTCTACTCCCAAAAGCCTTCCCCATACCCATAGCATCAAACTATAAAGTTTCCTCCTTTCTCCAATTGTTCTTTTACTTTTTTTAAAAAAATATTTATTTTTTTTTTGCTTTTCTGGAGGGGGGAAGGCAGGGCAATTGGGGTTTAGTGACTTGCCCAAGGTCATACAGCTAGTGTTAAGTGTCTGAGGCCAGATTTGAACTCAGGTCCTCCTGACTCCAGAGCCGGTGCTCTCTTCACTGTGTCACCTAGCCGTCCCTCTCTTACTCTTTATGGCAGAAGACCTTGCTTCTTACCAGAGCCATCTCATGTGAACTCCCTCAACTCCAGTCCTTAGAGCACCCAAACCTGTCCTTTATTCACTGTTTTCATTCTATCTTATGTTGGTTTTCCTCCTTATTCTAAACAGCAACAGAGATCTATACCTAAGACTTCTGCTTCCCCAGAACTCGGCAAGGCACTGCCCCAAGGCACTCCTCAGACCCCCCACCTGCTTGACACCATCATTCATTCCCTCCCCCTACCTGCCTCCCCGGTATAGTTCATCTATCCCCCACATTGCTTTAAGAGTGTTCCTTTCCTTTACTATTGCCATCTCCCTAAATCCGGCCTGGATTCATTGCCTCCTGCTTTCTATACCGTATCAACAGGTTTTTAAATGGTTTCTGCCTCTAACCTCTCTGCTCCCCAAAGGACACTCACTATACACTGCCACCAGAAAATCTTAATATGCAGCTCTGATTACTCACCTCTCCGTTCAAATGCCTCACACATTTAATGTGTTATACTTAGTTTACTTTTTTCTTTCCCATTAGATTATGACTCCCTTGAGGGCAGAGCCCCAGTGTTATTTATCTCTATATCCATGCCAGTGCCTAGCACTGCTTATTAAATGTTGAGTTTTTGCTGTTTAATCTGTAAAATGGGAGGTGAGCTAGATGACTTGTAAGGCCTTTTCTAGCCTTTTCTAAAATTCTGTGATCTTCCTGGGGCCTGGCAGGGTGGGCAGAAGCACAGTTGTCTCTCCAGAACCAGATCCCTGCCAAGAAGTCTGATAGTGGGAATCATTTATGTGGGGGAAGTTTGGGAAGGGATAGATACTTCCTTTTTATTTGTTGTCTCTGGTATGTGTGTGTGGGGAAGGTTTCTAGATTTCAGGCTTTGGTCTGGGTCCTTTCTGGGAAGATGGAATACTTAATGGAGCCAAACAGGGTTGCAGGGGCTTCTGAATTCCCCAGTGAGTAGAGCCTGAATCAGAGGTTTAACGAAGCCCATAATCCCCTAATGTTCTCAATGTTGGACACAGGGGAAGACACTCTGTTTTTAGACCTCAATTATAAATACCCATAAGTCATAGACAACAGCATCTGCAAGATACCATATCTAATGAACTACCAAGAACACAACTAAAAAAAAAAAAAAGAAGGCAACTCAAGCTAAGACAAGGTTTCATGCTTATTATAAATTTTGTGAATTATCTCTTCAATAGGACAGTAAGCTCCTTGTGGGCAATGCCTTTTTGTATAGCCCTAACACCACAGATAATGGTGGTCTACCTATTACTTAGCCTGACTGAATTGTAGCCAGCTTGGAAGGGCAGTTGCCATCAGTCACTGGCCTCCATACAAGTTAGCAGCTGAATGATGAGTTAAGTCACACAACGCAAGGCAGACAGGTACTCAGTTGGATCAGTTCTTCAAGAGAGCCAGGCTGGTACATGCCAAGTAAGCATGTGGGCCAGCTGAATGGAGTCACAAACTAGTGTTGCAGGGCTGAACAAGGCTCTGGCTCAGTACTGTGTAAGACCTGCTTTAGGAAAGTACCCAGGCCTTGGAGCAGGACTCTCCACATCAGGGAAATGACACCGTTCTTCACAACATAGCTTCCTTTGCTTGACACTGGGCTCTCCCCCCAAAGTGCAAAGTTTAGTTACCAGAGAGAAAAATAAAAATAAAAGATTTCCCTCTGGGATTAGGCTGGGAAACCTGGTTTAAAACGGGGAACGCTCTAGAGGTTGCTGTAGGGTAGAGATAACAAGGGGAGAGGAAGGGTGGGGCGGTGAGGAATTCTCCTATGAGATACTTTTATGTAAACAATGAACAACTACCCCACCACAAAGGAGGTGATTCATCTCCCCGGCTACCATAGAACCCGAAAGGCCAGAAGCACACTGGGCACCAAAGGGCCTGGGAGAGCAGAATGCCACACCCTTCAATTAGAGCTGTACCAAATCAAGCCCACCTCCCCCAAATTATACCTGACCAGACAGTGGGGAAGCCTGACTGTGAGCCTGAGAGGTGGCCAGGGAGCTTCTACATGCTCCTCACAGGTGGGGAGAGGAGAGAGAGTGGAAGAGAATAAAAGGGGGGGGGGAAACAACAGGAATTCAAGAGGCACAAGGGTCACTGGATCGGTACCTGCTCCCTGTTATACTTTCATTCTTATCCTCAACCCTCCCTAGAGATAGCCTCAGTTGTGTCTACAAAAACTTCCTCGGTCACTCATTTCCCTAGTAGTGCCTTGGACTCAGTCATTCCCTCTGCATGAACCCCTACCTCCCTATACATACTCTGGGAGCACAAATGCTGCCCCCTCTATCATCAAAGACTCCAGGGCAAAATTTCACATTTGTTTAAAGACTGAGCCTATAGAACAAGAAACTACCTGGGATGCTATTGATATAGCACTTTTAATAGAGCAATGGATGCCAAATTAACATGGCTGCGAGCAGTCTGTGCTACCCCAATCGGCAACAAGGGTCCTTCTGGATGACTGGGCAACAGATTCTCTCACTAGGACTAGAAAGAGAATTTTTTGTGAGGGTTGGCAAGACCCATCCCTAGTTGATGGGAAGCTCTTTGGAAAGCCTTGGTCCAGTGACTGCATGGGTTGCCATGTCCAAGGGGGCATTCCACATCTTGGGGTCACAGTCTTGGCAAGGTCCTGGGGTAGCATTTCCTGTCCTTCAATAAGAAGTATGTCCAACCCTGTACCAAGTCCATCACTGCTTGGCTTTCTTCACAATGGTGCCTACGGCTGAGATGACCGTGGTCTTGGAGCCACTAGCACTAGTTGTCACAGTGACAACAGCTGGCAGGGTAGCTGTGGTGGTAAGGATGGTAGGCTGGGCTATCGTCGTCACTGGGATAGCAGAATCCCACTTGCTCTTTCTTTTCTGAGCATCTGGATGAAAAGAGAAAAGAAAATGTTTAAACACACACTACACAAAAACCAATCCAAAAGACCTAACTGTCCTGCTCCAGCCCCAGGCTGAGAGGCTGGTCAAACCCAGGTTCCCAGGATTACCTGGGATCACGGTGACTCTGTGCCCTTAATAAGCCACTCTAATTTTCTCTTTGGTGAATCAAGATAGGAAGGGGGCCTCAAGGGAAGACAATGTCTGGGAGAATCCAAGGAAAGCTCCTTGTTACCTGTAGCTGCAGTGCTGGCTGTGGTGGTCGTAGTGGCAGCGGCATTGGTTGTGGTGCCCTTCTTGGTGCCTGTCACAAACTCAATCTATAAAGGGAAAGGGAGGAAGAATGAGAGATGTAGGAAGTTATCTGTTCAGGTCCTCTTGTAATCCATTTGCTCCCAGGGGACAAGATTTTGGAATTATGGAATAAAGGAGACACTGATAATCAACTCTGGTTTGACTGGTAATGTTTGGCTGGGGGCAGGGAGTGATGTCTAAGGATATCAATAGTTTCAGCGCTAAGGGTTGTTTTTTTTTTAAACTAGGTTCAAAAAACTTCCTGGATAGAAGCCAGTTCCCCTCTCTCTATTGTCACGTATTTGCACAAATCCCAGACTTCCCTCCCGCACTGCCCCACCTCACATGCCCAGAACCATTTGGCCAGGCCCCTCCTCCTCACACCCAGGAGGAGGTGGTGCCTGCACAGGGGAAGGACAGCTCCGGTCACCTCCCCAGGCGCTGCAGACACGTCCCTGCAATAAGCCTGAGGTTTGAAGGGGGAGGAGGGAGAGAGAGAGAAGGGAAATTCAATCAAGTGTTAAGAAAGAGAAAATCAGATTATTCCCCAACACCAGTCCCCACATGCCTGGCCCAAAACAGTGCCTGAAGAAGTATTCTAACAAGGCCAGGAGCCACAGCTCCTTGGCCCTAGGGATTGGAAGGAGGCCCACTGGGGCTAGAGGCATTACTACTGATAGCACAGGAGGGATCAGGCCCAATCAAAGGCAAGAGGGGGTTGATGACCCTCATTGTCCCTCTCTCTTCCTTCAAGACAAAATGGCCTCATAGGATATAATACTCAGGGATAATACTCACTTACTCATTCCTATATGCCCAACATATAGAAAGCTGCTGAGGGAGGCTGGTCTCTTAAAACAAGGGATCAACTAACCAGGCTGGGGAATAGAAAGGAGTACTGAAGTGGGAGAGGTGAGGGCAAATTCTTTAGGCCTAGCTAACTGGAAAAGACTTAAAGTTCAGAGGTTGTTGGGATTCTAAAACTATGGGAGGGAAATGCACTAAGGACAAAGCTGACTAGGGACCTGAAAGTAGTACATAGGAAAGAAAGGATAAAGTATCAAGGTAACAGATGATAGAGAAGGGGAAAAAACAGAGGAAAAGCAGGGCCAAGTATGCAAAGGATGGAAGTTTAGCAAACACTGTCTGGCCTTAGAGCAGGACTAAATTGGCTAACTACATGGTCAGATGACAGAAATGTCTTCTTGGGGGGAGAAACAGTATTCCCCAGGCCAAGACCTTGAAGCTGGGGGGAACCTCCTTCCTTAAGCACGAGTACCAGGTACTTCAATTATCCACCTTTTCTATCACCAAGTCTCCATGGTTTCTGTCACTTACTTTTGTTCTCTCCTTTTTGGCCTTTTCCAATTTGTCCATTTCAATCTTCTGTGCTTTGGCTACAAAGAAAAAACAAACTGTCAAAAAAGAAACTCCATTCCTCTACCGTGAGTTAAGCCTACCTTCCTCTGTACTCCCTCCAGAGATTCATAAGGCAGTGAATGCTTCATCACAAAAGGGAACTCAATCATGATGGCCCTGTATTTCTCTTGTTCCCTTCCCCATTAGCTAAAGAGAAGAATTTCTTCTGTTTGGACACTTTACATTTCTCCTAGAGGAATTCCCTATTTGATAAGAGTTACTAGGAAAATATGCAAGCAGTTTGGCAGATTGGTTGATTTAGACCAACATATTATACTACATAACAGAACGAATAAAATACATTCGGAACTTAAATATTAAAGGTTATATACCATGACAAAATTAGAAAAGAAATAGATCAGGTACCTATCATAACTACAGCTAGGGATAAATTCTTAACCAAACAAGACTCAGTGGCAATCATGAATAATAAAACAGGTATTCATAATAATCATCATAATAAAAATAGCTAGCATTTGCAAAGCACTTCACAAATATTATCTCTTTAATCTTCCAACAACCTTGGGAGGCAAGCACTTTATTATTCCCATTTTATGGATAAAGAAACCGAGACAGAGAACAGTTCATTTGCAACTACTTGAAAAGCTTTTGCATTAATGTGATTAATACAAGTAAGAAGGAAAGCAATCAAATGGGAAAAAATCTGGCACCAAAAATCTGACAAGGGTTTGATATCAAGGTATATAGAGAATAAGGAGACTAAAAGTGATACCCCAATGGATGAGGGGTCAAAGGATATGAATAGTTCTCAAAAGAATTACATACTTTTGGAATCATATGAAAGATTGCTCCTAATCACTAATAATAAGAAAAGTGAAAATTAAAACGACTTTGAGGATTTACTTCATACCTAGCAAACTGGCAAAGATGAGAAAAGGCTGGAATGGTCAATTAATGGAGGGCTATGGAAAGTCAGACAGTAACTTGTTCAGGATCACACTACTGGTGGAGCTGTGAAATGCTCCAGCTATTCTGGAGAATAATATGGAATCATGCTAAGAAAGGAGAAGGAGGAAGGGAAGGGAACAAGCATTTATTAAGCACCTACTATGTCTCAAACACTGTGCTAAGCACTTTACAAATAACTCATTTGAGCCTTACAACAATCCTGGGGTGAGTGGTATGGGAGTATAGATGATATTATAATCTCTATTTTATAGCTGAGGAAACTAAGGTACACAGAAGTTAATGACCTGCCCAAGGTCACAGATATAGTAAGGGTCTGAGGTCACATTTGAACTCAGATCTTCCTGACTCCAAGTCCAGGGTTTTTTATCCACTGTGACATCTGGTTAACATCTAGCTGCCTGTGACTAAAACAGCCATACCCTTTGAACTAAAAATCCTACTGCTATGATACTCATATACTCCAATGGGGTCAATGATAGAAAGGTCCCCTATATAAACTTTCCCCAGTCCCCCAAATATATCCCTTGAAAGTACCTAAAGCCTCGTAGTATGAGTCCTCAGACCATCCATGGGGGTCAAACATATCCTGAAAAAGAGTTAAACTTCTAATCAGTTAGACTTCACGCTAGCATACTTTCCACTAGGGATATGAAGTAGGAACCAAAGCACATTTTTCCAGTTATTATATATGTCAGTTATTAGCCTCTTGGCTTCTGGATGAACACTGGAACCCAACAGTCAATCCATGATTGTTAGTACAATTCCCTATGAGACACCATCTCTTATGGGCAGCATCCTTTATGAGCTGAAGCCTGGTTTCTTGTTCTGTTGTTTTTTCAGTTGTGTCTAACTCTTTGTGGCCCCATTTCAGGTTTTCTGGGCAAAGATACAGGAGTTGTTTATCATTCCTTCTTCAGTTTATCTTACAGATGAGGAAACTGAGGGAAACAGGTTTAAATGACTTACCCAGGATCACATAGCTACCAAGTGTTGGAGGCCAGATTTGAACTCAGAAAAAGGAGTCTTCCTGACTCCAGGTCTACCTGGTCTACTCTACACTCTACCCAGTGCACTACTTAGCTGCCCCAAAGCCTGGTTAGTATGCTGTAATGAACGGATATATTCATCTTTAACATAACTGGTGCTACGGTGGTTATTCAGGTGGAGTCGTTATCTTTTCAAAGTCAAATCTTTAGGTTTGGGCAGTGAGAAGTAAGGACTTTGTCTGGCCTGGGATGGCATACAACTTTAAGGAGTTCTCTACACTGTAACATAATATTTGCAGAACTTTGCTTCTTACCTTGGGATAATTGGTGCCAAGCTCATCAATTGAACAGTACTGGATAAGCTTCTCATAGATGCTGAAACAAAAATGTCACAGAAAATGGATCTGAATACCTGGCATGATAAGTAAAACCCCAATAGGTCACCCAGGACCAACCTCTTCTAATTCTCGGGCTGTTGTGATACCAGCTCAGCAAAACCCAACCAACATGTTCTTAAAAGCTTTCTAAAGACAAATTTCAACAACAAAATCCACCAATCTGAAAAGTCACCTCTGGTCCTTTCTAGACATTCCAATGTTAGGATAGGGATGAGATTATGGACTGGAAGTAGGAGCAAGCAGTCTGAACAAGTCGAGTATTGAGTTGGCAGGTTATACTTTCATGTTTTAATCATATGTCTCCGACCTCCAATCTGAATGATTGGGTTGGAGCCACTGCACACTCAAAGGGCAGATCTCTACCACACTATGTTCCACCACAGGTGTATTTACACGACCAACTGGAAAGAAGCAAGACCCAGGCACTTCTCTGATCCAAAAGTACTACCCATTCATCTGTTCACAGAATTACTGTATCTTAGGAGCTAGAAGAGACCTCAGAGAAGAGCTAGTTCAACTTCTTCATTTTATAGATGGGGAAACTGAGGCTGAGAGGGGCAATGATTTGTTCAAGACTACAATGTTAAGCTGTACAGAGCCAGGACTAGAACCCAGGTCTCCTGGTCCAGTGTTTTTTGTTATTCTTTCCTGCTATCAACATACATGCTTTTGATTAGTAGTACTGTAAGATTTTTGATGATAAATTCTTAAAGGATACATATTGTATCAATCCACTCTGTAGGTTTCCTCATGAAGTATCACATGTATTTTGGTGTTTAACACAAGATTGGTGATGGTGACTAATTTGGTGTTAAACTGGGATCTGAGCTGGGCTCTTTATAGTTTCTCTACCATTAACAGGACTCTATAAGCCACTTTTGCCCTTTCTCCTCTTAGGACAGAAGCAAAAATGTAAGTGAATTCTCTGGGCACCAGAGCAGCTCACCTGGGATTCCGAAATTCCTTCTTCCTCTGGATAATGTAGTTCATGTCCATCCCTTCCTTTATCTTCCGCTCATATAATTTCTGTATCTTGTCCTAAAGAAAAGGCACAAAACTGCTATGACATATAATTCCACCATTTCAATTATGCTCATGGTCAAGGAGGCAGGGAGAGGAAAAGCCATATAAATAAAATTCACAGAACCAGCTAAAAAAATTGCACTTAAGTCATAGTTTTAATCTATATTCCACCAAATCTTTTGCCAGAGGTTCTTGCAAGAAAGGAGACAGATTAGTTTGATTGTATCTTCTTTAATTTTTCCAGATAGCCTTCTACTATAAGTGGGCTAAGAGCACTGACACGATCAATGCCAGAAAAACTAATGGGAAGGAGTCCGGGAGAACCTGCAAACTGGGTAACCACTTCCTGAATCACTCATAAAACATCAAAGCTTTTCTGTAAAGATAAAATCCAGGTCTTAATCAGAAGAGCAGGACTAATCCCTCACTGAATGGCTAAAGCGTGACCTACAGAGGCCTGAGAGGGTCCAAACACTTCCCAGTGGAGGAGTGTGCCTACAGCTTCTAGTCTGGGCTAGAAGTGGCTTGCTGGAAGGTTCTCAGGGGTGGCAGATAACCTCTTAGACAAGGGTCATGCCCTCATCTCTCATCAAGATTTTCTTACATTACACTGGCTGGGGCCTTTGTTAGAGTAATGAAAGGACAATATGGCAGGGAGCCTGGCTGGCACACTGCTATCATCTGCAATGTTTTCTTTGGGGGAAGCATACCCAGCACATACCCATGTAGACTACATTATCAGCCAATGTATCAGTCTTGGTCCAGTGCCAGGAGAGAGTTCTTAGGAAATTTGATTCTGGGGTAGGGGACACAGGGTAGAGAAACCCACTAAACTTTCAAAATGTAAAGCCCATGTTGCCCAGGGAGAAATGAAACACAGACAAATCCTGATTAGTATGAATAAGGCATCTCTGAAGTGGTTGCATGTATTCAAATTCATAATATTCCAAATTCTAATTGTGTAATGTACGGTAACTGGTTTCAGCCCAATGGAAATAACTTTACACAGCTTCTAGAGGATGAAAACACTTGAGTCAGTTACCTCCTCTCAGAAAGAAGGAGTGGGTAAGGATAAAGATAACAGATCAAGTAAGATTTCCTTCAGAGACAGGACAGAAAACTGTTTTCATTTTCCTTTTTAGGAGGGCCATTCCTTTCAAAGATTTTTGGAACGGAGGCAGCATTTTGGGGGCAAAGGGAAGTCTATCAATATTAGCAGGGAGTAGCTAAAAGTGATAAATTGCTTTCTAAATTCACTTTCTTAAAAAAAAAAAATCTGCTTTCTTAAAGAGTTGATTTCCCTTCAAAGAGAAGCCTCTACAATCTGATCAAAGGCAAACTATCCCCCACAGCAGACATCTCTGTCTTGGGTCATTGGAACTTTGCCAGTTCAGCTGAAATAAAATGTTCTCAGGATCGCTGATTATACTATTAAGACAATCTAGAAAGAAAAAAGGAAATTACTGGCTAGAAGAGTCAAGCTCCTTGGTGCTCTCTCAGACTGACAGATTGCTAGAGTTGCTAACTACATGCTGTAGCTTGTCTGGCTTGCTGGGATAGAGGGAGCCTCCATCCTGTTGGATAGTGGGTGGAAGGCCTACTCAGCATGGGGTGGAGACTTCAGGGAAAGGGAAAAAAAATACCCGTATCTTCTGAGTGCCCAGCCCTGCCAGAGGCCCCTCACATCAGCCTGCTGCATTCCTCAGCCCCAGACCCCATAAGTCACCCTTTGTCAGGACAACAGTATACACTTTCAGTGCCTGGTGGAAACTTTGAATTACAGCCCACCTTTGACTCTAGGCTTAGCCACTAATTTGCTCTGATTTACTTAACATATGATCAATCAGAGACAAAAGCTGGAAGGGACTTTAGAGCAGGACATCAAACCCAAAACCCCTCACTTATAAGATGAGGAAGTATTAGCAAAGAGAGGTTAATGAGTTGCCCAGGGTCACTCAATTGGTGAGTATCTAAGGACAGAATTCGAACCCAGGTTTAATGATCCCTTTCTTCTTGTCAGAGCCATTCGAAGGGGGAGGCAGGGTGAAGAGGAAGAGTCCTGATGACATAGCCCTTCTTTAGGCAAGTGGATAGGTGAGTGAATGAGCGTAAGTGAGAGAGAGAGAGAGTGTGTGTGTGAGTGTGTGTGTGTGTGTGTATGTAACGTAAGACTGGATTTAAAGAGCTGAATGAAGCTGTCCAAACCTTGCTCCTACCTGAAGGTGATTCGAGCATCTGCCAGGTGGCTCTGGTGGGATTTTAATCTCATCAGGAGACATGTTCCTGACTCTCTCAGAGAAGGAGGCTACGGAGAAAACAGAGAGGCTACATCACAGTCGGACTCCTGCTCCCCAAAGTAGCATTCAAATGCCTAGAATGATGCTGGAAGGTGAAACTCTTCTATACCACACATCATCACTACAGCCCAGGGCAGTTTTCCAGGCCGTATGTTAAAGTGAGTTTCAACAAATCAAAAACATATTTGATGCTAGGGTTCCTACTTCATCTTCTAGAAAACAAAAAATCTGACTATATTGGGAAAGAACTATAGACTAAAAATGACAATTTCTCCCCAGGGGCTGTAGGCTCCCCCTAACCCCTCCACATTCATTAAGCACTGCAGTGACTTCACTCCTGTTCTGAATGCCTCGGACAATGGGGTATTTGTAGCAGGAATCTGTCCATGTTGTTCAAAAACACCCTTCCATGAAAAGGATCACACACTGTTCAAGTAAGAGGCAGGGCGGAGTGGGATTAGAAGGAAGGGCAAACCAAGAGGCTGTTATTTATTTTTAGGGTATCTGAGGAGACCCCAGGGCTTAGGTTGCTGCTCTGGTCCCCAAGTTGGGTTAATATTTTCTTAGGAGATAAACTGCTTTGATCTCTCCACTTAACAGTTTAACTTGTACACTAAAGAACACATTGTTATGCTCATGAATCTGGAGTTTGGGCCTTCTATGTTCTAATTCCAACCTACCTTTCCAGATCATTCATTTATTAGAGCCAGGTTGAACTAGCTGTACCCAAACTCTACATTTCATACTGGGAGCCATGCATTTGCACAAGCCATGCTCCTGGTGACAATGTGCTTCTCTCAATGTCTGTCTCTAAGAATTCTTATTCTCAGAATTCTTTGGGGCTCAGTTCAGGGAAGCCTTCTCTGACTCTCCCAGATGTTAGTGATTATCTCCCACATGAAGGACCTTGTATTGACTCATCTGTACACATATCCCCATAGGAAATCCCCATAGTAATCCCCATAGGAAAAGGTAACTCCTTTAAGGGTAGAAATTTTTTAGATTTTCTGTTTTCTATTTCTAGCATGAAGCACAATGCCTTGTACATAGTGGTGGTTTTGCTGAACCAAAATAAATCTGAGACTTTTAAAAAAATCACTTATGAATATAACTCAGAGTAAGGGCACAGTCAAACTTACCTACACTGCTGGTCATTAATAATGACGTACTAAGATAAACCCAATGCAAGAGTCACATTCTGCCAAACAGTGAAAGAGGGGCTTATAAAACCACTCTATGTGACTCAATTTTCATGGTCATCAGTCACAGTCACTAAACGCCCTCCAAGAATGGGGATAACACAACAGTTACAGCACAGTCTCAGACCAGAAGCAGCTTATTCTCCATTCATCCAGTGTATATATCAGGATTCAGAGGTCCTGGTGGTTTTTAGATATTAGCATGACTATATGCTAAGTGCACAGGGTTGTGACCGCCCTCCTTCCCGCCCCCTCTGCAGTGTTCTCCCAATCTCTTAACCATGGGCAGCATTAAAAGGACATTTTTAGGAGCCCTAAGGTAGAAAAAATACAATCTGAAAGTGTGAGTTGGCCTCAAATTTCCTGAATATAAGCAACAAAAGCAAAGGCTAGGCACTAAAGACATCAAATTGTGCCTATCGGTCATTAAACCCTATAAGAGGCACCAGTGCAGCACAGGGTCCCAGGTCTAGACATCAGCTGTCTTGTCTGGATTCTTGATTGTTCCATTAATGCCTCTAGACCACCAACATACATAGGATTGCTTTTCAGTCCTAGGTAAGTAATTTTTAGAGTGTGATACCCGAAAATAAGCAAAAGGGGATGACAATCATGGCATTTAGCAATACGGCAAAGATTTTGAAATTCTTCCCTCTTTTGTCTACACCTAAAATCATGAGAGATTGTATATAAAAGGCTTAGTGGACACTGCTCTGGACTGTTCCATTGGGTAGGGGGCTGGGAAGTTGGGGGAGAAGACTGAGAAGCCCACATCCTCTTTGTTTCTCTCTCTCCAGATTCTAAAGGCCACTAGTTTCTTAGCTGGCCCTCACTCTGCATTCTCCTGCCCACAATGTCAACCACTGTGTCTCTATAATGTTGTTTTCTATCAACAGAATCTAGGGTTTGGTGAACACTGGCCTTTATAGGGATGTGAATAAATCAGAACTTTTGTAGCAGGGATGAACAAAAATTAGGGGCAGGCAGAGACATAGAACCCTTTCTGAAACATCTTCCCTAACTCTGTGGGTCTAAGCTATTCAAAATTCCTAACTACACCTTTTGCTGAATCCCATCCCTAAATCTTTCTCTCTCCCCCTTCCCTCCCTTCCCTGTTCTCTTCCTTTCTCCTTAATCTTTCTCTCTCTCTGTTCTTGTTGGGTCAGAGTTTGTAAAGGACTTTGAAGAGAAAAGAGATTTAGATCCCACAAAGAGAGTCCAAATAGCAAAGCTGGTTTGATTAAATCCTTGATTCTGAAGCCCAAAGGCTCAAAATGAATGAACTATGAACCCATGATAAGCAAGCACAAAATAATACAGCAATTCTTGTTGGGAGCAGGAGTTTGCTTTTATATAGACTACTGCTGCACGTCACTGTACCCTGCTGACCAGACAGATGCATTTCTGCACAGACATAAGGTGGGTTGTATTTACCTGAACAAGTGTTTTATCTTTTCTGAGTATCATTTTCACACTAGGCCTAAGTGCACCTTCTTTTGCTAACTGTAATCCACAAGTGCTTCATTTAATTCCAATCTTGAACCTGAACCCCCACCCACATTGGTTTCAGTCAAGCCCAGCCTACAACATTTCGGTGAAGGCAGGATTGAAGCAAAGTAACATCACAGCTATAGTGGGGAAAGGATTATGTAGATGTAGAGAATGGGGTGACTAGATGGCCAGATGTGGTAGTGTGGAACCTAGTGGCCAACTTTTTGGTGGCATATGGAGAGTCCTCCAATGGAACAGAAAGAAGGGTCCCAATGCCTGAACCGATTAGCTCAACGGATAATAAGGAGGTTGATATGGAGGATAAAGAAAATGTCGGGATGAACATTCTCTTGTTATTGTTGTCTTAGATAAGATGGATTTCTGGCACAAGGAAAATCAAAGTAAATTGACCTAATGCATTCAGCAACTAGAAACAGAGATCTTGTTTTTTGAGGACTGTGCTTTGAAGGCATAAGGGTAGCTGATGAACTTGATCAAGGGACCAAGAGAGACTGTGGACAGAAAGTGAAGTCTATGACCCAACTGGAAAATTTGTCCCACTGGGATCGGGGCTATAAGGGAAGAGAATAGGAAAGGAAATAATGACGAGAACTGGGAATCTGTCCCCGTAGTAAGACAGCCTTGGGATTTCTTTATTGCTACATTTACAGCTGTGTGTTATGATTTGTCCTTCATTCTCAAAGAAGACCATGACATCAGGAAGATGGTGCTATGATACGCAAGTAAACTGGATTTAAGTGAGGGAGGGCTGTACCAAGTCACTTTCTCCTTGAGGGCCATCTGGTCCTGTGGCCAGATATGGATTAGGATGGCTGGAGATGGCCCAGTGCTACATTCACAGGGGAGGTTGAAGAGTAGGTATTCTTTATCACCAAAGAACTGGGGAAGTTGCAGAAGAATTTAAAACAAATACCTGAAGTGTTACTGGAAAAAGGGTTGTTGGGGATATGGTCCAGTGAGGCCAAAGTGGAGACCCTCTGTGTCAAAGTTCTATGGCTTGGGGATAAGGTAGTTATTTCTGTCCAGTGGGGCTCTTCATGCCAACTACAGAGGACCTATCCATCCTGAATGGTCCTCAACCTGTCCTCAACTGGCAAAATGGCCCTCATCTCCCACCTCAGGGAAAGAGGTTCAGTCTTCTTGAACAATAACTTTGTCACCATGTCCACCAGTACCAAGGGTCTCATTTTCCAGAAGCTATGTCTTCTATGAAGCAATGTTACCTCAGGAAGGGGGGTGGTTCTTTGGTCCCATAATTTATCAGATTCAGACTCCAGAAAGACCTAGCAGATAAGGACAGATTACTTTTGAACATAGTTCTGGGATGACCTTCTTTGACTCTTCTTTATTCCACTGTAAAAGCAGTTACCAAGGCTTTTTTCAAGACTGAGAAACCCACACACCATGGGGAAATAGCTCAGTTATTGCTCAGCTGGCAGATCTTTTTCCCCCTCAGGATGGTTAGGACCCACTACTTCCCAGAAAGGGCCTGAGTATCACAAAGAGTGACACTGTTGGGAGGAGACAGGGGAAAGGCAAAACTACACATAACTATATGGTATATGTGTATTCCCATGGAAGAAAAGGGATCCCCTAGCTAACTTGGTGGCCATGCCAAATTCCTGGATAAAGGTGAGAGGCTCTAATGCTTCTGCAAAAGGAGGAGGCAGCCACTTGACAGAGGCTTCTAAAGAGGCATCACCAGCCCCTGTTCAACTACCCCTCCCTACCCCAAACTAAAGAAAGGGAATTTCCTGCTTGGTGAGCTGGGAAATATTGACAGAGTAGTGGTACAGGGAAAGTCTCCTTTATCAACGATGGCACCTAGACAAGTGGCATGCAAAAGGGTTTTGGTTACCCTGAGCTAAGATGAAAATTGCTAATTGTGACAAAAGTGTCATCATCATATGTGCTATAACCCTGATGTTCCTACATTGTTCCTACATTCCTACAAACAACTCTACATTGGGACCCACTGTGAACAATGAAGATCTAACCTCACCTACCACATGGATCAAATTTAGAACTTGGTCCTTATCAAGGGAGGAAGCAAAGCCTGGAATTTCTGGTCTTCATTCCCCCCATATTCATTCAATCCTTTAGTGAATGAAAGGGGAGTATTACATTGCTTTTTGTATTTTTGTTGTTGTTTTTTTTTTTAAACTTGAACTAAGTTCCTCTTCCAATACTACTTACACTAGGCTTCTTGTGTTTTTGAGATTAGGGCTTTCAAGTGATGGCTCTTAAAGCCATTTAAGAGGCAGAAGGTCCTTGGAAGACTGATAGAACCTTACCACTAAGCAATGGGATGTGGTAGGAGCAAAATACACCAACACTCCCCCTCCCCTCCAATGCTCCCAACTAGGCTAAAAGTCAAAGAAGTTGTTCTCAAGACTTGATTAGTCTAGAGGTCTAAGGCTCACCAATGCTTTCCAGTCACCTAAGAGTATAAAAGAAACTAGCTCATAAATTGTCCCTTATTTATAGCAGGTGACTTAATACTGTACAAGTTACCATATCACCATACTCTGCTGACCAGATGTGTTTCTGTATGGAGATGATGAGGTGGGCTCTCTCTACCTAAACCAGTGCTGTATCTTTGCTAAGTATCCTTTCTATAGTATGGCTAGGTAAATGTCCTTTTGCTAACTGTTAGATCGTCTACAAGTGCCTTCTTTCCTTTCTTTCTTTTCTTCCTTCCTTCCTTCCTTCCTTTCTTTCTGCTCTTTAGAAGGCAATTGGGGTTAAGTAACTTGCCCAAGGTCACACGGCTAGGTTTTTGTATGTGTATGCGTTAAGTGTCTGAGGCCGGATCCGAACTCAGGTCCTTATGACTCCAGGGCTGGCGCTCTGTTCACTTTGCCACCTAGCCACCCTGCCTCATTTATTTCTAATCTTGAATCTGAACTACCAGGTTCAAGTACGAACTACTAGAGACCACCATTATAGTTACTATAGGCATTAGGATTTTGGGAAGACAAAGACAAACGATTTTGTACCAAGAAAAGAGCCACACGACTAAATAGGGTTGGCCTATGACATAGTAGTTCGAAGGTAGGTTTTGATGGAACACCAGCATCCTCCTCTGTAGAAAGATGGATTCATACCTGGGAAAATCTGTAGTTAGTATAGCTCTTGGAAGGCTCACGGCTATAAATTGCTGTCTTGGGATTTTCAAAGATCTAAAAAACCAAATGCTCAGAACATGGACTAGACTGTGTAGGTCTAGCACACTCCTGCATGCTCGACTCTAGTCCTCTGGACATCTAACAGTATGTTTTCTCCATTCACAGTGGGGTTCCTGACTCTAAGGCTGTTTGGCATTTCCCCCTTTTCATGGTATGGCTGGTGCAAGAGGCCACATGCTTACCCTTTGAACAATTTCTAGTACATAAGGCTAGGGAGGAGGGGAAAGGCAATAAGAAGGGTCTAAGACAGGGGTTTTGGCCCAAGACACAAAGGGAATTGAAGGAAAGAGGAAGAAAAATCTTTTGGTTAAATGGGGCTCTGATTCCCCTCCTGATAGAACTGGCAACTGACCAAAGGCTGACAAAGTGTTCCATGAACACAACAGCAAGAAGAGAATTGTTCCTTTCATGTCTCACACCCTATAAGATTCCAAGTGGGAGGAGCGTGTTAAAAGGCTGCATACAAGACTGCTTAAGCCAGAGCAGGAAGTATCTGTGTCAGGCAGAGATTCACCCTGACTGCCTAAAGTCTGACTTACTGCTTCTCTAAGCTGTTCTCTGCTCATCCCCCAACATAAAATCCCTTATGCCCCAGAATGTATATAATATAAATACACACCAACCAGCTCCTGGGGATCTCGCTTTTCCAGTTCTGAAAACTCCTGCAAGAGAGAAACAAAGACAAGGGAAGATAAGATTTGGGGCTGACATTTCCTCTTAATACCTACATTAGTGTTTACTGCTAGAGCACAGCACTTTCCAAGGGAGGAAAGGAAAGTGACAAAAACTACATGGAACACTTACAGTGAAAAACCAAGCTGCCTGGTGTGTCAAGGCACATGCCCTAACAACTACGGCAATGCTATTTCTCCTTCACCACCTAAGTTTGGATGACAAACTACTGCTCTGGTGTGTTTAACATCATGCTTCCAGTAATGACAGACACAAACTAGCATCAAGGAGAAACAACTCAGGTGAGCCTTTCATTACCAATGAAACCAATTTTGCTGTCACCAGTTTTCTTTTCCCTTGGGCTGTTGGGGTGGCTTGCTTGAACTTTTACCACCCTGTGCAAGGCATGTCATTTCAAGGCATTAGGATTTTGGGAAGACAAAGACAAACAATTTTGTACCAAGAAAAGAGCCACACAACTAAGAACAAAAAACTGCTCCCGAAAGGTTGCTGTTTTTACTAAACAAAATATTTTCTGGCCTCACTTTCTACTTTACTGTATCCAAGATGACTTCTTTATCCCTAAGAAATTTTGAAAGAGCAGAGCAGTGCAAGCCCTAAGCTCTATCACCAAGTCGTGGAATGTTCTGGTGAACAGTCCACCCTGAAAGCATTCCCTCTTCTTTCTTGGCCAGTGTTCTTATCTGTAAAACGCTGAGAGCACAAACCCAACCTGCAACACTGGGCGGTCGCACTACACAGCCACTTAAGATACAACGACTGCAGGGATACAGAGTGTGTCTTAAGGTGGAAACTAATCCTACAGAAAATTACCAACAGTCTTCCCTTTTTTCCCTTCCTCTTGTTGGGGGAGGTCTGTGATGGGAAGGCAGTTATAGTAGAGCTATGGAGATGAGGCCTTCAGGAGGAATCTTCAGTATATTCAAGGAGAAACGAATTAGGTTCTAGCTTGGTGGAACAGCGGTATGTCAATATGCGCTTCCACCAAAATCCTTCCCCAAACCATGGCATTATGTTATCCAAACAGCACCCTCTGTAGCTTACTGCCTTCCTCAAACCCCTCCTCAGGATATTCTAAGACAGTCCAAAATTTCCTAGGTCCTCAGAACACTGCGGCTATTCATCCAACCTGAAAAGGACACAATCCTCATGCCTGGCTGCTTAGCAACAAGACCCTTGCAGCTATATTCCCACTGTTAGTCAGGTGGGCAGATAAAGAACTCTTACTGGGCTGAGATAGGGAAGGGTTGGAAAGCTGCTGTGCCAAGTTCAGGCTGGCATTGTAAACCAGCTGCTTCACCAAATGCAGCAGTCTCTCTGGGGACCCAACAACAATCTCTTTGTAGCAGAGAATGATGGAGTTAATGTTGAATGGCCAATTGGGAGGGGATGATATGGCTAAGAGACTTCCTTACAAACTGTTCTGGAAGACAGTTTCCTTGGTGCTAAATGAGGGAAAACATCAGTTAAGTATATTTCCCTGTATTTATATTCTCTCCCTAGTCAGCTATTTGGGAATAGACTTTGTCCTGGTAGGATAACCACAGGCTTGTTGTAGTTGCAACCAACTGCAACTTCCTAAGTAGCTCCTACTGCCATCTTTTCCAAGGATGTCACTTCACTGGATAAACTAAAAAGGACAGTCACAAAATACCTTAGATAAGATATCGACACTGGAATTTTTAAAAATTGCTTATCTACCCTAAAATCACAGGTTACTCAGTATTATTGAGATTTATAAAACACGTCAGGATTTTTAAAAATACATTATATACATTATCTCATTTGCTCCTCAAAACAATCTTGGATTATCATTCCCATTTTACAGACAAGGAAAATGAAGCCGCCAGATATTAAATAACTAGTTTTATAGCTAGAATCTGAGGCAAAGTTCACTCAGGTCTAGGCTGCCTCCCGAGTCCATTATACCACTACCCACTCTGTACAAAGAACATCTCCTCAAGGCCAGAGGTTTCCTTTGGAGAGGAACAGTGGCCCTTTCAGCCAATCTGTACCCATGAAAAATGTGGCAGGACTGCTACTTTAACAGTTTTTTACTTCTGTGAATCTTTTGTCTGGTCTGGAGGTAGAAAGGGAGGTGCTACTCTTCCATTTGTCAGAGCTTCTGAACCTGACAGTTCCTCCTCTCAAGGAGCTCACATTCTAATTTGTTTAAGCACTCTGTTTCATGTCATGAACATGTTGGGGCCTGTTAGGTTCTGGAAAAACAAAACTTGTGCATCTCACATCTTGGGGGCCATTTCACAACCTCTAAGATTACTGAGTTGGGCTGCCCAGCTTTGCTTCCATAATCACTGTACCTGAGTACAGGGAAGTACACAACAAACAGTATCACAAGTAGAGCAATCTAATTACATGGACTCCACAAGTTCCATTCTTCTGGGGCTGGTTCCATCCTCAAAATACTCATCATTAAGATATGGGCACAAATTTTCCTGGTATCTAAAGAGCCAATTCTGTTAGGACTGATTGCCAGACCCTGCCCCAAGGACACCAAATCATAACGTATGTAAGGAAAGCCCCACATTCATCAATGGGCTGATTGTACACTGTAATGAATGTGTGTGTGTGTGTGTGTGTGTGTGTGTGTGTGTGTGTGCATAAGAGAGAAAACAACCTGCTTCTAAATAGAGGTGGTTCTGGGCCTTCACAGCTGCACTGTACAATGAGCTGCATCGATACGCAAGTCCTCTCACACCCACTTCACTCAAATGTCCATGAACTGACAAAAAGCTGCTCTCACCACGGTGAGGTAGGCCTGTTCAGACTTTTAATTATGGTTATGTGTTATGTATCTATATTATGTGTATATGTATTATGGCACAAAAACCAGCCACAAGTATGATTTGGGGGGGGAGGGATACAGAAGAGCAGGAACTGTAAGACAGAAACCATGCAATAAAGTGTATTTGGAGTCTCTAGGAATTTAAAAGAAAACAAATGTCTGCCTAACTCTTATACTCTCTGGACTCTAGCACCAGAAATTAATCTCAAAATAATCACCCCCAAGAGTCCTCTTGGAAGTAAGGATGCCACCATTCCTAACCTTCTGTTCAAATTCTTGACATATATAGTCTGATTCACAAAACTTCTAAACAAGGCAGATTTCCACTTACTTGTTAAAGAAATAGGTAAAGGAGAACAAAGATGCATAGAAAAGTTGGTATGTCATCACTCTGGCCGTTTCTTCTCCACCCTCACCCCAGAGCAATCTTTTGGAATGCATGCTTATAACTGTCTCAACTTGTACAAATCCTTCTGCTTCCAGGTGGATAGAATATGTTGGTCAAAGTAATGAACTCAACCAAGTCCTCTAGTCACCAGACAACTGTCTACATAAAGGTCTGTGTCAGCTGTGATGAATGGAATCCAAAGCCTGAAGACACTAAATTGTTATCTGAAAGAACTTTAGAGTCTGTGCCCTTTAGACATGAAAGCTCAAGAATACATTATACCATTTGTTAGGGAGACTTTTAAAACAAGGTTATCAGGCTGCAAAAGGAAAGGAAATCTTGCATAATGTTGATAAGTCTTAAAAAAAAAAAAAGCCATGTTTTAATGGTGTTCTATCAGTCATTTCTTCCCTGCCTCACTCAAAGCTGAACTCTTCCCTGCGACAAAGAAAAATAAGAATAAATACTGAATAAATACAGTGACCCCACAGACAATATATATTCCGTTCCAGTACGCCCCCCCTGCCCACTTTGAGGGAGAAGGTGTGTACCCTGTTCTTCAGGACCTTCTTTGGTTTCTCAGTCATTCAGCCTTTAACTCCTTTTAGTTCAACTTTCCATTCATGCTATTGTTGTCCTTGGGCTCACTGTTCTCTTGGTTCTGCTTATTTCACTTTCCACCAGGTTATACAAATCTTCCCAAGTCATGGGATTCTTTATATCTGTCATTTCTTGTGGCAGAATATTTCGATATGTTGAGTTTCTTCAGTCCTTTCTCAACAGGCAGCTATTTTGTTTCTATTTTTTAAGTGCTGTCATGAGAAATCTGGAGCATATTGGACCTTTGTTTCTACCTTGCGTCCTTGGCACACTTGCCCAGGAAGAGGTGCTAATGTCAAAGGGCCTGGACAGAGGAACCCCTTCTGAGTTCCAAACTGATAGCCCACATGGTTAACCTGCTTTCTGGCTCCTCCAGGAGTTGGTGGATAAGAGCCCCTCTTCCAATATGCTACCAAAACTCATTTTTGTCAGTCTACATGATGTGAGGGGAACTTTCAAATCATTTTATTTGTATTTCAAATCACTATGAAATGAGCTGATTTTGTTATCAGTCATGTTATCAGGTGGCATATTGGATGGAACAATGGGCCTGAGTCAGGAAGACCCGAGTTCAAATCCAGCCTTAGTCACTTAGTGGCTCTATGACTCCAAGCATCTAACCTTTGTCTGCCTCAGTTGCCTCCTCTGTAAAACCAGGATAATAACAGGCACCTATCCCCCAAGGCTGTTGTGGCGATTAAATGAGATCACGTGAGTTTGGTGCTTCACAAGTAAGCACTACGTAAAGGCCAGTTATTCTAACTCCTGGACGAGGAAACTTCTTTTGCCAATGAAAATCTGAACCTTCTCAGCAACATAATTATAGTCTTACAAAGAGCCTAAATGACTCATCCAGGGACACACAGCCAATATATGTTAGAAGTAATAATCTGACCAGCAAAGCATTAAATCTGTTTATATGTTTGGGTTATTTTGTGTGATTTTTTGTTATGTTGGCACGTCCCAACCAAGAACAAAGATTATCTTTCCAATTCCTTAAGTCACTTATTTGCATAAGGAAATATTTTGTGGTTGTATTACTTGTATATAAAATATCTGGGTGTTAACCTACTAAAATACATGTGTTCTGCGGATATTCTGAATGAAATGTTTTATCTTTTTTTGGTCTTGTTTTTCCTAGTGCTATATGAAAATGATTTTTTTTTTTTTGGTGTGAATTATCAGCATCAGCATTTATTTTGCATAGTTACTTTGCTGAAAATTTTAATCACTCAGTTTCTTCACTGAATATCTGGGGGTTTCCAAGTAAATCATCAAGTCATTTTCCAAAGGGGAAAATTCTCTTTTTACTGATGTTTATGACTTTAATTTTATTCTCTTGTTAGCATTTCTAGACTTATATCAAATAATAATGAAGAAAGGGGCATTTTTTTTTTTTAATTTTTAGGAGAACTCAGATAAAGCTCCAAAGTTCACAAGCTAAAATCCAATTAAGCTATGAAGGAAAAATAAATTACCTCCTTAGCATAGGGCCAGGGCTAGGATAGATAGAAGAGAGCCAAACAATGCTAAACTGTTATAACAAACCAAACTATGAGGCAATAACCACTCCCTTTTGAGAGTCAGCACTCTCTCACCCACCCTTGGCTTCAGTTAATACTAACTTAATCACAAAGCTGAACATGCAGCTGCTAAGGCAAGTCAGGCATTCTTCCTCAAGTAAGGGAGGCAACCATCAGACAAGCTAGTAGCAAACTAGTGTCCTGTGCTGGCCCTTGATCAGCTATGGAAGAAGCTTCAGAGTGTACCAAACTGGCGACAAAAGAGGGTCCCCAAAAGAGACAGTGCCATAGCTGGCATAGAGACTCCTTTAGCAAACAATCTGAAATCCCTTGATGAAGTTATGACTGGAAAAGAGGAAGGAAATGGAAATAATACAAATCTGTGAGGCTACATGTTAGATGGCTATGTTTGAGCTAAGGAAGATTTACTCAGAAGTATGTGGAACTGACTGGGAAGAATGGACTTTTATTTACATCAACAATACTTGCTAAACTTTTCCTGGAACAAAGCCCATGAAAAAAATCTAACTGGAAATCTGGGACACAGAAGCCTCTGGTTTCTGCATTCTGCCAAATCCAAATGCCAACTTTTCCTGCTAGTTTTGGGAATATCAGACACAGAAAAAGCTTTTTAAATAAAAGGCATAAGAACATGGTCCATGGTTGGTATTTCTGTTCAATAAGCCCAACTCACAGCTTAAAGAGTCCTACCCTCTAAATCTCATCTTTTATCTGAACAGCCTTAACAGCAACATGCACCTATGTACATACCTTACCTTGTAACATATGTAAAGCACTTTGTAAACATTAAAGTGCTACACGAATACTGGATATTATTATTGTTCTTGTTGTTAGTTACTGACTATTCCTATCATAATTTCCAGCCTCAAGTTTAGGGCAATTCATCTATCTGCTATGATTGCTATTATATACAAAAAAAATTCATGACTGTTCAACTCAGTCTAGTTTTAAAAGGCAGACATTCTAGCTTTCCAGGAGTTAAGAGTAATTGAATGGAAGACCTGAAATCAGAAGCTTATAAATGAAATATAACTGTGAATAAAGTTGGAATAGCAGACTGTAATACATGCCAGGCATTGTGTTAAGTGCTGGGGATATGAAGAAAAGTAAAAACCAGTCCTTGATATTGAGGGGCTCACAGATTAATGTGGGTGACAACTTGCCAACAGCTACATAGAAATAAGCTACATACAGGATACAATGGATTTATCAACAGAGCACAGAATAAAGGAAGAAAGAAGAGAAAGTTACCAACCATGAAACTCAATGTTTTGTTTTTCCCATTTTATAGTAACTGCTCCCTCATTTACCACTAAAGCTGACCCGGAGGGTTCAGGTCATCAGAAGCTTTTGATATGCTGACCTCTGGATAATTCTGGGAGGGTACCCAAACTGATAAAACAAGATGCTTAGGGTGGATGTAATATCACCTCAAGTCTCTTTGGTTGCAAAATGCCAATGCCTCAGAAAGCCATCATAATTATTTCCATTTTATAGAAATATGACAAAGTATGTGCACAGTAGGGAATGAACCTGTAAAAAGTGACAGTATTCAGCATGAGAGAGGATAAATTGGAGATAAAAGAGAGGGGGCACTAGGATTTAAGGGGTTCAGGAAAGGCTTCCTGTAGAACGTGGGATTGATTTTATCTGGCACTTTAGGGAAGGCAGGAGGCAAAGATGAAGAGGAAAAGAATCCTTAGTTATAAAGCCTGAAAGTTTTTATTACACACATACACGGACCTAAGCGAAAGCCCATCACAAACATACTTCCTTCAGTTGTATCCTGTTGGTCAGTGTTGGAAAACTGCCTTGGGCAAACTGCCTGTTAGAGAATGGAAACACTCAATTTATCCAAAAAATGGACGGAAGCTGGCGGGGCCACTGTGAATATGATCGAATGTGCCAATGTTCTCAGACAGGTTAACCACAGGAAGGTTCCACTAAATTAAGGGCACAGCTCTCCAACTAGGGAACATTTTATTGGAAAGGGTTAATTAAAAAGGTCTGCCAAGACAAATCAAGCAACTCTTCAGAATTAGCCTGGTACACAGAAGAAAGGCAAGTAGGGGAAAAAGGAAGCCGTTGATTTCTATCTGAAAAAAAAATCTTACTAAAACAAAGCAGACATCATTAAACACTGTTATGTGTGTTCTCAGTTACACTGAATATGTTAAAAGTAAGTTTAATTCAGCACAAATTGAAAACAAGCAAAAAACCAGTTTCTAAGGGAAACTCTGGAACTGATTAGTCCAAAGTAATCATAGATATGACTAGGGAAGACTCAGGAACTATAGTTCCCTAGACTCTACAAAAAGAAAAAGGCCACATCTCATCTTTCTGTTTTATAATCAAAAAGTAAAAATAAAGAAGATTTCCTAATGACAAACATGGGATTTCTTGATCCCACACCAAGGATTTGGATGCTATGGTCAGTCATTTTTTAAAAAAAGGTTTGCAGGGGCGGCTAGGTGGCGCAGTGAGTAAGAGCACCAGCCTCGGAGTTGGGATGACCCGAGATCGAAACCGGCCTCAGAAAATGAGCACCCACACATAAATAATGACTGGCCGTGTAACCTTGAGCAAGTTACTTAACCCCAATTGCTTAAAAAAAAAAAAAAAAAAGGTTTGCACAAAAATGCCACCTATATATTTGTGGCTGATATTTCAGGAGGGGTGCCTGGAATCAGGCAAGGATAAAGCAGACAGCTTTATGAGGCTAAGGACAGGAAAGTCAAGTTTTTGAGAACCAAACTACTTGCTATACAATTATTGTGGGATTTCTTTGGGGGGATGGGGATGGAAGAGGGGTATTGAGAGGGAAAAGGCAAAGGCAACTTACAGTGTGTGCCCAACTGGTTCCTTACAAAAAGGTTTCTTCCTATTGGGAGTTGCTACTTAATTTGATGCTTTTTTATCTTGATTTGTGGTGTGGTGGAAATCATGTCGGATTTGGTGGTGCAATGGATAGAGTGCCAGGCCAAAAGTTGGGAGGGCCCATCTTGAATTCAAACCCGGCCTCAGACATTTAGTAGCTGTGTGTGGAACCCTGGGTAAGTCACTTAACCCTGCTAGCCTTAGTTTCTTCATCTGTAAAATGAGATGGAGAAGGAAATAGTAAACTACTTCAGTATCTTTGCCAAGAAACCCCAAATGGGGTCACAGAGAGTTAGACATAACTGCAAACGACTGAAAAACTTATTTCAAATGCTGACTTACTGTGTGGCCTTCATTAACATCTGATATGTTCCATTCTCTCCTGACACTGCCACTCCCTGGTACAGGCCCACATCACCTCATAGCTGGACTACTGCAAAAGCCTGTGGTAGGTCTGCTGGAAAGTCTCTCCCCACTCTAATCCATCCTCTGTTGAGGGGCCAAATTGATCTGTCTAAAAAGGCAGCTCTGACCATGTCACCTATTCAATAAAGTCCCGTGACTCCTCCAAGATCTTTAAAATCAAATACAAAATTTCTACTTGGCATTCAAAGCCTTTCATGAATAATCTGGCCTTAGTTACCTAGACACTTAACTCACATACTATGTGAGCCAGTGATACTGGCCTACTGGCTGTTCCCTGAACACAATACTCCCATTTTCCTGATTCTGGGCATTTTCACTGGCTATCACCCATACCTGGAAATCTCTCCTTCTTCATCTTGGTCTCCTAGTATATCTGGCTTCCTTCAAGGGTCAGCTAAAGTCCTACCTTTTGCAAGAAGCCTTTCTTAGTCTTCTTTAATCTTAATTCCTCTATGATTAACTTTTTCTGTATATAACTTCTTGTGCATAGTTGTTTGTGTATTGCTTGGTCCTTGAGGGCAGGGACTATGTTTTTTGCCCTTCTTTGTATCCCCAGCACTTAGCACAATGGCAGGCACATAGGAGACACTCAATAAATTCTATTCACTGACTGGGCCCCATAGCTTCATTCTGTAAGGGGGCTGGCCTAGATGCCTTCAAGTTCATTTTCTAAATCTATGATCCTTTAACTGGGAAATGTGTAACTGGGTTGCCCAGAAAGTACGAGTGTTCGTTGATCATCACTAGCACATTAATGGACCCCATCAGACTTGCCAGAAGATGAGTATCAGTATCCCTAAGGTCCTGATCAGGGGAAATTTACCCAAGTTCAAAGTTAATAACAGAAGTGAGTGCAATTAGTATGCTAAGTCCAGAATTCAAAACACTGCTATTTCACTGGACTGGCCACCCTCCTCACACCCCATCCCCAAAGGAAGACATCAAGAAAGTAAGAACTTCAGAACACCTCAAACTTTCTGCATCATGGCATTCTGGAAAGATAAAGCCCAGTAAGGGAAAAGGAGGCCAGGCACACCCAGGTTAGCAATCCATGGTATCTGACCCTGAAGGGAAGGAAGTGTGTTGGGGCTTGTCTGTCTGCTGGAGGAAGGATGACTGGGCATGTAGCAGCTCTGGCTGCTGTGACAGATACAACCATTTGGGGGATGACTGCCTTTCCTCAGACCTGTAAGCTCTAAGATTACCTGGCAGAAATTCAAAGCCAGGAGCTGAGGTGAGGGTACCTGTGGGAGTGAAGTCAGAGGATGGAATGATTCAGGCAGACTCCTCATCTGTGTGAGATACCATTTACCAACATTTCAACCACTAAAAATGGAACATGGGAATCAAGAAGACAGTTAGGTCTCAGTTTATGATGCAGTAAATCCTTGTTTTGAATGGTTAGAACAAAGGGACACAGATTGCATTTAGTTACAAAATAGATGAGAGTTAACATTGCCTGTCCCATACCTTTTCATTCCCTACTCAGATAAAGCTATGGCTTGGGCAGCACTCAGGGTTTCATTCTTAGGAGCTGTCATGCCACTCACTTAAGGAATTATGGTGCCTTTTCAACTCAGCAGGTACAACCAAGCTCTACAACAGCTGACATTACACAATGCAAAAAGTACTTTATATACATTATTTCATTTGACTCTCACAGCCACCTTAGGAGGTAGGTCCTACAAAAGAGAAATCCCAAAGACTGTCATTCATCTCAAGAGAAGAAAAGTGCCAGCTGCTTACTAACAGCAGAAATGTCAACCACATGGCGCAAATTTCTAGTCATGTATCAGAAGTTCATGGCTCACAAGCAAGACATTTACAGTCAAGCACTGGAGATTTCTTTCCTCTGAACCCCAGAGCTCTACTTTTATAAGGTTCCTTGATTAAAAATGGAAAGATCTATTATCAATCAATAAGCATTTATAAAGAGCCTATTATATACCAAGTACTGGGAGTACAAAGGCAATAATGAAACAATACCTACCCTCAAAAAGCTTACATTTTATCAAGAAACAATACACATATACAAAATAACGTACAAAGTGCTTTGTAAAATTTAAAGAATTAAATGTGCACAGAATATGTACACAGAATGAATACAAAGTAATTACAAGGCAGTTTGGGAGAGGGAGGGCACTACCAGGTGGGGAATCAGGAAAAGAATCATATAGATACGTGGTATCAAACTCAAACAGAAAGTAGAGCTACTAAATCCTACATAAGCACATAACTGATTTGGAAAACCACATATTAACATTATCTATGCTCTATTATGTCTTTATTTTGTCAAATATTTCCCAATTAGATTTTAATTTGGTTCCTTGCATGTTTGATTTCTCTGATATAGCTGGTAGTGCTGGAGCAGAGTCTTGAAGGAAATAAGGGATTCTCCAAGAAGGCTAATTTAGCTAGACCATAGTGTGGAAAGGGGAATGATGTATAATGAGGCTGAAAAGGTAGGCTGTATGTAATCATGCCTTGAAGGGCTTTATAAGCCAAAGAGAGGAATTTCTATTTGATCTTACATGTAAAAAGGAGCCCAGAGTTTACTGAGAAGGGGATTGACATAGTTAAGACCTGTGTTTAAAGGAAATCTTTGGCAGCTACATGGAGAAAAGAGTAAAGAGGGACTAGATGCAGAGATCTTTAAAGAGACTACTGATAAAGCTCAGATGAGAGGTGATAAGACCTAAACTAGAATGGTGGCCACATAAAGGAGAAAGGGGAACAGATTTAACATAATATAGGGGTAGAAATGGCTCGATCTGACACCTGACTAGATATGTGAGATAAGGGAGAGTGAGAATTTGAGCATTATCAGAATGTTGAGAAACTGGGAGAGACTGGAAGGTGGTACCCTCAAAGAAACAAGGAAGCTCAAAAGATGAGGAGATAAGGAGGGAAAGATGTAGGAGCTCTGTTTTTAATATACTGAATTTGAAAGGTCCATGGGACATCTAGTTTAAAATGTCTGAAAAGTAATGGTGATAGAAGACTAGAACTAAGGAGAGAAACTGAGGTGGGATATGGAGATTTGAGAATCATTTGCATAGAAATGACAATCAAACCTGTAACAGCTGAGTAGGTCACCAAGTTTAAGAAAAAGGGTCCAGGACAGAACACTGGGGGTATGTCCATAGTTAGAGGCAAGGTATGGATGATGATTCAGGAAAAGAAATGAGAACAGACAGGCAGAAGGAGAGCTGGGAATCAGTAGAGACATGAAAACTCAAAGAGAGTATACAGAAAGAAAGGGTGGCCAACAGTATTAAATGCTGTAAAAAGATCAACCGAACTGGTAAATGGAATGATCAGTATCTTTGGACAGAGTCATTTCAGCTACATGATAAAGTTGGAAATCATACTGCAAAGGTCTAAGAGTTAGGTAGAAATGGAGGCAATGAATGTAGACAGTTTTGGCAGCAGAAAAGCTAAGGATGATAGCCTGAGGGAATGGTAGGCTCTAAGGAAGGTGGGTTGTTTTTTTAATGATGGAGCTGTTTGTAGACAGCTGGGAATGAACCAATAGATAGTGAAGTCTAGAGAAATAAGAATGATTATGAGAAGGAATGGTGTTAAAAATATGTTTGTGAGGAGCAAGGAACAGGGAGATGAAATGATAGGGAATTATCATTGGAAAGTAATATTAGCTCAATCATAAAAACATTTGCGGGTGACAGTAAGATTTAGGGAGTGCCTATTTCTGTGTGTGACTGAGATGGAATGAAAAATCCTTTCATGGGATTTGAGAAGTTTGAGGAACACCAACACATGCTGAAATTGCCTACTATAAAGGTAGGAGGGGGTGGAAAGAAGAGAGGAAGCCAGAGAAGCTAGATACTCAAGGATGATCTGGAAGCTAGTGGACAACAGGCACAGTGATATGGACTAGGCAACAAATTTAAACAGAAAACTTCAAAGAAAAGATTGCTGAACGACGGCAGCAAGGGGAGAGTCTCACAGTGGCAGTATATGTAGTGAGTAGTTTAGGCAAAGGGATTAATCTTGTGCTGTCTTCTTATCCTCCATTTCCAAAAGAAAGAGCTATGCTATGGTTCCAAGTCAGTAACTCCTACAAGTATATTTTAATCAACCAATCTGAGAACTCTAAGTCCAAGGGAAAAAAGAGACTTCCTAGGCAAGATTTTGCTTAAGCAGAATTGCAAGCAAGACAAGGTGTCACATAGGCAACAGGAAGGGGAAAGGAGGAGATTATGACTGGTTAAAGATCAGCCTTAATTAACAAGCCTTAGTAACTCTTCGGTGAGTAAGGGTAGAATGGATTTAGAAGGGCTGGCCCAAAAACTTAATTATGCTAATGGAGAGTCTTTCTCCTCAAACTTAGCATAAGAAGGCTCGGAGAAGGGAACTGTGACTACTCTGGGGTTTCAATGAATATTCTTTTCAGTCTCTTCAATTGTGACTTTCAAAAGATGGAAGGAATCTTACTTTTAATCCAGAATTTGCCTACCTCAAGGTAGGCCAAATAGACTGCCTAGAAAATATTCCATTTCCATACCAAAAACTTTCATGTTTTAAAGTTGTGAGTTCCTTCAAGATATAGCAGAATGTTGAATTCCTAGCTATATGTCCAGCAGTAGAGGGCAACTCCAGGAGTTCACAGGGCAAAAGATAAATATTCCTAATTCACAAAGGACCTCCCTCACCTTAAGATGCCTGAAACAAAAAGCTTAGATGATGCCTCTGAATGGAAATAATTGGCAATTTCTCTTCTGATAAAGGTTTCTGATCAAGGCATACCAAAGTGCTCAATTCCACACTGACATTTTTTATTTCATGGAGGCCCCCACAGTGCTTGACAAATGCTTTGGGGGTTCCTTCCCCCTACACATGGTAAAACTAAATAAAATGGTTAAGCTCAAGTGCTATGAAATTCCATAAACTGAAAGGCTTTCAAAAAATCAGCACAAAGCAAAGGCACCAGTACGCTCACCAGTTTTCATAGTTTCTAACGACATTTTATAAGTCTGAACACATTTTTACATGGTAACCTGGAAGATGGTTGTGCTGAGTAAATATGGAGTTCACAGCTTTATATGCTAAGAGTCGGGTGCCCTGGGGAGTCTGCAGGAGGTGGAGCACTGCATGAAATCAACCCCATCCACCATGTCCCACCTCTGTATTCCCTCTATGCCTCTGCTCACAGAGCTTCTTCTTTAGCTTCTTCCCACCCCTAGGGAAACTATTCTGTATCAGTGGCCTGTACTCTGTATGTAGTTACATGTATATATGCTCTAGCCCCCAAACCCTCTCCCTCTCCCACAGAGGAAAGGGACTGAATTGTTTTTGGTCTTGCATGTACAGCATGTTGAGCTCAATGTCTTGTACACAGTAGTAGCTTAGTCAATGTTTCCTGAATTACATTCATTACATGTGAACTATTCCCTCCTTTATTTTCTTTCTTGAGAAATAAAAAGGAAAGTAGTTAACTAGATTTATATGCTTCTCATTAGACCATCCAATCAGGCTTTTGCTCAATGCCACAAACTTTCCCAGAAATTCTCTTTTGCCTTTATAGAAGCCTGCTCCTAGGAAGAGCATTCATTTCTTAAGTCAGTGTCTCAAGTGTGAAATCTCTCCATTGAGGTCTGATCTTCCCACACTCTCAGTCAGATGGTAAAAGTCTATTCCTTTTTGTTTTCTCCTGGCCATCAATCCATCTATTTGTTTTCAAAGGAAGGGAGTGTCAAGGACAATAAATTAATGGAAATATCTTCATCCACAGGAACTGTGGCAATAAAGAAAAAAATAAACATGGGAAAAATGTTACAGGGCAAAAAAGGTAAAACATGGACATTGAGATTACAACCCAGACAGAGGGAACAACATGGGCTCAGGAGGTAGAAACACAAAGGACATAAAATGAGGTATCATGCCCTGATGTTATTTTTGAACTAAGGAATAGGAGAATCTCCATCTTTGATTCAGGGACTTTAAGGAGAGGACTATTTGTAGTGATCCTTGCTGTTGAGCAAGTTAAAAACATATATACAAGAGGATATATCCTCAGGAGACATGAACAAGAATAACTAAGAGCCTTGACCTGGCTGGAAAGCATTTTAACTAGGCTGGTGAATGGAATGGCTCTGTTGAACTCCCAATTTATTAGGGAGCATTCAGGCTTCTCTTGCTTGCTATCTCATCAAACAGAGGGAACTTTCTATCAAGTAGAAATCGAAAGTTTTTTTCTGGGGCCCAATTTTTTCCTTCATGGAGCTTCCTGCTGGGGAATATGATATTATCTACTCTCTAAGACAATTTCCAAATAAGTATTCAGGGATCATCTTAATCAGAAGTGATACTGTAACCATTGCAAATGAAAGAACGAACCCAATGTTCATAGTATACACACGGACACAAAACACTGGGCTCTTCTAGGCAGGCTGACTTTGTGTACAACTTTCCTTACACTATCTTCAATAACAAAGCTAACATTAATATAGCATTTACAATTTTTCAAAGAGCTTTAAATACATAAACTCCTCATTAACATTAACAATGAGGGAAAGTACAGGTATTATCCTCATTTTATGGATGAAGAAAATGTGGGCTCAGCGAAGTTAAGGGATTTGTCCATGACCACATAGCTTTTATTAGAAGCAAGATTAGAAACAAGGTCTTCCTAACTCCAAGTATAGCAAGAAAGCAAAAGGTAAATAGTTTAAGTGAAATCTTCAAGCCAGTAAGACTGACAAACACTTTGGAAAAGACAACTATTTGTTATTAAGGTTATGTTTTTTTAATAAGTTTTAAGATTTAATAAGAGTTAAGGAAGATCATAAAGTAGAATTTTTTTAGCATAATCTGAAATGTCAAAGTAGGAAAGTTACTGCCACCTTGTGGAAGGGAGGTGTAACAACTCTTAACTAATATTAATTCAGGAACCTAAATTTTATCAGAAGTAGAAATAAATAGGATGCTTAGGGATGATCTCCAAATCACTGGGAACAGGTGGTTATGATATAAAAAGAGAGAGAAAGAGAGAAAGAGAGAAAGAGAGAGAGAGAGAGAGAGAGAGAGAGAGAGAGAGAGAGAGAGAAGGGCTACACGTGCTGAGTGAGGAAAACTCCCTCTACCAATATCCATCAGCACCTCTGAGTTACCTAGAGCAGTCATCAAATACATGCTGCCTGAGCGGGGTGTGAATCAGATTAAAATGTAATTAGGAAAGATTTAACAAAATAAATGAGAATACAAAACAACAGATAACATTAATATGTAGAGTTCTAAGTCAGTATGCAAGGATCCTTACACAAGGTATAATGGCCCCCTTTCTATAGAGTTTGGCACCTCCAGCCTGGAGTTCTGGGGGGGTTCGGTGATGTCAGGGTCACATCACACAGCCAGTTTGTGGCTAAGGACTTGAACCTTTTGCCTTTGAAGCTGGTTCTCTATCCACTATACCATGTTGCCTCTCCAGGGTAAAACTGACTCAAAACACCAGCTATAATGACTCTAAACGTGTCATAAACAAAATATTAATTTGGGAGTCTTGAGGCAGGAAGAGTCAGGGTCACAATCTCCTTAGCTTGGGGTATATAGTTAGCAGAGGTCAAAATCAACAAGGAGGTTTTCAAACATGGGATAATGAACAAGGCCATAAGAAGATGATTACAGCCTAGGCTAGTGCTACCTGAAGTGTCAGAGAAAAACCAGCAGCAGTTGATCTGAGACGTGCATGGTGGTCACAACCCCCACAACACTACAGCTTCTGTGACGCAGCTCTCCACTAGCCTCCTGACTGACAGTATGAAGCCTTCACTGGATATAAGAGTGCCATTATAGACAGTGTTCTACAGGGTCAGCTATGCCCTGGAGTGGACCCCAAGACCAAGCAGGAGAAGGAAACCTGAGTAACCCTTATCTTCACCCTGGAGAGCATCCAACAGAAATGACTGATGGCCACTAATCAAGGGCTCTACTCTGGGGCCCAGTTCCAGCAAAGCTTCACTGCTACCCAGCACACTTCCAAATATATCTTTTATCTTCAACTCTTCTTCTGCCAGCAAAAATACTCAAGATCTGAGCTGAAGCAGGGGCCAGACACTTTCTAAGAACACGGAGAGGCTGCATGCTGCAACCAAGTCAGAGAACTGAGGATGGAATCCTGACTGCTTCTTCTTAATTGCAACTCTGGGTACAACACATCTCTGGATCTCAGTTTCCTCCTTTATGAAAGGAGACTAGACTTAGGTGACCCCTAAGATCTCTTTTCGGCTCTAAATATGTGATCCCTCTGTTCTGCCCTGGTCACAATCCCCCTTTTTCAGAAGTGCTGGGGGGAGGGGGAGGGAAACTAAATCAAACCCTTACAGAAAAAAAAATAACAAAAACCCAAAGACTAAAGCAGATTTATCTTCATGGCAGATATTCCATGTTGATTTTAAGGGTTGCCTTGCCCTAAAACTTTGTTTGGCTGATGTTTGAAAAGAGGATAAAAAAATGGATAAAACCTTGTATTCTACAATTCAGCGACTGTCTTAAAATGCTTGTTGAAATAATATATAGCTCATTCACAAGACAATTTATCACCATATAAATAAATTAATGCTATCAGATTTTCTACAACTTTTATATGGAAGGGGGAATAATCCATGAAAAATGTTAGGGTTAGCATTATTTTTCTGATATATTCAAAATGAAATTGTGCCTATGGCAATTTTTTTTTTTTTGCTTTTTGGAAGGCAATTGGGGTTAAGCGACTTGCCCAAGGTCACAGGGCCAGTAAGTGTTAAGTGTCTGAGGTCATATTTGAACTCAGAGTGTTCTGACTTCAGGGCCGGTGCTCTACTCACTGTGCCACCTAGTGGTTTGTAATTTTTAAGTATTAAAAAAAAGCTCTCAGAATTTCCTGTCTTCTTTTTATCTAGGACATGTTCTGTGGCTCCAGGTGCCCTGGACTAGCACTTATGGGTTCCATCAATATACTTCAATGCCAAGGGCGGCCCATGGCTGAATTAGTTTGTGAACTTCGGCTTAACATAGGATGATATTACTAAAAAGGAATATGGCTTACCATACAGTGGAGAAATCAGTACAGAAAGGAGAAGCTGGATTGGTCCTGGAGTTCTCCTGGGAATACTGTGGTTGAGGCATGCTGAATGGAAAACACTACTAGTAAGTGGGGAGAAATTTCTGTCACCCAGGAAGTGGCGGGGGGGTGTGTGTGTGTGTGTGTGTGTGTGTGTGTGTGTGTGTGTGTGTGTGTGTGTGTGTAGGGGGGGAATAGGTTTGAAATCAATATACTAGCTATCCCTTTTTACAGGGAAAGGTGAATTGATCTCTTGACAAGCATTTTCTTTCTCCTCTGATTCTCTGAATCTTTATTAATTTAGATGGGAAGGCTGCCTTTCCTCTTTCCCCTAAAGGCACTTTAACCTCAGACAACTTCAGGCATACCCCTCTCACTATGCACATCCCCCCTCCACCCTTTCCATTGCATTATCTGCAACAAGGTTCTTCCAACAAACTGCCCTTCATATTTAATGTCTTCCTGAAACTTCGATTGATCTTGTATTCAGGGGAATCTGCTTCCCTCAATACCCAACATTCCTGACCACTCTCTCCAGTGCTGAATGTACTTATCCATGCACCAGACAAGGAAAAAAGGATAGCAATTCCCTGATTCTCAAGGCCATTTCCAGCCCTCCCCCCCCCATTGGGTCTCTCTCTTTGAGCCCACTATGCCTCTCTATGATTCTAAGCAGATCCTAGTTTTTATCTGTCAGCACCCAGGCTTCCTCCCTTACTGAAGAATTCAACACCTGGATCTCAGACTTCATCCATAATTAAGGGAATTCACTACAGATGGGGCCTACCAGTTCATCAACTTCATTAATTCTCATACTTAACACCTTGACTCCACCTCAGAACTTAACAGGTTCTATGGACAGGGGAAGAGTTCATAACCAAAAAGGAATAGAAAGGATCACAAAAGACAAAATAGACAATCTGAATTACATAAAATTGAAAAGTTTTTGTACAAACAAAACTAATGTGATAAGAAAAAAAGCAAAAAGAGGTAACCGGGGAAAAAATTGCAACAAGTTTGACTGATAAGGATCTCATTTCCAAGAAATATAAGGAACTGATTCAAATCTTTAAGCAGCATTCTTCAATAAATAGACTAATTTTTTTTAAAGACACTTAAAAATAGGGGAGTTTTCCACGGAAGAAATCCAAGCTATCACTAACTATATGAAAAAATATTCCAAATAACTAATAGAGAAATAAAAATTAAAGCAACTCTAAATTTCTACCTGACAAACCATCAGATGAGTAAAGATGATAACAAAAGAAAATGACAAAATCGGGAGGAGTTTCTGGGTATAAGGTACACTGATGCACCGATGGGGGAACTGTGAATTGGTATGGCTATTATGGAAAGCGATTTAGAGCCATGCCAAAAAATAACCAGATTGTGCGTGCCCTTTGACCTACTGATATAATTACTAGGCCTATTCCCCAATGGTCTTCTTTGATGTTTAGAGGAAAAGGACACATAAGGGCAAAAATATTTATAGCAGTTCCTTTGTGTAACAGCAAAGAACTGGCAATTTAAGGGAGTAAATATCAGTTGGGGAATAGATGAATGGGATGGAATACCACTGTGCAATAAGAAATGAAGGGAAGGCTTATGTGACATGACAGAGTGAAATGAGTAGAACCAAGAGAACAACTTACATGATTGACCAGAACACTGTAAAGATCATTTTGAAAGACCTAAGAATTCTGTCAAGGCAAGGATCACTTGGGACTCTACCGGTTCCATGCTGCCAAGCATGCTGCCCACTTCCCGACTCAGAGGTGATGGGACTCTGCAGGAGAAACGCTTGGCCACTATCAAGCCAGGATTGTTCTGTCTCTGAATGTTTGTTACAAGTTGTGTTTGCCTTTCTTTTTCAATGGCGACAGAGAGGAAGAAAATTGATCTGATAAAAAAAAAAAAGACTTAACAGAATCCTGTCTTATCAAATCACCCACCTATGTAGTTCAGAGCTGAGATTCCCCTGACCACAACCTCCTGTCCAGATTTCTCTCAAACCTAATTATCTATCCTCACATAGCCCCTTAGCCTTTCCATCCCACCCACACTTGCTCTGGCCTCATATTCTTCCCTTCAATATCTTTTTTAACTTGTTTTTGTTTCTTTTTTTCTTTTGGAGGGGGGAGGGCAGGGCAGTTGGGGTTAAGTGACTTGCCTAAGGTCACACGGCTAGTACTTAACTTGTTTTCTTTATAGACTTACATACGTACACATCCCCCTGATGAAATGTAAGCTTTCCGAGGGAACAGGCCTTGTTTCACTTTTTGTTTTTGTATATGGCTCACCTAGTGTAGTGCCCAGACACAAAGTAATCATTGATGGAGCTCCATTCTGGAATTATCACCTTCTTAAAGGATGTTTCCAAATTGATGTCTCATAGGCATTTAAGCCCTGACCATAAGCTCTGTCAAGGCAGAAGATACATCTAATTTATTTTTGCATATTCTTATCACCTAGAACCATACTTCCCAAGTGTTAGGAAACTAAGTAATTGTGGAAGTGAATTATAATTGTCTTCCTTGGGTTTTAACTTGTTCTAAAGCCAAAGCCCAGCTCCTAGAGCCCTTTTCTTCACTATAAAGGCAGGAGAAGAAATGTTGGCTTTTTCCTTCTTTATCCTGCAAACACAAAGCCTCCTCTGACTTATCAGAGACCTGAGTATACAAGTCTGCTCTGGTTCCATCCTCTTTAGTAACATTTTAAGTGAGTTCGAGAATGTTTCTTGGACCTGAGTTCTTCACAAAAGGTGGGATGTTTTAGGGAGGCTCAGCTAGCAGTTATCCTAGAAGTCATCAGATCACTCTATAAAGCAGGTTTATTTGATTTAACCTTTTATGTGTCACAGGCACTTCTAGCAATCTGGTGAGGCCTATGGACCCCTTTTCAGGAAAATGTTTTTAAATGCATAAAACATAGGATAGTAAAGCAAACAAATTATGTTGAAATATAATTATCAAAATAGTTTTTAAAACAAGTTATCAGACCCTAAGTTAAGAACCCATGCTATAAAAGATTAAGCAAGTTTTATAGAAAAGCCTTAGCCTCTGTTCTCCCAAGTTCTGGGAGTAATGGAAATACAGTTATCCCTTCCACATCGAGACTTTCCCCTGTTGTGGTTTCAATATATTGTGGGTCAGCATAAGAAATTAAATGGGAATTTTGGAGGAGTTTTGTAAAAGCAGCAGATGACACAGAAAAAGTTTAGAAACTTAGAATTATATAAAATATATACATATATAGTATTGTATAATATCAACATATTTTATCTTTTAATTCTCTTTTTCCCTTGAGAGAGAGAAAAGAGTCCATCTCTTTGCTGCTCCTTAAGCTAACCCTAGGGAACCCTCTTAGCTGAGGACTTTGCCTCATATTTCACTGAAAAAATTAAGACTACTTACCAGGAGTTCCCTCCTTATCTCATAGCATTTAAACATTTTCTTCTACTATGTCCTCCTCTTTCCCAAGTCCAGCCCCTTCACATGAGCCCTGATCCCGTGCCTTCTAGTTTTCCCTAGCAGATCACTGCCTTTACTTTCATCCTCACTCTTCTTTTTCTTCACTTTTCATTCTCACATCTTCCCACCTCTATTTACTTTCTGCCACACTCACACCTTCCCCATCTTTAATCCATGCTTCATTCTACCACCTCCAACAGCTACCGTCCTGTATCTATCACTCTTCCCTTTAGTGGCAGTTTAGCTACTTTGTGAAAGTTATCCACCCGAAGTATCTCTGCAACCGGGCTTCCAACCTCATCATTCAATGAAACTTCCCTGTCCAAAGTTTTCAGTCATCTTAATTGCCTGTTCTAATGGCCTTTTAAAATTCTTACCCTTCCTGACCTCTCTACAATATTTTGAACAGTTGATCATTTATCCTCCTGGAAACCAGTTCTTCCCTAGGTTTTTTTTTTTTTGGAGGGGGGAAGGCAAGGCAATTGGGGTTAAGTGATTTGCAAAAGGTCACATAGCTAGTAAGTGTGTCAAGTGTCTGAGGCCAGATTTGAATTCAGGTCCTCCTGACTCCAGGGCCAGTGCTCTATTCACTGTGCCACCTAGCTGCCCCATTTCCCTAGTTTTTTGTGACACCGCCCTCACCAGTTCTCCTTCTATCTGTCCTGCTGCTCCTTCTCAGTTTTCTTTGTGGTATGTTCACTTATGCTATGCCCACTGACTGTGGATGTTCCCCAAGACTCTGTCCTGGTTCCTGTATAACAAGTAAAGGTTCTAAGATTTCGGTCCTTAATCCAGTTCCATGGATAGATTTCAGGGGGGACTGTCAATTGGAATGGAAAAAAAAATTACATCTTTATTTTCACTAGCCTCTAACTGAAATTGAACATTATTTCTTATTTTTAAAAGACCAACATTATTATAAAAAAGGGTCCATAGGCTTCAGACTACCAGAAGCATCCAAGACACAGAGAAGTTTAACAACCCGCTGCTCTCTATCTAGCTGCACGCTATTTGGTGATCTCATCAGCTCCTCTGAATTCAGCTGTCACCTCTATGCAAATGTTTCTGTGTGTGAGTGTGTTTGTGTTTGAATCCAACCCTTCCTTCCCATCTGTGCTCCAGTCCCCTATCACCAACTGCCTTTCTGATAACTCAAAATGAGCATGTAAAGCTCAACAAGTCTAAAATAAAACTTACTATCTTCCCCCCTAAATCTTTCCGTTACTGTAGGGCACCACCATCATCCCTGTAACCTTGCCCCAAAACCCTGGTGTTATCCTTAGATTCTTCACTCTCATTCAATCTATTTAATGTTAGAATTTCTACCTTCATAACATCTTTCATAAATTTACCTGGATCATTACAAAGTCTAAGTGGTCTTCATATTGTAAGTCTCTCCCTACTCCAATTAATTCTCCAGTTAGTTGCCAAACTGATTTTCCTAAAATATCGATCTTACCATATCACCTCTATGATCCATAGAAGAGGAGGGAGAGAAAGGAACAACATTTATAGTTTATATAGGCATAATAGTGTCTACTATGTGCCAGGCATTGTGCTAGGTATTTTGCAAATATCACCTCATTTGATAATTTTCCTTCCCTTTATTCACTCTACATACAATACAGCAATTCTAGCTTTCTAGATGTTCCTTACAATGCCTGCTGACTCTACATCTTTTCACTGGTTGTCCCATATGCCAAATATATACTCCCTCCTTACCTCTTCTTCACGATAAATCTCATGTATCTAGTTATAAGTGTATATAACCAGTTATCTACACGTTCTCTTCCACATTTGAATGTGAGCTCCTTTGTGGCAGGGATTGTTTTTGCCTTTCTTTGTATGCCAGCTATGAGCCTGGCATACAGCAAGCACTCAATAAATGTTTGTTTACTGACTGACAAAAGAATACCCTTCTACTAATACTCAAAATATCCTTATTCAATAAAAAGTCAAATGAATCACAGTAAGAGAATCCAAAGAGTTCTAACGGGAGAAAAGTTTCTGTTGTTAAGAGATGATTTCAGTGGGAAAAGATAAAGTGTGAAAAAACAATCATGCTTTCAAGACAATATTCCACAAGATGGAGGCTTAAAAGCATTTCACAGAAGTATCGTTTCACAATAGCAGGGTTTAAACTCTGCATCTGGTACAAAGGAGTGATAAATCCCTTTGGTTTACCATATCCTCTCTTAGTGTTTGGCCAGACATCCTATATGAAGGTTGGGCTATGAATTAAACCAAGATCACTTTGGAATAAGCAGATACTTCTAAAGACTGTTTTTGGGACTTGTAAATCCATCAGCTAACAAGTTAATAAGCTGATAATGTGGTGATAAAGGATACCTGGTCTACTCCGAAGTTTAAGGTTAAATACTTTTATGAGCTCTACTTTCTATAGGCTCCTCTTTGATGCCTAGTAATTTTGATATGTGACACTTAGCTAACGTCAAACTGCTGAACCACAGGATGTAAAACCTAGAGCACTCATCTTTATAAGGGATCCTAGAAATATGCTCACGGGCAGCTAACTTAACTACTAGATGACTTTTTCCCTATTCTATTACCACAAACCCCAAGGAGAGCATATTTCTGGATGTTATGATGGACTAAGACTGGATCTCTTTAAACTTTGTGCTATTCAACTCTCATACAGAAGCCAAGGCCGGAAGTTCAATTTCTTTCAAGGCTTATTCTTGTCCTCTAGGTTGAACTAGTGTTCTTACCAAACAAATTAAACCAATTCTGTCTCAAAGTATTTGTAAGTTCTTCTACTATATATGTTAGTGGGGCAAAACACTGCTCTTGACACTGAGCCATAATGTTAGCTTGGTTTATATCCAGCCACCCCACCACAGCAAACACCAAATACCTTTAGGTCATCAGCCTCAGGTTTTTCAGTCTCTGAATCGTCATCTTCCTACAAGACAAGAATTTACAGATTAAGCTTAAAAGAGCGGGCCTGGTGGTTCCCACATGCATAACTAGGGGCTAGAGGTGAGCAGCCCAGTTACCCAGCCTGAGTCTCCCCACCAATAACAGCCCCTCCCCTACCCAAAGCTAAGTAAAGAAGAGAAGACAGAAAGATACTAAAATAATAAGAAATCAATATCTGAAGGTCCACAGAGGTAGCTCAGAGATGTAAATCCATGTTACCATAAAAACACCCAAGAGATTCAAAACTACATACATAAAATGAAGAAAAACTGAAAGATGCTTTGGAAAGGCACAAGACCTGGCCCACTAAGTAAAACTAGCTTTGGATTATCTAGGAAACTTAAATTATTTTTAATGGTTCAAGAAGCTACTTAAAATTTTTGTGTCCTAGTTTTTACAAAAATACATTCAACTTGGGCCTACCATAACATCTTTCATTGCAAATTTTTTGTAAGATCCACATACAGTTAAATTCCAACACCTCAATCAACTAAAAGAACAGCAACACAAGACATAGGAAGTCTGAGGCATAGAATGGCTACATCAACACCAACAATCAAAGGCAGAACCAAATGTTCACACCCAAATCTCCCGACTCCTTGTGTGGTGAGCCTTTCCTTTCTGCATAGATCCATCACTGATCCAACCTACTTAGCTTTGTTCCTCAAGAGAGGAACCATAAAGAAACAGCCACGTGGGGAGGACACTGTTCCGAGCATGTACCAATAACACAAATACGAAGTGACCAGTTGTCAGACATACATCCAAGGGTTCAGCCAATGGTGTGGCTTCCATAGATCAGTGGTAAGAACAGACAATACAACTCTTGGGTCAGCACAGCTGCTGCTTCAGTTCCCACCAAAAGGAGGATGCTCCCAGTACACACAGCAAAGAATACCAGCTAAATGCTTGGACAAAATCCACAAGGTTTCACCTAAACTTGCTTTCGTCAAAAGTCACGCTTTACAAAAAAATTCTTAGACAAAGACAACAATCCAGGTGTTGAGACAAGTACCACATAAGAGGACTTTAATAAACTAAACTCTCATTAACATTTGCCAACTGTTTTTTAAGATGCCTATAAACAAAGGGATTTTATGTTAATACAAATTTTTCAAAATAGATGGTATGGTACCAACCTCCAGGAGCTTTTTTAAATTTAAAAGAAAAAAAAAGAATAATGTCTATAAGAAATACATATTCAAATAACAATTACATCCGGTAATGCCCATGTTCAGACCAGAAAATCAAGTAGCTTTTTACTGGCAAAAACAAACCAAAAAAACTTAGTAGAAACAAAATGAAAATCATAAGCAAATGGATATGGTACAATGATTGCAAAATAGCTGTTAGTTAAGCAAGTACCTAATTGAGTAGAGTAGAAAGCAACATGCAGCACTTCACAACTGCAGACAACTCTGAATTATCAGAACAAATGAAAAGCAAGGAATTTGCAGGTGTGAGCCAATCCAACAGATAAAGCAAATTTCCTCTTTTTATTTGGCTTAGAAGTCATTTTAATTTTAGTCCTGGCATTTTATTGACATATCCAACATTTTAGCAATTCGTATCTGTTGCTGTTGTTGAATCCTTTCATCATGTCTTGACTCTGTTACCCCATGGACTTCTTGACAAAGATTCTGGAGTGCTCTGCCATTTCCTTCTCTTGCATGTTCCCATTTTACAGACCAGTAACTAAGGCAAACAGGGGTTAAGTGACTTGCCAAGGTCACAAATTTATTAAGTATGAGACTGGACTTGAACTCAGATCTAAAGATCTACAGGTCCAGTGCTCTATCCACTGCATCACCTAGTTGGTCCAATTCATACACTACCCAAGATACAGTATTGTGAATACTCAATTCAGAAGCTAGTAAAGCTCGACAGTTTTCCAGCCTGTTTATGACTCAACTGCTCTCTCCTTTATTTAGCTTTGAGGCACACAGTAGGGGAGGGACTGTTACTGGTGAAGAGACTCAGGCTAGGTAACTGGGCTGCCTACTTCCATTCAATAGCCATGGGTTTTAAGGGTTTGCTCACTCATTCTGTCAGTCTCTAGAGCTGTTTTGTTATAGCTGAGTTAGAGAGGGAATGTCAAACTTCTTTGATTTCCAGTTCTGATTGTGCTTCAGGTTCAAGTAAGTGTAAGGGTCAAAAAGGTGATGTCAAGAAAACTACTAAGCAAACTGTCAACAGCAGTTTAAACAGATAAGGTAGTAATTCAAGTGTGTGGAAATAAAAATATTTCCCTTCCTGGATTTTAAATTAGACATTAAAGATTTGATTTGAATGCTAGGCAACACGGCACAGTGGGAAGAGCAGTGGACTTGGGAATCAGAAATCTGGGTTAAAAGCTCAACTACAAAACTTAACAGCTTTGTGATCTGAAGTCACAACCTCCTCCAGCCTTAGTCTCCTCATCTGTAAAGTTGGGGCAATAAAAGCAGCTGCCTCAAAGATATGTGATAAGGATCAAATGAAATAATCTCTGCAAACTTAAAAATCTTATGTCCCGAGGAATAGAAAGATAATAGAGAGTTGACTTCAGAGACAGTTATGACGACAGAAACTGAAGCATTATAGGAAATGGAATGGATTGTATAAAAAGGGAAGACCAACACTAAATGCCTCTAGATAGCTGGGTCAAATAGAGTGGTCTTGTCTGTCCCAATCCAACCTCCCCTTATCTTGCCTAACAAGTTTGACTAAAAATTAAGCCCAAATGGGGGGTGGGAACCCAACCAACTCCACCACTGAAATTTAACCCAGTATCTTCATCTAATGGGGGGGAAAACAAGCTTTAAAGGAGCAGCTTAGCCATGAGAAAAAAGAAATGCTATGGGTCCACCTCAGAAAAGGAGTTTCCAGCAAACAAGATGATGGCGTTGGGCAGTTCTGGATTATAGAACAGAAGAACCTACCGACTGTCTGCTGTTTTCTTCGTCCTCTTCCTCATAACCATCTTCATCTCCCTCAAGTCGAGAAAAATCATCATCTCCATAGGCTTCAGACACTAAGCCACCTTTTTCCTCTAACCCAGAGGAAGAAAGAAAAGTGAGTGGGGATGGGGAGAGTATAAACATTACTACCGTGGTCTGAGTGGCTGGAAGCGCAGGTGCCCAAGTCTCGGCCCCCCTTGCACCATCCGAGCAGAAGCGGCTAAAGGCTCAGACTCTCCTGAAGCTTGTATTTTAGTTGAGGGAACGACACTAATAAGCAGCCTAAGCTTCTTAATTCTGGGTCCTGACTGACTTTGACACGAGTGCTCCAGTCACCCAGGCAGTCATCAGAGGCCCAGGGCACGTCTTTAACAAAGAGAGATGGAGGCGCCCACCAAGCTGCCTCCTTAACCCCGATGCCGGGCAAAGCCGGGGCCATCCAAACCCCTCGTGTGCCGGATGGGGAAACTGAGGCCCTGGGAGAATAAAGCAGCTGCCCTGGGCGCCTCGCCGGCCTTGGGGTGGGGGTTCGGCCTCCTTGCCCACCAGCCCCCTTCCTTTTCTACCGGAGGGCGGCCTCGGGCCGAGCTCCGCGCCCTCCCCAAGCCTTACCCGCTGCGGTCGCGCTCCCAGCCGTTTCCACTCCAGCCTCGGTGTCCGACTCGGGCTCAGAATCCTCTGCGTAAACCGCCAGCGACGACAGAACGTTCTTCTTGCCAGCCATCTTCCTCCTTCCCGGCGCCGGCGCTCCCGAATGACGCTAGAACGCCGCTCTCGCTATTTCGAGGGAGCGCGCTCTGCCTACCGGAAGCCCAACGACACCCTTCCTTCCTCCCTTTTGTCTGGGACAAAAAGCCAATCAAAAAAGCGCACGCCTTCCCGGTCCCGCCCCCACCTTGCAGCCCTGTGACGCCATCATAGTGCGACGCGGGAATCGTGCGTCGGTCTGAGTCAAGGAGCCGGGCGAGCCGATAGGAGATTGGCCGCGGGACCCCCAGGCCTTCCGTAATAGCTCCCAGGTTGGGGGCTCGTGATCTGCATCGGGGCTCTGCCCTCACCGATATCCTGGGCTGGGGGCCCAAGAGAGTAGGGCGCTAGGAAGGAGATGCCCTTAGGAAGGAGGGGAGCAGAGAGAAAATGAGAGTGTATGTTTGTGTGTGTGTATGTGTGAGGTACTGTGAGTGTGCGTGCGCGCGCGCTGGCGAGAAAATGCCTTTCAAAAGCAGAGGATCCGAGGCCGGGGCGCAGGAAAGTGCCTGTGTCTTTACGTGCTTATGTAAGGGGCGCGGGCGAGGTGCGGAGGAGAAAAGAGATGAGGGGGAAGTTGAAGGAGTGGTCAGGGTGCTGGAAGCCAGAGGAATCGGGTCGAGGGCGGGGGAGGGGTCAGGGTCTTGGGGGAAGGAGGGCTGGGCCCTGGGTTGAAAGGAGAGAGAGGCTAGTTGTGAGACGAGGAAGTGTGGCTGAAGGGAAAAGGGGAGGGGTCATCCGGGACCTGTGACTTAGAACTGTTCTTCCCGCCATGGGAGTGGGCACTGCCAGACCTCACCAGAGAAAACCCTGAAGAAACCAGCCTCAGTCCTAAGAGCTAATCACTAGAGATTTGTGTGACCCAGTTTTTTGCCTTGTGCTTAGAGAACATGACCTCAGGGAGAAACGTGGGTGGAATTTTTACTTTTGTGATTGAGTTTTCCTAAGAAGGTGGGAGAAGAAGAAATGCTGGCTATCCAGGAAAGTGTTGTTTGGGATTGTTATGACGCGTGAAAGTTCCGTTAGGAAGAGAGCAGTCGAGGATAACTAGAATGGGGTTCTTATGCAGTCATCCTCTCTTCAGTTTTGCCTTAACCTTTGGCCACCTTTCTCTCTAAGATGAGTGCCTGCCCTTATTCTTCTCTCTCTGGTCCTGAGCATCGTGTCAGGAGCACACTTAAGAAGATCTTTGGGTTTGACTCATTTAAGACCACTTTGCAGGAGAGTGCCACCATGGCAGTGGTTAGAGGTAACATACTATCAACCGTGGTGGGAAATCTCAGGGATGCCATCCTTTGGGGTTGTGCTAACAGTGCTTTTTCCCTGCAGTGAACTTTCCCTTCCCTCCCAATTTAACGCCTCTAAGTCTGGAAAGCAAGCCTGTTGTAGACCTGTCCTCTTAGCATCAATCCTAGGTAACATAGCCACAAGAAGTGACCTGGTTCATACATCTTATAGTAGGGTTGCATTGAAAGTGAACCCAAAATTAGTTTTTCTCCCACTGTTTGTTTTTTGTTTTATTTTAGTTTTGTAAATTAGGTGCCAGAATGACTAGTTTTGGTTAACTTGCTGGGTTTCTCAAGCATCATAAAATCAAGCATCCCCATAAAGAGAAAGGAGGGAAGAGCAGTGCTAACTTCTGAAATGATGTAAGATGAATATTGTGAATTAAGTCTTCAAATAAATGAATCTTGCCAAGTGCAAAGCAGAAATATTACTATTAATACATTTAAAAATGAAAGCTGCTACCCCTGAGCAAGCATCACAGTTAGGCATTCCCATGCTAACACTGCCCAATCCTCTCTTGCCATACTTTTTTACTTTAACAGGTGTTCTATCCAACCATCCATAATCCAGCTTATTTGGACTTTTCTATTTTAGTTTCTGTCAGTATCAGAAAGGTTAAGGGTTGACAACCTCTCAGAGCCTAGGTTTACTAATCTGTTAAGAGGGAGGTAGTAACATTTGCTCAGTCTTCAAGGCGTTGTCTTAAGAAAACTTAACTACGGGGCAGCTAGGTGGCACAGTGAATAGAGCACCAGCCCTGGAGTCAGGAGGACCTGAGTTCAAATCCGGCCTCAGACACTTAACACAAAAACTAGTCCTGTGACCTTGGGCAAGTTGCTTAACCCCAATTGCCCTCCAAAAACATAGCAAAACAACAACAAAACAAGAAAACTTACTACTACCTCCAAATGAGATAGGGGATGGAAAGCACTATATGCAGACCTTAAAGCAGCTATGTAATTATCAGCTATGACTTATTCCTTATGAAAATATTTTACTAGTGCTAGCCCTATATCCTCTGATCCTGTCCTCAAGGGGTGCCCTTCCCCAAATGGTAGAAAGGGTAAAAGACTATTGTTTTCACAGGTGAGAAGGATGTGTTCGTGTGCATGCCCACAGGGGCAGGGAAATCCCTGTGCTACCAGCTTCCCGCACTGCTGGCAGCAGGTATCACCATTGTGATCTCTCCTCTTATTGCCCTGATCCAGGTGAGACTTGGGGTGATAGAGGAATGAACCCAAAAAGGGGAAGATTGTCTAGGCAGCAGTTTCATTTTGGTTTTTCGATTTTCCCCTTCTTGCCTTCTCTTGCTCTCTGTATTAGTGGTTATCAGTTTTTACAGACCAAGGATTCCAGTATATTTTATACAGCTGGTGTATCATCAAACTTAGATATGTCATGAAGGTATCTTTGATACACTTCAACAATGTTATTTTTCCTTGTTCTCCATAGTCAATTTTTGAACAGGCAAATGAGGTAGTAATGATCATGATAAAGAAGGAAAAAGGTTAGGGACTTGATTAGGGATTCGGAAAATGGGTGGAAAAAAGCCTTTGGTGTTGTCAGGATCCTGGTGAGGTCACAGGAAAAAAAAGTTGGAAAATGCTGGCATAGGGTCTTGTCCTCAACTGTTTGAGTGTTTTAACCACAACTCAAATGGACTGATGTGGTCACTAAGGTGACCAAGATCAAAATGGGAGAAAATTCAGGACGTATAGCTGTAGGAAAGGTTAAGGGTTGAGTAGGGTGAAGTAACAGCACAAAGCCATGTGGGTTCATCTTTCCTGCTACGCAGGAACTTCTCTTTAATCAGTTTATTTTCAATTTCCCTTCTTGAGGAACTTTTTCTCCTTCAGAAGACTGAAGATGAAACATACTTTTCACCTCTTGGCAGAGAAATGATTGACTTTGGGGTTTTCTTGGCAAAGATACAGGAGTGGTTTGCCATTTCCTTCTCCATTTCATTTTACAGATGAGGAAACTGAGGCAAACAGGGTTAAGCAACTTGCCCAGGGTCACATAGCAGTGTCTGAGACCAGATTTAAATTCAGGAATATGAGTCAGATGACTGTGCAGTGGAGTCAAGACTCTTCTTCATGAGTTCAGTTCCTGTTTCAGACACTTACTAGCTATGGAAAAGTCACTTAACTGTTTGCCTCGGTTTCCTCATCTGCAAAATGAGCTGGAGAAAGACATGGAAAACCATTCTAGTATCTGTCAAGAAAACCCCAGGTGGGGTAATGACGAGTTGAACATGACTGAGAAAATGATTGAACTGAATTTTATAATTAACTACTTTATTTCTTTTTTTTAAGCCATTGTTTGCAACAGAAATTGTGTCCTAGAGAATCCTCTTCCCTGTTCTGTGTACCTTGAAATGATTATGTTTATAATTAAATTCACAATAAAAAAAGAAAATTCAAAAAAAATTCTCTCTTCTACTTGAGAGTTCTTGTTTTCATGTGTGGAGAATAGATATGGTAGGAGGATAGCATTATGAGACCATGCTGAGCCACATGTATAGAACTAAGGGTGTATCTTTTATTTTTATTTCTCCTTAGTCTTCTCTTAGCTCACTCTCCAGCTTTCTTTGAATATGTGGTAGTGGTCCACTGAGCTGGCATCCTCTGTTGCTCACTGTTTCATGTAGGAAGCTGGAAGGAAGCGTTTCAGTTAGATCTTGAAAAGCCTGAGCTTTCCTGTCATCTGTTTACTAATAGTCTTGCTGATCTGCATTGTGGGATGGGTCGTCTGGGATGGAGAGGGTCCCTGCCTAGCAGGGAAGGTGAACCCATGTGGCTTTGTGCTGTTACTTCACCCTACTCGACCCTTAACCTTTCCTACAGCTATACTTCCTGAATTTTTCTCCCATTTTTGATCCTTGTCACCTTAGAAAGGGCATCAGGATATCAAGACCATAAAAATAATGTTTTTTCTTCTTTTACAGAATTTGAATCATGAGTACAGCCAATTGGGTATTAGTGGTAGGAGGGGAAACTTGTGTCCTTTCATAAAGCAGAGGTATCTCATAGACTCTAATAACTGATTAAAACCAGGGAATGCCCTTGCACATTTATGAGTTATTAAGTCCTAAGAGCAGAATTTGCCTTTCTTTCTATTCAGGACCAGATAGATCACTTGTTGGCCTTGAAAGTTCGTGTATGCTCTCTGAACTCCAAGTTATCTGCTCAGGAGAGAAAGAAAATTCTAATGGACCTGGAGAAAGAAAAGCCACAGACTAAGCTATTATATATCACTCCTGAAATGGCAGCCTCTGGTTCCTTTCAGCCCATTCTGAACTCACTGTTATCCAGACAACTTCTCTCCTATCTGGTGGTAGATGAGGCTCATTGTGTCTCCCAATGGGGACATGACTTCCGACCTGATTACCTCAGGCTGGGTGCCCTGAGGAAACAAATACCCAATGCCCCTTGTGTAGCTTTGACAGCCACAGCTACCAAGCAAGTTCAGGAAGATGTAGTCACTGCCCTGAAATTGCGACAGCCAGTTGCCGTCTTCAAGACACCCTGTTTTCGGGCCAACCTCTTCTATGATGTGCAGTTCAAGGACTTGCTTGGTGATCCCTATGGAAACCTCAAGGACTTCTGCCTGAAGGCGCTTGGACAGAAAAACGACAAAGGGGTAAATGATTGTTGAAAAGAGGAAAAGGGGAAATTACCAGATCTTTGGGATGTTACCTATAGGTCTTGAACTCTGGATTCCACAGATGAAAATTGGTTTCCTAAGGCTGTTTCTCCATTCTAGTTTTCTTGGTTGGCAGTGGCAGTAGCTTCTTAAAAACTTATAGAACTCATGAATTTTTGTGAGTTTGCCTTATTCCAATTGTCTTTATCCTACATTGTCCCTTGAAAGGTAAAACAGTAGACCCTACTGCTGTGTGGGAACTTTGAAAATATGAATGATGAGAAAGAATAAGATGGTGGAATACAAAGGCTTGGGTCCAACTCTTTTTTTTCCTCCTGTTGCATCCCAAATCAGAATGGTCCCTGCTAACACTGATTCCTTGCTTGTGCATATAACTCTGAAAAGACTGTAGGAGCTATCAAGAAGAAAAACCTATGGTGACTGTGGTTGTTTTGTTCCTTTTAATGCTGACTACAGCTTGGTCTCTGTCTCATGCAGGCTTTTCCTGGCTGTGGCATCGTGTACTGCAGGACAAGAGAGGCCTGTGAACAGGTGGCAACAGAGCTCAGCTCCAGGAGTATAAAAGCCAAGGCTTATCATGCAGGTAGAGGGGCTGTGGAGGTAGATCCATGGCATTTCCAGAACCCCCTTAATGGAACCCACCTGGTCCTCCCTGCCTTCCGGTAGTCAAGTCATATGTCATCTCTTTTTGCCTTCAGAAAGAGCCATAGAACTGGGCTTAAAACCTCAGAAGGAAGGAACTGGGGCAAAAGTAATGAGATTTGTGTGTGTGATTTTCATACTTTCCTCTGTGCCTTCTATCATAGCAACTGGTTAATATTTCAGAATCCCTGCAACACTGAGAGGGATTGGGAATCTCAAGTGACACCCCAAGAACTTCATGCTTCTTTGTTCAGAGCTCTCACTTTTCTTTGGTCCTTTTGCAGGGCTCAAGGCCGAAGACAGGATGCTAGTACAAAACGAGTGGATGGAGGAGAAGGTCCCTGTCATTGTTGCAACTATCAGTTTTGGGATGGGAGTGGACAAAGCAAATGTCAGGTGGGCAGTTATTCTGGCTTGAATGGTTGGGTGAGTCCTGTGGATCTGTCCAAGGGTTGGCCGTGTAGTATCTTACCCAAGGGAACTGACAGGTGTTGTCTCTCCAGTGTGAGAAAGAGGGGCAGCTCCTTGGGGAGTTTAAAGGGCTTGAAATACTGTATTAGCATTGAATGAGGAAGGTAGGACTCTCCCACTCACCAGGGAACGCTGAGCCCAGTGTAACTAAGCATAAGTACTGCAGGCCCTCTTCCGTGACTTTGCTCCCCATGTGCTCACAAAGGCAGGCTGCTAGTAGAGATTGGTGGCATTGAGTAACTGAATAGTGCCTTAGAGAGAGTTGGGAGTAAAGAACTTATGATCTTCTCTTTACTATTTCCTGATGACCCAGACAGTTACAGGGTAAATGTCAGTTCTCTTAAGTCTACATTTGAAAATAGTTCTTAATGACATTTGACTCCCGGTCATGGACCTAACTATTGGGAAACATGATGGTCTTAACGGTAAAGGGGGTTAGTATTTTGACTTTTTTCCCATATTACACTGAAGTTCTTAAAAGCTCCCTAATGAATAGCTCTTGTGGACTCTGGCTTAGGCTGCTCTATGGCACTGAAACCTGCTGATGGGCACAGGTACCTATTCTCTCCTTGGGCCAAGACCCTTACCCCCTCTCATATTACGTGCACCCTTCTATCCTGTCTGTTGGCCTCAACATTGAGGAGAGAGGCTTGTTGTGTTGGTAATAGTCAACAAGCGTTTGTTAACCATTTACCAAACCAAGCACCATGCTAAGCCCTGGGAATGCAAAGAAAAAGCAAAAACATGGTCCCTGCCCTTAAGGAGTCCTATTCTAATAGGGGAGACTACATGTAAATAACTACATACAAGATTTACAGTGTAAACAGAAGGTAATCTTAGAGGGAAGGCACTAGCAGTGGAGAGAACCGCTGGGAAAGGGCTCATACAGAAGATAAGGTTTGAGTTGAGTCTTCTGAGTCCTGGAAGAGACCAGGAGGGCGAGCATTCCAGGTGTGGGGGTCACAGCCAGTGTGAAGGTGCAGAGAGGGATTGCCATGTTCAAAGAATAGCTAGTAGGCTGGTGTAGCTGTGTTAGAAAGTTCACGGAGAAGAACAGAGTCTAATATACTAGAACAATAGCAAGGATCTAGGTTGTGAAGGGTTTTGGATGCCAAACAGCATTTTTATATTTTATGCTGGGAGTAAGAGGGAGGCACACCATTGGGCCTTTCGGAAAGTCAGGGTAGCAGCTGAGTGGAGGGTGATTGGATGAGGAGTGACTTGAAGCGGTGAGACCAGCCACGAGGTCAGATCACCCCTCTTCTCAGCTCCTCATTTCTCCATCGGTTCTTACTCTGGGTCCTACAGATTTGTTGCCCACTGGAATATCGCCAAGTCAATGGCTGGGTATTACCAAGAATCTGGCCGAGCTGGGAGGGATGGACAGCCTTCTTGGTGCCGCCTCTATTACTCCAGGAATGATCGGGACCAAGTCAGCTTTCTGATAAGGAAGGAGATCTCAAAAGTGCAGGTGAGGCTTGGGCAGCAGTTGTTCGGGTTTTCTCTTCCCTTCTTAGTGTGAGCCTTTCTCTCTGTCTGTCTCTCTTTCTCTTGAAATTGATTTATTCACCCCAAGGGTCAGTCATTATTTCTACAAAAACTTAAAGTCATGGTGTGAGGTCATATTTAAACAAATGATTCCTTTGCATCTATTAAAACAAAACAATTCCTTCATGAATTGGTTCATTAAAGTCTAAGTAGTTTTTCTTTGCAACAGACATTACCTTTAACATATACATAGGTAATAGTTTTTTTGGGGTTTTTTTTTGTTGTTGTTGTTGTTGTTGTTTTTGGAGGGCAATTGGGGTTAAGTAACTTGCCCAAGGTCACACGGCTAGGTTTTTGTTTGTGTGTGTTAAGTGTCTGAGGCTGGATCTGAACTAAGGTCCTTCTCATTCCAGGTTCTACTAAGCATACCAAGTCCTTGAAATTTACATTTACCTCTCAGGCATTACAAAGAGAATACTGCTTCTACTACAGAGGTCTTACCTAAATCCTTGTTCTTTCATTCATTTACATCAAGTACAAAAGTGGGTTCCCAGACTGGAAGTGCAGGATCCATACACAGGTCCAGACCCACTTCAGTTTGCACCGAAGTTCTGACCTCCTCCATTTCTGATCTGGATTGGTTTGCTCCTCCTTATATAGGTTGTTGTATAAGCCACCCTTCCTTCTGGGGGCTCATCAACTTAGTGCACACAACTGAGTAGCCCTAGTCCACTTAAATAATCTAGAAAAAAAAATTAGCCTTCATAGAGATTTACCAGTTTCACATGATGTTGGGCATCTCAACAGCCTGATATACTTCTTAATAGAACAAAACATTGAGGGGGTACTGGGAAAGACCCCAGAGGGAGGGCTGCTGTTGTCCAACAGCCCATTCGACATTCTGCATCTTTGCTAAGGTATCTTGTTTATAGCTGCTCTTTGGCAACTCCTCCGTTACAGCCTGCATCAGAATATTAAGTCCATAATTAAGCAACAAGAATTTGTGATCACTTTTATTCCTTAATCTATCTTACTTTGAGATGATGTTTTTTGATTTAACTCCTAGCATTGAAAATTACAACTCAGGCAGTTAAGGTATTGGCCACTAAAGTTAATTTTTCCAACTAACATCAGCCCAAGCAAGGCAGTTCCTCAAAACTACATCCAAATTCAGTAGTATTATTTGGTTGGTTATTGTAATAAGCCTGGCTCAAATTTCCCGTAAGGCAAGAATCTTATGATCTTATATTTATATAGCTTGATTTTTTTCTTTTTAAGCTGGTTGGTGGTTTTGAAGAATTTTTCATGATTCAGGAGTGTTCAAGGAGTTCTTTTAGAATGAGCCTCTGATGAATATTATGTTTTAGAAGTTTTAAAAATTAATTCCTTAGCCCCTTTTGTTAAAAATTCAAAGAATTAATATTCAACCCTTGAAATGCTTGTATAGGGACAGCTAGGTGGCACAGTGAACATCGCACTGGCCCTGGAGTCAGGAGGACCTGAGTTCAAAGTTGGCCTCAGACACTTAACACTTATTAGCTGTGTGACCTTGGGCAAGTCACTTAACCCCAATTGCCCTGCCTTCTCCCCTGCAAAAGAAAGAAAAAGAAATGCTTCTATAGTTTCTTGATATGTTTCTACTTAAAAAAGTGACTAACCAGAAATTCATAGCACGGAGCTCTAAGATTCAATAGGTTCACCTTTTCATCATTTATCCTACCTTCAGTCCTCTCAAGAGGTAGAGAGTCAAGTATACCCCAAAAAGCAGTCCTAGATGATGAAGGATATACTGACTTGCCGAATCTTCAGCCCAATCTGAGCCAAGTAGCCAGTTCTCCAATTTAATAACCAGATGAGTCATGTTTTTTAAGTGACAGTATAATAAGGCCTCTTCTAGCCATCTGAGCCTTTCTCTTTCTGTCTTTCCAAGTCCTCAGCTTCAGGTTAAAGGGGTGCTCTTAGCTCTGGGCCTCAGGTTAGCATGGAACATCAGCAAGTATTGATTAATCACTTAATATGTGCCAGGCACTATACTAAGTCCTGAGAATATAAATTCAAGCAAAAATAAAGATATGGAGATTATGGGAGAACACAACACATAAAAGGAAGCTGATATGGTGGAGAGAGGAGAGAACTAAGAATAGAGCTCAGAGGGGAATGAAGGAGTGAAAATAACTGGCCTGGGCACTTTCCTTAAAATGGAGGTTCTGGGAAGTACTGACCAATCAGAGGAAGGGACTGAAGAGACAATGTAATGTTCCATGGCAAGGTCACTTAGTTGAAGGGGATCTCAGAAGCCATCTGGTCCAACCTATATGCTTCATCCTCCTGACAGTTGGACTTACAACTTTGCCACTACCTCCTGAGCCATCCACATTTCTTAGGTCTAGCTAAATTTGTCTTTCTGTAACTTCAATCCCTCATACTTAGTTCTCTGCTTTTTCTGGTTTAAAGAAGAACACATCTAATCCTTCTGTGTGGCGATCTTTTAGATAGTATATATTTAAAGACATCTGAGTCAGGAAGACTCATCTTCCAGAGTTGAAATATGGCCTCAGACACTTATTAGCTGTGTGACCCCAGACAAGTCTCTTAACCCTGTTTGCCTCAGTTTCTCATCTGTAAAATAAGTGGGGGAAGGACATGGCAAACCTTTCTAGTATCTCTGCCAAGAAAACCCCAAATAGAATTGTGGATAGTCAGACACAACTGAAAAAAATTACTTAACAACAAATCCTTTTCTGTCTTCTATCATACTATAAATTTTATTTTCTGGTCTAATAATTCCCATTTTCTTTTTATGGCATGGTTTCCAGGCCCTTCACCATCTTAGTTTCTCCCCTCTGGACACTCTACTTTCCAAAATATGGCACGAAAAACTAAACGTACTATTACAGAAAGGGCCAGGTAGGACTGTCACTTCCTGGGTACTGGATATTAGGCCTATCTTTATATAGCCTAAGATTTCATTTGCTTACTCTTTCTTGCTATTAAATTTTTATCTTATTCAGTAAGCCTCCCTATTCCCTTCTGTTGATCTTTTTGGTTCCTAACTGCATCCAGCATGTTTTTATTCTTTCTAGAAGTTTTCCATCTTCTTCAGCCTTTATAAGTATACAATCTTTGCCTTCATCTAAGTTATTGATAAATGTTGAATAACATCGCCAAGGATAGGTCCCTGGGGCATATCACTGGAAGAGACCTCCTTCCAGGATTTGATATCAACTCATTAATGACTTTTCTTTGGGTTTGCTAATCAACAAGTTCCAAATTCATTTGACTGTGCTGTCATCTGGCCAAGATTTCTTTAGCTTGTTCACAGGTTAGCTTAAGAAGTATGTTGTCAGGTATCTTTCTGAAATCTGTATTTACAGCATTCCCATGGTCCTACCAGTCTGATGCCTTAAGACTTAGTCAGTCATGGCATGAATTGTTTTTGACATAGCCAGTGTGGCTCTTGATTATGTCTTCCATGTCAGACTGCCTTAATACTAGTGGAATTTGAAAAGCCTCAGGGCCCACTCCTGCCTCATGCACCTGTATAGGACAGGGGGAAAGATGGCAGAAGTGGCAGTGGTCTAGGAAGGTTTTTTTGTTTCAATGACCTTTGATCACCTCTAGGAAAAGAGAGGGAACAAGGACTCTGATAAAGCCAGTATGACAGCCTTCGAGGCCCTGGTGGACTACTGTGAGAAGCTGGGGTAAGTATTATTTCTTGTTGGATTTGAATGAAATGTTGGCTTGAGTATTTCCCTCCCCTAGAGTAAATACTGTTAATGTTAAGAGGTTGGAAAAAGCAGCTCTGTTCTGAAGGGGGGCACTTCTGCTTCTCCCCAGTCTGCTTTTTGGGCAGCTTTTTAGTGGAAAAGACAATACAACAGGGGGACTTGTGCCCCACAAAACTCAACCTCAGATAATTGGCTCAGCCTATAGTAGGAAAACCATCCATATCTTAATTCATTGGCCTATCTTTTTCTGATTCAATCCTATGCAATGTGATCATCTCTTGAGCAGAGCCATTGTTTTTATTATATGGCACTGGTCACCTTCTCTGTCTTTATTCAAGGACAGCAGCTACTAAGACCCAAGTAATCCTCAGCACCTGACCCAGCTCATCTCTTGGGCTGCTGGTGATTTAGTTTGGGAAAATTAGCTGTTATAACAGAGAAGCAAATTCACTTTTTCAATTCAAATTAATTGTCATCCTTTTTTGAACACCTTTTTTCAAAAAGCCGCTATTAAGTGCTGAGGGTGATGTGGAGATGAAAAAAGTTCGCTTCTACGCTCACTGACCTTACAGTTTAGTCTGGAAGAAGAAACATGGAACATTCTCTGGGGGAGATGGGGCGGGGGGGGGAGCTCTCTTCTGTCTGACAGGAATTAAGAAGGGCTTCATGGAAAACATTCCATTTGAAGTGGTGTAGGAAGGATGGATAGGGTTTAAACAGATGGGAATTGGGAAACCAGCCCTTTCTCCAGTCAGATAAAGGGTGTGGATGTAGAAGCTAGAAAGAATGGATTATATTCTGAGAATAAGGAGTAGGGTTGGTAAAGGGTCTAGTGGAAGATAATGAAGGTTGGAGCCAAATTGTGGAGGGCCTTGAATTCACTAGCTAAAAGTAGCAGGAGAATAATGTGGTGAAAGCTGCTTCTTGGGAAGATTAATCATGCAGCAGTATTGGGAGGATCGGGCAGAGGAACCACAGAGATCAGGGAGGCCAGGGTAGAGGGTGGCTGCCTCAGGAGCTGACCAAGGGTGGTGACAATGGGAATAGAAAGGAGGGGAAGTGGATGCAACTGATATGACTCACAGCCACTTACCAGTGTGTCGATAGGATGGGGCAAGGCTCAAGAGAGGGAGGAGTCTGGGGGCTGAAGTTCAGGCTAGGTCTGCATAGGGCATGGATTACTGCTTGAGAGAGGGCATTAAGGGGGTGGTGGAAGGCAGGGCTGTGCCTCTTTAACACTCTGTTATGGAAGCTAGAGCTGATTTTGTGTAAAGCTTATGTTTTGGACAATTCCACTGGCAGCAGTATGTAGAAGAATTGGGGAAAGGCAATGTTGGAAGCAAGGAGGCCAGTTAGGGGGCTGCTGCAGTGGTTTTGGAGAGATCCCATGAGTCTGTATTAGCCAGGCTTGTGGCAGTGGGAATAGAAAAGAGGGGCTATTTGTAACTGGTCATTCCAAGCCCCCTGGGGGCTCTAATCTTGCCCTCTCTCCTTCCTCCTTTTTTGCCCTTATTACTCTCTGATCTTCTGTAATGAGAAGGTGGCTCCAGACGGAAGTAATTTCCTTCCCCATAATTTGACCTGGCCAGATTGAGCCACACCCAACAGGCAGAACTAGTAAGCTGGAGTTCAGTAACTACCCTTGCCCACAGCCAGTGTTGTCCTGTGCCCTCAGTGCCAGGGATTTCAGGGAGCTGCTAAACTTGGTCTTTTGAGGCCCTCTGGGAAAGGCTTTCATTTCTGCTGAGAGATGAAAGAGCCAAGTGTTCTTCCTAATTGTCAAACCCACTTTGAGCTTTGGTCGCTGCTCCTAGAAATAACTCTGGATGCTTCTCTGGGCAGGGGGTGGGGCCAAGTTCTCTGTCGGCTCCTTGCCACGAACACAGAGGCCCTACAGAAGGGGCTGCCCAGGGAGCCTGCAGTTATACTTCCTTTATGGAGTTGGGAACACACTGGTCCTATAACTGCCTTTTGGCATATTCCTCTCCTTGCCTCAGAGGGCATGTCTATCTGTGGACTCTTTTCTCCCCCCAATTCCCCCCCCCCCACACACACACACACAATCCCTCCCTCCTTGACTTCACCTCTTTGAATTTCTTGCCCATCTTGTCCCTGGGAGGAAACTCCTGGTCTGAAAAGCACTGAGTGAGGCCCAGGACTCCAAGGGTCAGAGGGGAAAGGAACTCTCTTGGCCCCCTGTGTCCTGGAGTTAAGAGAAGCCTTCCTCGGTTAACAGTGTACAGTGTGAAAGAAAAAAGTGCTGTATAAACACCTGTGTTTCCTAAAAGCCCACCCCAGTTTTAAGCTAAAGTTGCCTTGGCCGTTTCCTTTAAGAAAATGCTTTAAGGGTGGCTAGGTGGCCCAGTGAGTAGAGTGCCCAGCCCTGGAGTCAGGAAGACCTGAGTTCAGATCCGGCTTCAGACACTTACCGGACACACACACAAAAACCTAGCCGTGTGACCTTGGGCAAGTTACTTAACTCCAACTGCCCTCCAAAAAAGCAAAAAAAAAAAAAAAGTCCTTTAAAAGGGAACTTTGGGGACAGAGGTAGGGGCAGTCATAAGAACATGAATGGTGTGGGAAGCAGGTAGATAGAGCAGGGATACGTTAAGCACATCACAAGAGGCAGTACACAGAATGAGTTTAAATGGGTGATGGTAAATTTCTGTTTAATTTTTTGAATCTCTTAACCAAGAAGCAAGTAACTGTTTTATAGGGATATGCTCTTACTGTCTTTACATCACTATTCTTTTTAGAGAGAAATTGATATCACATTATTATTTTTTCGACAGCTATTGACCATGTATGTAGATTCTAGATTTATGTTCTCACCTATTCAGAAGAAAATTTCTGATTAGATTTTTTTTTTTTTTTTGCTTTTTGGAGGGGGGAAGGCAGGGGGAATTGGGGTTAAGTGACTTGCCCAAGGTCACAGGGCTAGTACATATTAAGTGTCTGCGGCTGGATTTGAACTCAGGACTTCCTGACTCCAGGGCTGGTGCTCTATTCACTGAGCCACCTAGCCACCCTCTGATTGAAATTATTGTAATATGATGATGGGTTGGGTATTTGCTTTTTAAAATATTAAATAAATTCAAAATATTTGTACTCTGAAAAAAAGAGACTCATTGGACTCTGGACACCTAGAATCAAGAATCAGTTTTGAAATATGTTAAAAAAAAATGAGGCTCTTTCTGCTGTGGTAACCTTTGTGGTTAGATTAGAGTTGCATAGGGAAAATGGGAATCCATAAGGGACAGCTCAAGCCTGAGATGTGCTAAGAGGAGGCACACAGGGTGGGGATTGGGATGGAGACGACTGATGGTTTTCTCCTGTCTTTCTCTGACTCCAGGCTGCAGGCAGAGGATAGAAACATTGATTATTCATGATGAGGCTTTTTATTTTGTATCATTGTAATGAACACTATTTAGTTTCCATTTGTGAAACATTAGCACTTTGAAGGGGAGGGAACTTGATTTTTAGCTCTTAACTGAGTTGGGCTACAGGGAGTGAGGACCCTGTAGTCCTCTACCTATAATGACTTTGTGAGTGAAGCTTCCTCAGGTATTTGTGGCTGCAAAGAAAACTAAACTGTCAAGACTTGAAGAATTTAAAGGGATTCATTTTATTTGTTTATTTTTTGCCCCCCAACTATCCCTATCTTCAGCTTCTGGATTCAGCCCTTCAGCTTCATCAGAAGAGCTAGGCTGAAACTGGAGGAATGTGGCTAGTTTGGCAGGCTAGGGTGGAGGAGTTTTGCCAGACATGATTTTTCCCACAGTTCTTTTCCTCTTCCCTGATCATCTCCCAGCATCTCTGGTAAAGGCACTGAAGATATCCTGGAGCCAGAAGAACTAAGGCTTATAGGATGGACCTCATGGGATGTGGAAATTTGTCTCAGAACAGTCTTCACTCTCTCCATCTTGTCCAGTCCTCCAAAAATGATCTCCGAAGTTTCTGTTAGTCTAGAATCTCCCAGGACCCTCTGTGGAGGTCATTGACCAGAGAACTTGGCTTTGGGCAGAGGTGATCGTTTCCTGGCAGGGAGCGGCAGACCAGTTTCCTCTCCCATCTCTTCTCATCCAAATTAAATCTCTTGGGTTTTTGGAGAAGTAGATTTGGGAGTCACACATGAGCAGCAACAGTTGAAAAAAACCGCAAAGACAAAGAGAAAGAGAATTGTGATATAGAACAAGCACATCACCACCAGGGGCCCGAAGGACCAGGGATCTTTTATGTCCTTCATTTTGGAGAATTTGTCCAGTGTCAGGACAAATTCTTCTGTGATATTTGTGGCAGATATCTCCATTTACCTGGAAGAGAAAGCATAGGCAGGTGGGTAAAGGATAAGGATAGTCTGGCAAAAAACATGGCTTCTGCACCTCTCCTACTATGATTAGGTATGCTTTTGGCCCATTTGGGTCATCAGACATGAGAGGAAATGACCCCTTCAGCAGGCAGCTGGGGGAACACTAATACTGAAAGGAGGGAATATCTTAAAACAGGCTGTCCTTCTACCTCCCTTCCAGCCCCACCTCCTTATATTGAACAGATATGAAAGTAGATGCCCCAGCCCTAAGTTCCTGAGTTCTTCCCAGCTGAAGCCCAAGTGCCATAGGTACTTTTCACCCCATATAGTTCCTGTCCTAGTTGCCAGGTCATATGGAGAATTTTTAGGAGATGTGACTGGGGATAAAGACTGGGGCAGTACCTTTAAAACCATCTTCCTGGGACCAAGGTCTAAAAGGAGATTCCCAGAAGGTGGCTAGAGGAGTTAATACTGCCATGGAGCCCATTGGGAAAGGAGTTGATCGCCACAGGGTTGGGACCTGGAAAACTGGCTGATTTTGTTAGAGAAAATGGAATAATTGTTACCTAGTTCTTTTGTCACTGTTGTATGTGCTCTGTCCCCCCCACCTATGGCAAATTGGAGTAGTAGTCTAGACCTCAAGTCACTGCACAGATAAGCTAGCTGGAGCTGTTCTGAAATGTGAGGAGACAGCAGGTAGAAAGTGCTGGTAGTCAGGTAGTGCTAGAAAGAAGAACCATATCCTATAACTACTCCCTCACTATCGTCACCAAGGTGACAAGACAGGGCTAGAAAGTGCTAGAAAGAAGAACCATATCCTTCTATAACTACTCCCTCACTATCATCACCAAGGTGACAAGACAGGGCTGGGCATGACTGCCCGGCAACAACAACAATGGCCTTTCGACCTTCCACATTCACCCCTCAGGTTGCATGCTGCCCCTTTATGACATCTCTTGTTCCCCCTCCATGTTTGTATTTTATGTTCATTTTAGACAAATTGCTTCTATCTGACATTGGAAGTGAAGGGAGGACCCCTGTACGGTAGGATTTCCCCCAGCTAACATGCCCTAAGGATAGCCTGGGTCCTTACCTGATGATGGCTTTCTAGGTGATCTTGATGACCTGCTTTAGAACACAGGAGAAGTCTGGGGCCAGTTCTGCTCAAGCCTTTGAAAATGTCCTTTAAGTGCTGGGGTGAATGATTAACTATAACCCTGGCCAGTTCCTTCTGGTACTAGTTTCCAGGGGAAGAAAGGATTCTTATCACAACAGAAACCTTATGCCTCATTTTTCTGGGCGAGACGTTTTCCCAGCTGCCTCTGCTTTCTCCTAGGACAAGTCCCCATGTCCCCTCTAATGATGTGATAGAGAAAATGAAGAGAATTAGATCAGTGTTCCCTAGTGTGGACCAGGGACATCCACTGGTTAGAACCTCCAGAACCTCCTGTGTGTTACCCCTTCACTAAACATCATCCATCCCTTAACTAGGATTAGCCCTTGATTTGTTTGCAGCTCATTGTTGTTTGCTTTTTGTAGAGAGTGGGTCCTCAGGGTTACTGCCCTGTCCTTGTTTTCCATGTCCATCTTTCCTTTAAAAATAAAATCCTTTTGCCTACCTTCCCAGAATTCAAAAGGAAGCTGCTGCTAGTTTCAGTACCACGTTGGCTCAAAGCAAGTTTACTAACCTTTGTGCAATTTATTTTAATTTTATTTTTGCATTTTTGGAGGGGGGAGGGCAGGACAATTGGGGTTGACTTGCCCAAGGTCACATGACTAGTAAGTGTTAAGTGTCTGAGGCTGGATTTGAACTCAGGTCTTCCTGACTCCAGGGCTGGTGCTCTATTCACTTTGCCACCCATCTGCCATGACCACCCCCCCTTGGTGCAATTTAAATGAACCTGAAGCTCTTTATGATATGCGATAGACAACCAAAGCATTGCCTTTACAAATAACTAAGTGAGCAGTCTTCCTTAGCCCTTAGGGTGGAGTGGGAGACTGTAATGGGAATGGGAATTGGCAATTCAGAGACATATGCCTGTAACCAAGATCCTGTGTGGGCAGGACTCTTTACTTCCAGTATTTGGGAAGAGGTGATCAAAAACCCTACAAGTCAGACTAGTTTTATAGGAATAAAACTTCATTTGACTACCCTGACAGGAAGAAACAGTCCTAGTGCTGAGGAAGCACAACATTAGAGAAAATGCAAGGTGAGATTGATTCAGATCTCACCCCCACCACCACCTTTTATTACTTCTCCCTATTCTTTTTGTAGAAGATAGGACCACCTCCCTATCTGCCTGCCTGTGCTATTTTCTTTCTGAGAGGGAGGGAAACTTTAACCCGTTTGTGTGTGTGTGTCTGTGTCTGTGTGTGTGTTTGGGGTGGGAACTGGTTGACTGTGATGGAGATAATGAAACCAGATCCTGGGCCTGTGCTTCAAGTTGGAATCCCCTAATTGGAATGAAGTGTGGGGCTTGGGATTAAGAGGCTGAGCCTGTATGTATATTCAGGTGTGGTGAATTTAACAGTCGACTCAGAAAGTATTGCTGTCCCCCTCCTTCCTCCAAGCACATAGTTGTCTGTAGCATTTATTGCCAAACCCTGTTGGATTCTTGCACTGCTTTTAAAATTTTTATGGGGCTGTTGGGGAAAAGGGGCAGGGAAATATTTGTATAAGATGGAAATAGTTCCTCCCATTGTCTTTAGCCCCAACCTGTTCAACCAGTGCATAAAAATCAGGAAGTGAAACCAGCAAACAATGTCTGCCATTCCTGGCCTGGTGAGCTCTGCCAGGTTCCTGGACTAAACAGGAGATGGGGACAAGTGGCTCTGTGAGGTCAAGTCTCTGTTCTCAGGTAGCCAGAAGAGTGACTAGGAGGCACAGAAAAGGAACAGAACTAGAAATAACTTCCATTTGATGTCTTTGGGTAATTATTGTCTTAGGAGAATGAGAAATCACAATGAGGATGTGACTCTTGGCAGCTCCATTTGTGGAAATCCCTTCCTCCCTCCACCTCTGTTCCTGGGTTTGTATCTCTTTCCACCTGAAAAGATCCCATGGAATAGGAACCCAAAATTAGCTGGGGTGAGGGGCAAAGCAGTGCTGTACCTTAGGCCAGTTCTGAAACGGGATTCTAGGAGCTCAGGACCAAAGCAGGGGGCTAGGATCGGGAAGAAGCTATGGAAACTTCCCTTCATCTCTAACGTTTGGGAAAGCTGTGTTGTGGTGGAGAGAGTGGCCTGGTTCTGGCCGAGCCTCTGAGCCCTGTGTCCTCGGCGGTTGTTGCTCTTGACAGCTGTCTTGTTACCTGGGGACACAGCACACCCCTGAAAACACTTGAACAAGATCACTGTGGAGTGGTTGTGACTCATCTTCCACTTTTGCATTTACCTTCACTAACAATCCAGCGGCAGCATCTTGTGTGTGACCTGCATTCACTGCCTTTTTATTGTTTAGCAGATTTCTCCATATTTATTCATTCTGACTCTGCCTGCTTCTCCATCAACTTTTTTTTCTTTCTTTGCTTTTTTGGGGGGAAGGCAGGGGGATTGGGGTTAAGTGACTTGCCCAAGGTCACATGGCTAGTTCTGTGTTGTGTCTGAGGCTGGATTTGAACTCGGGTCCTGCTGACTCCAGGGCCAGTGCCCTGTTCTCTGTGCCAGCTCGACGCTCTACCATCAGCTCTTTTCATTACTCTACAAGTCACTTCTGGGTGACTTTCATGAGCACTTGCACAGGAGAGGGATGGAGAAAGCAGGGCCACTCGTCCCTTGAGGCCCCTTACCCTCCTCCCCTCCTAAGAAACCAGCCCCAAGCTCCAGGGCCACTGGTACCTTACTGGCACTTCTACTTGGAGAGGAAAAAAGCACACTCTAGAATAAAGGCTCAGTGCATTCTCATTCCCGTGGGTTTCGGGACATACTCATTATCAAACAACCTGGCTGCTTCTTTGGCATAGACTAGTTTAGTCCTCTCATGGCAACTGGCTAAGAATGAGATTGCCCTTCTCAAGGGCCTGGGAACAGTCCTACTTCCCTTTTTTTGTGGTAAGGCACAGACCAAGAAAGAAATTAAGACAGTTTGTCCATAGTCTCTGGCACAGTTGGCTTATCTTTGGCATCTCTTGTTCACCAAAAGGTTCAGCTGAGCCTCCTGGCTCTCCACTTTCCACATCAGGCCTCAGTTCCCAGTGTCTATGCACTTTCTTAGAGCTGGAGCTGCTAGGGCCAGTGATCTATGTGGCCGCAGCCTGGCCTGTTCCAGCTTCCCCCAGAAAAATAGGTCTCTCCATCTGCACCCTGTCTTGAATGCTGTGCACTACAGGTCATAACTAGGATCCCTTGGCAGGGTTTGGTAGCCTCCTCTCTGGCTTTCCCTCCGCCCTCACCCGGTCTCTCATGATGGTGTCATGGGCTGGACCTGAATCTTCCGGCTTCTCTGGTCAGGGCAGCAGCAGCATTGAGTGCAGCAGCAGCTGCAGGCTATTGCCAATAGCAGCAGCACAGTAGCTAGGACAGAGGGGTAGGGAGAGGGGAGAAAAGAGGAAATCTATATTAATTGATTTTTCTGAAAAGAGAAACCAGGGGAGATTGGCCAAGTCCCAGATCATCCCAAGTCATCCGGAAAGAAGGTCTAACCTTGGGGGAGTCACCCTAGGGCAAGGGCAAAGAAGGGAGTTTGACTCTGGCTGGTTGAAAATCCTTGGACCCTGGCAAGGCCACAGTTCTCTGGCTCCTAAGGAACATTTTTTTGACATACCCATTCAGTTCCACTTTAAAGCTGTGAGGCAAAGCTCATGTTTGATAGGACAGATCTGTTTATGAGTTCCCTGTTCCTAGAGAAGTTTCCAGGATGGGTGCTTCCTCTCCTCAAGGGTCTGGGTGAGATGTCACAAGGGTGGTACAGTGGATAGAGCATTGGGTCTGGAGTCAGGAAGATCCAAGTTCATATCTGTCCTCAAATTCTCAATAGCTATGTGACCCAGGGAAAGTCACTTAACCAGTTTGCTTCCATTTCCTCAACTATAGAATAGGTAGGGATGACAATAACACCTGCCTCAACAAGTTGTGAGGATCAAATGATATAACATTTATGAAACACTTTGCCCAGTGTCTGTCGTACAGTGGGCTCTGTGGTAAATGCTTATTTCCTCCCCTTCCTCCTGATTTCCCGGTCATGGGTTGGAGAATCTAATAAAGTTAGTTCCAGGTCTGTCCTCTGTTAACCATCCCTGTTGCCTCCTTTCCTCTTCCCATATGCCCCAACCTCTTTTCTTAGAGCTACTCCTGACTCTTTCCCCAAACTACCACTCTGCTGCTGTCAGATTGACCACCTTCACCTCTCCTCCTGCTTGATTACCAAGTTCAAGTTTCCCCTGAGCTAACTTCATTCTAGTAGACCCAGCCCTGAAGGAAATCCCTTTGTGACCTCCACCCCCAAATCCACCCTTGGTAGAGAATAGAGATTTTGCCACCCTGGGGCTAGTCCAAGAGCTCTGCCCATTTTCTGGCTATCAGCTTCCTGATCCCAGGTGATCTGGATGCAGTAGAAATCAAAGTCCCCCAACTTACCAATGAAGAATAGAATGACAGAGAAGGCTACAATCTCAACAGGCTCAGCCTGAGGCAGTTGCCGTAATTTAAGAAGGAGCTTCTGGCCCATCGATTGCATCTCCTGCAGGAAGTTCTGAGTTGCCATGCTGTACCACACTTCCTTCTGGGCTGTACTGAGGAAGACAGAGACCAGAGCAAATTAGCTCAGTGCCTCCATGCCACTCAGAAGCACCAGAGATCCTGCCTTCTACCCACTCTCCACATTGGACTGCCCCATATCTCACTCACAAAACAAGTTTGTCAGGTCTCAGCCATCCTTTTCCTCCTGGGTCACATGGGGAGTTGATGGGGCTCAGCTCCTCCCTAGCTGGGAGATCTAGACCCTTTCTGTCCCAGCACTTATCCCATGAGTGATGAAATTCAGTGATCTGCGTAGCATTCCCTTTTCCACTTCCAAAGGTTTACTTTTAGGGGAAGAATTCCACTCCTACTCCACTAACAGGAGCCCAGAGTAATTGTGAGGATAAATGTCAGGCTGTGGTGCTGAAGCTGACTGATAGTCGTCCAAGGATATGGGTATGTTCGTAACCACAGGTCATAAGCTGGGCAGTGCTGTCACCCTCCTTTGTCTCCAGACACCACTTCTAGGTTCTACCTTGCAGCCTCCGACTGGCAGAAGCATACTTTAGCATCCTAGCATTAGCTGTACTGAGTGGCTCCCCTTGGTCCCATTAGTGGAAAGAATTTTTTCCCCAGAAGTAAACCATTGGAAGTGAATAAGGGAATTCTGCACATGGATCACTGAATTCCACAATTCCTGGGAGCAGTGGGGAGAGAAAGTATCCAGATCTCCCAACAACATCTCTTTTAGGCATTCTGTCAGTGTTGACCCTCTGGCCAAGGGTGGTTAAACCTTTGGAGAAAAACTAAGGCAGGCCCATGACTGAGCATCTGAACCAAAATGACTCTGCCTAGCCTTCTAGTAGCTCTCAACTCTTCTGTTCTCATTGCTGAGAAACCTTCTGTCACCTTTCCTCACGCCCTGTGCTCTCACTCGGAGAAAGGGACGGATGGCATCTTCTAACTGCCACAAAGAGGTCTTCTATCTTGGGACTGAGGTTTGAATTCCAGTCCTTCAAGCCTCAATTATGTGGGCTGGTTTGACCAGTGTCTGTCCTCTCTTCTTGTCTGACATGGAGGAAAACACCCTTAGATAAATAGCTGCTTCGCCTCTCCCAACCCATACCAGCTAAGGCTCATTCTTGTTCATAGTGGCCTCTAGGAGGCTGGGGCAGTCTCCAGGGCCCAGCCAGAAAGCTGAGGTAAGGTCTTCAGGAAGCGGGTTTTTGGAGACCAGTGCTACTGTATTGGGAGCCTGAGAACAGAACTCTGTCTCAATCCAGTACCTTGCTGAGACCCATTTACACTGAAGGATGTGTTTTGATCCAAGGAGAACAGACAAGGAGCAGCTGGTGACAGGAGCCAGCACCTAGCTGTCTCTTTGGCTTATCTCTTGTTTCTGCAGTCTCTCAGCAGGATTGTGGCTTTGAGGTGCTTGTTGTCTGATGCCACTCCCTCAGCCATGCTTCCTCATAGTTGATTAAGCATACTTGTTCCTGTTTGTCCTCAAGAACCTTCATTCTAGGATCCTTGGCTGTGAATTAGAGTTTACAGAACATACTGGGCATAATCTGGCTAGGGAACAAATGCTGACTGCCCACCTTTCCCCTTCCCCTTCACCATGCCCTATGATTGATCCCCTCTAGCCCTGTTCATGCCTTTTCTCTCTTGATTGCCACTTCCTAGAAAGGTGATCATTAGCCTAGCCTTTGAATATGTCCAAAAATGCCTTTAAATATCTGGATTGTCATGCCAAGAAGTCTCCCCAGTGAGCTGCACTTTTGGTGATAGGGGTTCTGTATGGACAACAGCCTACTCCAGAGGGCTTTCTCTGTGGTCAGCCTAACTCAAGAGCTTGAGGGTAGAGGGTGCCCGGGTCCTTTACCTCACTGTACCATAAGGCTATGACTTACTTCTCTTTTCTTAAACCAGAGATGAAGACTGGCCTGCCAGATCCTTCTGAGTATGAAACTCTCTCTGCCTCCTGCCTTGACATAGAATCAGTCCCCTTTTCTCTCTAAAGGCACAAAATAGGAAGCTCCAAGCAGCCATTGATTAGTGCCAATGTCTGCTCAAGGGACTCATCGGCTCATGGCCAAGTGGAGTAAGCTGCCATGGGAATGCTGAAAACCAGTGGGAAATTGTAGCGGCCATTATTTCCAAGTCCAGCCAGTGACCTGCACTGTGTTCATGTGGGAATGGAAGTGGGCCTCCAAGTAGATATCAGCATGGGGCGGGGGGGGGGGGGGGGGGGAAGAGAGTGTGTGTGTGTGTGTGTGTGTCCTTGTGTTCCATCTTTTCTAGTAGGCTATTTAAAGAGCAGTCACTAATGCTCTTGGCCTCTGGTGGCACCAGTGTAACAAGCAGCCATCAGGTGATTGTCATCTGTTGATCCCCTAAGTATTCCCAGCTGCTAGCATAACTGCCAGAATTAGTTGTTTCAGGCCTCCCTCTCTTTCTCTGTCTTTGTTTCTCCCTCTCTCACTGTATGTGTCTTTTGTCCCACTCATGTCCTGCAGCTTTGGAAGAAAGCACATATGGGACCCAAGGACCCTACAGTTCTCTTAATTCCTTTTGTCTCAGCATCTTTAAACTTTCTATACTGGTCATAAATACACTTGATCTGGAGAAAATGAAGGAGCCAAAAGGCCAAGTCAATTGAAATGTGAGTTTCTGTGAAGCTGGTGGTCTAGCCTCCTGAGTACCACCTTGAGACATGTGGTGAGAACAGCCTGCCCTGCCCCTGGCCTTTCCTGTCCCTCAGGTATCCCCATTCTGCTCAGCTTCCTACAGTCATCCCTGTTCTGTTTCTCATTCCTTTCAGATCAGAGAGCCAGGGAAGCAGAGACAGCCTCTGGGGCAGCATCTCTCTGGCACAGGGTGCCTTGGGAGAAAGCTTGAGGATATCTGGCAGGGCCAGGCAGCCTGCTGCTCTGTCCAACAGCTTTGTTCTTTCTCATTTTCCTACTCTGCAAACCTGATAACTCAAAGCCAAATCCTCCTCCAGAAGATTCCATGTATGTATATGTGAGTGAGAGAGAGTTAGCGCTCAAAGAACTCTCAGCTCTAAAATTTCATCTTTAGGCTAGCCGTTATTGTTGTTATATAAAGTGCTAGAATAGTCAGTCCCCCTTACATGCTGCCTGACTATCCCTTGGGTATAGGAAGTTGATACTTGAATTATATGTTTCTACTTATTTGCTCCAGTAGTATTTCAGGATTGAGGAGAGACAATTTCCTTCCAGCTCCCCTCCCGTAGCATTAGAAGCTAAGGAGTAAGGTCTCTGTCTCAGCTGTTCTGGAGGCAGAGCTGGGTTGTGTGTCCCACTGGTTCTCCTAGAGCAGGCTTTGACAGCTAGGAACCACCCCTATACAGGGAAGTCAGAACCCCTCAAGGAAAATGTTCAGTTAACAGTTTCCCTGTGGTGCTATCTTGGAGAGGTGCTCAGGGTGGAGAGAGAGAGATACGGCTTTTTTGTCATCAGTACCCTGTGTCCCTTCCTGTCAGGCTTCCTGAAACTCTGGCTGAGCCTCTGTTTTCCTCAGTTGGCCACGTGGTTCCTATTGCTGCAGGAGTTTTCTTCTCAACTGCTAGTGGAAGAAACCTTGGCTAAATCCCACTCCCTCTGCAGTGCCAAGAACACTTGGCCTCTTCCTTGATCTCCACTTTTCCCGAGTTGTTGTTATTCTTTTCTATTGGAAAACAGCTCTGTTGCTTTGGAGGAAAAAGGAATCAGAGGAGAGGGACTTAGGTTTAAGATTGAGGGGTGTTATATGTGTGTGTGTGTGTGTGTGTGTGCTCGTGTGTGTGTTCATTCCTAGGGCTTGGGAAGGATGCAGCCTTCACTCATTAGGGCTTATAGCCAAGAGATTTGCTCCCAGGCTAGGATTCCTCTGTGTTGCCTGAGAGTGCTACTTCAAGACCTATACATCACAAGCTCCCACTATCATAGAACCTGAATCTCCCACGTCTAGGCTGTTCCTGAGGCCCCTTCCTTCTCTCTTGAAGCCTTGTCCTAGATACTGGTCACTCCTTGCTTCTGAGTGAAGCCAACAGAGATAACCAGGGCTTGCAGTGATCTTCCAGAACTGAAGAGGGGGAGGAGTGGTGCCCAGGGTGGGACACCCAGGATGAGAAAGTAGGCCTGGCAGTAAGCCAGAAAAGTTGGGTTTCTCGAACAAACACCATACCTCCAAGGCATTGGAGTGCCAGTTGTGGGGGAAGGGAAGAGGCTGGATGGTATTGTTGCTGCCAAAACAAGAGAGGAAGAATGGCTAGGCACCGAAAACAGTTGGCTTCCTGGGGAACTCGCCTGGTGAATGCCAGCCCTTGCCCAAGATAGAAGTCTGGCTAGTTGGGGGAGTGAGAGGAAAGGCTCTAGTGTGATCCAGGCACTTTGGGCCTTTAGAAAGGGAGTTGCGCCAGTAATCAGATGGGTTGTTCCATTCCACATTTTCCAATTGGGACTGCTTAAAACACTACTCAGTATGAGTTCTCCTAAATACAAGAGAAGCTTCAGCTGATGTGCAGACATTCTCTTAGGAGCCACCTACCTGCCTCAGTGCATGCCAGCAGAGGCCTGCAGAAGCTGAGGTGATCCCAAGACTTGCACCTGTCTGCAGTTCAGCAAAGCAAAATGGGACCCCCAGCATGGAGAAGCCATCTCCTCCCCCCTCCATCCCCCCAGGCAGTGGTTTTTTACCTTCTCCCAGGCCAGTACTTAAGCTGTTAACCAAAACAAGGAGAGTGCTAAGCCCTGGGACTATATGAATGGTCTGGAGGGGCCCTGTAGCACCCATCCTCAGCAGACTTTGGCAGCCCCCGTACTCTCCCTCCCTGAAGGGCACCTTGTCACTCCCCCAGCCTGCAGTCAGCACCATTCTCTAGCTGTCATGGCTGTGCCATGTTGCTATTGCCCCTACCTAGTACACCTTTGAGGATTGAGAAACCGGCCCTCCTAGCCTTACCCCAGGAGAGTCCCCAGCTCCCGCCTCCAGGCTCCTTTCTGCTGGCTCGTCTTCACCTCATCTTGCCCGTCTCTGGCTTCTCTCTCCCAGCTCCACGTCCCTCAGATCCACTCTGAGGAGTTCTTTTCTGCTGCTGACAGCCAGCTGCTCTCTCTGCCTTGGCTTTTTTGTTGTTGGTTGTCCAGGAGATGTGAAGTTTCAGATTACAGTGGAAGGGGGAGGGAAGGAGGCAGAGCCAGCTGGTGATGGCTACTCCCCCAGTGCAGGCATCTCACACTTGCTGGGAACTTGTCTTACAGCTTGGGAAAAATAATTTGGATTTTACATTTCATTTACTTGGATCCACAGCCTGTCTGGGTGGGGGCAGGGGGATAGAAGAAAGGAGAGGGGAGAACTCCCTCTCTTCCCCTTCACTGTTTCCCTTGCCTATTTTGTGGTGAACTGTTCTGGGGTCTGGCTGGGCCTTCCCATTTCGGAATGTTGACTTGGAACTGCTTTACTCTGATTAGATCAAGGCAGTTCCTAGAATTCTCTAGCTAAAGACAGCCCAAGGGATTTCACCTAAGTTTGGGGGTGGGGAAGGAAGTAAGCCACCCAAGGCAGCAGGCTCCACCAGGGGACAGATTTTAGTTCTTCATCTCTTGCCAGACCCCCTTCTTCCTACCTGCTTTCCTCAGCTTGCTCCCCTCCCTTTCAGGCCACTCTTAGGAAAGTAGGAGGGTTAGGGGCTAAGCAGATTGCTCAGACCACCCAAGTGAATCTGTTTTCTTGTTTCTCCAAAGCAATTTATCCTCACAGATCCCTGTAAAGACCTCCTTTTAACCCTTCTGATCACTCATGATTAAAAGAATATGATTGAAAATCTGGATGTTATAGCCTTTACATTTTCATCTAACTCTAAAATTATTCAAATGGGTTAATAGAGCTGTTGGTATCGTTGATTCAGAATATCCCTCCAGTGGGAGAAGTGGGCAGATTCCTCAGAAGCTTACATGGAAACAGCAGCTTACCTTAGTGTGTAACCATAATAATGGAGGGGTTAGTGCCCAGGAAAGGCCTTTCTGTTTGGTTTTATCAGATCAGGCTAGCAGTGACCTCTTCTTATCCCTAGCAAGACAGGAGCAAAAACCTGTTTTTGTGGGGTTCTTTCCCCAGGGTCTCAGCAGGCTAAGGAAATTTCCATTGTATCTGGTGGGGCCCACTGTTCCACATTCCTATCTCCTTGTCCTCATCACCCACCCTCAGTCTCAAGGGTGAGGCCTTTTGACATTTGGCTGTCATGCCACAGTGGCAGGCCAAGCAATCCCCAGGGCAAAGAGAGGAATTGAACCATAGCCCCACTCTGCCCAGTTGTCAAAGGGGCCCTTTTTCTGAATACAAAACCCCAGTGAGTCAAGAGCTCAGTGGTGATGGGAGTGGTGGAGAGAGCCTTCTTTGTGGAAATACTGCTCAGCCACGAGGGATCTTGGGAAAGCAACACAGTCACCCCACTGTCCAGAAAACTCTCACCTGTGATGGGACAGAGACCTGGAGTATATCCATTCGTGTACATAGCAGCAGCCTAGCAGTTCTTAACTCTCTTCCCTCTTCTTTGTCTTCATCACTGTATTGTCTGGAAGCAGAGTGATAGCCTAGAATTATATTCCTGAAACCAAAAACAGCTTTTTAAAAAAGTTTTTTTTCAATGAGCAAAAATTGGCCCTCTCTTTCCTGGTTTCCTCCTTTGAAAAAAAAGAAAGAAAAATTACTGCATTGGCCATGTCCAAAAAAATATGTTTTATTCTCTTCTCAGAGTTTGTCACCTCTCTCATAGGAGATAGATAGTAGGTTTCAACATTAGTTCTGTGATTGATCATTGCATCAAAGTTCTGAAATTTTTTAGAAGTATTATTGTATGAATTGTTCCCCTGGTTCTGCTCATTTCATTCTGCATCAGTTCATAATGCCCAGGATTCTCCTAAATGGTGCCTTTTCTCATTTCTTATGGCACAATAGAATTCCATTACATTCCTATGCCACAAGTTTTTCAACCATTCTTCAGTCAGCGGGCACCCCTTAGTTTCCTTTTCTTTTCCACCACAGAAAGAGCTCCAATGAATAGTTTTGTCCATGTGTGTCCTTTTTTTCTTTCTTTGATTTCCTTGGGGATAGGCCTAAGAGTGGTATCCCTGGGTGAAAGGGTACACACAGTTTAGTAACATTTAGGGCATAGTTCAGTTGCTTTCCAGAATGTCAGGACCAGTTCCCAGCTCCACTAACAGTGCATTAATGTTCTTCAACAGTGGCTCTTTTTAAAGACAGGGTATGTGTCCCCTTTCTCAGGCCTCTGTGTATGTCCCAAAGATTGGCTTCCCATTCCTAAGTCAGAATCTAAGGATCCTTTGGGAAAATAAGGCCTGATTCTAGAAGTTAAAGAAGCCTTTATCCATTCACAGCAGGATAGCCAAGGGATTTAAGGTTAAGGCCTTAGACTGTAAAAGGTTTTGGAGAGAGAGGCAATCCAAGGGTAAGACTGAGACTGCAGAAGGCTCCCTGTTCCCTGCTCCTAAAGTTTACTTACATGTCTGTAAAGCAACTGTTCACACACACACACACACACACACACACACACACACACACATACACACTCTCTCTCTCCTTCTCTCTCTCTCTCTCTCTCTCTCAGTTGATTACGATTTGAGTTAACTTGTTTCTGTGGCTTTGAGTGAGACTTAATGGAGTGGCTTATGCAGACTTTGCCCTAGTGGGATGACTTCCTAAAAGGGACCTGCTAGAAATTCAAGCCACTAGACTGAAGCTCTTAAAGTCCACAAGCCTCATAAATACAAATGGTACAGGTTATCCCTGGGCACATATCCTTGCTGCATGTTTCTGGAAGGCCCCAGAGCTGGGTTACTTTGAGTTCAGCAAGTCTCTGCACATTGGTACAACCCTTCCTCCCTAGGTACTTCATTGAAATAAATGTCCCTTGTACAGTGTTTCTTTTATACTGCTTTGTATTAGAGCTATTTCTGTGCAAAATTACAAGCCCTTGCAAGGCAGGAATGATGTGTCCTTAATCTTTGCTCCCCCTCATAGTAGCTTGCATACTCAGTACGTTAATTTTTGAATGCATAAATGACCTTTCTTTAAGGGGCTTCCCATTAGATACCACATATATCTTTCACAAGATGACATTTGATTTGCTAAGGTACAGCTCAGATAACCCCCTCTCTTCAGTCCTTACCTTTGATCCCTGATCCAGGTGCCGACATGCTGCCATTGCTAAGTACTTTGGGGATGCACCCCCTCCCTGCTCCAGAGGCTGTGACCACTGCAAGAACCCTGGGGCTGTTCGGAAGCAGCTGGACGCCTTGGAGAGGAGCAGCAGCTGGAGTAAGACACAAATCAGAAGCTCTCGTGGGAATGACTCTGACTCAGAGCTGTACGAGGGTGGCCGTAGGGGATGTGACGGCTTTGGCAGGTAAGGGGAGCCTTGGTAGCCCACAGGCAGTGGAGGGGATTGTACTAGCTCTTTTTAAGGGAGCTCCATTCATTTTCCTTGGTATTGGTGACCCAGGCCAGGGTTCCTCCAACCCTGTAGTTTCTGGATCTTATAACTGGTCATGCTGGGCAGTACTTGCGGTCTCATGTTGCCGTGTGTAACCTGGGCCTTGGACTTCAGAGGAGCTTTGGGGGAAATCCTGCCAGATGACCACAGTGATTGGTGTGAGGAAAGGTGGAGGAAGCAGGCTTGGGGATTGGAGATTCTCACTCCCAGCTTGACATTCAGGTACGACGAGGACTCAGGAAGCAATGGAACTGAGGGTGACGACGAGGCCCGAAAGCGAGAATGGAACCTTTTCTACCGGACTCAGATGAACCTTCGAAAGGTAAAGAAAGACTGGGGGTTTGGTGTGGAGAGAGGTTTCATTTAACTGGCTTTTGTCACCTTAAGTTGATAGTACAGGGCACTACCCTGAAATGAAGGAAAGAACATTTTTACTCTGTGCCCAGCCCTGGAGATATAAATATTAAAAAGAGTACAGTTCTTGCCTTCAAGGAGTTTACATTCTAATAGAGGAACCGTGGCTAAAGGAGGACTGTTTTGGTTTAGAAAGTTACAGGGAAGGTGAATGGAACCACAAAGAAGTAGACTGACACACCCTCTCCAGTATGATAGTATTGATTTGATCCCACATTGGATGGGGTGGGCTGGGGGACAGTCAGTGATGTGCCTATGCTAGCAAGATGGCAAGAGAAGTCCAGGGAAGTGTGGCTGGAGCTCCTGAGAGAGGCTGAGTCAGCTATAGAGGCACTCAGCCAATCAGGACTGCCCTTCCAGAATCGAAAGGGTTAAGTCACCCAGGGCATGGACCTTCAGGCTGGCCCTTCTGACCTCCCATCCCTTCTTCAGTTGCTGGGTTTGGAGCTGCCCCTTGTAGGCTATGGGTACAGGAGGGCTTGATGTGCTCTTTCCACAGGGTAAAGAACCCAAGAAAGAGGAGTTTGTCCCCCCAGGTGGGTGTATGAGTGACTCCAGAGCTGGGTAAGTAGGGAACTCAGGGGAGAGGCTGTGAAGAATTAGGAACCACAGGACAAAGGTCATGGGCAACAGTGAGAGAGCCTGTTTCCTTTAGACCCATCCATTCCTTCTCCAGATGATGATTGTCCCCTGAAGGAGGCCTCCAGCAGGAAGATTCCCCGGCTTACTGTGAAGGTAAGGAAATGTGTCTGCCCCTCTGACCTCTGACCCTTCCTGGACTCCCCTACTCACCTGCTTGCAATTGTCTGACCCTCCCTTTCCTGGTTCTTGGGTATTAGGCTCGGGAACACTGTTTGAAGATGTTGGAGGAGGCCCTGAACAGCAACCTACAAACAGTTTGCACTACAGAGAGGTAGGGCCCACAATCATAATGCCCATCTGTACTATTTCCATAGTAGTCTATTTCAGCCTATGGGGAGCTTGGGATAGGAAAGCCAGATGTTCACAAATTTTAAGTCAGTGGTATCCAGGGACCTAACCCTGTTGTCTCCCCAGTAAGCCATTGACATCAGGCTCAGATTCCTCGGCCACCAATCCATGAAGCTGCCCCCACTTCCACCAAGTTGTGAAAATGTCCCAAGTAAAATTTATTTCCCAATTGCTCCACTAGAGGGAGGCCTTGGCTAAAGTTGAGCTACTTGAAAGAGCCAGCCCTGTGAGCAGAGAAAGGAAGCCCAGGACCCCCCCAGACTCTGGGTGGCCCTCCCCAAGATCTCCCCTTCTAAGCTTCCTCTCTGATACCAAACTCACCCTTATTCAAAACATTGGCCTCATCCTTTGTCCCTTTCCTACCTTGGTCTACGCTTGCCTGGAGGCCTTATGGAGACCTCACCCATAGAAGCCAGGTGGATGACAACCCCATCAGTGATCTTGTGCAGAGGAAGCTCAAGGTCTAGCTCTGACTACACATATTCATACTCGGAGGCTCAGGCTGGATGGTCACTATGGTCCTAGGAGTAATGTTCTAACAGGGTTTATGCTATAAGGGAACTGGCGAACTGACCACAACCCTCCCTTACATATCCACATACAGGACTGACCAACAGGCCCATGCAGTGGAGCTGGAGTATGAGGCATTCCGAAGTGCCAGGATGGCCAATCTGTACAAGGCCAGTGTGCTGAAAAAGGTGGGCCCTTCAGTGAAGGGAGTGGGGCCCTGGGGAAGGGGAAGAATGTCCGATTTAGCTGAGCCCCCCTTTGAGGTCCCTGACCCCCCACTCCTCACACGGTGGCCTCTCCCTTCATTCTCCCCAGCTGACATCCCCTCTGCCTGTGAACACCAGGGCTTGGGCAGAGTGCCCCTGAGGACCACTCTTGCCATCACATGGCATCTTGAGAGATCAACTGGGGTTTTGGGTCCCTTAATTGCAAGAAGAGGATTAGATTGGTTTGTGATATTCTCTGCTCAGCTCTGTTTCCTTGACCCCAAGGTGGCAGAGATCCACAAAGCCTCCAATGATGGGAAGCCCTACCTTTTTGGGACTGGTGGGGCCCAGGATTGTGGGGCCCGGCCTTTACTGCCTGAAGAAGACATCCCACCAGCTTCCCAAGTGTATTCAGTGAGTGGGGGAATGAGAGGGGTGGGCAATAAGGTGCAAAGGGCAGTGTTTGGTTTCCATAGGCTTCACAGTGCTGAGCCAGAAACAGACTTGTCCATGCACCACTCAGCTTATGCTTTGCTAACAAAGGAAAAATTTTGTCCCCTTCTCTTGACATCACACATTCTCAGTTGAGGCATCCTGAGGTACCTCATTTATCAGCTTCTGAGCTGCCTCTGTCTTTTCCTTGGGACAGTCTAACCCTAATTCCTTGGGTCCTGCTAAGGGAAGGATTCCATTCCTCTAAGAGGTGCTGCCTCTGCTTCTGAAGTGGCACAGAGATGCCTTCTTTCCTCCCCTCTTCTATATTTTTCCTTCTCCAGAGGGGAAAAGCCTGATAAGGCCACAGCAGATAGGGCCAGCTAGCAGGTTAGAGAGGAACCTGGTCAGACCCCTCCATCATCTTTTTTCCATAGTTCAAATCGAAGCGGAAAGGAGCTGGTTTCCGGACAGGCTCTGAGCCCTTCCAGACAGCAGCTGAGCTCTGGCAGAGGTCCTTGGTTGAGGAGCAGGTGCCACCTGCTAGACCAGAAGGAGGAGAGCAGCCCGGCCCAAAAGACACCTCACAGCCTGAAAAGAAGGCAGACTCCCTCCCAGAGAAGAGAATTCTTGAAAGAGACCTTGAGAGAAGTGGACTGTTGCCTGAAAAGAAGGCCGAAAGATCCCCTGGGGCCCAGCCTGTCATCAAGGCTCAGGCCAGCAAGAAGCAGCAGTTGCTGGACAAGGCAGCAAAGAATTCTCAGAAGATAACCCACTTCTTCTCCCACCAAGGGGCAAAGAGTCCACCCCTATCTGGCCCATCAGCCTTGCAAACAGTGGACTTCAAGCCCTTTCCTAAAGGTGCTCAAGAAGCAGGCTTAGCCTTGGGGAAGAGTATAATAGAGGACAGAGCCCTACGGCATTTCTCTGCCCTAAGCCAGGCAGAGACCACTGAAGAGCTGGAATCGAGGTGAGCAGGCTCAGGACAGCAAAGGCCGATGTTAGAGACCTCCAGAAAACACTAGTAATAGACCCAGCATCACTTCATGAGCAGGAGCAAAGAGTGGAAGAAACTACTCCCAGGGACTGGGCTGGAGTGGGTGGAATGAGAGAGCATCTCTTACCCAGCCCTAAACTGAGGCTGCTAAGGTTTAAGGAGGAATTTCTGTAAAAGTCCAGGACACCTATTTTGTTCTCCCTGTCCTCTCCACTCAGCATCAAGGTCAAATCTGAGGTCCAGCCACTCCCCACAGAGGACACCCAGCCACGGAAACGGTCCAGATCCTATCAGGTATCATTCTAGAACTCAATCTCTCCTTCCAAAGACAGATTGGGGCAGGGAAAATGGAGGGGGGGGGAGGATCAACTGCCTCCTGATTCCAAGGTAGGAGTTTTCTGGAGGGTCTTTGGTGGGTCTACTAGAACTCTTTAGAATTAATTTGAGGCCCCCAGGCTGGTTGTGCTTCTGCCCTGGAGAAGCAAGGCAGAGCTTAGCTCAGTTCTAATTCTTAGCCAGTGAGGAAATGGAACCTAGAGCTGATGCTGTGATTATGCCCAGGAGATTCCAGAGGACCAGACTCAGAAGAGGCCTCGACCTATACCCAAACCCTCCATCTTGATACCACCAGAGGCCAAGGTCAGCGACCGTTCCAAAAAAGAAGTGACTTTTGACCAACATATAGAGAGCCAAGGTCCTAATCAGGCTCTAGACCCAAGACCAAGGACTCCTGGTGTCTCTCTGAAGGAGACTGCAGACATTGTAGTCAAGTACCTAACCCCTTTCTACAAGGATGGCAAGTTTGCTTCCAAGGTAGGGTATATAAGCCCCTTTCTACCCCAGTACCTTTTCTCCATTGCCCTTTAGCACTTGGGTATTAGGACACAGGGAGATGGGGAACAGTCAGCCACTGAGGGTAGGGCAGCTTCCCCCTGCTAATGGTAGTTAGTATTATTAATATTGTTGCCAAGGAGGGCAAGGGATGCTACCCTTCCTTAAGGTCTGTCCCTCACTTGTACCAGGTTAAATGCAGGGAGCTGTCTCCAGAGGAGGAGCTAGCTGCTAAGTGGTTTGGGGAGATGATAAAGCTTATCACCTTTCTCTCTGTCTTCCAACTTCCCAGGAATTATTTAAGGGGTTTGCTCGACACCTTTCCCACTTGCTGACCCAGAAGATGCCTCGGTTGGGGAGTGGTGAGTGCCCTGGGCCTAGCTTTGGGAGACTAAGGGGAAGCACCTTGAGGGAAGGGGACAGAGGGTCTTACCCTTCCACCTATTTGCAGTGAAGGAAGAGGCCCAGAAGCTCATCAAGCAGTTTTTTCAAAGTCGGGCCAGGTGTGAAAGTGAAAGTGACTGGCTGGACCTGCCTGACCCAGGTCAGAGATAACCAGTGTTGGGGAGGAAGAGAGGCCACAGTGTCTGCTGAGGGTGCAGGCCCCTTCCTGTCTAATGCCCTGGGAAACCCAGTGACTTTACTTCAGCCCCATGCCAGGCCAGGTTAAGGGAGACTGGTTCTGTGCTTCGGGCTCATGGCTTTGGAGAATTAGGGTTGGGGACAGAATCAGGTTGGGAATCCTACTGCTGCTGCTAGGGAAGAGCTTCTGCCTTCAACTTCCCCCTTCCCAGGGTCCCAGTGTCTGCCTATGCAAGAACCTTACTTGAGGGTGACTGTCATGAATACCTCCATCCCTCAGGGCTGGGGCTAGAGCTCAGCCCATACCTTTCCACTTGTAAAGCTAGAAGTCTCCATCTTTAATTGCTGCTTTCTCATTCTTTTGGGTGGCTCTCTGGAAGAAGAGGCTAGCTCTGAGCAAGGAGGAAGAGGGAATTTGGAGGGTGCCTCTACTCTGCACTTTTTAATGTGTTGGTTGTGCTAATGTCTGGTGTGCCCACACTCCTACCTTCGTGCTCTCTACCTCCGTCTTAAGCCATATCTACCAACTTTGCTACCAGGGTACGTGTATGAGACCCATCCACTAGGGCCAGGATGGCCTATTAATGTTTACAAATTGGAATAAAAGTCTTTATTCTGATCAGGCTCGGTTCTGTTCCCCAGACTCCAGGCTGTTCTCCTTGGTTCTACTCCCCGTCTTTTATTCATATTGACAAGACGCATTGATTGTTTGAGGTTTTATTTTTTCTTTATCTATGCCCACCAGACCTGGGACTGGACCTGGGGAAGGATGAGTGGGAAATAGGCCCTGTGCCCTGATGGCACTCTTGTGGGCAGGATCCAGCAGCTTAAACTGAGCATATGCTGTCCAATTCCTGCCTACAGCTCAGCCCCAACCATAGGGAACTGTCATCCTTAAACCCAGGTCAGCCAGCTTGGAGCAAGGGCACAAACACCAGGAAGTGTTAGCTCACTAACAAGAAGACAATGCTGAGGGCAGGAGTGTAGAGGAGAACAATGGTCCTTGTGTCCCCACCCCCACCCCTTCCAGCTCGGGGTGAGCTGGGCAAGGTTAGGTAGCGGTACTGTTCTCCATTAAGAAGCCGAGGGTGTCCCGTAACTCCTGGGCCTGTCAGAGCAAAGTACACGTTAGTGGGGACTCTCTGGATGAGAGTCTGGGTGGGCAGAGATGGATCAATAACTTGTTGGCCATCCTTCTGACAGAGGGATGACTGTCAGAGGGCTCTCACCTGGGGCAACTCGAACCATATGGTCTTGGGGTTGGCAGAAGACCCATAGTAGAGTTCCAACCCTGGGGTATTGTCCAGGGGACTGAGCAGACGTAATTTCTGTATGTCCTTCAGAGTGATGGAATAGCACTGTTCCTGGAGAGGGGGAAGGACCCGGAAGAGGGAATGACTTCAGAGGGAAGAGGGAGTTCTCCAGATCCTTGTGGGGATCAGGGTAGAAAGATGAAGAAGAATTTTACAGGCAGAACCCCAGGAGTAGAGGGCAGTTGTGTGGGTGAGGTGAGGGAAGACCTGAGGGATGTTGGGGGTGGAGGGGAAGGAGAATTGCACCCACCTGAGAACTAGAATCCACCAAGATGAGCTGCTGATGGTTGAGACCCAGTAAACAGGGAGTGACTATCGTCGGCTTGCTCACTCGAAGCACACCGTACACGCTATAACCAAAGAGAGGAAGGTGGCTGACTGTCTCTGGAGGCAAACAACAAAGATGGCATATTAGCCCATGTCATTGAATTGTCTTCCTGCTGAAGCATTGCTGATACATGCTCCACCCACTTGCAGTGGAGCTTGCCCATTAAAAGCATGGAAGGGAAAATGTTTTGAAAGACTTTGTGAGCCAGGATATGACCCTTGGGCCGTTGTGGTTGAATGGCTAGGGAATATCATGGGGGCGGGGGTGACCAGGACCCCATAGTCCATCCTAGCAAATCTGTAAGCAGGGCCAAGTATGGGGTGAGGGGAAGAGCAGAGGGGACTATAGTGGGTTCTTCTAGATCTTCCTCAGCCAAACTATCATTGATCATCCCTACCCGAAGAAGGTTGCTCACCAATGAAGTTGACACGGGCTTCTCTGCGGCTGTGCGTCTTCAAGGCCCTCAGTTGATCCTTCACCAAATTCCCCAAGATCTTCCAATTCACCAGCTGCTGTAGTAGCTGTGGGACATATCTCAGCAGATCCTGCCTGAGAGACATTTGGGTGTTGGAGGGCATGGGGCAGCCAAGGCGGGAGGCTTAAAGGGAAGCAATGGGAAGGATGGACTTGGAGTATTGAAGAAGCAGGCATTGGGTATGGCACCCCTGATGGAAATAAGCCCACCCCTGCCCTTGAGGCTCATACTCAGAAGGTGGAATTCTGGTCTCTCTGCTCAGGTGCTGCAGGGCCACCAGAGGAGCAAGTGGAACTTCAACTTGGGGTTGGGTGCTAATCAACAGCTTTCCCTGCAAGTAATCCCGATGTACCTGAGGGAATAGGGCAGGTGAGAGAGAGCCAGATCCAGGAGCACCTGCTGCCCCTGATGGCTTTCTGGCTCCCAAATTCATCCCTTTCCATCTGTTTCCAGCTCTCCTCCATCCCTCCTCTCTGACCCCACTCCTTCCTCCTCATCCACTTCCTTCTTAGCTCAGGGAGAACCAGAGGTGATGTTGCCTTAGGAACAGGCCTGGGGCTGACCTGGCTGTAGTGCGTGATGACATAGACATCGTTTTCATAATGCAGTGGGGTGCCCCAGGTAAGTCGGCGGCTGTGCAGTTCCACACCAGTTTCCCGTAAAACATCGTTGAGGTACTCATTGAGGTACAGAGGCCTCACTGGTAGACCTGCCAAGAATGGTCCAGAGATGCTCATAGCCTGGTCTTCGCATTCCAGAATGCAAGGCCTCTGAGAGCCCTTCATGCAATAGTGCAGCACCCATCTAAAAGCTAGCACTCTCCCTGCTTTAAAGTAGGGAATGAAGTCCTCCCAGCATCCACACAAAGGAAACCTGATGTTCCTTCCATCTCACTTGAGAAGGACTTAGCTGGTCCCTGCCTCACCTTTTTCCTTGATGAGGAAGATGGCAAACTCTTGTATCTCCAGGGGTTCTCTGATGCCCATCTGTTCACATATCTCCTCCAGCAGTTCTGCTACCACCTGGTATGTGGGTGAGGTCATAAGTAAAGAGGGAAAGGGGCTGCACTCCCCACAGTTTCTATTGCTAACCTCTTGGGACTCACCGTGAAGGTCTGGATGACTGTCTTGTATTCCATACTTCCAGGCAGGTGGAGTGACAGTGGTCGAATTGTCTGCCCCTTCTGCCAAGGAAAATTGCAGAATGAGACTACATACCAGTGATTAGACAAACCTACAGGGACAGTGACCCTAGGCCCCTTCTCCCACAGGGGACACTCAAAGTGATCTCCTTCCCAGATCAAGTACCAGGAAGGCCTTCATCTCGCCTATGGTGGGCAGGTGCTGTCGACCTCCATATTTGACTGTTTGTTGTAAATATTCTTGGCATTTCTGGGCCAGTTCTGTGTAGAGATGGGGAGGTCAGAACTAAGATCACAAACTACCTCTTGTCTCTCCCCACCAAAGAAGATCCTGTCTGGTGGCTTATTTTTCCCACCTTCCCCTTTACCATATCCCTCTCTCTACCCCTGCAAGGTACCTTGACTGGGGGCAGTATCCTGCAGGTACGTGGTGACATAGGGCATCAGGGTGGGTGAGGGGAGGAAGTAACCGGTGAGGAGGTGAAGGAGGGACCATCCCCGAATGCAGTGTTCCCTGAAAGGCAGAGATAAAACAGCCTGGATCACCTCTACCTTCTCTAAACCCTCCCATTTTCCTGTGTTCCAACATCAGCCTTTCCATGACACTCACTGTTTTGGGTTCCCTGTGACCTGTTTGATGAGCTGGCAGTAAATTTCATCTTTCAAGTTGTTTTCCCGGCATAGCTATGGGAATAAAAATTTAGTTTCCAGAGTTGAGGACATGTCAGGACAGAAAGGGGAAATGGAAGGGTATAGATTCTGGGGTTGGGAACAGTAAAGTGGAAATCAGAAAAGGGGACAGAGTAATGGTCATGGGGCATAGGATTCAATTCAAGGCCCTGGACATGGCAAGGCTCTCCTGTGTCCCTGGACTTCCACTCCAGTACTCACCTTCAGCATCTCAAATGGTATATCCATCTCATCTTTCTTCTTGGGTTGATCACCCATAAATTGCATCACAGCTATGGATCAAAAGTGGGAGAAGATAGGTAGAGAAGGCTAGGTGGGTGTGCTGGGGAGAGACTAAGTGGGGGTACTTGAGTTCTAGATATGTGTGACTAAGAGCCATGGAAACCTGTGCACAGTGGTAATACTGTAGTAGACAGGGAGTAGAGACTCAGAGAGAAAAGGAGTGGAGTCCTAGTCCTAGACACACCAAGAGCACAAATCCAGCATCCCAATATCTGTGATGCTACCAGCAAATAAGAAGTACATTTGGGGGTGGCTAGGTGGCACAGTGAATAGAGCACTGGTCCTGGAGTCAGGAGGATCTCAGACACTTAACACTTACTAGCCATGTGACCTTGGGCAAGTCACTTGACCCCAATTGCCCCTCATTTCCCCCTCTAGCAAAAAAAAAAAAAGTACATTTGCCCAAGGTATGCCCAGCACAATCATAGATGACTTACCTCTGAAGTTCTCCACAGCTAGCTTGTTCATATCCTCATAGATTAAGTTGGTAAGAGATTTCTGGATGGGAACCTGAGGGTCAGAGTTGTTTGAGCAGTGACCATGGGGCAATAGTCCAGAAAGGCAATAACAGACTGTAAAAGTCTGGATCTGCTTGCCTCCCATGCCAATTATCTGAAAAGAGATCACTCAGGAAGGGGACAGGTTCCCTCTCACCCCTGGCCCTTTACCTTGGTATGTTGCACCAGGTTTCTGGCATGATGTTTTGACATCCCCATCCAGCCCTCCCTAGATTAAGGACAAAGTCTAGTTAGGTCTTCATAGGAAGGAGACTGGCTAAAGGCTAGTCAAGAGACTGGGCGTTGGGGTGGCTAGGTGGTGCAGTGAGTAGAGTGCCGGCCCTGGAGCCAGAAGGACCTGAGTTCGGTTCCGGCCTCAGCCACTTAACACACACAAACAACAACAAAAAAAACCCAGCCGTGTAACCTTGGGCAAGTTACTTAACCCCAATTGCCCTCCAAAAAGCAAAAAAAAGAAAGAGACTGGGCGTTGGGGAAAATCAGGTACCCTCTCTCTTTGTTCCTTCTGTTTAGAGTTAGGTGAGCAAATGAATTTGGGTAGAGGATCATTACCAACCCACAGAGAAGGGCACAGAATGGTCCCGCCTAGACTGAGCACTTACGAGGTCTGTATTGGCCGGAAGTACTTCAGGGCATACTCCCACATGGCATAAGTGCTGGTACCAGCAGCCAAAGTGGAGTGCACGTTGGAGAAGACAGAGCTGGTCACCACAGAGGACTCACTGGGTGCCTGGGTGGGGGTGTGTTCACACTGAAGGTAGAGGAAACCTAGCGTCAACACAGTCACTATAGCTGGCCTGTTCTGGTCGGCCACTAGTGCTGGCTGTGTTTCCAAGCACCAGACCCGTATTTGTCTATGCCCCCATCCTATCCCATGGAATAATGGGCAGGTGCCTGCAGGTCAGCTGCTGAAGGTGCAACATCAGAAGTCAGTCAAGCCAAAGAAGCTTTTATTGAACAACTGCCTGGCACCATGCCAGGCTCTGTGAAGACGAGAGCGGCGCCAAGTTTCCCTGCTCTCAGGGAGCTTACAGTCTAGTCTAGTTGGTGAGACAAGATGCAGGAAACAATACTAGGGAGCTACATTTATTTTCTGATAAACTCTGGATAAGATGCAAAGTGCCTAGCTTGTTTGAGCCTACCCTTTACAAGCAGTCACAAATCCCCCTTCCCAACTGAAATGTGGTCACCCTGCCACTTTCTTGGAGCACCAGACAAGTAGGTGTGAGTTTAGTCAATCTCAGCTGACTTGGAGCTGGATGATTTTTCCCCCTGGTAGGTCGAGAGAGAAGAAAAGATTATTTTTCCCAGGACTTGATTTTGAGAATTCAGGCCCAGAGAGTCTCAGAAGAGGGTGGTGTTCTTAGTGCTGGCAAAGCTCAGGAATTGCTAGTTATGCCTGGCAGGGTCTCCAGTCTCCCTCACCTCCGTGGCCTGGTTCTGTGGAGACAATCCTGGTTCTCTTGGAAGACTCCTTTGCCACCCGTCCCTGTGCTCCTTGGGGGAGGTGAGGTAGTCAGACACAGCAGCCACTTTCACCATGTCAGAAGGAAAGAGCCCAGATCGACCCCCGATGGAGCCAAATTGCCACCCTGCAAGTGTCAGATAGGAATGGTGTTTGGACTAGAACACAAGTATCTGATGCCAAGCCTGAGTTCTGTCCCTGAATGCCACCCAACTCACTTGACCAGCCAAAGCACTGGTACCATCTTCAGCTCCTGTCCTGAGTCCACACAATGTAAGTGTCCTCCCCTCTGTTCCAATGAACACAGACAATATCTTTCCCTATGCTGTGCTAGAGCAGCTAGGTGGCACGGTATCTGACCTTAGATACTCAATAGTTGTGTGACCCTGGGCAAGTCACTTAACCCTCTTTGCCTTAGTTTCCTCATCTGTAAAATGAGCTGGAGAAGGAAATGGCCAACCACTCCAATGTCTTTGTCAAGAGAATCCCAAAGAGGGTCACAAAGAGTCACACACAACTAAAAACAACTAAACACCATACTATACATCCAGGGAGGGCACAGTAATGTCTACCTGGTTCTAGGGAGGCCATGGGCAACAGCTTAATGATGTCTCCACATCGGAAGCTCAGGAGGCTTCGGTCATCAGTGACATAGCTCCGAAGGGCAATAACGTAGCTCGAGTCCTGGAGAGGGAGAAGCAGAGGGAGCAAGGGAATGCATTCTCTGCCTGGCGGCTCCCTCAGCCTTGTACTTTAGTCTTCGTGTCTAACATTCTTAACAGTCTCTCACTCCCTTCAAAGCTAAACCCGAGTGTCCTGTATGAGGCCTTCCCCTAGTTTTTGGTACTACCTTCCTAAAGTCAGCTTGTATTTACTTTAAATATGCTTTAATTTTGCATATATTTGGAAGTGTAAAGGTTGTCCCCTGGCCCCTTCTCCCTGCCGAAAAATGTAAGCCCTTGGAGGGCAGAAGGACTGGTCCCATTTATTTTCTTTGTCTCCTCAGCCCCTAGCACACTGCTTGGCCAATAAGTCAGGTCAATAAGCATTTAAGTGCCTACTATGTGCCAGTCACTGTGCTAAGCACTAGGGATACAAAGAAGGGCAAAAGACAGTCCCTGCACTTGAGGAGTTCACAGTCTAATGGGGGAGATAACATACAAACAAGCTATATACAAGATAAATTAGAAGTAATCAACAGAAGCTAGACTATTAAGAGCGACCAGGAACAGGAAAGAATCTTGAGACATCGGAGGTGCCTCATTAATACTTGACTCTCCCCTCACTCATCCCTACCCTATTCTCCATGTCCACCATCCATTGTCTTAGGCTGTTTTCTCTTTTCTTTGTTTAGAGCTATACCATCAAATCACAGTGGGTATGAGTTGGAGAACCCCTCAGATGGCCATCTGGTCTACCCCATACTGGAGAAAGAGTCCCAGCTTCACCATATCACACAGGTGATGATGCAGCCTTTGCTTAAGGGAGGAGGCACCACCTCCCCAGGCAGCCCATTTCATTTTGAATAACTCTCTTTGTTAGGTTGGGTAGTTAAGCAGTGTAGTGGATAGAACACTCCAAACTGGAATCAGGAAGATCTGAGTCTGGTCTCAGACTCTCACTAGATGCTAGGTGTGTGACCCTGGACAACTCACTTAACCTCTGCCTCAGTTTCTCATCTGTAAAATGGGGACACACTGGAAAAGGAGATGTTGAACCACTCCAGTATCTTTGCCAAGAAAAATGTAGTCTGACTAAATGACTGAACCACTTGTTAGGAAGCTTTTTCTTATATTGCTGCTACTGTGACATGATACTTTACTTTTCTTCATTAGTATTAAGTCCCTAGAGACTAAGCCCTGGAAGACCTTTGGAATTTTCACCTTGGAACCCACCTGTCCTGAGTAGTGAGATTTCACTAGACCTACCTGGACCCAGACCCAAGCATATTCTTTTTTGCACCTCCAGCCACAGTCACCCACCACACCACACCCCTTCCATCTCTTTCTGTGAAATAATAATTGAACTAACACTATCTTAAATTTCCAATCACTTTCTACTCACCATCCCTCTCTGCCTTCCCAGATCAAAACACCTCTCTATCAGCCACCCATTCCCCTCATATGCGTCATCTTCCCGTTAGAATAAAAGTTCCTCAAGGATAGAGATTTGTCTTCATTTTGTATTTTCATCCCCATTGTTTAACAATCAATCAGCAAGCATTTTTCAAGTCCCTAAGTGTACCTCTTTGCAACTTCCATCCAGTGTTAGTGAGTCTGTTCTCCAGGGTTAAAGAGGGCTGTCTAATCCATCTTCCACATGTCAGCCTTTAAATATTTAAAGGCAGGCAAGTATGCCCCCTGAGCATCTTTGCTGCAGGGTGAACTAAATCTAAACTCCTAGATTCTAGGGAAACTCTGTTGGATCCTAAATATTGAGAGGGTTGGACTAACTCAGGGCTTCTTAAACCGAGGGTCCCTGGGGAGACCTCAGGGGGTCCATGATCTTGGATGGAAAAAAATATGTCTTTATTTTCATTAACCTGAAAATCAATGTTTCCTTAAATTATGATTTTTTTTTAAATCCTATTGAATTCCTATGAAGTGGTCCATAAGCCTCACCAGACTGCCAAAAGGGTCCATGACACAATAAATATAAGAATTTCAGAATTCAGGTGTCTAGGTGATGCAGTGAATAGAGCATAGCCCCTGGAGTCAGGAGAACCTGAGTTCAAATCCAGCCTCAGACACTTAACACAAAACTAGCCATGTGACCTTGGGCAAGTCACTTAACCCCAATTGCCCTGCCTTCCCCCTTCCAAAAAGCAAAAAAAAAAAAAGAATTTCTGGATTCAATGATGCCTAAGGTACCTCTAATGTTCTTCAGATATTCTATGATTCCATAACCTATTGAGGACTAAAATGTCCACCTGTTACATGGTAGTTATACCTGGGGTAGGACAACCTATTGCTTATTGTCCCATATCAGTGCCTCGACAAGCACTGGTATTTCTCCTCCATACCTGTTGTCTAGCCTCTGGGTACCCTCACCATTTACAGCTGTGACCAAATCTGCCTCCAATGATCCCTCCTCTTCACTCCTACCCCAGTACCCACTCACTTTTCTGAGCTCATTCAGGAACAACTCCACCATGGACTTGATGGTCTGGGCTTGATTTGTGTGCAATATTAGTTGTTCATTCCTCAGGGAAAGGTGGAGAACGCCATGTCCTTGGGCCTTTACTTCCAGGACTTCTGCAAAACTGTGGACAGATCAGTTGGGGGTCAGTACTATAGTAGAGACATCCAACTTATACTTAAGGAAAGTGAAAGCTCCCAGGATGCTAGTGTCTGCTGGCACCTCCCACCCCTCCTGACCTGTAGCTGCAGAGGGTCTTGAGGTGATCTGTGAGGAAGGTGGACTTATTCACAGCTTTGAGCAGGCGAAGACCCCGATGAGACACAGACAGAAGTTGTATATCACTGCCGCTCTCCCCCTGTATGGGAATTCAGGGTCACAGTGTTGGCAGGGGAATCATAGGAAGAGGAGGGAAAATCCTCAGCAGAGTGAGGAGGAGGCCAAGATACGACACTCTGCTAAATTCATGAATTTTGCTTCTTGAGTGCTGTGGAAATATTTATATCCTTTTTTTCTTTGGAGTGGAGGTGGATGGGGTGGGAAGGCAAGGCAATTAGGGTTAAGTGACTTGCCCAAGGTCACACAGCTAGTGTCAAGTGTCTGAGGCTGAATTTGAACTCAGGTCCTCCTGACTCCAGAACCAGTGCTCTATTCACTGCACCACCTAGCTGCCCCCTGTTTATGTCCTTCTGTCCATTCTATCATTGCCATCAAGTTCATGGACTCCTTCCTGATGGCAGGAGCTATGTTCTGTCTCCCTTATCTGACTAAGGGCTTCTTCTCAAGGGCAAGGACTGTGTCTCCTCTATTAGACTAGGAGGTTCCTGAAGGAAAGAATCATGTCTCTCTGGTTAGACTGAGACCTCCCTTCTATTTTTCTACCCTTCCATATAATGCCCAGTACATAAGACACTGCATCCACCACAGTGGTTGACTTTGATGGGTGGAGGACATGGAATGACATTCCAAGGCACCAAAGAACATACTTGGGCAAACTGGGACTTATGAAGAATACCCCCCAATCCCTGCACATAGGGGGCCCTGCCAGGGCTACGTAGGGTTGGCACTGACCGAGACATGGAAGATCCGAGAGAAGTAATTGTCCCAGTTGTCCCGGGCAGCTACCACAATTCTCTTCTTGATACTGTCTTCAGTGATGGAACTGGTGTCCATGCCCACCTGCAAGTCCGCTGTAGACACAAGACTCTCTTAACTTGGCCACTTTCCCACCTTTCTTCCTTGACAATTCCCCCCTCTCTCTCTCTAAGTAACTGCCTTATCCTATCCTGACTGCCCAAGGACTTAGATCACCTAGATTACTGCTGAATGGAAGGGGAAGTGCCTTTCCAGAGACCACCACAGATGCCTCCATCACCATTTTCCTCACCTCCAGTCTGACTGTCTCCCAATGCTCAGAACACAACACTCCCCCATCTTTTTAATGACCACTCCCAACCCCAGAGTTTCCTAGCCCCGATACCTAGCATATCTTTCATCTTGTTCCGTTCTTCTGGGGAGATTCGGATGCAGGACTCTGTGAAAGTGTCACGCAGAATCTGAGGATGTAGCAAGATCTCATTACTATGGGGACTTCTAGGGTGAGAGTCAACCTCCCAAGGAATGACCACAGACAGAAATACCAGTAGTCCCAGCCTCTTAAAGGGTAATACCTCTATTCCCCCATCAGTTTGTCTCTTTCTGTCTGTGTCTAGATTTCTGGCTCCCTCTGCCCCTCAATTCTTGTGTGTATGCCTAGGAATATCTTTGTGTCTCTCCGTGCCTAGCTTTCATCTTTGGGCATGTCTTTGGGTATGTCTCTTAGTACTCCCCCTAAACCAACTGAAAATCAATCTTATATACATAGGCATGGTTGGGACTGTGACTTAAGAAATGCTATGAGTGGTCCTTTATTGCCTGGGTTTCATTTAATGCCACTGCCTGAAGTATCACCATCCATTGATACCTACATTAGGCATCGGCATTAGGCATTAGGAAGCATGGCCTCCTTTAAAGTGAAAATGCTCCTGGGAGAGAGAACTTGAATCAGTTTTATCAGATTGCTTCATAATCTACCCTGCCTCAACTACCTAAGTGGAAACAGAAATGCCCATTGACTAGGAATTTTAAGTGACCTTGGGCAAGAGATGAGGAGGGAGGGAACAAAGAGAGCAGAGATTCTGGAGGATGGAACACAAGCGGGGGGGGGAAGAGAAGAGGACCAGAGCTGAGATTCTCAGAGGTCTGGGGCAGTGTGAAACTACTTGGAGTGTCATGAAGTGGAGGGATATTGAGACAAGGTCACAAATTGTCCCTTTCAGGGAGAGGGGTATGAAGAAGCTAGTACTCACTTGTTCACAAAGAAGTCTCAAACAGTAAGGGTGAGTGAAGTTCTCTCGGGGGTAGAACACCTGTGAGAGGTACAGAGATCTGAAAGGATCCCAAGGAATAGTGGAGCCATTGTCCAGATGGAAATCAGAAGGCCCCACTTCTGTCTTGCCCCCTGGCCTCCTATCCTGGCCCACTACTGGCTCCAGGAAGGCCAGGTCAGGAGCACTGAGAAGAGGGGACAGGGCCAATAATGGAAGAGAACAGAAGACCCACTGTCTCCCTACCTCTTTTCGAAGGAATAGCCTCCAGGTGGCATTGGCATAAGCAAAGGAAACACTGCTTGAGGGATGAAGCAACTGGCTACTGATGTGTTCATCTCCCATGGACAGAACCGGGTCTAGAGATCAGAAAAAGTCACATTAGCGACTCCAAAACCCTGTGCTTTCTTTTGTCGCTGTCCTTTCAGTCATGTCCAACTCTATGACCCTAGTTAGGGTTTTCTTGGGAAAGATACTGGAGTGGTTTGTCATTTCCTTCTCCAGTTTATTTTACAGATGAGGAGACTGAGGCAAACAAGGTTAAGTGACTTACCTAGGGTCACACAGCCAGTAAGTGTCTGAGGCCACATTTGAACTCAGGAGATGAGCCTCCCTTACCCTGAGCCCAGTGCTCTATGCACTATGGCTCCACCTAGCTATTAGCAGCATCCCAAATCCCATGAGGTAGCTCAGCAGTGCAGTGGTTAGAGCACTTAACCATGAGTCAGGAAGACCTGAATTCAAATCCAGTCTCAGATATAGCTTGTGTCATTTAACCTCTGTCTGCCTCAGTTTCCTTATCTGTAAAATAGGAATTATATTAGCACTGACATACAAACTTCTTTTGAGCTTTGTTCTGTGAAGTTTGGATTCGGTCAAAGGGCTGCACTTGAGGACCTAGGGGCTCCCATGTGGCCTCAAAGCCAAAGGTTCCCCAACCCTGGAACCTCTCAGTGCTCCAGGGCTTCTCAAACTTTTTCCACTCATGACCCCTGGGTCAAGACCCCACAGTTTAAGAAACAGCAACTCCAGAACTAAATTACCAAGAAGATGCCAATTTCATTGAATCGGTAGAGGGAGTTCCCTTTACCAATGACATCAGAGGTCCCCATCCCTAAATCTGTCTATACAAAGCAATACAAACTAAATTCAAGAAGGAAAAATCACTAATAAGAGTGATGAGCCATGTAGATGGGGCTAGAAAGAGATCAGAAAAGGTGTCTTATAGCAGGAAGCACTCGAGGCTGGTTTGTGGAGGTTAAGGGAAAGGAGAAAGAATTGTTTGATGATGTCCCTTCCCCAGGGACCCCCTGAAGAGAGAAGAGCTTAAAAGGAAGACCGGTCAGCAGTCCTAGCCCTGACATAGCCACCTCTGCTCCAGATAATGTGGCCCAATCCAATGTTAGAATGACTGCCAAAGCTTTTAGCGTGGTGTTTCTACAGAACAAGGTCCTGTAATGTTTTCCCTGAACAGATTAATGACTTTAGGTGAAGTATGCCTGGATTTCCATTCACATTGTTCTCATCTTTTAAATTCTGATTCTTAATCTTCTGAAATCCCAGAATATTCTTAGACCTGGGATACTCCATTATTCCTTAGCTCCTCTCCAACCTCTAACCTCCTTCTTTTACATGGTAGATTGGCTAAGGCACTCAATTTGGAATCAGCAAGACCTGGGTCCAAAGCTTGCCTCAATTTATTAGTTATGTAATTAGCTAGTAATAGTAATTAGTTGTGTGTAACCTTGGGCAAGGTTACCTAAGAAGGACTGGGCCTGGAGTCAGAAAGACCTGAGTTTGAATCTTGCTTCAGACAAGTCACTTAACCCTATTTGCCTTAGTTTCCTCATCTATGACCTGGTCCCCTTTACCTCTAATTTTTTTTTTTGTGGGGCGAGGGCAGGGGGGGGGGGAGGGACAAAATGTCTCACCCAGACTGGGAAGTACAATATCACTTATGGCTAGGTCCAAGCACTGGCTACTATTCAGTACAGAAACTTTACCTATCTCCATTTTTTCAACTTCCCATTTCTCTCATCCTTAGTCAACCTCCACTCTCCAGGGCTTCACCATATTGGTTCCAGATTTAGTGTGGACACTCAATCATCTTTAGCCCAAACTCAAACAACCCAGCAGCCTCTCCCAGTAACAGGAATTACAGGTGATAATTACATGTACCAATACATTGGTATAATTCTAAATCCACAGCCCTATGACCAATTAAGCTAGCAACCCACCCCTGAAGAGGATTTAGCTTGTAACAATTTAACACCCTTGACCTTGCCCAGTGCTCCAGCCCACCTCCCCCATATACAAAAATAAAAGTCTCTCTAGCCAGAGCAATGAGACCTATTCAGTTCCAACCCACCCCCCTCTTCAAGATGGGTGTCATTTGGAGGTGGAAATAAACTTAATTTAGGGACACCTTCTAGATTCAATTACAAAGCCAAAGAATCAGAAAATCTCAGAGTTAGAAGGGACCTTAGAGTTCTTTTAATTTCAGCTCTTCTACTATGTCAGAGCAATACAACTTGGAAACCCATTCTTCCCAAAAAAGGTCACAAGCCCCCTTGCCTCCCCAGAAACCCATGATGCAGATAACAACCCTGAAAGGCACAACTAAGAGTGACTAGGATGGGCCTGGGGGGGGAGGGTTTCCTCACCTGAACGGGGTGGGGCCTGGTTCTCTGATGGGGGAGAAGCTGGAGGTGGAGGTGGAGGTGGGGGTGATAGAGGCTGAAGAACTGAGGTCTTGGATTGGACTGGAGCAAACAAATCCATCAGTGGTCTCTGCTTCTCTTTGATGGAGTTAGAAGATTTAAAGGAGATGGGGGACTTGGGCCGCTGTGCAACAGGCGGTGGTGAGTCCTTCTTAGGGCCCAGAGCTGATGGCTAGGGGGAAATTGAGAAGAATTATTCATGGACCTGAGCCTGCTAGGCACCTTTCCCTTCCCTCAGAGGCCCACAAGATGACAAGTCAGTCTAAAGCCAGGAAGGGATGGGGAAGGGGACCATAAGACTTTCGCTCCTCCACACACACAGAATTCCCCAAGAATGAGAAGGAATGGAAAAGGAGCCAAAATTGCAAAACCCAGGATTTCAAGGGCCCAGTCCCTCAGGCTCACCGAAGGAGGCAGATAGTTGCCATTAAGGCCCAGTTTGGCCAGGGCCTCATCCTTGGGGTCATTTCTCTTTATGAAAGATTTTTGAGGCTTCCTGGGGAAGGAACAGGGAGACAGAGGATCAGTCCCAGGGAAGCTTCCCCACCATCCATTTGGAAAACTTTCCTCTAATTCCTGGTAACCTCCTGATAACCTGACCTGATGGGCTGGATTGGTTCAGGCACTGGTGCAGGGCGGCTCTGGTACATCTTGATGATGTTCCGAATTTCTCTGCTGGGCTCTTCTAGTTTGTGGACTGGTTTTGAGCCCCACAGCCCAGTACCTGAAGGCCTTCCCCTATTCTCCTTTTGGCTTTTGGCCTCTGAGCTAGTGTCAGTTTTAGCTTCGTCTCCTGCTTTGGCTCCAGGTTTGTCTCCTCCTTCCTTTTTTTTAAGTAGTTTCTTGACCACTGGTGGAGGGCGATGAGGAGGAGGAGAAAGTGCTATGAGAAGGAAGGAGAAAATAGAAGGTTAGTACTGCTGGGGGGGGGGGGGGGGGAAAGCCTAGTCTCAGTTATCTGCTCTGACCCTATCTTCCTCCTCTTACTCCTACCTAGCGTAAGACCTATTTCATTTAGTTCTCCCACAGTCTATATATGCACTATTGAATCTTTTTTTTTTAACGCTACTGAATCTTTAAGAACCAAATGGAGTGTTTTGGCAAAGGCAGTGTATGTTGGTAATTGGAAGTCCATTGAATTATAACCTCAGATTTTTTTTATATGTTGATTGATCTTTTTTTGGGGGGAGGGTAGGGGAGATAATTGGAGTTAAGTGACTTGCCCAGGCTCCCACAGCTAGTATGTGAGGCTGGATTTGAACTCAGATCCTTCTGACTCTAGGGCTGGTGTTCTCTCCACAGCACCACCTAGCTGCCCTGTGTTGACTGATTTAGATAAAAATTTCCCCCCTTCTTTCTCTTAAAAAAAAATGCTTCATTATAAGAAATGGTTCTTTGGGAGAAGAGAAGGAAGTGTATGAGGGGAAATGTAGGTAATATACCAGCAAAAGACGTTAATAAAAGTCTAATTTTTTAAAAAAAGAAGTGTCCTGCTGTGAGATACTTGTTCTCCCTGTGGAGACAAGGACAGTTAGATGTGTTTTATATCTGCAGGGAAGACAAAGAGAAGCTTCTACCTCACCAGAACCGGAAATGTGTTTGTGTTAAGAAGGGAATCTTCAGAAGAGTGTGCGAAGTAGCGAGTCTTCTAGACTTTCCTATGATGACTGAAAAAGAGGAGGAAGAGGAAAGGACCAACCTAACTTTCCTGAGAAGAGTGAATTGAGTCTTCATCTTAAGAAGAAATAGGAAGAAGATTCTTAAGAGTCTTCCATTAGTATTCGGAGTGAACTAAATAGTGAAACTGTGTTTCTGGAAGTGGAATCATCTACCATTATGGTGAGGGTTTAAGGTGATTGTGATTGTCATTGCCAACATACTGTATTTTTTTAGTCGCTTTTTTTATCACTAATTTCATTTGTTATTACATTGAATATGAATAACTACTCCTGGGAAAGGAGGCTCCTTCATTTTGTTTTATAAATAATATTTAACGAACTGGGATGAGGATTCAAGTCATTTGATTAGTTAATGAAAAAACACAGGGCCTGGACATGGTAAGTGTCTAATAAATTTTTGTTGACCAACCAGCTGACAAAGGAGTTGCAATTTTATTAGCAAAAAGAACATATCCAACATTCCCCTAGATTTAGATTTAGATCCCTCTAAAGCTTGGAACAATAAAATTAATCACAAAACTAGGTCAAAGGGCAGGCTAAGTGAGGGGTGCCATATAAGTAAATGGGATCAATCTAGCCCATCTGTTCTGGTATCACAGAACCATAAAATGTCCAGACTAAGGGGGACCTTAGATGTCTTCTAGCCTAGCTCCTTTATTTTACACAGGAGAGGAGCAAGGTGCAAGGTTGCATGAGTTAGTCCTGGCAAGGGCCAGTTCCCAAGATTGCCACTTTCCAAACTGAGGCTCTTTCTACCATACCATCCTCACCTTTGATTTCTTCCTCCTCTTCTTCTTCCTCTTCCTCCTCTTCCTCTTCTATCTCCCTCTGTGGAATGAGCATCTTTTCAGGTGGCTTCACCTTCTTCAACCAAATAGGTTCTTGCCCTACAAGGAAGTTCCTGAGTTGACACTGTCCCCATATTCTTTTATTTCTGTCTATCAAATGGTTTTCTCTGTTCTTCAACACTCCCATTACCACCACACCTGCCTCCATTCCTGCTGATGCTGGCCCTAGCCCTTAGTCAAATAAGGGCCCTATTGCCAAGCCACCATGCCCTACTGGGCAAAGAAAGAGGACCTGAGATCCCTCTGCCCTGGCATGATTGTGCCAAAATGACGGTTTAGAGAAGTTGTGCCATGGTCCCAGCCTTTGGTCCCACCCTTCCAAACATGAAATTTATCCCCCTGCAGGGCTATATCCCTTTTACCTATCTTCTGGAAATAATTCCGTTTCTCCTGGAAGGTGCTGGGGGGCGTCAGTTTCTCCTCAACATCTGAAATCTGTATCTGTTGAAACCAAAATAATGACTACCTCCTCCCCCTCCTCCCAGACCCTTGCTATACCTTGACAGAACTCTGCCATGCTCAGTACCTATTCCACTCCAACTGGGAGCTGGAATATGTTGGCATCTCCTTCCCTCTTCCTTCTTTTCTCTTTCTTGGCTAATTAATGTTTGCCCTCCCCCTCCCCCCTGCCAATGCTAAGACCCTAGAGTCCTGTCTCTGTTTCTATGCTTGGCACTGCCACCTGTCTGGTTTTGCTATGCTCCACTTGGGACAAGACTCAACCTATCCCTTCGTGGAACTCTCACTTATTCCCCCTAGGCCTGTACCGGTTCTAGGCTCCTTTGGGGCTCTGCCTTGGGAGCAGATGAGCTTTTGCTGACAGCAGCTGGGGACTTCTTGGGTTTGGGAGTGGGCCGGGATGCAGATGTGGATGCCTGGGTCAGGTGTTGGGCCTGTTGCTCCAGGGAAAGAGTCATGGCCTGGGCAGTCATTTGCTGAGCCTAGGTGGGAGGGAAAGGGAAAAGGCAACCCTGGTGAGAGAAGGAATCCTGCTGGGTATCTGCACCTGGATCAGAAAACTAAGCAGACCCCTTTCTCCCACAAACCTGTCCCCAGATCCCGACCAGCACAGCATTCATAGAACATCACCTACTCTAATATATTCATTATACTGATGAGGAGGGAAGTGACTTGCCCAGTGTTATAGAGATAGTTTCTGTTGGAGTCAGGATTTGAATTCGGGACCTTTAGCTCCAGAGCCAGTGATGTTGCCACCATATCATGCACCCTCTCCATACATCCTGCCCACTGCCCCCTCACCAAGATCATGGCTTGCTGGTTGATGAAGCTCTGCTGCTGGGCAGCCAGCTCTCTGGCACTGACTGTGGGCACCATAGGCTGGGACTGGGATGGCATCATCATGGCTAAGAAGCAAATAGGACACAACAATAATAGGCAAAATGTATATAGCCCTTTAAGATTCACAAATGACTCCATACATCATCTCATCTGATCCTCCAGCAATCCTGGAACATAGATATCCATACTCTACAGATGAGGAAATGAGGCATCAGAGACCTTGAGTCCCTTGCCCACAGCCACACAGTCACTTAACAACAGAGGTGAATTTCAAACCCAGAGTTCAACTGGTCCCAGTCCCCACACTCAGGCCACCACTGTGGCTATCTTTCTGATAGGCACAAGTGATCTGCCAAGCCCATTATCTTCCCTATAGCTAATGGGAAGCTATGACCCCCCCAGCACCAATAGGCATACCTGTGTCATCCCTCTAGAGAAGGAGACAGTAGTCCTATGCCCACTCTGCACACTAAGTCTCCCAGTTCTTTCCACTATACCTGGCATGGCTGGGACTCCACCCATTGAAGGCATGGCTGGCATCGCTGGCATGAGTGGTACAGGTGCTGGCATCATTGCCCCCATGGCAGGTTGGTAGCTTGGCATCTGCAACATCCCTGGGTACACTGGGTGGAGGGGAGGGCAGGAGAGATGGTACCTTGTTTCTATCCCATGGGTAGGCATTTAGAATATGTGTCTACTACAATTCCCCATCCTGTGTCTGGGAAGCAAGTTCCTAAATTCCTAATGTAGGAAGGACAGCCCAGGGAATTGGAAGCATGGAGACCCAGGGAAAAGAGGTGTCCAATCACTCAGGTATTGACTCTTTACTGGAACTCAATTTCCCTAGCAGCCAAGTGACCTCATACCACATGTGCAAGACCATGAGCAGACCTCTCCCACTAACCTGTGGTCATTTGCATGGCACCCACCATCATGGTCCCTACTCAAAGCTTCAGAGGAAGACCTCAGAGAAAGGAATCAGACAGTCCTGGATCTACTGAGAAACACTGAGGCAGACCCCAGCTCAGGGTTCAGTGGGGTAGCTAGAATCCACAGAGGCAACCCCCAGTGAATGACAGGCAGCATGTGTCAAGGTGCCAAGGCCCATAACAACCACCATCACCCCTGCCTTTCCCTGGCTGTGCCCAAGGGCATTGGTACAAAGATGCCAGGATCAAACACTTACTCATGGGGTAGCCTCCTTGCTGAGTCCCAATGCCTCCACCACCTTTCATTCGGCTGTTCAGCGCCCTGGCTTGTTCCAGATCCTGCTGGGACAAAGAGCCAACAGCACATCAGAGTCCAGTGCCCTTGGGGCAATGGAATGGGACCAGTGCAAGGACTGGAGAAAGAGGTAGGAGAGGAAAGGATAGACAGAGACAATTGGAGGATGGATGGGAGCAGGGAAGAGCAGTTGGGAGAGAACTAAGGGAGCTGGCAGATTCTAGACAAGCATGTAGAACTCACCCTAGACCGTGAGGACAGTACAGGCTCAAAAAGGTTATCCAGGAAACCATCTAAGCTCCTAGGGCTCCGGAGTTCCCCTGTGGGGAAGAGAGTTAACAGATATTGTTAAAATTGCTTTCAAGCCCAGCACCCTTCAGCCTAGCATGATTTCCCACCTCCCACGTACCCTCCATGCCCTGCCCTGTTAAAACCCCTCTCTTGCTCTGCTTCAGGAAGCCAATTATAGTCCTCACTTGTAAAGTTCCTTTGGGGCAGTATTGGGGCAGGATCTGGAGGTGGCCCTGGAGCCAGGGGAGGAGCCTGGAGTCCTGGGGGTGGGGGGATGTCTTCAGAAGTCCTATAGGAAACAGTGTTCACATCACGGGTGGAAATAGAAGGGGAAGTAGATTTAACATACCCATTCTGGGCAAAATGAGTTAAATGGGGCAAGAGGAAGCACTCACACATTATGGGGGGTGATGGGGTAGCTGCCAGGGGCACTGGGGTCCCCTAAGTCCTCAATCTGTCCAATCAGATCCAGCACAAAGTCACAGCCATTCAAATCCTTCCAGGAATCTCCAGAAAGCATAGAAACTGACCAGCCTCTGATAGGCTGCTCTATGCCCCTGTAAAAAGGGTAGGGACAGGAAAGAAAGGAAGTGGGGTCAATTAAAGGCTGTAGCAAAGCTCTTGTTCAACTCCCATACACACACACAGACACCGTACCTGAGAACTAGCATCTATAAGAGCTCGTTAAGATCAATAACACCTAGCTCTTATTAATACTCTAAAGTTGGCATCGCCTTGTTTTATCCTCAAACCAACCCTGGGATTGCTATTATTATGCCCGTTTTACAGATGAGGAAACCAAGGCTGAGAGAGGTCACATGACTTGCCCAGGATCAAAGAACCAGTGAGAATCAGAGGCAGGGTTTAAACTCAGATCTTCCTGCCTCCAGGTCTATCACTGTCTACTGCCCCACCTCTAAGATTCCCCAAGAATTCTCACATGAGAATGACTAGCACATGTTTAGTACACACGTATGCTTTAGTATACATATATCCTTCCACCACTACTATCAGATCTTTCTTAGAAAGTGATGAATATTATACCACAAGGAGAATAAGTCCGATATTTGCAGTTTAAACTTTCTCCCCTGTCTAATCAATCTAATCTAATCTAAGCCAGACAGCCACCAAAGTGATTTCTAAAAGCACAGATCTGACCATGTCATTCCTCTGCTTAGCAAACTGAAGTGGACAAGTGGGCGCTAGGACACTAAGCCTATGCCCCAAAGAGACCAAAGGAAGAGGGGAAGGACCCATATGGACACATAGTAACTCTTTTGGTAATGACAAAGAGCTGGTAGCTAAGAGGGTGATCGTCAAATGGGGAAATAGGGAAACATGATTTTATCTAACTTTAATGAAATCCTATTGTGCTATAAAAATTGATGAAGGGGACAGTTTCAGAGAACCTCAGGAAGATTTGTACAAACCGATGCAGCATGAAGTGAGTGGAACCAGGAGAATAAATTATACAATAACAACAATTTGTAAAGCCAAATAGCATTGAAAGACTTAACTCTGATAAATGCTATGCCCAACCAGGACCCATTATGCAGCATATTTTATGTATACATTTATATATATATATATTTGTGTATAATATTTAGTATATATTATATATATATATATATTCAGATATACATGCACACAGATACAATACTACATACACCCATCTCCTGACAGAGAGGAAGGGGATAAGGCTCAGAGTACAGAATGAGATGTAGATTTTTGAAAATGGCTTAAAGGCTGTTTGATTTGTTTAACTATGAGTAAGGATTTTGGTTTTTTTTTTTCTTTTTTTGATAGTAGGAGATGGGAAGGAGAAAAATGGGTTTTCATTAATTTTAAAAAATTAAATTTTAAAAATTAACTCTAGTGAGTCCCTGTTACCTCTAGAATCAAATGCAAACTCTGTCATTTAAAATCCTTCACAATCTGGCTCTTGTCTGACACCTTTCCAGTCTTATTATTTAGTCAATATTTCCCAACATGCACTTTGGGTCAAGCAAATTGGCCTTCTTGCTTTTCCTCACACATGACGTTCTATCCCCTGTCTCTATCTTTGCCTGAAATGCCTTCCCTCTTCACCTCCCTCTTTTAGAATCTTTAATTTCCTTCAAAGATTAGCTGAACTTTCACCCCTTACAAGAAGCATTTCCTGATTCCTCCCAACTGCTAGGGCCTTTCCCACCCCACGATTACCGTCCTTTTATTTTAAGGAGACATAATAAGTTCATAATATTTAGAGTTACAAGGCACTCCAGAGACTATTGAACCTAATTCCCTCATTTTACTGATTGGAAAACAGGTTGAGTGCCTTGCCTAGGGGCTAAGTGTCTGAAACAGGATTCAAATACCAAACTACCTGCTATAGAAATGTAAGTTATCTGAGGGTGAGGATTGCTTTGTTTTTGTCTTTGTATATCCCTAGAGCCTAGCACAGTGCATGGCATATAAAAGAGCTTAATAAATACTTTCACATTATTTGAATTTAAAAAAAATTGTTTTAAATTCAAAAATTTTTTTGCTCTTATTTTTAGAGGGGGGAAGGCAGGGCAATTGGGGTTAAGTGACTTGCCCAAGGTCACACAGCTAGTGTTTAGTGTCTTTGAGGCCGAATTTGAACTCAGGTCCTCCTGACTACAGGGCTGGTGCTCTATTCACTGTGCCACCTAGCCTCCCCTAAATTTTTAAGTTTTAAAGTTTTAAATTGGAAAGTATTTAAAAGTAATTTAAAAGTTTAAAATTGTAATTGTTTTTTAAATTATTTTAAATTGTTTAAATTTATTTTTAAATTTAATTTTATTATCAGTTTCAGATTATCATCCCCCACTGCTCTCCCTTGCATTGAGAAGGCAAGAAATTAAAAAAAAAAAAAACCCTTAATAAATACTTGCTGATTGATAGGATTATTGTAAACCAAAAGAAATAACTCATCTGAGAATTTGTTTTCTTTGACTTGACTATGCATATTTGCTACAAGAGTTTTGTTTTGTTTTGTTTTGTTTTAATATGGGAGGTGACAGGGAGAGAAAATATGTACTTATTAATTTAAAAATAATTTGCATTTATCCAGTACTTTGAATTTCACAGAGCACCTAATGTGCTTTATTTCATATATGTAAGTACACACACGAGACATTTTCACCTTAACCTAACCCTTACAACATGCACAAGCTCAGTCATACACACACACACACACAACAACTCTCACCGGTCTTAAAGTTCACAAAGCACCTATGTCTTACTTCGTACATACACAGATACACATTTTAGACACTTTCTCTAATACATAGGCACATGGAATCACTGACGTACACATGTCCTGGGGAGTGAACCTTGTCACCTTTTATCCTTAGCCTTTTCTAGTGAGACCAGTTTAAAGACTCACTCCCAAGACAGCAGGTGGCCTAGGAAGGATAAAGCTTTCAAGAAATGGAGGAGGAAGAGGAAAAGAGAAATTCAGAGTAGCCCCAACACCCTTGCCTAACCTATGCCCAACCTCCCCCTGCCAGGCTCCCTAGGCTCTCTTACCTAGTCTGTAGGATCCACCCAGCAAACTCTTCCCCAGTGGTCCAGGATTTGACTTGTGCCAAGTATCGCTCTTCTGCAGGAATGGAACAGCTCAGGGATTAGAAGGTTGGGGGGAGATGGAGGGAAGGGGGACATTACCCATGTGAGGGAGGTCAGTGTCACCGTGGTGATTGCTATGTAGGTGATGAATAAGGATCACTATGGGGAATCAGGGGTCAACATCAAGGGAAGACTGGGGATATTGGGTACTAATACTTTGTAAAATCAAAGGCCAGGAAGAACAGAAAAGGACCCACAGGGGCTGAGCACAGCTAAGAGCTGGGAGAGAGGTGGGATAGGGAAGGTATTGGGAGGTAGGTCCTGGGAAAGGAGGGTTTGATTCTGGAAGTAACTGTGGGAGAGGAGCTGAGGGAGGAGGATGCTCAGTCCCATTTACCACTGAAGGTGAAGACGTCGAGGGTCATACGCCCACATCGCCAGCCTGAAATCCACTCCAGTTGGGTAGGTGGGTAGGCACGGACAGGGTTGACTGCTGTCTGGGACTGTCGCAATGCCCCCAAGAGCTTGTTCTGGCACACAGCTGCAATACCCTTTGGACCATGGTCAGACACAAACCTACAGGGAGAGGAAGGAACTGGCCTCTGGGTTGGCTTGTATAGAAAGGACTCCAGGGGTGGGTAGGTGGCTCGGTGAATAGAGCACCAGCCCTGGAATCAGGAGGATGTGAGTTCAATTTGACCTCACTAGCTGTGTGACCTTGGGCAAGTCACTTAACCCCAATTGCCCTGCTTTCCCCCCTCCAAAAAGCAAAAAAAAAAAAAAAAAAAGAAAAAAAGAAAAAAAAGAAATTACTCCAGACACAGTGGGAAGGAGTCGGGCTCTGGATGCCATATCCTTCCTGGGCCTTGGTCTCTTGTGTAGACTCTCCCCATCTGTCCCCTTATCTCCCCTTATCCCTACTCTGTTCCCCATATCCTATAAGCCCTTATTTTCTCTTCTCCTCATGCCCTGTGTCTCCTCCCTCCAACCTACTTGAGCAGTGGCTTCTGAAGGGTCAATGTTGGGGTGAAGGCACTGAGCAGAATGGCCATGAGTGCCCAGCCTCGATGACTCTGCTGTTCATCCGGGTTGTGCCACAGCTGGGTCACGAGCTGGCAAAAGATCTCATTCCTCAGAGTGGGGTGGCGCTGCCCCTGCTGGGCCAAATATGTGCCCATGGTCTGTTCCTGCCAGGACTGAAGCGATAGGTCCCCCAGGAGCCGTAACATCTATCAACACAAAGGAGTTGAGAGACAGGAGTGAAAGTTGACATTGGGATCTGGATAAAGTGCTAGGTCTAGAATCAACAAGACCAGAGTTCAAATCCCACCTCAGATATGTCCTAGCTGTGTGACCCTGGGCAAGTCACTTAACCACTGTCTGCCTCAGTTTCCTCAACTGTAAAATGGGGATGATAATAGCCCCCACCTCATGGAATTGTTAATGAGACAGTAGTTGTAAAAGCACTTAGCACTGTGCTGGACGTAAAGTAAGTGCTGTATAAATGCTGGCTAGTGTTGTTATTTTTAGAGGGGAGAATGGAGGCAGAGATGAAGATGGGAAGTTTTAGTGAGGAGCTTGGGAACATAATGGGTCTGGAAGTCCCAGTCCTTGTTGGGTCACACAAATGCCCTCAAGCTATTCCTTAAGCTCATTAAAATGAGGGTGTTGGACAAAGTGACTTGTGACTTCCAGTTCTAGAAAGATGGTCCTATAAAGAGGGAGTGGGGAAGGCTGTGGGTATTCAGTGGACAAGTCATCCTACAGATGAGGGGTGGCCTCTGGGCAGCCCCTCCCATGCCACCCTGGATTCTGGACATAGTGCTACTTCCACCCTCTTCCCTCCTAGCCACTATCTCTTACTTACCACTTTGTTGACATCCAGGGCAAGCTGAGGGCTCACCCCATCCAGGTGAGTCAGAGGTGATGTCAGGGGCTGCCCTGGAGCTGGCAGGGTTGGCTTCTGAAAAGGAGGATGTATTAGTACCTAGGTGTATTGTGTGCCAAAGTGAAGACAGTCTGAGGCAGCTGCCCAGAGAAGGAGAATCACACCAAAGAAAGTGTGGGTGACACAAACATGGGTAAGGGATTTATAATTCAATTCAATGGGCATTTATGCTTTGTGCCAAGCATGTACCCATGGCAATGTGTTAGACACTGGTGATACACAGATAAAAACCAATGTAGTTCCTGCCCTCAAGGAGCTTATAGTCTACTGGAGAAACATGTACACAGGTAAATTAAAACAAAAGTAAGTAAAAAGCAATTTTTTCAGGTTGGGGATTAGAAGGAAAACACAAATGATTGAGGGGGACCAGGACTGGCACTGGAACTGATTTTTGAAAGGAGCTGGAGATTCCAGGAAGCAGAGGCGAGGAGAGAGAGTTTTAGAAAGCACAGGAGACATCCAGGGCAGACATGGAGACCAGAGATGTAACATCATGTTAGGAAAATAGCAAATAAGCCCATAGTCGGAATGTACAGAATATGATGAAACCAGTGGAGGTAGGTGGGCAGGGAAGAGGCAAGAGGATATCGAGCAGTACCTGAAAGTTTTCAGAGACGAAGCTAGAAAAGGGGAATCTATCGATGTCAGGAGGAAGAGCCAGTGTGTCCTGAGCTGTGACTTCTGGGGGCAGGGCTTCTGTGATGTTCTTGGCCATGACATGCTGACAACCTAGGAACATCCCAGAACTGTGAGGCCAGGTACAAGGGGCTCCTGATATCTTCCCCCCACCACCTCCTTCCTGCTTTTGCCTATTCCTAGGATTCTTCTCCAGTCCCTTGCCACTAATGCCAAGTCATTAATTACAATGAAACATCATTGGAATGACAACTGGGGGAAAGAGACGACCACTTAAAGTGGGCGAGGGCTTGAGGGAGGGGAATGAGAAGACATAGGGCAGGAGAGAGCAGCAGCCAAGTGGACAAAGAAGACCCCAAATGCTGCATAGATACCCATCGGAGAGAAGTAAGTACTTTAGACAGTGTAACAGGGGTGGGGAACCTGCGGCTTTGAGGCCACATGTGGCCTTCTAGGTCCTTGGGTGCACCCTTTTGACTGAGTCCAAGTTTTACAGGACAAATCCTTTTATTAAAGGGGATTTGTTTTGTGAACTTTGAAGTCAGTCAAAGGGCCCACTTGAGGACATAGAGGGCCACATGTGGTCTTGAGGCCGAAGGTGCTCCACCCCTGTAGGAAGTAGTGAATCTTCTCTCCCTCCCCTTTAAAAAAAAACAGTATTTTAAAAGTTTATTAATGCCTTGCTTTTTACATCATAGCTATAATTGTTTCTGTCTCCCCCAACCCCGTCAGTGTGTCTTCCCTTCTAAGAAAAAAAAAATGAAGACCAGCCAACACAACGACTTAGTTGACAACATATACAATATACAACACCCAGGAGTCTCCCAACTCTCCAGTGAAAGAAGGGAAGCTTATTCAGGGCTCACCTTCAGCTGTCTTCAGCAGAGCAGACAGCTCAGCAGGGATCTCCAGACGCTCCAGTTCCTAGGCATAAAGGTGGGGAGTTATTTACCCAAGCACTAGGAAAGGGAAGACTAGGGGGAAGACAAGTCCTACCCTCTTGCTGCCTGGTGTCAACTGAGTCCCCTTCAAAATGTAGGAGAGGTATTGTTGAGGCTAGGCACACAATTATACTAATCTCTACAAGCAGAGTCCTATCCAGCGTGCCTGCTTAGAAACTCTGGCAGAAAGGAACCAGATGGGATACTGAAAGGAACAAAAGCTCGTAATACTCTTGGCTAGGGTTTCATCCACTTGGGCCTTCAACAATGCCCCTGCCCTAGCTGAGCACATCTCAAGAGGCAGAACTCACTAGATGGGCTTCTTACCACAAAGCCATCTGGAGAAGGCAGTGCCTAACTGGACTACCTCCCCACCTCCATTGACTCTTTGCCACCTACCATTCTTGAATTGACGACTCTTGTCTCTTCACCTGGTGACTGGTTTTTGTGCCAGCCTGTCTAGGACCTGAGCTGTGGGGAAAAGTGAGGGTGTGGTGGGAGAAGTGCCAGAAAATCCACCAAAGGTTTCTTTCGGTCTTTGAGGGTATTCTAGTGGCCCAGAAAGTGCCCAATGGAGCCAGCCTTGGATCCTTCAAGCCAAACCAGTTTATTGTTCCTGACCTCAGGGAGCCCCCAAAGCCAGGAGAGAAGCAAGTGTGACTAAAACCATGTCTAGGGGCTACCCTACTCAGTTGGTCACAGTGCCCCCGATCCCAAGAGTCCTTACCTGTCTCCAGCTCTGTAGGTGTTGTGTCTCAGCACTAGAGAGAGGGAAGAAAAATCTACAGGGGACAAAGTCTAGCTAGGGATGGGCAATGGGAGGGGGGGGTAACAACTATGGGCCCTGGACTTTGAGATGCTTTATGGCATTGAAGGTGGTGTCACCAGGTAAGAGGACAGGAATGGGAATGGGAGGAGTCAAGGGCTAGATGTGTTGAGGGGGAGAGAATGGGTTGTTTTGCATCAATATGCCAGTAGGATCTAGGAAAACCAAGCTTGTGGGGAAATCTCAACATATGAATGAGAGTTTGCTTTGCCCTGGGAGGAGTATTTCCCAAGGAACACAGCAGAAAGATCTGGGCTTTTGAACATGCCTACCATCTACCTCCATCCTTTCAAGGCCTGGCTTACCTTGTGCCAAGGTACCCTGTTTTGCTTCCCCTGATCTACCCTCCCTTCTGTCAGCCCCACCCCGCCTTTACTTAATCTCTTTCCCTCCTACTTCCCTGTCAGGTAAGATAAATTTCTATATTCAATTGATTATGTATATTATTCCCTCTTCGAGCCAATACTGATGAGAGTAAGGCAGAGCAACGCCCATTGCCTACCCTCCCATCTTCCCCTCTACTGCAATAGGTTGGTTTCTTCCCAAAAAATTTTATTTTAGACTCAAATGCCAGAACACAAGTAGAGAATACAAAAAAGACATAAAAACATAACATAAACTTAAATATTGGAACTTAAATACAAAGTTAGAAAGAAATAAAAGCATGTCATGTGCACAGCAGAACATGGGAGGATTCAAAATATAGAATAATAAATTTTCATTTCAAGAAAGCCTATGTGATAAACAATACTCATTGTGTTGAGAATTGGCCATCTTTGCTTCCTTGTGAGTTTTCTTTTGTTCTCTGCTGTGCACTTTTTACTTTGTTCTTTTTTCCTCTCCTCCCACCCCCTCCAGAAGGCCACAATAAAGGTTAGGTATCTTTCTCTATAGCTATAAATACATACATATATAAATATATACATACCCTCCCTTACCCCCAGAAGGCCACAATAAAGGTTAGATATGTTTCTCCATAGCTGTAGATACACACACACACATATATACATATATATGGACATATATACCATTCTGTTCCTGATTTTTGTTATGTATATGCAGATCTCTTGTTTCCTATCCCTCCTGCCTCCTCTGCTTTATTTTTACTCACTACCTTGCCCTCCTGTGACTTGCCTATCCCCTTCCAAGGATCCCTCCCCTATCCTCCCATTCCCATAAATCTAAATACCCTTCTAGACCCCTATTTACCTATGCTCTCACCCTCCTCTCTAAAGATCCCTCCCTCGTCCTCTCCTCCCACCCTATGCCCCTACTATTTTATTTCTTCTTAATTTAGAAGACTTCTATGCTCTTTCAAATATATATGTTTATTAAACCCATTCCCGATGAAAGTAGGTTACCAGAACTACCAGCCCTCCTCTCCCATCTAATTCCTACGTATCAATTCTTCCTCTTGTACCTCATTTGTATAAAATAATTACTCTTTTTAGCTGTTCCTAAATGGTTTTACTTTTTAAATTTATATCATGCTCAGGTTTTCCCAATTTTTCTTATGAACTACCCAATTATTGATAAAAATCTTAGACATAAATTTTACATTTTACAGATATAAGAAGTAAACAGTCTGCCCTTATGGATCCCTTATGATCAGTCCTTATGTACCTTATATTTACATTGGCTCTTGTTTGTCGAATTGTCTACTGAGTTCAGGATTTTTTTAAACCAAGTCTTGAAAATTTGAGAGTTTATCAAATGTCTGTTTTTTTCATTCAAGATAATAGTTAACTTTGCAGGGTATGAAATATTTGGCCAGAGGCCTAGTTCATTTGCTCTTCAATATGTTGTGTTCCAAGACTGTGGTCCTTTAATGTTTCTGCTGCTAGGTCTTGTGTAATTTTAATTGTGGAACCATCATATTTAAATTGTTTTAATCCTGATGCTTTTCATATTTTTTTCCTTGAGTCGCGGATTTCAGAATTTGACTATGATATTCCTGAGTTTTCCTCTTAGGATCTCTTTTAAGTAGTGATCAATGGATTTTTTTATTTTTCTATTTCTACTTTCTCCTCTTGTTCTAATGCTTCAGGATAATTTTCTTTAATTATTTCTTGCATTATTGTATCAAGATTCTTTTTTTCGATCATAAATTTCAGTTAGTCCAATTATTTTTCTATTTTCTCTTCTTTATCTATTCTCCAAATCTGTTGTTTCTCTTATGTTTCACTTTCTCTTCTATTTTTTCATTATTCATATTTTGTTTAATCATTTCTTGATCTCTTATAATTTCACAGGCTTCACTTTGTTCAATTCTAATTTTAAAGGTGTCGTTTTCTTCCTTAAGATTCTGGATCTCTTTTTCTAGTAGGTTGACTTTCCTTTCATGCCCTTCTTGTTTTTCTTGGATTATTCTTATTTTCTCTTTTAGTTTTTCCTCCATCTCGGTCATTAGATTTTCAAAGTCTTTTTTAATGTCTTCTATAAATTCTTTTTGGGCAGATGACCACTTAACATTATTCTTTGGTGGTTTCTTTACTTCAATTTCCTCCTCTAAAGATAAACCCTGGTCATCTCTATTCCCATAATGGGTTTCTATAGTTGAATTCTTTCTTCTTTGCCTGTGCATTTTGTTGTTGTTGTTGTGATAGCTTATTTATTTGTAGTCACCTCTAGCCCTGGGGTATGGGGAATGGTGTCTCTTGCCCCGATCTTCAGTTCTTCCCTCTAGCCTGAAACCAAAGTCAAACCTCTAACCTTCTGTAAATGCCCACAGCCAGGGGCTTTCTGCCCCACTGCTTCTGCACTCACAGGCCATGTGCTGGTTCGTTCTTGCCCCCAAAGAGGAGATTCTGCTTTACATGAATCTTTACATAACTACTAAGGGAAACGATATATCCCCTGAACCAAAGCAACAGTTGGTACAATTCTTGGTAAAATGGAATGAGGGATGTGATGGGTTAACTGAAGAACAAAAGAAATATGCATGGTTTACTGATGGAACAGCAAAATATTTGGACCACAAAAGATGTTAGAAAGTGGTAACCTAGAACTCATGTACTAGGCAGAATTTGGAAAGTACTGGGATAGGTGAAAGTAGTTCATATGCTGAACTTATAGTAGTACACCAAGCTATTAAAACAGAACAAGGAGGAGAGTGCCATATATTTACTGATTCATGGGCTATAGCTAATGGGTTAGCTACATAAAAGCCCATGTGGAAAAATCAAAATTGGGAAACTCATGGTAAAAAAATCTGGGGCAAAAAATTATGGGAAGATAGATGGGACATGTCTTTGGTTACTAATTTGTTGGTTTTTCATGTAGATGTTCAAGTGGCCCTCACCATACCAAAATGTGAGTATAATGTGTGCTGATCGACTAGCAAAGATTGATACTCAGCATATAGTCCTTACTCTGAAACCAACTGATGATCTGATACTAGCAAAATCAAACAGCCAGCCATTTAGGGGTCCAGGCCACACACTGGTGGGCACAAGATTGAGGTATTAGTATCTCACATTCATTGGGGTTTTTTTGTTGTTGTTGTTGTTCTTTGCTTTTTTGGAGGGGGGAAAGCAGGGCAAATGGGGTTAAGTGACTTGCCCAAGGTCACATGACTGGCAAATGTTGAGTGTCAGAGACTGGATTTGGACTCAAGTCCTCCTTACTCCAGGGCCAGTGCACTGCACAACCTAGCCACCCCCTCACATTCATTGTTAAAACAGATAGCAGAGGAATGTCATATATATTTCTTGTGCATTTTGTCATATATATATTATATATAATGCCATATATATCAACTGGAGAGATAGCAAGCCAGGCAAGATACCACCCCAAATTTGGCAAATAGATTATGTTGGAACCTTGCCACAAGATAGAGAATTCAATTTTACATGTATTTGTGCTAATGTCTATTCAGATGTACTAGTGGCTTGTCCCAATAGAAATGAGACCCAGAAAAACACCTGTAAAACTCTAGATCTCAGAAGTCTATATTATGGAGACCCAGTGTCGATTCAAAGTGGCAATGTCACATTTCAAAGGTAATGAAATGAAGAGAATAGATATATCATATTCCACAAGCATCTGAGTTATTTGAAAAAATGAATGGATTATTGAAAGAATAGTTAAAGAATTTAACTTCTAATAATTCTTATCAACATTGGAAAGATAATTTATTCATTGCTTTATGTAATTTGAATAATAGACCACTGGGAGGAAGTACACCTCTAGCCAGAATGATGACCCCAAATCTGCAAATTAGAAAACAGCAAACACATAAGATCCCAAATATTGAGTATTGGATTGTAAGGTAAGATGTCCTAGCACTGTATCCAGGAACAATGATTTACATTGTTTAGAAGACTTTCTGTTGGATAGAAAAGAAATAAGGAAAATCCCTACTAGAATATGTGTAAAAATCCCAAAAAATCATTTTGGATATGATATGATATGATATGATATTGTATTGAATTGTATTATATTATATTACATCACTATATCATGTCATGTCATATCATATCATATATATTATTATTTGGATATTACCTAAATCAGGATTAGAAGCTTGAGGAATACATGCATTGGCTGGAGTAATAGATTCTAATTATCAAGAAGAAATTATTGTGGTATTCCAAAATTTAGGTGAAGAACCTATACAGTTTTATAAAAATGATAGAAGAGTTCAAGTGATCATTATTCCTTGTGAAATAATACCCTTTGTGAAAATTGACACTTTCTGAAATAACTATCAGAGGAACTGAAGGGTTTGGTTCTATTGATAGAATAAGATTGGGGGCTAAAGTATGGGTAAAATGGAAACCAGATTATGTTCCAAAGGCTGTGGAGATTATAGCACATGGGTAAGATAATACTGTAACTGTTGTTTATTCCGGAGATGATTACCAAATTGTACCCTTAACTCATATGTATTACCATGAATAAGGCTATGAGAGTGGGCTCATGGACACCAGAAACACACCTGACCACATACTCTGCTTCTGGTTGTTGTCCTTTTATTCTTTTTGGCCTTTGTTTTGTTTGTTTAACCCATTTGTTAGATTTGTTTCCTCCAGGTTCATTGCCCTCCACTTGCAGATGCCTGACTGCTTAAGCTAGATGTCACCCTCTGTCTGAGACCATTCATGATATGCCACCCCTGGACCTGACATTGACCAAGCTCCAAATACTGGCTAAAGAACTGACCCCTGGAATGGGACCTCTCAAGGCAGGGACAGCTTTATGTCTAATCTCAATAGGAAGCAATTTTAGAAGATGAGACCTTTGCCCCTTACCTTGGGGGATTTGGGGTCCCATTCATTTGAGGGGGGAATGATGGGGTGCTTGTGCTCAAGCCTCTTCCCTAAGATATTGTATTATGTGTTTATTTTGTGTTATCTTTCTATATTATTATGGAAGTTATGTTGATGCAAGTTACCCCTAAAATCTCATCAATCTATATAATGGCCATGAAAGATCTTGGGGTCAAATGTAATGTTAATGGAATAGAAAGATCTTCCTCACCCATTAATAGGCCTGTGTGATCTGTTTTGAGTCATATGGAGTTAAGAGCGGGAGGAACTTAGCCAATGGAATTTTAACTGAAATAGAATGTTGGGGAGAGATACAGTGCAGTGTGTGAGAGGCAGAGGAGGGAGTGAGAACAACACAGTCAGTGCTCAGAGAGAGAAGCAGGTTGAGTGGGAGGAGGGAGGAACTAGTCTAAGGAAACTCATTTGTAGGGAGGCCTAACAAATAAGAATGCCTAAGATGGTTGGTGCTTCCTGGAGTGGTGATGATCAATGCCTTGTTAAATATTACCTCCTGGGATTTTAATCCAAATAAATACTTTGGTTTTGCATTTCATGAAGAGAGTTTATTATATTTTGTGAATTTACCCTGGAAATACATCTGCATAGCAGCTGCTATGGGTATCACATTGGCATTATAGCCCCAGATATTGGGAGGAAACTGCAGAAATTGGCAATGGGACCCCAAACACCTCAGGCCCAATTGCTGGAGATAGCCTTTGGAGTCTTTAACAAAAGAGACCTAGCTGCAGCAGAGGAAAGAAAACAAAGGGAAAGAGCTAGAGACAGAACATACTCAATTCTTGGCTGCTGCCATGGCCAGGAAAAGACCCAAGAAATGCCCCTCCAGGGTGACCTCTTGGAGGAAGCCTAGTGACTTGGGCAGTGGGGAAACCTGCTTTCAATTTCAATACCACAAGGAGGGTCACTGGTCCAAGGAGTGACCTTTCAGAGTGCCCCACCCAAGGGAGCCCCAGGAACTGGATGCCTGTGGGACTGTGCCCATGTGACTACAAAGCCAAGCACAAGCAGCTCTCCAGAGGACTGCTTCTGTGAATAGCTTTAAGGTTCTTTTCACATAGTATAGAGAACTCTCTATTTATTCAGCAGTAAACTAAAGGAAACATTCACAGAAACCAAAGTACAGCATTCACAATGATATAACTTATCACTAAAATGGCCACATAGTTTTAAACAAAAGATATCATTCAGTAAGTCCTTAACTCAATTGTCCTTAATGGACACAAAGTACAAAGGTCAAAGTTTTCCCACCCCTAGGTCACATTGTCTTAATTTCTCAGTCAAAAGTCTTTCTTCTTGATTGGAGACTAGTTTCCAATCATCCTTAACTCAATCATCCTTAAGGGGTACAAGGTACAAAGGTTAAAGTTTTCCCTCCTCTAGGTCACAGTAGATCATAATCTTCTCAGTCAGCACTAAGTACCCAAGGAGAGATCTTTTCATCTTGGCTTAAGGCTGGCTCTCATATTCTATGGTTCCTCTTCCATGGGTCCAGCTCTTGCCTGACTCTACCCAACCATCACCTAGATTCACAGGCAGGCAGCTCTCAGCTCCTCGTCCAGTTCTTTGTCCAGTTCCTTGTTCAGCTCCCATTCCATATTGAAGTTCACTGTGTCTAGTCTACCTCAAGTCCTTTGGAGTTTCTGTTTCTGGGAAGACAAAGTTTAACAGAGCCAAAACAACATTCACACACATTGCTGGCACCATCATCTATTTACTATCTGTCTGTGAAATCAACACAGACCCACAAATAAGGTCTGAGAAGTCAACACAATCATCAGCATAGTCCCAGGACCTCTGAAACCCTCTTGCAGGACTTCTTTAAACAGATAACAAAAAATCCTCTTTCAGGCCTTCTACTAAGGTCCCAAGGTTTCTGTACACAATATCATAAGCACAAATCAACACAGACAGAACAGAGAATCAGAGTGCCAGACACCACAAATTTTCCCCTTCTCAGCTCTGCTCAGTCCCAGCTGTGCTCAGCTTTTTATATGGTCTTTAGCTCCTCCCTGCTCTGCCCACTTCTTACTGTCCTTTCTGTTCCTATCTTTGTAAAGTCCCTCCCACTGTGTGATTCACAGGTTCTGTTTTTTTAATAAAGACTTAATATAATCACTGGCAAGGTTTAAAGATACTTGAACTGAAACAAGGTGCTAAGTTTTCATTTGCTTGCCATTACAGTTACCAGGAGGGATATTGGAGGAAAGACTATCCCCAAGGTTGGAAAAGTGCTGGAGCCTCCCCCCAATACTCTGTCCTCCAGTCTTCTCAAGACTCAGAATGACAGAGGAGCCTGGGGCTTGGCAGTGCTCCCACTTTCTCCATCTCTCATGCCTAGACCTGGGCAAAAATCAAGGCCAAAGGTAAGGTTACTCACTTAATCATGGCTATGTTCTCTGTTTTAATCAATTACTCTGGCCCTACTCACCCTTTGACCCATCAGGTCATGGGCATTGAATGGGAAACTAAAGGATGTCTTGAAACATATCCCCTCCCCTGCCTACTTGAGAATCTGTTGTTTGAATACTCCTTCCTTATCCTCTCCTCTTGCCCTGTCCCCTTGTTGGGAAGGGTTCTGATGGTGATATTGGGGAGCCAATTTTCTCTAGTTAAACCTTTCATCTCCCTCTTCCCTCTGTTCATTAGACCTTCCCATGTTTCCCCAGAAGTGTGGGAGATAGTTGAGCCAATTGTTTGGGATCAGTGAATTCCTTTGCAAGCTACTTGTGCCACCTGAACTGTTGTTTGCCTCCAACATCCTAAAGTATTCCCCCATAGCCATCAATATCCGATTAAGCCCAAAGCCTGGGAGGGACTGCAACCTTTAATTACTACTCAAGGTCCTGACTCACTCCCTCTAGAGTGGGCCCCTGACCAGGTTAAACCTTTTGGGACTTTGAAAACTAAACTGACCACCATTCCAGCATTAGCTCTACCTACTCTAGAAAAACCTTTCACTCTATATGTTGATGAAAGGAGAGGACAGGCTTTGGGAGTCCTAACAGTCCTTAGGACCTGATTCCAGGCTGGCTGCCTAATTTTCAAACCAGATTCAGTGGCTGCTCCAGCCATTATAATTGAGGTTGACTCTAACTTCTAGTTGGCCAACCCCTAGAAGTTCTGACTCCCCACTGAGTTTAGAGCATCCTGGAAGCAAAGGGCCACCAGTGACTGACTAGCCATAGGCTCACCAAATATCAAGCCTTGCTCTTAGATACCCCTGATCTAATTCTTGGAATGTGCCACACACTCCTGAATCCAAAAGCAGTATGACACACACAACAAGGGGTTAGGAGAGCTAGACACACAGTAGTCAATCTCCACCACACCATAAAGACCAAACCTCTGCCCCCTGGGACCTCTGCCCAGAAGACAGAATTAATAGCACCCATCAGAGTCCTAGATCTATGGGAAAATAAAAGAGTAAAAATTTTTACTGACTCAAAATATGTTTTCTGGATTTTTTTAATCAAATGCTTTATTAACTTCTAGTTTATATCATTCATTTCTGCAAAATTTTGAGTTACAAATTTTCTCCCTGTTTTTCCCCTACCCACAACCCCAAAATATCCCCTCCTCCAATCTGCTCTCTCCCATATCTTCTCCCATACCCCCTCTGACTTTCCAGTAGGGCATGGTGGATCTCTATGCCCCAGTGCCTGTATGTCTTATTTCCCAGTTACATGTAAAATAATATTAATAATAGTATATATATATATATACATATATATACACACACACATATATATACATATATGTGTGTGTGTATATTTTTTTTAACATTTGATTTTAAAACTTTGAATTCCAGATTCATTCCCTTCCTCCCTTGTCACCCACCCTTACTGGGAAGATAAGTGATTCAGTATAGGTTATACATGTGTAGCTATGCAAAGCATTTCCATAGTGGATATATTGTAAAATATTGACTATGTTTCCCTTCCTCCTATCCCACCTCCCCCTTCTTCTATTCTCTACTTTGATCCTGTCCCTTTTCAAAAGTGGGTGATTCCTACTTCCCATCCCCCCAGCCTGCGCTCCCTTCCATCATCCCCCCCTCTCATCCCCTTCCCCCCTACTCTCCTGTAGGGCGAGAGAGCTGGAGCCCCGAGGAAGTCCTGTTTCTACTCTACCATCTTGACTCCACCCCCCTCAAAAAATGCTTTCCATGTTCTTTATGCTCATGGAGCAATTCGGAAAGGAAGGGAATATATGACAGCAAAAAACGCCCCTATCAAACGTGCCCTTTTATGCTTTGGCCTTGCCATAGCTATCTTTAATTCCCTCCAGGGAAATTATTTTTTAATACAGGGAAATTGTATTTTCTCTGTACTCCTTTTGTGCCTGTTTGGCCCTTGGTTGCTTAACCTTGCTAGGTTTCTCTCCTCTAGGGTCCAAACCATCAACTTCCAGATGACTGCTCAGGCTATTAATGGGACCCAGCAAGGATAGTTCTACAGTTCAACACCCCTTGCCAGCAGGACACATTTTCAGAAACTAAGACTTTTCCCTTGCCCCAAAAGAATTTGGGTTCCAGGTAAAAACAGGACTTCCATGGGGTTCTGGCTTCCACTTCCCCCAATTTATGTAAAAGGTGACTCTGAGCAAACTTTGGAACGACAGAAGCCACAAAATGACACAGAGAAGCTAACCTCCTGCCAAGGACAACCCAGCAGGCCATCAGCGATTGGCCAGCACAGTGCTCTGGGAGCCAAGCCCAGGCCCATGAGAGCCAGAGGTTTTAGCCTCAGGGCAGGTCTGACCAGCCACTGGCTGGAGGGACTTCAGATCAACAGGTGTGGTGCTTTCCAGAATTATCAATCCATAGATGCTAAGGACAAAGTGAGAGGTCACTGCAGTGTGGACTTTGGGATCCAGTAGGTTGGGAATGCTGTGGCCCTTTGCCCCCGGGGCAGTGGCCATGCAGATACCACCACATGGCAGCTTTAGCTCCTGGCCTGCAGATTGTAGGGAGACCAAGCAACCAGTCTGAGGGGTAATCACTCTTGCTTTAACCTGCTTGGATCTGGATTGCTGTCTAGGGTGGAGGTCCTGGGGTGTGTGACCAGCTTGCCAGAGCCCGTGGAGGCTTCAGAGAGGGCACCCAACTAATTCCTTTGGCAGCTGAGAAAACCCCAGCAATTAGAATGAAGCTCCCCTGTCTGGTAGCAGAGTCCTACTGTGACAAACAATAGGACTGTAGAACAGGAGGAAGACAGTGAAGTCAGAACTCCTGCACCAAAAGCTTCCAAGAAAAATACAGCTGGTTACAGGCCATAGAGGAGCTTAAGAAGGATTTTGAAAACCAAATGAGAGAAGTAAAGGAAAAATTGGGAAGAGAATTGAGAATGATGCAAGAAAATTATGAAATGAGAGAAAACAACCTGACTGAAGAAAATAACACTTTAAAAATAGACTAAATCAAAAGGCAAAAGAAGCTCAAAAAGGCAATGAGGAGAAGAATGCCTTAAAAAGTAAAATTTCCCAAACGGAAAAAGAATCTCAAAAGCTCACTGAAGAGAATCATTCCTTCAGAATTAGACTTGGGCAAATGGAAGCTAGTGACTTTATGAGAAATCAAGATACTATTAAACAGAGCCAAACAAATGAAAAAAATAGAAGGCAATGTGAAATATCTCATGGGAAAATCACTGACCTAGAAAATAGATCCAGGAAAGATAATTTTAAAATTATTGGACTACCTGAAAACCATGATCAAAAAAAGAACCTAGAAATCATCCTCCAAGAAATTCTCAAGGAAAAATGCCCTGATGTTTTAGAACCAGAGGGCAAAATAGAGGTTGAAAGAATCCACTGATCATCTCCTGAAAAAGATCCCAAAGGGGCGGCTAGGTGGCGAAGTGAATAGAGCGCCGGCCCTGGAATCAGAAGGACCTGAGTTCGGAGCCAGCCTCTGACACTTAATCCACACAAACAAAAACCTAGCCGTGTAACCTTGGGCAAGTTACTTAACCCCAATTGCCCTAAAGGGGCGGCTAGGTGGCGAAGTGAGTAAGAGCGCCGGCCTCGGAGTTGGGATGACCCGAGATTAGATCCGGCCTCAGAAAATGAGCACCCACGCATAAATAATGACTAGCTGTGTAACCTTGAGCAAGTTACTTAACCCCAATTGCTTTAAAAAAAAAATCCCAAAAAGAAAACTCCTAGGAATGTTATAGCCAGGTTCTGAAATTCCCAGATCAAGGAGAAAATATTACAAGCAGCCAGGAAGAAACAACTTGAATATTGTGGAAACACAATCAGGACAACACAGGATCTGGAAGCTTCTACACTGAGGGACTGAAAGGCTTGGAATATGATATTCCAGAGGTCAAAGGAGTTGGGATTAAAACCAAGAATCACCCAGCAAAACTGAGTATCATGTTTCAGGGGAAAATATGGTCATTCAGTGGAATAAAGGACTTTCAAGCATTCTTGATGAAAAAACCAGAGTTGAATAGAAAATTTGACATTCAGATACAAGAAGCAAGGGAAGCATGAGAAGGTAAACAGGGAAAATAAATCATAAGGAACTTATCAAAGTTGAACTATTTACATTCCTATATAGAAAAGTGATAATTGTAACTGATGAAACTTTTCTCAGTATGAGAATAGTTGAAGGGAATAGAAATATATATATATATATATATATATATACATACATATATGTCTATATAGGAGGGTATATGGGTATATGAATACATATGTGAATGTGTGTATATATGTGTATAGGTATACAGAGATAGAGGGCACAGGACCAATTGAATAGGAAGGGATGATACTTAAAAGGTGAAATTAAGAGGTTAGAGAGGAGTATAACGAGAGGAGATGGGGAGAGACAGTATGGGGTAAACTATCTCATATAGAAGAGGCAAGGGAAAATGGTTACAATGGAAGGGAAGAACAGGAAGGCAAAAGGGAATGGGTCAACCTTATTCTCATTGAATTTGGCTTAGGGAGGGAATGATATACACACTAAATAGAGTAGGAGAGTAGGGAGAAGGGGATGAGAGGGAGGAAGATTGAAGGGAGGGCAGGGGGGAAAGGAATGAATCTGGAATTCAAAGTTTTAAAATCAAATGTTTAAATATATGCATACTCTTATTAATATTATTTTACATGTAACTGGGAAATAAGACATACAGGCACTGGGGCATAGAGATCCACCATGCCCTACTGGAAAGTAGGAGGGGGTATGGGAGAAGATATGGGAGAGAGCAGATTGGAGGAGGGGATATCCAGTGGGGTGGATATTTTGGGGTGGTAGGTAGGGGAAAAATGGGGAGAAAATTTGTAAATCAAAATCTTGTGGAAATGTATGATGCAAACCAGAAGTTAATAAAGCATTTGATTTAAAAAAAAGAATTTGGGTTCAATTTATTTGAGGGGGGAATGATGGGGTGTAGGCTCTGGGAACCCCCTTGGACTCTTCTTGAATCTTTCCACTTGATCTGGTGTTCACCTGAGGCCATAAATCTTCCATTATCCCTAAGTCCAAATCTGGTACCCTTAACCTAGCCTAGCCCTCCATGTTCTATTATCTCCAGGTAGCCTTCAGCTACTTCCCACCATTTATTCCATTCCCTTGGTTCCTGGAGTCCTACCTCTAGTCACCCCAGTTACTGGCCACTCCCATCAAGACCCTCTCTAAATCTCTCTTTTAATCACCCCATACTACTTGGCCACCCCTAGCTTCCTCCTAGAGTCTTTCTTTATATAAGATCCATCTTGCCTCCATGAAGGTACTTGGATTCATGCTGGCCCACTTGTCAATACAAGTTACAAATGTTCAGATTCCTTAAGAGTCTACCTAATATGGAGGATCTTTAATAAATTGTGTTTTACTTTGGCTGAAGGAAAAAAAGAATTACAAGTATCATCTTCTCATGTATCAGCTCCATTGAATCTCTTATGTTTTCTTTTCCCTTTTTTCCTTTTTAGGCTCCACTTGAGTTTTGATATTGGAGATCAAATTTTTTGTTCAATTCTTGTCTTCTCCTTATAAAAGCTTGAAATCCTTCCTTTTCATTGGAGATGGTTTTTTTCCCTTGAAGTATTATGCTTAATTTTGCAAGGTAAATAATTCTTGGTTGTGCTCCTAGCTCCTTTGCTTTCCAGAATATCATGTTCTATGATCCCCATCCTTTAATGTTGCAGCTGCTAAGTCCTGTGTAATCCTGATTGTGGCTCCCTGTTATTTAAACTTTCTTTCTGTTTACTTGCAGTATTTTTTCCTTGACCTGATAGCTCTGTGATTTGACTATAATGTTCCTTGGAGTTTTTATTTTGAGATCGCTTTCCTGAGGTGATCTGTGGATTCTTTTAATGTCTATTCTGCCTTCTGATTCCAGTAGATCAGGGCAGTTTTCCTTGATACTTTCTTGAAAGACGATGTCCAGGTCTTCCTTTTAATTATGGCTTTCAGGTAGTCCAATGATTCTGATATTGTCTCTCCTGGAACTATTTTCTAGGTCAGTTGTTTTTCCAATGAAGTATTTTACATTTTCTTCTATTTTTTCATTCTTTTGAATTTGTTTCAATGTCTCAACTCATTGTTAGCTTCCACTTGCCGGATTCTGACTCCTAAGGAGTTGTTTTCCTCAGTTAACTTTTGTATTTTCTTTTCCATTTATCTGATTGTACTCTTTAAGGAATTGGTTTCTTCAGTGGGTTTTTGTATCTCCTTTTCCATTTGACCAATTAAGCAGTTGTCTTTTTCCAAGCTGATGGTTCTTTTTTTCATAACTCTCTTGCATCACTCTAGTTTTTACCCCCAATTTTCTTCTTATGTGATTTTGAAACTCCTTTTTGAGCAAGAGCTCAAAATGGAAGACTGTGAGTTCTTTTTGAGCTTGAGACCAATTCTAATTTTTCTTTGGGGTTTTGCCCATAAGTATTTTGACATTGCTGTCCTCTTCTGAGTTTGTGTCGTGATCTTCCCTGTCATCATAATAGCTTTCTACAGTCATATTCTTTTTTTTTTTTTTTGGCAGGGGGGGGGGGGTTGTTCATCTTTTTTGGCCTTTTCTCTTTCTTTTAAATTTGAGGTCTTCCCTCCCAAGATATAAGGGGTATTGTCTCAGGCTTCTTGTGCCAAGGGCTGCAGTCTCTGGCAGCTTACCTGGTACTGAAGTGGATTCCTAGTGCTGGTGTCTGGCATGTGCTGAGGCTGGTGGGGTATTTCCCCAGGGTTACAATGAAGCAAATGGATATCTGGCCTCTGGAGATTTGTTTGTCTGGGGCTTAAGCACATGATGTTTCTTGAACCTGGAGTTTGCCCATTCTCCTGGCTGTGCTGAGGCATGTTCAGGTCCTGGTGTGGGGATTTGCCTATTCCAGGCTAGGCTGATTTGCTGAGGTAGAGTTTACTGCTTCCTTACTGAGACCTTTCCTGTCCTGGACAGCATTCCCCTTTTGCCTGAGTGAGACAGATCTTTCTTGGCAATCTTCCAAGTTTCTTGGGCTAAGAGATTGTTTCACCTTATTTTCTTGCTGGTTCTGTTGTTCTAGGATTTGTTTCAAGGTACTATCTTACAGTTGTTTGGAGGAGAATATGGGAGAGTTATAGTGATTTACTGCTTACTCCACAATCTTGGCTCCCAGAACTCTGTTTTGGGAGAGATGTGAGGAAGGGGCAGACAGGGTATGCTAGACAGGAAATCAGCCTCTTAATTGTTCACACACTCTGGGCCCCGGGCAGGGTTCATGAGTACTGATGAAGTCTTTACCAACATGAATAGCTGAGATCTCTTGACTCCTGGTATGGGTGTCCTTTATACTAGGATTGTAGATTCAAAGCTGAAAGAGACCCCAGGAGCCATCTAGTCCAGTCCCCTTATCAGAGAGAGGAGGAAACAGGCCTAGGGAGGTTAAGTCATCCGTCATTCATTTGCATTAAACTCTCCCTATCTCAAATCCTATTATCTGTTATCTCTGCTGCTATCATAACAGAAGTATGGAACTGGCAACATTGTGCCTAGCTGCCTCAGAGATGCTTTTCACCAGAGATAATGCTTCCTAGAAGAAAGGAGAGAGTCAGTCACCTTCTCTTTGTAATATAAAAATATTTATAACATCTTTTTTTCTGGTGGCAAAGAGTTGGAAATTGAAGGGATGCCCATCAATTGGAGAATGGCTGAACAAATTGTGCTATGTGAATATGATGGTATACTACTATGCTATAAGAAATGATGAGCAAGATGCTCTCAGAAAAGCCTGGAAAGACTTACATGAACTGATGCAAAGTGAAATGTACAAAGTAACAGCAATATTATAAAATGATCGGCTGTGAATGGCTTAGCTATTTTCAGCAATATAGTGACCCAAAACAACTCTGAAGGACTAATGATGAAAAATGCTATCCCTCTCCAGAGAAAGAACTGATGATATCTGAATACACATTGAAACACTTTTTTTTTTAGCTTTATATTTCTTGAGGTTTCATTTATTTATTTATTTATTTTGATCTGTGTTTTCTTGCACAACATGACTAATATGAAAATGCTCTGCATGACTATACATGTATAATCTATATTGAATTGCTTATTTTCTCAATGGTGGGGGGGGAGGAAGGGAGAGAATTTGGAATTCAGAGTTTTTAAAATGAATGTTAAAAATTGTTTTTACATGTAACTGGGGAAAAATGAGATACTAAATTTTTCAAAAATATCTTCTGAACTGGTAAGAGATATTAAATTAAGGATATAGGGAGAGCATCAATGAACAGCAATCCGTTTGTCACCTCCTATATAAAGCCTTTCCTGATTCGCCTGGGAGTTAAGATTTCTCTTCCTCTTGAAATTATACTGCACATTCTTTGTATTCATTTGTCTGTGAGCATGTTGTTTCCACCCCCAATAGAATGTCAGCTATTTGAGGGCAAAGACTGACTCATTTTTGTCTTTGCATCACCTTTGCCTATCACAGTGCTTGGGGCAGTCAATGCTTAATATTATGGTTTATTGAATTAAATTGAAAAATATGTGTTGGAGGAGAGGGGCACTTGGAAGCTGAATATAGGAAGGTCAGACTGGGAGGCATCTGCATCGTTTGTTCTAAAAGTAAGTTGACAGTCAGCTCTTTTCAAATAAAACTTCCCTATTGTCCTGTTTTATCATCCCCACCCACAGTTTTTATCTCCACATACACACAGTATCTTCCTACCTGATCACAGTCTGTCTGTGTTGGTAACTGTATCCCTCCAGTTTCTATCTCTGTTTAGGCTGGGGATTCTCTGAAGGTGGAGAATATTATTAGTATTATTAACACTTGTCAATTGTATATTGCTTTCCCTACATTATCTAATTTGATCCTCATATCAACCCTATGAGGTAGGTACCATAAGTATGTTACCCATTTGGCAGATAAAAAACTGAGACTCTTATTCAGTAATATCCAACTCTCTATGACCCTATTTGGGGTTTTCTTGGCAATTTTAAAATACATGCTTTTACTATTTTCTTCTTCAGCTTATTTTTACAGAGAAACTGAGGCCAATAGATCTAAGTGACTTGTCCAGAATCACACAGGGAGTAAGTGTCTGAGGCTGGGTTTGAACTCATGAAGTTGAGTCTTCCTGATTTCAAGCCTAGTGCTTTATCCACTGTACCTCCTAGCTGCCCATAAACTGAGGCTTAGGTAACAAATGTGGGGGGTGAGATTCAATGTTAGAGATTCCTAGTACAGTCAGTATACACATTTGTCATTATATTACCCTGCTTCTCTGTCAGAAGAATCCACAGAAGACAGTTTCCTATTAGATGGGGTAGGTCCTTGAGGATGGGGACTGTGTCTTCCACTTTGAACATGGTCCCCAGAAGATATGGATTGTGTTACTTCCTCTTCCACCCTCTCCCCCCATTAGAATTGGATACTTAAAAAAAAAAAAAAGAATTAGATATTCTCTAGGGCAAGGAACCTGCCTTCTTTCATATCCTACCTCCCAAATACCAGACAGGTCCCAGCACACAGTGGATGTTCAGTCTAGGGTATGACTGATTGATTCCCAGGTCCAAGACCTGGGAGGAGTCAGGGTAAGGAAAAAGGAATCCCTTCTCTGTTTACCTCACCCTGCTCTTTACCAACTGTTACCCTGTTGGGTTCTGTCCCCACTCATCATTAAGCATTTCATTTCTTTCTTTCTTTTTTTAATTTGCTTTTTGGAGGGCAATTGGGGTTAAGCGACTTGCCCAAGGTCACATGGCTAGTAAGTGTTAAGTGTCTGAGGCTGGATTTGAGCTCAGATCCTCCTGACTCCAGGGCCAGTACTCTATTCACTGTGCCACCTAGCCGCCCTCATTTCATTTATTGAATCACTTATTGGCTAACAGCTGCTCCTCAGAGAGGACTACCCGGGCCTAGAAAGATAAGTGGTCTTTGTTATCTGGTAAGTAGCTGGTCCAGCATAACTATACAGAAGAGGAGAAAGGAAGAGCAGCTAAGACCTGATGTGGTGGGGTGATCTCCAAGCTGAAAGCAACACTTTTGGAGAAAGGGGAAAGCGTAACAATGACTGTTTATATGACTCTTTGGAATTTCCCATTACAAGTATCTCATTTAATCCTCATAACAACCTTATAAGTATTGCTATTGCCTTTTAACAGATAAGGAAGCTGAAGCTGAGCAAGATAGACTTGTTCAGTGCTGCAAAGCTAGTGACTGAGGCAGGATCTGAATTCAGACCTTCCTGAATCCAAGTCCAGCACTCTACCTACCAGTTCTCTAAAATAAAACAAATACTCAAATTATCCCCCAGGGATGGAGTTCATTTATCCAATCAACTAACCAAAAACATTTATAAAGTACAGAATCTACCTGCCCTCAGAGAGCTTTCAGTCTAGTGGGAACTAAGACATGAAATATAGGTGACCACAATACACATGTCCAGAAAACCTTTGTTGTCATTGACAGGAAACTCTGGACTATGCTTAGCCATGGTTCTAGAAAAGCTCTAATGCCCAAGATTGATGGTCCTGAGATGCCACCATCTTGTAGGTAGGGAGATGGAGTAGTCTTCTGCTCTAAAGAGCAGTTTCAGTACTGGAGGACAGGGGCTAGCTAGCTAATGCTTGCTATTGTCCATGAAGTAACCAGACTGTCTCTCCCATTTGACTTGTGGAAACCGTGCTAGCTAATTTACAGCCATTATACATCATGCAGATTGAAGTGACCAGAATATTCCAAGATCCAGACTTTTATCTTCCTCTGACCTTTGTCTTTGTGACACAGCCTACTTTCCTGATTTCATCTGGGATTATCAGGTCTGAGCATCCCAGATGTGCAGGGGGCTACAGGGCTGGGCTGAGAGGAGGTCCAGGCAGCACTCACCCCCCCCCAATGATGGGCACCAAGATTGACTGGTCCCACTGCAATTCTTCCTAGGAAGGGGGTGGGGAAAGGAAGAAGCATTCATTAAGTTCCTACTATGTGCCAGGCACCATGCTAAATGCAAATATTGTCTCATCTGAGCCTCACAACAATCGTGGAAGGTAGATACTTTTATGATCCCCATTTTATAGTTGAGGGCAACAGAGGTTAAATGACTTGGCCAGGGTCACACAGCTAGTAACTGTCTGAGGCTGGATTTGAACTCAAGTCTTCCTGGCTTCAGTCCCAGTACTCACCTTCAGTCCCAGTACTCACCCAGAACCACCTAGCTACCTGGAGCAGAACTAATTATGGGAAGAGACTAAAGGCATTGTCCACCATCACCACTGATCAATCAATCAACAAGTTCCTACTATATCTGAGGCCCTGTGCTAAATCCCAGGGATACAAATATAATGGATTAAATAATCCCTACTCACAAGGAGTTTACATTATTTTCTTTAAAAAATTTTTTAAATTACATATATTTTTGTCTACAATTACATGTTAAAACAATTTTAACATATTTTTTTAAAATTTTGAGCTCCAAATTCTATCCCTCTCTACCTTATCCCCTTCCTGAGATGGTAAGCAATCAGATATGGGTTATACATGTGCAATCATGTAAATATTAACATATTAGTCAAATTTAGTCCAAGAAGACTTGAATGAAAGAAAGTGAAAAATAGCATGTGTCAGTAGGTATTCAGACAGTATCAATTCTTTCTCTGGACGTGGATAGTATGTTCACTGTTTGCCATCATACAATGGTGCTGTTACTATGTACAACATTCTCCTGGTTCTGCTCACTTCACTATGTATCAGTTCATGTAAGTCTTTCCATAGTTTTCTTTTCTTTTCTTTTCTTTTTTTGTTTTGTTTTTTGAAGGGGGAAAGGTAGGGTAATTGGGGTTAAGTGACTTGCCCAAGGTCAGATGGCTAGTGTTAAGTGTTTAAGGCCAGATTTGAATTCGGGTCCTCCTAACTCCAGGGCCAGTGCTCTTTTCACTGTGCCACCTAGCCACCCTTCCAGGGTTTTCTGAAATCATCCTGCTTGTCATTTTTTATAGCACAATAATATACTATCATAATCATATGCCTCAAGGGCAGCCGGACCAGCTGTGGCTAGAGGGACATTGGGAAAGTACAACACCAGCAGCTGTAGCAGTTTCCAGAATTATCAACCCATAGATGCCAAAGACAAAGTGAGAGGTCAGTGTGGACTCTGGGAACAGGGGGTCCAGGAGTGTGGTCGAACCTCTGCTCCCCAAGGGAGAAGTGGCTGAGGCATGGCAGCCATGCAGCCACAGCCACATGGCTGCTTCAGCTTCTGGCCTGCAGATTGTAGGGGGACCAAGCAACCAGTCTGAGGTGTAATCACTCTTGCTTTAACCTGCTTGGATCTGGATTGCTGTCTAGGGTGGAGATCCTGGGATGTGTGACCTGTGATCCAGAGCCAGTGGAGGCTACAGAGAGAGCAGCCAACTAATAGCTCCAGTAGCTGAGAAAACCCCAGTGATTTGGGACAAAGCTCACCCTCTGGTAGCAGAGTTCTACTGTGGCAAAAAGCTCAAAAGTCAAATAGTTGAGTGGCAACATGAGCAAACAAAGGAAGAAAAGCAAGCACAGTAATCCAACTTTGGATTCTTTTTTTGGGGGACAAAAAAGGATCAAAGCATGGAAGAGGAGGAAGACAACAAAGTCAGAACTCCTGCACCAAAAGCTTCCAAGAAATATATGAACTGCTTGCAGGCCATAGAGGAGCTTAAGAAGGATTTTCAAAACCAAATAAGAGAAGTGGAGGAAAAAATTGGGAAGAGAATTGAGAATGATGCAAGAAAATTATGAAAAGAGAGTCCACAACCTGACTGAAGAAAATAACACCTTAAAAACAGATTAACTCAAATGGCAAAAGAGGCACAAAAAGGCAATGGGGAGAAGAATGCCTCAAAAAGCCAAATTTGCCTGATGGAAAAGGAATCTCAAAAGCTCACTGAAGAGAATCATTCCTTCAGAATTAGACTGGAGCAAATGGAAGCTAGTGACTTTATGAGAAATCAAGATGCTACTAAATAGATCCAAACAAATGAAAAAATAGAAGGCACTGTGAAATATCTCATTGGAAAAAACCACTGACCTGGAAAATAAATCCAGCAGAGATAATTTAAAAATTATTGGTCTACCTAAAAGCCATGATCAAAAAAAGAACCTGAAAATCATCCTTCAAGAAATTCTCAAGGAAAACTGCCCTAGTGTTTTAGAACCAGAGGGCAAAATAGAGGTTGAAAGGTCCTTCCCCTCCTCTACCTTTTTATATCTTTGGGATAAAGACTCAGTAGTGGTATAGCTGGATCAAATGGTATGTATGGTTTGATTGCCTTTTGGGCATAGTTCCAAATTGCTTTCCATAATGGTTGGATCAGTTCATAAAGAGTTTACGTTCTAGTGGTACAACAAAGACATTAATAAACATAGATAGAACAAATGTAAAGAGAATAAATTCAAATATACACAAAATAGTTAACCATGAGGCATTTAAGGAAGGTCACAGTTCAGGGGATGCCAAAAGACTTTATGTAGGTGATCTTTATGCTGTCTTGAAGGAATAAGTGGGGATTCTATGAGACAGTCAGGAAGGGAGAGTGTATTCCAGGCATGGGAAGAGCCAATGCAATGGCACAGAGTGGGAAGAAAATGCCAGTCTTGGGTCCTAGGAGTGTGTCCAGATCACACTTAGCTCAGGAAGAAGGTCAAAGTCACAATCCCTTCCAGCAGTACCAAGATAGGCTTTACCAATGCACCTACCCTACCTTCTCTGGAGAAGGGAAATATCAAAGGAAGAAGAGCTGAAGCCAACCATAATGGGGAGATTTGGGGTGATGCAGGACTAGTTCAAACTATTCATCCTCAGGGCCTATGAGGCCAGGATAATAGCAATCAGGATCTACACTGATCCAGTACTTTGAGGTTTAGACAACATTTTAGCAAAATAGTATTTTCTTTCCTAAGCAAAGCTGGTTATCTCTTTCTTCCCCTCCCCAAAGGGTTAGGAATCTATCCTCTCTTCTTAGGTCTCAAGCAGAGAAGGACCCTTTCCTCTCTTTATTAATAGGCACATGTTGCTGTTTAGTCATTTTTCAGTTGTGTCCAATCTTTCGTGATCCCATGTAGGGTTTTCTTGGCAAAGATACTGCAGTGACTTGCCATTTCCGTCTCTAGCTCACTTTGCAGATGAGGAAACTGGGGCAAACAGGGTTAAGTGACTTGCCCAGCTTCACACAGCAAGTATATGTCTGAGGTGAGATTTGGACTCACAAAACGATGAGTATTCCTGACTCCAGGTCCAGCATTCTATTCACTGAACTACGTAATTGTGCACTAGGGCACATGGATTGCTCACAAGTTCTCTCTTCTGGAAAGCACACTCTTACTTATCCCACCTCAGTCTCTGAGGAGAATAAGATTACTCTTAGGTAGTGTCTACACAACACTGAACCCACCAAGTTCATGTACAAATATGATGAGTAGTAGATGAATCCTCATCTCAGTTACTGCTAGACTGGGTTCCAAAAGTTAACCTAGAAAGTCACTCCTTTTCTAGGGCATTGTGGTTGAGTTGGATGCAAAACTTGACACGTTCTTCTTTTTTTTAATTTAAATTTATTTATTTACTTTTAGTTTACAACATTCAGTTCCACAATCCCTTGAGTTTCAAATTTTCTCCCCCTTCCTCTCCTCTTCCCTCACCCCCTTGGTGGCATGCAATCAAATATAAATTGTAACTTCACGTTGAACTTCACAACTTAGTCAAGTTGTAAAGAAGGATTATAACCAATGGAGTGAACAATGAGAAAGAAGGGACAAAATAAAACAAAGCACAAAAGAGAGAGAGCAAGTAGTTTGCTTCAATCTGCATTCAGATTGTGTAGCTCTTTCTCTGGTTGTGGATGTCCCTTTCCATCATGAGTCTTTTGTAGTTGTCTTCTCACCTTGCATTGCTGAGAGGAGCCCAGTCTATCAGTTAGTTGCCACACATACTATGTGTCTGTAACCATGTACAAATCTCTCCTGGTTCTGCTCTCCTCACTCAGTTTATATAAGTTACAAAGTCCATCTGCTCCTCATTTCTTATAGCACAATAGTATTCCATTGTGTTCTGCCAGTAACTGACGTTGATGGACAGAGTGTGAACTAAAGAGAATTGGGCCAGGCGAGTGTAGTTGAATAACAATGCTAGTTCAATGGAGTAGTATAACGGATTATAGATCTTTCTTGTTTATGCATGGGAAGTTTCACATTGAACTTTGAATCACCAGTTTCTCACAGATGCACTCAGCTAAACATAGATACCAGCAAAAGACCAAGACTGTTTTCTGCATGCCCAGACTGCTTGTAGCAGACACAGCAATATTTCTTGATACTGATTGCCAAATATTCTTCTTGGGGAAAGATATGGCACACTTGTCCAGAGGGGACTTTGCACCCTCCTGGATCTGAACAAGTCAACAAGTCTGGATTCAGACATAACTCAATGAGTCTTTGAACTTGGAGCAAGTCACAAGTCTCTGGACTCAGATACAAGCTCAAGAATCTGTTAGGCTTGGCTCCCCATAACATTAATATGCCACAACTTGCTTGGCTTCCCCAATTGATGGTCATTCCCTTGATTTCCAATTCTTTGCCACCACAAAAAGAGCTGCTATAAACATTTTTGTACATATGGGTCCTTTTCCCACTTCTGTGATCTCTCTGGGATACAGCCCTAGAAATGGTATTGCTGGGTCAAAGGGTATGCACTTTTTTTTATAGCCCTTTGGGCATAATTCCAGATTGCTCTCCAGAATGGGTGGATCAGTTCACAACTCCACCAGCAATGCATTAGTGTTCCCATTTTTCCACATCGTCTCTAGCATTTATCATTTTCCTGTTTTGTCATCTTAGCCAATCTGACTGGTGAGATGTGGTACCTCAGAGTTGTTTTGATTTGCATTTCTCTAATCAATAGTAATTTAGAGCAGTTTTTCATATGCTTATACACATCTTTAATTCTTCCTCTAAACTGTCTGTTCATATCCTTTGATCATTTATCAATTGGGGAATGACTTGTATTCTTATAGATTTGACTCAATTTTCTGTATATTTTAGTAATGAGGCCTTTATCAGATACACTGGTTGTAAAAATTCTTTCCCAATTTTCCACTTCCCTCCTAATCTTGGTTACATTGACTTTATTTGTACAAAACCTTTTCAATTTAATGTAATCAAAATTATCCATTTTGCTTTTCATAATGTTCTCTAACTCTTGTTTGGAACTTGACAACATTCTTAAACTCCCAGACTCCTGGAGGCTCACTTTCCCAAACTTTTGAAATTCACAAGGTCAGAACCTGCAGATTCATCTCCTGTCTCCTGAAATGGAAAAGAATAAAAGCTGAGGCAGTCCCATTTTCACAAGGCCATATGGCCTCAGACAGAAAATGGTCCAAGGTCCTTCTTTTTATCATACTATATCTCACCAGATGTTATTATCAAAGGAGCCAAAGAGATCCACTAAGATCCAGGAGCCAAACAATGTAGCCCAGGAGAAAATGGTGGAGGCCCCTTGAGGTCTTTTGGAAGGCACCATGACTTATGGCTATATAGTCAATCAGAAGCCTTTTCCCAATCATGTAGTTAGCATATTGGAACCAGTTATAAATGTCTACACATATTCAAGTCCCTCCAATGTGCTTCTGCTACATGTCAGCTATATATCTACTACATATCATAATTATGTAAATATTAGTCCCATTTACACAAATACAATTAAATAGGATGATCCTTACTCAAACAAGAAAAGACAAAACATAGAGGGTAAAATGAGGCTAATAATAAGGTGAACTAGAGAATTGGAGGGTAGGGGTGGTTAGCAAGGGGCAAGGTTGCTGGTTGGGAAGTGGAACAATCTAGAGAGTAAGCTGAGTCAGCAGGGAAAGTAAGCATATGTGGTGTCCATCACAAAATGGCTATTGACCATGACCCTACTCTCCATGTCAAACCAAGCAGAAAGTTGTATTCCATTATCTGAGTCCTCTGACTCTTTTTTTTTTTTTTTTTTGCAGGGGGGAAGGTAGGGCAATTGGGGTTAAGTGACTTGCTCAAGGGCATATGGCTAGTAAGTGTTAAGTGTCTGAGGCCAGGCCTGGTGCTCTAGGTGGCCCTGTGCCACCTAGCCACACCCTCTGGCTCTGATAAGGGAGTTTTGCTTAATTTTGCTGGGGCACAGACCTCCACAACACTTTGAAGATGACTCTTTGCCATATCCCCAGTGAGAGCTTCCCTTCCCTTCCCATCATCACTTCCTAACACCCATTTATGTGTTGTTTTCCCCTACTAGAGAGTAGACTCATTGAGGTCTTGCATTTATATTCCCAGTACTTAGCACAGTGCCTGACACATAGTAAATATTTAATAAATTCTCTGTGTGTGTATGTGTCTGTCTGTCTCTCTCATTTTCTCTGTCTTCCTCCCTCCCTTTCTCTGCCTTCTCTCTGCCTCTGTCCATCTGTCTCTCCTCCACAAGAACAGCATTAAAAACTTTGCTAAAATCTAGGTAAACTATGTTCACAGTGGCATTCCACTCATCTACTAGTTTAGTAATCCTATAAAAAATGGAAATGAGGTTATTCTAGAATGACCCCATTCTAGATGAGGTCACATTGGATTTTTGTAGTGGTCACTCCCCTTTCTAGAGGTTGGCCAATGATTTCATAGTAGTGATCCTTTCTTGACTTTTCCCAGGAATCAAAGTCAAACTCATTGCCTTAGAGTTCACAGACTATGTAACTCTTCCCTTTTTTTTTTAAACAAATTTACTATTCTCCAATTTTGTGCTACCTATTCCTCCCACCTTCCATGACCTTTCAGGTATCGATCACTGACTGGCTTCACAAACACATCTGCTAGTTCTTCCAGGACCTGAGATGACTTGGATTCATCAAGGGAAGTCAGTTGCTCTCTTACTCATCCCTTACGTTCTTACTCTCTTACTCTTGACTCCCTCTTAGTTATTTTTGTCCTGTTGATGAGATAAGGGAAATATAAAATGTTGAGGTATAGGTTTAGGGGTGCTTGAGACCCCAAAATACCAACATACCAGGTCCTGCTGAATGAATTCGACTCAAATCTTCTCTAAGCCAAAGGAAGGCAAAGTTTATTAAAAGTCCGCCATATTGGATAGACACTTAAGGAGCCAGGTATCTGTGATGCTTACATTGGGCAAGCAGGCCAGAATCATCTGTCACAGAGTGAGTCCGAAGCAGAGCTCTCTCCGGCCTTCCTCACACCTCATGGAGGCAAGATGGGGTCCTATATACAGAAGGTTGTGGGAGGAATCTAGGGGTGGAGTTTGGGGAGGGTCTTCAGGAGGAATCAGATGAGGTCAGACTCCAGTGATGAGAGATTAAGGGTGGGAGGTAGCTGGATGCTACCTGGAGATGAGACTATGGAGGGTTTGGGGGGGATCAAAGGTGGGAGCTAGCTGGACAAAGGAGGGCTAGGCTAGTAACAGAGGTTTGGGCCAAGCCACAAAGAAAGGCTTATGGCCTCAGGCAAATGCCTCCTCAAATGGGAAGATTCAAGGAGCGCTCAAGGGGGTTCCCAGAGTCTGTACCTCATCACTGTTACTTCTAAGGTAAAGGTCATCCCCCCTTGCAAAGAAGACAGAAACAGAGCAAATGCTGAGTAGCTTTTTGTGACCCCATTTGGGGTTTTCTTGGCATGGATATAGGCAAACTTTGGTATAGATATTTGCCAGTATAGATGCCATTGTAGATATTTGTCAAACAAGATACAGGAGTGGTTTGTCATTTTCTTCTGCAGCTCATTTTACAGATGAGGAAACTGAGGCAAACAGGGTTAGGTGACTTGCCCAAGGTCACACAGCTAGTAAGTGTCTGAGGTCAGATTTGAACTCAGGAAGATGAGTCTTCCTGACTCCAGCCCCAGCACTCAATCCACTATACCACTTAGCTGCTCCAGAGTTTGTTTGGCAAAGGTCAAATCCTAGAAAGCTCTTTAATAAGTTGGGGAATCTTTACATTTCCTTAATATTGCCTTGCTCAATGCCTTGTACTAGAGAGGGTCAGGAAAAGTCTAGGTGACACAATTCATAATCAAATCCAGTATTTAACATTTTCCCCTATTTCCAAATACATAGTGGCACAATTTAATGAATAAGCATCCTTTTTACAAAGTTCTAATAGGTTATTGCCTGTCCTATTGCTTGCAAAAAGGACCTTTTCCAAATCAAAAACCATAAGGAAAGGGAGAAGAAAACTCACGCCTATCTTTTTGGAGGGAAATCCTGGTCCCCTAGAAAATTTCCTTATCGGGGAGGGCTCTCTAACAACCTAGTGCTGACTCGAAGTCTCCCCTCAGCCTTCAGGTGAGAAAACAAATTTATTTGGCTTGGTTCTTGAGTCACAACACTGGCCCAACAGCTCCAGGTAATTGAGGTCATTGCCCTCTCCCTCTCTCATGCAGGGGCCTCTCTACTCTGGACTCAGTCGGATACATTAAAATAATTCCTGCCTCCAAGTACACCAGAGTTCTTTGCACTCACCCTTTCCTAAAGGGAGTAAAGGGGCCTCTCTACTCTGGACCCACACATACAAGCCAGATTTAATCATTGACTAATTTAAAAAGGAAAAGAAGCTCAATCTTCTGATCTTAAAAGGAAAGCTTATTCCCTACAGAACTTCCCAGCCCATGTGGAGGTTTCCCTACAAAGAATAGGGACCTTGAATCAACTTCACATCACTCGCTCACACTCTAGTAAGAAACTAAACTCTCCTAGGTGAAAATTCTTCCATGATTCTCTTAGTGCCTAAGGCCATGAAGCTGGGATCTAGACTAAGTTTCCTAGCTGTTCCTTTTGATTTGCCCACAGAGGGCAAACCACCAAAATTTCTCTAGGGGTCCCTGTAGCATGAGTGATCCTCCTTTGAAGTTTTGGTGAATTTCCTTGGGGGTCTCTATTGCAAAGGATACCTGAAATTTCCCCCACTGTAAGGGCACTCCTACTGTAATTCTAAATTCACCAAATAACAGGATAAATAAACTCAGAGATAATATAAAACAGAATTTAATAAATCATGAAAATATATGAGGTTTTAAGAAAGGAGATTATTTGATTAGGGTCAATTACTCTGGGGTTTCTAGGTCAGCAAGCAAACTTTATACTGTGGACCTTTGGTCAAAAGGGTCTCAGAGAAACAGACTGAAGTAATGTCATAAATGAGGCAAAAATGGGCAGGGAGGAGACCTAAGGTTGAAGTTCATCTTTCCCCATTCCCTCCCACATGGTTCTTACTCAATAGAGTTCATCTAGAATTCCTCACTGTCTCTAATTTCTGGAATTCAATCCCTTCTCAAGTCAATTTGACAATTTACTGATGATCCCTGGAGAGTGGCAATGTTTCCTCAGTCTATCTAAACAATTATGAAGCACCATTCCAGTTTGAAGAGGGCTTAGTCTAACACCTAAGAGTGATTAATCAATTAAGACATACATTAACATGCTAGTTAAAGTATCAAGGCATAAAGTATAGGGCAAAGTTGCTTGTACCCTTTTGCAAGTATCTGGTTATGGTGAGGAATGTATGACCCTTGCCCCTTTTCCCAAATGAATTTCTCTGTTTCTTGAGGGGGGAGAAGAGGAGATTCAAATTGAGTGGTCAATGAGAAGCCCATTATCTTAAAGGCACTAAAGGAGACAATGAGATTCAAGCAGACTGGTTAACGAAATACTAAAATAAACCAAGGCCCTATGCCTTGGGCAAATGGGTAGAACAGGGGAATGTATAATGCCCCAAACTCCCTGGTTACTCTGATGGGGGGAAGGGCAATAGGCTCCAGAGGAGCTCCAGTCAAGATCAATGACCAGAATCCCTGAGTCCGGAAGGAATTCAATAGGCTCAAGTAAACTTGGAGTTGAGATTGTAAAAGTTTAGGTTCTTAGGGAACCTACAAACTTACAGAAGTCACAGGTATAGTTTTAAGTAGTCAAGACAGTAAATCAGGTGTCAATTATGCTAACTAGGTGAGTAAGGGTGGGATTAGGGAGGAGTTAAGGAGTGGTCAGTGCTTAAAGGAACATGCACTTTTATTATGAACTGCAGGTGTATTGCCCACAATTCACTAGGAAATAGCCCAAGGGGTGGCTACATGAAGGAGTGGTTTTAGGCCTAAAAAGCCACTAAGTCAGCCAGGGGTCAGGTCTGACTGAGAAGTGCCCAGTCTGCCACTCATCAGTGTCATGTCTGACAAGATGGATGTTGGGAACCAAGGGTAAAGGAGACTCAGTATGGGTAAAATTGGCTAAGGAGTTAACCTATAAATAGACCATTGAAGGATTCATGGGCACAGCTGGCCACTCTACTAGGGGAGATAACATTTGCCTAAGCTAAAATGTTTATAGATGGTTTAGTGAAGGATTCATAGGTGTAGCCAAACAGAGATAAACAGTTCATGAGCTGTTGCTGGGCAGAGTGCTGGCAGGGGGAAGGGGCAGAGTTAATGCTCTGAGGCTGGGGAGGGGGAAATGTGATTTTACAGACTGGCTTTACAAATTGATTTTACAAACTGATATTACAGACTGATGTTACAAACATAGATCCCAAGCACCCCATCAACCCCATCTCCTCACCCACAGCAGGTTTTACTCTCTAAGAATCAGTAGCCTCTCCGGGCTAGTGGGTTGTGTCCCCTTAAGTTGGGATCTCCCTAAAACTGCATCTCCCTTAAGGGGCAGAAGATCCTACTTGGTCTGTTGTATTGTGTTACCCCCAATAAATGCCTACACTTGATCTGTAGACACCCTGAGCAAATTCTTTCAGGACAACCTTGCACCCCAACATTTTTGGGTGCCCCTGAACCTCATTAGAAAGGTAGAGATGTACAAATATAGGTCCCTATTTCAGGGTCTCTTCACCTTTCACCTAGACTATTGCAATATTATTGTTTCTGTCATCTTCATGGACCGATTTGGGATTTTCTTGGCAGAGATATTGGAATGGTTTGCCAATTCCTTCTCCAGCTCATTTTACAGATGAGGAAACTGAGGCTAACAGGATTTAGTGACTTGCCCAAGGTCTCACAGCTAATAATCATCTGAGGCATGATTTGAACTTGAGAAGATGAGTCTTCTAATTCAAGGCACAAACTATCCACTGGGCCACCTTGCTGCACTAGACTATTGCTCCTACTTCTCTATATATATATATGTATGTGATAGGACCTGGATCCCTAAAAGGAAAAGACTATGCCTTTGAAAGCAGCGGAGTCCCAGAACTTTCTTGTCCAATCCAGCCCCTGGAGTTTTACCTGAAACATTTGACCTATCCCCACCCACCTAGATACTCAAAAATCCTTTAAACAACCCTTTCACATGGCTCTCACCCCACTTAACTCCTTCATTGCCAGCCCCTGATCCACCCTAGGTTACTTACCACTCCTTAATCCCACCCAGCTCTTTTTACTGACCCTTTTCCCCTTTTTTGTGTATAAGTTATCAGTCTTATCCCCTTTAAGTTGTAGATTTACTAGGAATCTTGCCCACCATACTGGTTTTATAATAAACCTTGCTACTTTGACTGAAAAAAAGGCTTTAGTGGTTGAATTCTTTCTAGGCAGACCCCCTGTACCCTTACATTTCTTACATTTACACTCCAAACCAAAACAGTATGTGGGTGTATACACCTATATACATATGTATATAACCCCTCACCCCAATCTCTTAAACTTAAATATCAAGGCTACTGGCAATATTATTTATTAAAAATGTACAAACAGTAAAACAAAGACATAAATAATTATTTACAATATATCAGGGAAAGATCATTTACCCATTAACCATCACTACAATTCTTAACTTCACAATTCTGGAAACACAGTTCCACTGATGTAGGTAGAATTAGGGTTAGGGGTGCTCAAGACCCCAAAATACCAACAGGCCAGGTCCTGCCAATGAATTTGACTCAAGCCTTCTCTCAGCCAAAGAAAAATAAAGCTTATTGAAGGTTCACCATATTGGGTAGACTCTTAAGGAGCCTTGGTATCTGTGACCCTTGCATTGGACAAGCGGGCCAGAATCATCTGACACAGAGTAAGTCTGTACTAGGTCATTCTATGGCGCTCTCACACCACATGGAGGTAAGATAGGGTCTTACATACAGAAAGGTTGTGGGAGGAATCTAGGGGTGGTCTAGAGGAGGAGTTTGGGGAGAGTCTTCAGGAGGAGTCAGATAAGGTCTTACTCCAGTAATGAGTGATTAAGGGTGGGAAGTTGCTGGAGGCTCCCTGGAGCTGACAGACAATAGTGGGCCAGGACAGTTCTAGGGTAGAACAAGAGGATCAAGGGTGGTAAATTGCTGGATAAAGGAGGGCTAAAGACTTGGGCAGAGCTACAGCTTAAGGCCCATGGCCTCAGGCAAATGCCTTATTGGGAAAATTCTAGGATAGCTCAATGGGGCACCCAGAACCTGCACCTCATCACCACCCTTCAGGTTTCTTATGATACCAATTAAAATCTTCTCTCAAGAATTTTCTACATGTTTCTTTATAAGATAGAGGTTGGATCTTGTTCTCTCAGTCCTTTTTTTCAGTCCCCAATTCAATAATCACTGTCAGTAGTCTTTCTAGAATGTCAGTTAAACAGTCTCCTCATGATGTGGATACAAAGGTGCCCTAGGGGTTAACATAATATTAATGTTGTGCCAAAAGAAGCAAGACAAGAGACCCCTTAGTAAAATTTGGAAGTGGATTTTATTTTTCTGCGGGACTGTCCAGGGTCAGGCCCAAATCGAACAGTGAGTTTACAGGGACAATGTGCCGGCTTTTAAAGGGATGCCACGCAGCCAACAGTTAGATATTACGTAAGCAGAAACTTGCAGAGGCCAAGAACAGAGATATAGTCAGTATAAACCTTGAAATTCCACTGTGATTGAATTTACCCTAGGCTGAAATTCCAGCCCAATCCGGTTGGGGAGGGACCAGGAACCTGGAGGGGGAGGGTGGAGCTGAATGAACCTGGCAGTCTGCTCACTTCTGGGAGGGAGAGCTGAGATTGGGGGATGGGCAAGCCAGGTACAACATTAAGGGTTGCTTTCTGAGCCTGAGAAAGCGTAAAGTCTCTTCCCTTATCTTGAAATGCCACAAAACTTCCCCTTTGTCCCAGACCATGGAATTCCTTGTCACCCCCCCATCCTGGGTAATAAAATTTCCCCTGTTTCCCTTATCCCTGTCATCCATCTTCCTCATCCTGTCCCTAAATCTCCTAACCCCATTAGAAACCCTAAAATTATGTCATCATCCTACAGGCTGTGTAACTCTCTGTCTAGATAAGTCTGGTCCTTTTCCTATATCATTGCTTTTGTTTAGCTTCTTGCTAAGTCTCAGGTCCAAATGCTTTTGTGCTCCCTTTGGCTAAAGAGGTCTGATTGAATTCTTTCAAAAATCTGAACCAGCTCTCACAACTCTGAATCCCGATACTCAGCCTTTTCAAACAATGAAAATTGAATTGTTGATCCAAGATTCCATTTTCTTTGGGAAAGGTTTTTGAAAGGGATGTTACACATTATGTCTCCTTTAATTAAGGGAAGGGAGACTGTCTCACTCAAAGAATGACCAGGTAGTGCTTTGGGATTAGGTTTGTAGTTATTTGAAGAAGACTGAAGGAAGAAACTGAGAGTAGTCCTTTGGTGCTTACCCAGTGAAAAATAAGCTCAGCTTCATTTGGTCCCTATATATGCATAGGAGAAACTATACTAAAACCCACCCTGATTTTGAAAGCTATTTTATATGTCCTGATTGCTGCCATGAGGTAACTGAGCAATCATATTAACCCTTATTAAACCAATTAATTATTAAATTAATTAAATCAATAATAAACCAAATTTATTAAACCAATCCATATTAACCGTTATAGACTCTGTACTAAGAGTGAGGGGGTGATGGGGTGCTTGGGATGTATATATGTTTGTAACGTCAATCTGAAGAGGGAAGGGTGATAAGGGGGGGGGGTAAGTGGTTCTGCCAGGGAAACCTCTCCTGGCATCCAGTCTGGAAGGAATTCACCAGGCTCAAGCAGACTTTGAAGCCGAAATTATAAAGTTTATTGTTACGCTGTAGAGAACAGCGGGCTAGATTCTTATGGAACCTGCAAACTCGCAGAGGCCGCAGACATAGTTTTAAGGGGTCAGTTATGCTAACTAGGTGAGTAAGGGTGGGATCAGGGAGGAGTTAAGGAGTGGTCAGTGCTCCAAGGACCATACACTTTTAATATCAACTGTGCAGGTGTATTGCCCATGATTCACTGGGAAATAGCTCAAGAGGGGGTCTAGCTGGAGGTGTGGTTCTAGGCCTGATACGTCACTAAGAGTGCCCAGTCTGCCACCCACCAAGGTCATCAGAGACAGTGTGGGTCTATAATTGACTAAGGAGTTACCCTATAGATAAGGTATTGAAGAATTCATGGTGGGGCTGGCCACTCTAACTAAGGGAGATAACATTTACATAACTTATTGTTTCAGGCAGAGATAAACAGGTCATGAGATGTTGCTGGGCAGAGCGCTGGAAGGGGGAAGGGGCAGAGTCAATGCTCTGAGGCTGGGGGGGTGGAAATGTGATCTTACAGACTGCTTTTACAAATTGATTTTACAGACATAGATCCCAAAGCACCCCATTTACAAACTGATGTTACAGATTGATACTATAGACATATATATATATCACAAGGACCCCATCATTCCCCCCTTAAACAGATAGCACCCAAAATCATTTGGGGACAAGGGGTGATGGTCTCAGCTTCCCGAACTGCTTCTCGATGGGAAGGGGCGTAGAGCTGTCCCTGCCTCACAGGGTTCCATCGTTCAAGGGGTGGGGTCCATGGCCAATGTCTGGAATCTGGCCAATGCTAGATCCAAGGGGTGATGAGTAGCAGCTTCGGGCAACAGTTGGTACTCAGTCTGAGCAGTCATCTGCAGATGGAAAGCACTGAGCCTAGAAGAGATAAACCTAGCAAGGAGGTTAAGCAGGCAAGAGCCAAAAATAAGTAAGAGAAAATTGACCAGAAATGGGGTGAGGATGGGCTAGCATAAGCCATTACTCAGACTATTTCACTTTCCTTCATATTTCTACATACTACATATTCTTCTACCAACATAACTGTACTGCCTTTAACAAAGGAGGTTCCTAACTAGGTTACTTAAGCTGAAATTACAGTGATATAGGCTGAAACTCCAATGACTGGTCAGTGTACACTTGAATTTTCCACTGTCGGGGAAACCCTAGGCTGGGTCTCCCACCCACAGATTAATCAAGGGTAAGCAAAGGGTGGGGGTTCTGCCTGTTTACAGATTAAGCAAGGTGGAGTTCTCTGTTTTACAAATCAATTAAGGGAAGGTTGGGCTGCCTGTTTTACAAATCAAGGAAAGGGTGAGTGGATTTGTGTCTGACATTCAGGAAGGGAAAAGTGACAAATCAAAGAGGGAAAGGTAGAGTGGAGCTGGGGAATGATGGGGATTGTGGGGGGCCGAGCAAGGAGGTAAAAAGGGAATCAGGGAGAGGATCAGATAGTCTTAGCTTTAGGGGGTGCTCGTGGACTTCTGTTTTCCATTCTGAGGTGACAGCAGGCTTCACTCTGGTGTAATGTTGTCATGTGGGAATAGAGTCCACTTTGACAGCAGTAGGTGTAGTGGGGATCATGACGTGTGGTCCCTTCCACCTCTGCTCCAGACCATGAATTTCTTTTTACCAGCACAGAATCCCCAGGTTGAAACAGGTAAGCTGAGGCAGAACTCGGGATCGGGATCAGGAGAGCTGAGGGAAGGTTTTTTTTTTTTGAATCGCCTGCAGACCCTGAAGGAACTTGATAAGGGAAGAGTTAGTGATTTCAGCTTTTAGGTCTTCCCAGATTAGAGGAAGAATAGGTGGTAATCTTCCATATGTTAGGGAATGGTCTGGACTTTCTCAGCCTTGAGTTCTGAGCTCTGAGAAAATTTCAGATGCGGCTGCTCAAGGAAGTCAAAGCTGAGAATCCAAGGACCTGATCATCTCCCCCTTAAATAGTTGGGACCCAAAATCATTTGGGTAGATCTATGTTTCATAGGAAGCTGGGTACACAGATTATATATACAGTATACAGTCAATACAGATTCACTCAGGAAGAAAGAGATAATTCAGAAATGGAATCCTTAACATACATTCAGTTACAAATGTTAACTTTTGCTTAGAGCATGAAACAACTACAAATTCGGATCAAAAGAGCCAGATCTCTTCTGTTTTCACAACTCATTACATTAGTTTAGCAATAAATTTATCTTGCAAGTGAAAGTTTTAATAGGCCTCTTAAAATGACACTAGAGATTTGAAAATTCCTTCTGAAAGTATTTTCCCTTCTTTTAAAACAGTTTCAAGATTTATAATTGATCACTAAACTTTTAGGAAGAAAGTTAGTTGAAAACTTTTAAAATGATCTTAAGCAATTTGCATACTTTCTGCACATGTTCCAATTCCAAATGAAAAATATTAGATTTTCCAGTGAGCTTACACGAAAGAACCCATATCTGTTACTACTTGCTCTGATCATGGAAACTTGCTATAGAAGGAAAAAAAGCAGGGACATATGACATTCCAAATATGACAGGATAAAACATCTTTGACTCTGTTTAAATTCAGGTAAAGTCACAGATATCCAACCATGCAGTATCTGTTCCATCTTATAGCTAGACTCAGGAATAGGTGGGAAACTTTCCTTTTCAAAGGAATCCCTTCGGTAAACTGAGCCAGAAGGGATCCCATCCCAGACAGAGGCTAAGATTGTCCCTTCAGCCTTTACCAAATGTAGACTTCCACCTATCAGCAGTACAGGATCACATTCCCTCTGAGTAGCTTGTGGCATTTTCTCTGAGATACTGATTTAATGCAGACAACTATACCCAAATTCAAACTCAAAATAAAATTTAGTTCTGGTCCCAAGTGCCTTTTACCTTAAACAACAAGCTTCACCGATCACAGCTTAGAGCTAGTTAGTTATTTTTATTTTCATGGAGCTGCACTAAGCAATGATGATTCATCAGGTCTCACAAATGTAAAGAATTCCATTTACCATCTTTCCTTCTGAAATCTAAAAGCCAATTGATAGAAATCCTTCTAATCTTTGCAACTTCTTAGCAAGTTAGGTTCATTTGAAACTACACTTAAATAAATTCCTTTCACAGGCTGGATGACCTTGCCTAATAGAGATAGTTTTTAGGGGATTTGGCAGTTTTACAACATAAGGAAAATGTATATGAATTCTAAGGAGGAGAGACTGGGGGAAGGGCTAATAATGATGCCCCTGCTTAGCCAATTCTCATACAAGCAGGAGGACTGTTCTGAATGGGCAGAACTAGTCTGAATAAAGTTTTCATCCAATCTCCTTTCCACATACAGTAATCAATTGACAATTTTAGGTTTTAACATTAAAACAGTAGCCAAAATAACTTAGTTAACAATCTTACAAGTTTTAAACAGTCTTAACTGAAACATCCTTTTAAACAAAGACAGACTAAGAAACTTATGATTTCCCAAATTACAATACTCCAAGACTTTAAGAAAACTGCTTCTTATACAGCATAGATAATACAACTTTTTACCAGTAACAATATCATGAACAATTATGTTCTTAAATTTGAACTTTGAAATAAAAACAAAGAATTACCAATCTGGTGACCTTAAAAATCAAGTTTTTGAAGTTACACAGAACTAAAATTTTCTTGTTGCCACACACCTGATCAACTTATCACTAAAAATTAATTACATTCTGGAATCTCACATAGATGGTGAATGTGGTGATCCATAAACCTTCAAATTAACATAAATATATCCTTAGATGAAGCAAGCTTGAAAACCACATCCCTATATTTTCCTTTCCTTTTTTTCCCAAGTTTCTCATTTGCTCAATAAGAATTCTACAAAATGCCTTTCCAATTCCCTGTGTACATTCACTTCATCATTAGTAATGTGGAAACTATAACTTTAAGTCACTGCATATTTCCAGAATAGCCAAAAAGTTAAATGAACAACCAGCTATCACAATAAATATCAGCAGCATTATTACTACCTATTTGTATCCCAAATATAACAGCTTTAAATTGTCAAATCTTATAACATAAAAAATCCAATTCACATGAAATAAACATAAGACAGGATTAGCAGAACTGATAAAGTACCATAGCTGGTTTTACAAAACTTTTCTCCATCTTTTAGTTTCAACAAAATTCAGATTGAAAATTGCTTTATCTAACAACATTTCTGGCTCACAATGGTCACTCAAACTTTTACAGTATAAGAGGATTTTACAATTTAGAGATACCATAATAACACAATGACATTATGACATTAATTGCATTTCCAATTCATCACATACAAAAATTACTGGTAGAAAAATTGGGCTTACCAAGTACAGAGGCTTTTCTTCTCTCCCCACAACTGCAGAGCCTGGTTGAGGACCCAGGCGTTTGAAAGGAGAGAGGGTCATCCTCATAGCCTGGAGGTGTAGGCTTTGGGGTACCCTGGGGTGTTGCCAGGCCCCTCAATATAGCTGCAGCTCCCCCTTCTTTTTCAAGTGGGGGAGCTTAACTCAAATTCCCTATTCTTTAGCACACTCTATTTTTCTTCTAGAATGAAAGACTTTAATAAATTTTTGTGAAATGTTTTCAGCGATTTAACTTTTACTCCAATAAACTTTAATTTATGTGTCCACTCCTTACAAAACCTTTGAAAGTGATATCTTTGACCTCTCCAGCAAGTGATATTGGGGGGGCACCTTCCCCCTTTCTCACTACTAGAGAACCCAAAAGAAAATTCACTTTTTCTTATCAAATCTTAGAAAATATTCCAATTTGCCTAAATGCCAAATAGTAAAATGAATTCTGACTTATCTTTAGCATCAAATTAGGAGTGACACTTTTTTACTTCTCACATGAATTCAATTGACTTACAGTTTTATTCTAATACACAGATTTTTCCTCTTTTAGGTGAGGCAGGAAACAGTTAAATTTTCTTCTGCCTGCCTCTTTGATTTGAGGGGAGAAGATTCCCTCATTATTTCTTATCGCCTTCTCCTCACTCCACTTGGCCAGAGTGGAATGAAGAGGAGGAGATTTTCAAACTTTTAAAGATCTTAAAACTTCTGTTCACACTTCTCAATACCAAATACCATCTCTATCTTAACTTCCTACCCATGCTTCTTCCTTTGCTACATGCTTAAACTTTCTTGCTTTATAAACCTAAACAAGACAATATTTACCTCTCTTTTCTCTTCTTCTCCAGCCTGCATTCAGCATCAGTGAAGGGAGGAGGGAGAGAGAGCTAAGAGCCTTCCAAAGGAAGGTCCGGCAGTCCAGCTGCAGTTTAAACCTTCCATGTTAGATTACACACTCACTCATTCACACAGACACACAAAAAAACAGAACAGAGAGAGAAACTGACAGGAACGTTCCAAAAGCTCAGAGGATTGTTAGAAATCCCCAGGCACAAATCATGTTTGCTTGGCTTCCAGATACATGCTAATAGAGGCCAGGTACAAATCATATTTGCTTGGCTTCCAGATAGGTGCTAATGGAGGCCAGGTAAGACTTGCTTTAAGATAACCTAGGCTCAGATCCCCGAACGTAGGGGGAAACACTGGCCCATCCTTCCTTCTTGGGGTCATGAAGACCGAGTTTTTTCCAACTGCTCAAGAGACATCCCGGGAGGGAGTCTCGGGGTATGGAGAGAGACTGACCGATTGATCCTTTTCCTGCCCTGACACCAAAATCCCTGTACCTAAAGCGTCCCGGAGACAAGAGCATCCTCAGTCCCGAATGGGGAGCAAACCCAGGGTCTAACAGACCCACACCGGCCTACTTTTACTAAGTAAGCGAATACCTAAAGCATCCCGGAGACAAGAGCATACTCAGTCCCGAATGGGGAGCGAACCCAGGGTCTAACAGACCCACACCGACCTAGCCAAGACCGGAGCGTCCCCACAAGGGCTTGTGGAGGTGAAACCAACTACAGGGAGAGGGGGGAGTTTAAAGGATAAAAAAAGCTTGAGACCTCAGACTTTGTCCCTAGTGGTCGCCATCTGAAGAGGGAAGGATGATAAGGGGGCGGGGGGTAAGTGGTTCTGCCAGGGAAACCTCTCCTGGCATCCAGTCTGGAAGGAATTCACCAGGCTCAAGCAAACTTTGAAGCCGAAATTGTAAAGTTTATTGTTACGCTGTAGATAACAGCGGGCTAGATTCTTATGGAACCTGCAAACTCGCAGAGGCCGCAGACATAGTTTTAAGGGGTCAGTTATGCTAACTAGGTGAGTAAGGGTGGGATCAGGGAGGAGTTAAGGAGTGGTCAGTGCTCCAAGGACCATACACTTTTAATATCAACTGCGCAGGTGTATTGCCCATGATTCACTGGGAAATAGCTCAAGAGGGGGTCTAGCTGGAGGTGTGGTTCTAGGCCTGATACGTCACTAAGAGTGCCCAGTCTGCCACCCACCAAGGTCATCAGAGACAGTGTGGGTCTATAATTGACTAAGGAGTTACCCTATAGATAAGGTATTGAAGAATTCATGGTGGGGCTGGCCACTCTAACTAAGGGAGATAACATTTACATAACTTATTGTTTCAGGCAGAGATAAACAGGTCATGAGATGTTGCTGGGCAGAGCGCTGGAAGGGGGAAGGGGCAAAGTCAATGCTCTGAGGCTGGGGGGGGGGTGGAAATGTGATCTTACAGACTGCTTTTACAAATTGATTTTACAGACATAGATCCCAAAGCACCCCATTTACAAACTGATGTTATAGATTGATACTATAGACATATATATATCACAAGGACCCCATCAAATCTATGTTTGTAACATTAGTCTGTAATATCAATCTGTAACATCAGTTTGTAAATGGGGTGCTTTGGGATCTATGTCTGTAAAATCACACTTCCCCCTCCCCAGTCTCAAAGCATTAACACTGCCCCTTCCCCCTGCCAGCACTCTGCCCAGCAACAACTCATGAACTGTTTGTCTCTGCTTGAAACAATAACAAGCTACCTATGAATCCTTCACTAAACTATCTCTAAACATTTTAGCTTAGGCAAATGTTATCTCCCTTAGTAGAGTGGCCAGCTGCACCATGAATCCTTCAATGCCCTATCTATAGGTTAACTCCTTAGCCAATTATACCCACACTGTGTCTCCATTGGCCAAGGTTCCCAACATGCATCTTGTCAAACATGACATTGATGGGTGGCAGACTGGGCACTCCTCAGTGGCGGGGCCTGAGGGTTGACTTTAGTGACATGTCAGGCCTAAAACCACACCTCCAGGTAGCCCCACCTTGGGCTATTTCCTAGTGAATTGTGGGCAATACACCTGCAGTTCATATTAAAAGTGCTTGGTCCTTTAAGCACGGATCACTCCTTAACTCCTCCCTGATTCCACCCTTACTCACCTAGTTAGCATAATTGATACCTGATTTACTGTCTTGACTCCTTAAAACTATGCCTGTGTTTTCTTTAAGTTTGCAGGTTCCCTAAGAACTCTTGCCTGCTGTGTTGTACAGTGTAACAATGAACTTTTACAATCTTTTACAAAATTTTCCAAGTTTGCTTGAGCCTGGTGAATTCTTTCCAGACTGAATTGCAGGGTTTCTGGTCACTGATAGTGATCAGGGTCCCTGGTAGAACCTATTATCCTTCCCTCATCACTATTACCCTTCCCCCATCAGGGGTATGGGATCTGGAACCCCCCCCAAAAAAGATCCTTAGTCCTTGAACTTTCCCAGAAATTTCAAGAGCATAGCCCTTGAACCCATATCCCTGGTGTTTGCCTGAAGCATCAGGCTCATCCCAGTATAATCCTTTCCACTGTCCTTTCTTTTTGCCCCCAACTCAGCCCAGCCCAGACCATACAAGGTTACTTGGCAGTCCTTAATCCCATCCAGATCTTCCCATAATCTTTTTCTATAAAAATGTTGATCTTTCCCCCATTAAAGTGGCTGACTCACTAGGAACTCTCCATTGGTATCATAATAAACTCACTACTTGAACTGAAAGAAGGCTTGAGTGGTCAAATTCTTTCAAGGCAGACCTGTACAACGTACTCTCGCATTTTGGGGTTCCCAGCTCCCTTAGACCACAGCAATAGCACACTTCAATCTCATATAAGGTACATACAAATGTAAATGGAAGATGGGGGAAGACATCCAGCAGCCTTTCTATCCCTTATCCAAAGTATTCACTGGTCAAATTATTCAAGATGACTTAGTTATAGTTGAATTTTCCCCAGCATTTCTAACTTCTCACCTTAAAAACTGATCTCTATGGAGGCATTGTGGAAAGAGCACTGGTTACAAAAAACAAATCTTAGTGTTGTGATGTTGATGTCTATAAAATAAAGCAGTTGGACTAAATGATCTCTTCCCACTTAAATACTATGATTCTGCAATCAGTTGTTCTAGGCATGAGAACTCACTCTTTTTTTTTCTCATCCGTGAATCCAAGTTTGAAAAGAAGAAATGAACCACTCTGTTATTGAAAGTCTTGTTGACTCAGTGACCCTTTGTTTCTAAGCCTACTTGTTAATCAGTGTTGGTGGGAGGTATGTAGCACCAATGCAATATTTACAGCACCCACAATCATGATAAAGACCATGACTATAAGTATTACATGATATTTGATCACAAAAAATACCAAAATCTCCAGATAGAGGATATACTGAAGAATTTATTTAGACACCAGAAAACAGAATCCCAAAACCAGTCAGACAATTCCATCATAGTACCAAAGATATTCAGAAGCCATAATAATGCTGAGAGCCATGCCATCCTTGGCAAATAATCCCCTCCCCAAAACTACCACTTCCACCATCATTAGGTCAGGATGTGTCTGGCAGTCATGAGGAAAAGTTAGATTTCATGTCTGGAGAACATTTAAATTCCATGCAACTGGGAGTAGAGAGAGAAGATACCCCCATTATCTTCCTTCAATTCAGCCTGATCAAGAGAGAATTCTGGGAAACTGGAATCTATGCAAATGATTTAGAGATCAATAGTGTCTTCTGTGCTCCCTCCCATCCCTTATCTCTAGTTTCTGTGAAAAATGACTTTACCAACCATCTTGATTTTCTTGGGCTTCCTTATTATCCAGAAAAGGCTCGACTGACCTGGGAATCAGAATCAGCCAACCAGGAGGCAGACTGAGCATTGCTTAAGATTGACAAGCAGAGATCCTTTGCAGTGTTTGCTTGCTGAATCCAGAAATCCCTCTGCTGTGCTGAAGACAACAGAACTGACTTAAGCTGGTTTATACCAGTTCTAACAGACAGAACTAGTACAAGCATCTTAGTTTTGGGACCTTGGGGACTTTTCAGCCTGATCCTCTTCCATGTTCCACGTGCTGTAAATATTGCATTGGTGCTATATACCTCCCACCAACACTGATTAACAAGTAGGCTTAGAAACAAAGGGTCACTGAGTCAACAAGACTTTCAATAACATAATGGTTCATTTCTTCTTTTCAAACTTGGATTCATGGGTGAGAAAAAAAAAAGAGTGAGTTCTCATGCCTAGAACAACTGATTGCAGAATCATAGTATTTAAGAGTGGGAAACATGGCAAATAATCCCCTTTCCATGTGGGAAACAGAAACTGAATCCAAGGTACTGTGACAGTACCCAGTTGGGCCATACATGGCCACTCCTGTCCAGCCTTGTGGTTTCTCTTTGTCTTTATAATCTGTGCAGCCTAATCCCAAAGTAAGCTCAGTTCTGACTGTAGCTCCAAATGCTTGCATACCTACTGCTGCTTTAAGAGAAAATAAACACACATATATCCTAATTCTTTTTTCTTTCTTAGACTGAACTCTGGAGGTTGACATTCTCTATTGGACATTTCAAACTGGATGTCTTATAGACATCTTAAACAAAATATGTTTAAAACAGAACTCATTATCTTTCCTCCAAAATTCTGACTTCTCATTTTCAGAAATTCTCTAGTACTCTCAATGGTACCAGTAAGCATTTATGAAGTACTTACTATATGATGGGAAGTGTGCCAAGCCAAGATAGCTAAGAAATTCAGGAGAACATGGGAGACATGGGAGGCATGGGAAACAGCCAGCACAAAGGTGTATATAGAGTTGAGGATTAGTGTCTGGTGTGAAACAGAACCTGGGTTTGGAACCTCTGTCATACTTGACTTTTTATCCTTGATAACCCTGAAAATCCAATCAGTTGCTACATTTTATAATTTCTTTCTCCAAACCATTTCTGAAATAGAACATACCACCAATGTAACTGGTAGCACAGTGTATAGAGCATTGGGTCTGGAGTCAAGAAGTATGTGACAATGGACAAGTCATTTTGTTGTACCCAACCCAGAGTCACCCTCCATTTTGTCTCAGTCCCCACCATTTTGTGCTCCCTTCTTCACAGAAGTAAAGTCCCACCATAGAGCCTGTGTGTGCCAAAAATATACCTACCCAAGGCATATTTCTGGGAAACTGCCCAAGGCATAGTCACCCACCCTGTTATGGGAAATTGAAACCTAACTATAGACCCTATAAGGTCTTAAACTGAGTATTAACCAATTGCATTCATCTGCTTTTGTAACTTCCTGCTTTCGTATAGATCTATTACTTTGTGGTTTTTGTCTTTAAATATTCTGCTCTGCCTCTGCTCAGGGCTGTCAGATTTAAGTCCACACTCTGGAGAGCCAAGCCCTCATCAAGATCCATATTAAATTTATATTAAATCATGCCCAGGTCTTGGGTCATTGATTCTCTGCATAATAATTTAACCATGTTGGCCTCCGTTTACTCATCTGTAAAATGAGCTGGAGTGTCTTTGCCAAGAAAACCCATAATAGGGTCATGAAGAGTCATACCTGACTGAATAATAAGAGCTATATAAATGCTTATTTCTTTCCCCTTCCTTCTCTCCATTTGAACAGCCACTTTCCCCAAGTTCAGGCCCTCAAGACCTCTCACTTGAACTATTGCAATAGCCTCTTAATTGCTTTCTCATCCAATACATTTTCCACACAACTGTCAAACTGATTTTCCAAGCATAGGTTTGACCATTGGTAATCATTAAATATCATATTTTTTGACCAAAGTCTGAATTAATAAAACAGACTGCTTTGCCTTGCTTTAAAAAGGCCTTTTCCTGTGTCAGCAACTCCAGAAACCAGATAAGGCTGGAAGTGGGATTTCCCCTTATCTTGGGACATAATTGTAATGGTAATTGAATTTAAAGATCTCCTTGTATTGGCTTGGTTTTCAGGTTAAGACCCAGAGCTTGTGGATCCCACAAGTGGGATGGACTTGTTGATGTGCTGAGAGGGGGCTGAACAGGGAGGAGCTGGTGCCTTGTATAGGGAGAGGCCCAAGCTGAGAGAGGTCAGAACTTCTGGGAACAGCATCATAGAGGCAGAGAGAGTTACTGATGGAGAGAGAACTACCAGCCAAAGCTGCCCGGACCACTGAGGGCCAGTTGGAGCTGCCCAGGACTTCTGAGAACTGCCACCCAGAGCTACCAAGAACTGAGGAGGCATGCTTGTGGTGCCAGTATTTTGTCTGTCTGTTTTGATGTTACTTTGTCAGATTGGTTTGTTGATAGAGGCTTCAGACCTTATTGGGCCTAGGTTAATTTCACAGGCAAAAGGTGAATAGAAGAGGATGCCACAATGTACATAAATGTTGTCTTTGTTAAGCTTTGTCTTCCTAGGAACAGAAACTGCTGAGAACTTGCCTTGGGTCACAATGAAGGAAAGACCTCTTTTTGGGTATTAAATGCTGTGATGATATTGTATGATATTGTAACCTAGTAGAGACCTAGGGGTGGATGGCCTTTGTGCTTTCCACTGCCCCTTGAGAGGGTTCTTGGTGGTATCTGATGACATTGTAATTCAATTGTGATCCAGGGGTAGAAAGCTTTTGACCTTTGTACTTTGTGACTGACCAAATGAATGTACTTTGTTTTTGATTGGAAACTAATCTCTAATTGAGTAGAGAAAAGACTTTGTGATTGACTAAACTAACATACTATCCAGGGGTGGAATACTTTGACTTTGTGATTGAATTGAGGACTTACTAAATGATTGCGTTACTGTATTTTGGTAAATGCTGTATTTTGATTTTCTGTGAATGTTTTGCCTTACTCTGTCACTTAATAAATGTGGAGTTTACTATGCTTGTAATCAGAACCTTGAAACTGCTTGTGCTTGGCATTAACAATAATCCTTATATGAGAAGAACAGAGACTCATAAAATGGACCCAATAGCTTCTTTGTTCTCTGAGTAAACTCAGAGAATATCTCTACCCCCAGACAGAGCTAACTTAAGATCATTCTTTCTTCTGCTAAAGATAAGACTATGAACCTAAGATACTATCTTGAATAAGGGGACCTTTTCTTATCCAAATATTTTGTGGGGCATATATTATGTTATAGCATGTTAATGATAAAGAAAACACAGATGTTCTAGGTTGTAAAATCAAATTTTACACACCTCCTCAACTCTCTTTATCTTACTAAGGAAATTCCTTTCCTGTAATCATAAATTGGACCCTGAATTGGGCTAACTGTAAAAGGTATTTAAGCTTTCTCAGTCTTTTGTTCAGCAGTCAGAATCAATCTGACTCCTCGTACAAGGTCCGTAGTTTTAAGGGAATAAAATGAAATAACTGTATATCACTATTGTTTGTCTCCTTTAATCAAACTTTTTAAAGGTTGACACCATGTTAGCCTGGGGTGGGAATCTGTGGGGGTGGGGAGAGAAATAGCTTAAAATGTTGCTCAATTAAAACTATGCAGATTTTCCATTAGAGTTACTAAAACTATCTTCCAGACAATTAAAGACCCAAGACATTGATTTCCTTTCCAGGTACCCTTAGTACAAAATATAGGGCATGAGTAGTCACCTAGCCCCTTGGGCAACTGACCTCATATCTTCATGGACAATACAGAGATAAGAAAGCTGTGCCCAAGGGAATCAATGATGTATACTTGCTGAATATCCTTTTCCTGATCTAAATAACCTTCTCCTGTTATGACTAAGTCTCATTTTATAAACAGTCATTTACACGACAATTCTATGAGTATCTCATTTCATCCCCAAATTAAACCTAAACTGCTTGATTTCTACAGTATTAGATCTGAATGACCTTGAAAAGTAGTGAAGGGTGATATTGAAGGTGGGCCGAGGGTGGTAACCTTTTCTTCTGGGAAATGTTTCTACTACTTCAAGCTCTGTTGTGGGAGAGTAGATGAGAAGATAAACTACCTGTGGACATGCAGTAATCTGAGTCTGGCACCAATGTGCTCATTTTCTGGAAGATAACAAGTATTGTAAACATAGATTGTTGAATTTTCATAATTTTGTATCTGGGATGATAGTGATCTCTGTGCTGACCAGCTGGGGCTTTCTAATCTGCTCATTTAAGCCTCTTCCAAATTTATGGGACATTTAAAAAATTGAGTTTACTTTTGCACTAGATTGATTTTTTTTTCTCTAGCAGAAAAACATTCCAAACCCTGCCTCCCAGCTTTTGCAAGGCCCAAATGGCTTTATGTCATAAATGGTTAACACCTGCTGAAAGAAAAAGCTTATCTAAGTTATTTGAAATGTAAATTGGACACCTTCTCTTCTGGATAGTTTTAAAGGAATGGCTTTTAATCTCTCAAAAGCCTAAGGGCCATTATTTAGTTTACCACTATCTAATCCTGATGAATTTTTAAATGAGTGGAGAGATTTACTGATTAATTTCTGTTTGAATGGGAAAAGAACCTTCTACTTATGAATGACTTTTTGAAAATGTAAATGGAACCAAACGGAGCTAGAATGAAGAGGAACAGAGTTTTCCCAGTCCTCCAGTTCTAAGATTTAGGAAAGTACTGTGTAAACTTTTGTTTCTTTATCAACTATTATTGTCTTTTTGTTGTTTTTTTTTTCTCCTCCTTCCTTGTTTGCAGCTAGGTCACCAGGATATTTGTGTAAGACAGTAGTTGTCTACAATCCTGGTTTGAGTTGGGTCCCAAATATTGATTTTAGAACACACACACACACACACACACACACACACACACACACACATAGATAAGAACATGTGAATTTCAGGGGGATGACTGCAGATTCTTCCTACTGTGAAATCATGGATAGCTCTGAGGAGCTTATTTAAGTACTGATCTGGTCACAGGTTTAAGATCCAGGAGAGAGGGAAATTGTATGAACAATGCCATGAATAATGATGGCTGTGTTGAGGTCTAGGGTTAGGAGTGCGGGAGACCCTAAAATTCCAGCTTGCCAGGTCCTGCTGAATTCATTCTATTCAAGTCTTCTCTCAGCCAAAGTAAAGCAAAATTTATTAAAGATTTTCCATAATGGGTAGACTCTCAAGGAGCCTCAGTATCTAGGACACTTGCATTGGACAAGCAGGCAAGAATCATCTGACACAGAGTAAGTCTGTGCTAGATAATTCTCTGGCCTTCTTCAAGGAGGTAAGATGGAGCTTATATACAGAAAGGTTGTGGGAGGAATCTAGGGGTGGCCTAGAGGAGGAGTTTGGGGAGGGTCTTCAGGAGGAGTTAATGAGGTCAGACTTCAGTAAGGAGAGATTAAGAGTGGGAAATAGCTGGAGGTTCCCTGGAGATAACTGACAATGGAGGGCTAGGCTAATTTAAGGGTAACAGGTTTGGGCATAGATATTTTGGGAGGATCAAGGGTCAGGGGTAGCTGGACAATGGAGGGCTAGGCTAGTAACAGAGATTTGGGTTGATCTATAAGGAAAGGCTTATGGCCTCAGGCAAATGCCTCATATGGAAAGATTCAAAGAGAGCTCAAGGGGGTTCCCAAGCCTGTACCTCATCATTTGGAAGAGTCATTTCCTAAGTAAATGGCTATTTTTTAAGGAAGAAATCTAAACTTCAGTAGTCATGGAGGGGAGGGGTAATACTGTAAATCTTAGGTTCCACACTCATCTGCTGTGGTCTAGCCATTAGGATTCCTGGTTTTCACCCAGGCAGCCAGGGTTCAACTTTGGTATGGGAACCATATACTGCAGTCTAAGGGTCTCAGGAACCCTGAAATGCAAGGGCAAAGGGCTTGGATCTTCCTTGAAAGGATTCCATCACTCAAGACTTCTTTCAGTCCAAGAAGTTTATTAAAATGCCAATTGAGGTGGGCAAAATTTCTAGTGAGTCTGTACTATTTATGACACCAATATAAGTGGACCAGATTTTAGGAATCTGATCAATTTCATGGAGGAAAGATGAACAGTTTATACAGAAAGACTATGGGAAGATCTGTATGGGATTAAGGAGTGGCAAGTAGCCTGGGGTTGGGCCAGGTGCAGACTATGAGGGCAGTAATGAAAGGGCAGTTAAAAGGATTATTGACTGGTATGAACCAAGTGCCTCAGGCAAACACCAGAGATCTGGGTTCAAGGGCTCTGGGGTCCAGGTCCAAAAGACATGGTCTTTTCCTTTTAGGGGTCCAGCACTGTAAGGGTTATGGGACTTAAAGATCTTCCATGCCCCATTGGACTTGCTAACATAGCAGGAAGGGGCAGGGCAAGAGGAAGAGGGAAAAAAAGCTAGAGTTCGACGAGGCAACAGCAGCAGCAGCAGCAGCAGCAGTAAAGGCCGAGAGGTGGAGGCGCAAACGCCTTTTTGAGCCAGCCAGAATTTCTGCTAAGGACTCTTGTTGGGGACTGCCAGGGACTGGAACTTTGGGGAGCCAGAGCTGTTGTGAGCATGCTTCCTGGATGCTGAGCAGTTGCTCTGAGTGGGGAGAGAAGGACCTTTGCCTGAGGTAGCTTGTTCTGTTTTGAAGGCTTAAGAATGTGGTTGGTTACTACATTAACTACTTGTGCCAATTTCATAACTACTCTGATGGCTTTGACTTTCTGGTTTTGGGACTCAGTTATTTAGTATTTTAATAAATGTTCTGGCTTTATCCTCCATATAGAGAGCCTGATATATTTTGTGATTAATAACCACATAAGCCTATTTATAATTGCCATAGGCATAGTGAATATTGCATTGTTAATACAAGCACGAATCCCATCCTCCATCACATTCAACTGACAAAAGTGACAAAAAAGGAGAATGACAATTGTTGGAAGGGTGTTATTAGTATACTAATACCCTCTGGTTAGTGGAGCTATGAATTGGCAAAGCCATTCAAGAAAGCAATTTGGAACTATGCCTAAAAACTCACTAAATTGTACATATCTTTTGACCCTGCAATACCACTACTAGGTCTATACCCCAAAGAGAACAAAGAAAGAGGAATAGTTCCTATATGTAGTGTATTTATATCTATATGCATATATATGTAAAAGTTAATATGACAGAAATTCTTAATAACAACTGTAACATTACTTGCCACTCCCTCTTAATGATCCTAATAATGTCAGAATTCCAGTAATGTCCTTGCTTTGCTGCTGCCCTCCATTAGGTTGAGCTGAGACACACCCTAAGTCCCAACCCTAGGACCTTTCCATGCAAACCTTACCCCCTTCTGTTCAGATTCTTGGCATGCAGAACAAAACAGCCAGAATGAAGTGGTTTTTCTTCCTCTGATGGCTGAGGGTGACTGGTATCTCATGACTAGGCCTTGCTACCTAATGTGATCCCCCTCCCCCTTTTCTCCTAAAAGCATAAGAACATTTTCTTCAGGTCTCCTGATACTGATGAGGTACATGCTCTGGGAACCCCCTTGAGCTCTCCTTGAATCTTCCCACATGAGGCATTTGCCTGAGGTCATATACCTTTCATTATAGCTCATCCCAAATCTCTGTTACTAGTCTAGCCCTCTATTGTCCAGCTACTCCCCACCCTTGATCCTCCCAAAATATCTATGCCCAAATCTGTTACCCTTAAGCTAGTCTAGCCCTTCATTGTCTGTCATCTCCAGGGAGCCTCCAGCTATTTCCCACCCTTAATCACTCATTACTGGAGTCTGACCTCATTTGACTCCTCCTGAAGACCCTCCCCAAACTCCTCCCCTAGACCACCCCTAAATCTTCCCACAACCTTTCTGTATGTAAAACCCATCTTGCCTCCATGAAGGGGCAGAGAATTATCTAGCACAGACTTATTCTGTGTCAGATGATTCTTGCCTGCTTGTCCAATGCAAGTGTCCTAGATACTGAGGCTCCTTGAGAGTTTTAAAAAGATTCCTTATTTAATAAAGATTCCTTATGGAAACTTTAATAAAGATTCCTTATGGCGAATCTTTAATAAACTTTGCTTTACTTTGGCTGAGAGAAGACTTGAGTAGAATGAATTCAGCAGGACCCGGCGTGTGGGTATTTTAAGGTCTCCCATACCCCTAAACTTTAAACCTCAACATTTTATGGTTCCCTGACCTCAACAATAGGACATTCCCCAGGGTGGTAGGTTTTCTACCCTGTTATCTTGATTAAAGATACCTTGTTTGTCCACTTATGAGTTTGATTTATTTCAGCACTTGACTCTCTCTCTCTCTCTCTCTCTCTCTCTCTCTCTCTCTCTCTCTCTCTCTCTTCCTCCCTCCCTCTACATATATTTGTAAACAGCTCTTTTCTTTTGGAAACAAAGGGGATGATTTGGGAATGATACAATGATTACATTGTACTGTAAGAAATAATAAAAATAATAGTTTCAGAGAAACCCTGGAAGATATGTCTGACTTGTTATAGAATGAAGTAAGCAGAACCAGGAGAACAATTTGCATAATAACTGATGGGGTAATAGGCTCTGGGAACCCCCTTGAACTCTCCTTGAATCTTCCCACTTGATCTGGTGTTCCCCAGAGGCCAACAACCTTCCATTATCAGTATGCCCAAATCTCTGTTACCCTTAGCCTAGCCTAGCCTTCCATTGTCTGTCACCCCCAGATTGCCTCTGGCTACTTCCTACCTCTGATTCCATCAAAATCTGGCTTTCTTGGTCCCTAGTATCTGACCTCTTGTTACCTCAGCTCCTGACCCCTCCCATCAAGACCCTCCTTAAATCCCTCCTCCAGTCACCCCAGACTACTTGGCCACCCCTAGATCCCTCCCATAGTCTTTCTGTATACAAGATCCATCTTGCCTCCCTGAAGGTGCTCAGATTCAATCTAGCTCAGAATCTATCTGGCCCTCTTGATACAAAGGTCACAAAATGTCCAGATTCCTTAAGAGTCGAGATTTCTTAAGAGTCTGACCAATATGGAGTATTTTTAAAATAAACTTTGTTTTTCTTTGGCTGAAAGAAGGCTTGGGTGAAATTCATTCGGGCAGGACCTAGCATGCCACTATTTTGGGATCTTGAGCACCCCTAAACTTCAATAGTAACAACATTGTTATGAAAACAATTTTGAAAGGTTTAAGAATTATTGCAATGACCAATCACTACTCCAGACAACCAATGATGAAGCATGCTTTTTATAGATGATGAACTTAAAGCATAGGAGACATACATTTTTGGAAATGGCCAATGTATGGATTTGTTTTGATTAATTATTTGTTATAAAAGTTTTGCTTTTATTTTTTCAATGTAGGAAGAGAGACTTGGGTAGAGTAAATGCACAGAAGTAAATATTAGGAAGACTGGAATGAAACAGAGACAAACTTTGAAAGTAACATGTGGATTTTATTGTGTACTTTTCAAAAAGAGAAAACTATGTTATAGAGGTTTATGACTGTGTGAAATCATCTTTTTGGATTCTATTTTGTATATGGAAATGCTCCTCTTTTGGGAACTAAGTGCAGAATTTACCTATTTGCTAAGTGCAGAATTAAAATTAAATTAAAAAAAGAATGGTGATTGATCTTTTCTGATTATACCCTGTTTTCCTACTCCTTTGGAAAGGGCTGCTAGGGGCAGAGTCAAGATGGCAGAATAGAAACAGGACTTCTGCTTGGCTCCCACTCCCACCTCCTCCACTTCATGTAAAAAATGACTCTCAACAAACTTTGGAGCTACAGAACCCACAAAACGACAGAGGAAGCTAACTTTCCACTGAAGACAGCCTAATAGGCCAGCAGGAAGGGGCTAGCTCAGTGCTCTGGGAGCTGAGCCCAGGCCCACATAAGCCCAAGGTTTTAGCCTTGGGTGGCCCGACCAGCCACCAGCTGAAAGGACTTCACATCACCAGCAGCTGTGGCAGATTTCAGAAATATCAACCCATAGATGTTAAGGACAAAGTGAGAGATCAGTGCAGTGTGGGCTTTGTGAACTGGGAGTTTGGGAGTGCGGTCAGGCCTTTACCCCCTGGAGGGAGAAGAGGCTGAGGTGCTGTAGCTATGCAGCCTTCACTAGGTGGCTGCTTCAGAGCTCCTGGTCTGCAGATTGTCGGGGGACCAAACAACCACTCTTAGAGGTATCGGTCTTACTTTAACCTGCTTGGATCTGGATTGTGGTCTAGGGTGGAGGCCCTGGGGTACATGACCTGTTTGCCAGAGCATGAGGAGGCTTCAGAGAGGGCACCCAACTAATAGCTCCAGCAGCTATGAAAACCCCAGTGACTGGGACAAAGCTCCCCACTCTGGTAGCAGAGTTCTACTGTGGCAAAAAGCTCAAAATTCAAGTAATTGAGTGGCAACATGCCTAGGCAAAGGAAGTAAAGCAAGCAGAGCAATCTGACATCATTCTCCTATTTTGGGGACCAAAAGGATCAAAGCATGGAAGAGGAGGAAGACAACAAAGTTAGAACTCCTGCACCAAAAGCTTCCAAGAAAAATATGAGCTGCTTATAGGCCATAGAGGAGCTTAAGAAGGATTCTGAAAACCAAATAAGAGAAGTGGAGGAAAAATTGGGAAGAGAAATGAGAATGATGCAAGAAAATTATGAAAAGAGAGTCAACAACCTGACTGAAGAAAATAACACCTTAAAAAATAGATTAACTCAAATGGCAAAAGAGGCTCAAAAAGGCAATGAGAAGAATGCCTTAAAAAGCCAAATTTGCCAGATGGAAAAAGAATCTCAAAAGCTCACTGAGGAGAATCATTCCTTCAGAATTAGATTGGAGCAAATGGAAGCTAGTGACTTTATGAGAAATTAAGATATTATTAAACATATCCAAACAAATGAAAAAATATAAGGCAATGTGAAATATCTCACTGGAAAAACCACTGACCTGGAAAATAGATCCAGCAGAGATAATTTAAAAATTACTGGACTACCTGAAAGCCACGATAAAAAAAAAAGAACCTAGAAATCATCCTTCAAGAAATTCTCAAGGAAACTTGCCCTGGTGTTTTAGAACCAGAGGGCAAAATAGAGGTTGAAAGAATCCACCAATCACCTCCTGAAAAAGGTCCCCAAAAGAAAACTCCTAGGAATATTATAGCCAGGTTCCAGAGTTCCTAGATCAAGGAGAAAATATTATAAGCAGCCAGAAAGAAATAATTTGAATATTGTGGAAACACAATCAGGATAATACAGGATCTGGCAGCTTCTACACTGAGGGATCAAAGGGCTTGAAATATGATATTCCAGAGGTCAAAGGGGCAGGGATTAAAATCAAGAATCACCTACCCAGCAAAACCAAGCATCATATTTCAGCTTAGGGAGGGAATGACATACACAGTGAATAGGGTATCTCATCCTACAGGAGAGTAGGGGGGAAGGGGATTAGAGTGGGGATGATGGAAGAGAGGGAAGGCTGGGGGGGGAGGGAAGTTAGAAGCACCCACTTTTGAAAAGGGACAGGATCAAAGTAGAGAATAGAACAAGTGGGGGGTGGGATAGAATGGAGGGAAATATAGTCAGTCTTGTACAATATATCCACTATGGAAATGTTTTGCATAGCTACACATGAATAACCTATACTGAATTATTTATCTTCCCAGTAAGGGTGTGTGATGAGGGAGGAAGGAAAAGAATCTGGAATTCAAAGTTTTTAAATCAAATGTTTAAAAAAAATATATATATATATATATAGTTTACATGTAGCTAGGAAATATGATATATTTGCACTGGGTCATAGAGATCCACTGTGCCTTACTGGAAAATTGGAGGGGGCGTGGGGGAAGATATGAGAAAGAGCAGATTGGGGGAAGGGATATTCAGTGGGATTGCTGTTTTAGGGTGGTGGGTAGGGGAAAATGGGGAGAAAATTTGTAACTCAAAATCTTGTGGAAATGAATGATGTAAACTAAAAAAATTAAAAAGAGAGAAAAAATGAAAAAAAAATGGAAAGGGCTGCCTAGACCAGGTCAACTGCACGCCTATTTGTCAAACCCTTGGATTGTGTGAGGGCTTACTGGTTATTGATTAGGCTTTTTGGGACCCACACATAACAGAATTACAGGATATTAGGCCCCAAATAATTATGTTTATGTAAGGGAATCTCTAGGAGCTCCAAAGGAAAAATAACAAAGAGTCTTCACTTAAGGAATGTCTTGAAGTATCCCAACAGTATGAAAAGGCAAACCAAGGCAGATATACTATGTGAGGGAGTAGTCACACCCTGGAAATCAGTGTTAGTGATGACATCAGATGCAATTTTTTTACTCTCTCTCCTCTGGTGAGAGAGACACTCACTATTGCATAGTGTATGGATAGAAGGGTAGCTCAAATATTTGTCCTATACCCACTCCATTTGCCATCTTAAGGGAAGTTTGCTGTTATTGTTCCATTGTTTCAGCTGTCCGGCTCCTCGTGGGGTTTTCTTGGCAGAGATATTGGAGTGGTTTGCCATTTCCTTCCCCAGTTCACTTTACAGATGAGGAAATTGAGGCCAACAGGATTAAGTGACTTGCCCAGGATCACACAGCTAGTAAGTGTCTGAGGCCAGATTTGAACTGTGTTTTAAGATGAGGCTTCCTGATTTCAGACCTAGTGCTTTATCCACTGTGCCACCTAGTTGCCCCCTTAAGGCAAGTACTTCTTTCCACATGTCAGGGATGAGGGAAGTCACACTTCTATAATCAGGAGAATCTGCATAAAATTTTTGACCCTCCCTTTGTACCAGAGAAGAAGTCAGTTATTATAGTATTAAAAGATAAAATGTATTTATATAATTTCTTGCTTTTTTGGAGGGCAATTGGGGTTAAGTGAATTGTGGAAATGAATGATGTAAACTAAAAAAATTAAAAAGAGAGAAAAAATGAAAAAAAAAATGGAAAGGGCTGCCTAGACCAGGTCAACTGCACGCCTATTTGTCAAACCCTTGGATTGTGTGAGGGCTTACTGGTTATTGATTAGGCTTTTTGGGACCCACACATAACAGAATTACAGGATATTAAGGTCACACAGCTAGTTTTTGTGTTAAGTGTCTGAGGCTAGATTTGAACTCATGTCCTCCTGACTCTGGGGCAGGTGCTCTATTCACTACACCACCTAGCCTCCCCAAAATGTGTTGATATTACATAATACCATACATATATTTTGTGCATTTCTGAGTTTCTAAACTTTTTCTATGTCATCTACTGGACTTGGGTATTGTTTGGCTTCCGCAAAACTCCCTCCAAAATTTCCATTTAATTTCTTATGCCAAGCCCTGCTATATCTAAACCTTAGTGGGGAAAATTGCAATATGGAAGAGTTAACTGTATATGGTTTATAGCCCCAGAAGCAATATTTGAATGATGGGGTCTCCCTGGTATTTGCTTTCTGAGCTATAGTATTTTTGAGTTTAAACTTATTCTCCAAGCCTCTGTGACCAGTTTTATACAGTTGGCCTTAGTCCTGTAATTGTATATAATCATAATCAGCCTGTTGAGGGCTACTGGCCTTGAAGAATTTGGCATTGTTTAAAAACTGCTGAAGGAAGTATTTGGACTTTTAAATATGGCATTTGGGAGGTCATTGGCAACTGCCATATAGTCTTTGTTATGACTTGGGGGTTAAAGAAATGTCATGATTAGTCTTTCCCAGTACCCCAGATGACTTTTTGGTATGGACTTTATAAATACTGGGGATCCTTATAAACAAATTCCTGCCTGCACTAATGATTTGGTTCCCTTTCCTCCTCAGGATTCTAAGGGTACCCCTGAGGGCATGAAGGTATCTTTGCCTAATATCATCAGCTCAAGCCCCAATCCCAGTGTCTTCTCCCAAATATTAGTGCCCCAGTATCATTCAAGCAATCAACATCAACTAGCTCTCACACAATATTTACTGAGAAGATATAGCAATAACAAAAGTACAGATATTTTCCCCCAATACAAGTGGGCACAGCCTCCCTTATACAACCTCAGCTCTTGGGGAGAGTGGGTCCAAACTTAAAGTCATTTCTATATAACATTTGCTCCCACCAAGTTCACTTCCAAATGCAACATGACCACGAAGGGTTGCATATTGCAGGTCCCTTGGGACTTCACTTCTCACTAGCTCAGCTATCTGTAAATTCTAGCATGGACTTCATATCCCCAAACTTGAGCAGTTAATTCTTCCAAACTTTTGAACTTATAAGGTCTAGGGTTACAGGCTGTTCTGTTCTTCACCAAAGAGCAAGATAAAGCAAATTAAGCACAAGAAAGAATAAATGCAAAGGGGCAAAGAACAAGGACTCACATTCATGGTCATTTGTGGGTCCAGGGGCTCTCTCCCCACTAGAGACTTATAACATGTCTTTCCTCTCTCACAGTCAAAGAAAAAAAAAAGGAAACACTGGTGGTTAGTGCCTTCTGTAAACATTCCAACTTCTGGCTCAGCAGCTAATTGAAAAGCTCCTCTTGGTGTGGTAAGCAGACTGGAAACAATCCCTGCACACAGTGGTGTACTGGAGCTAGCTCGAACCTGCTCACAAGAGCCCATTGTTAAATTTTCAGTGTGAGCATTTAAGCCTCAGAAATGGAAATTGGTAAATGCCATGAATCAGGGCTTGATTTGTTGTTTTCTTGAGAAACACTTTCATAAGTAAGTGATGGAGAAAATTTTAATAATGCAGATTAAACTTTTAAGTGTCTCTTGCATACATCTCCCTCCCCATGAGCACTGATTGTTAAACATTTACCTGCATATACATGCCTTGAAGTTCACATAGGAATTACATCAGTAGAGATGTGCATGCACATTGGGACTGGGTTCACTGGTCAATTTTACTGGAATTGTGTTTATGGGCAAATGTGCCAGACGTATTCCAGTTATAGAGGGGTACTTTAATTTAAAAGGAGAGATAACTTCTATTTTTCCTTATGTGACTTATATCTCTTTCTTTTTCTTTCTCTGTCCACCTCCCTCCCTTCCTCCTGTCTTCCCTCCTTCTTTCTGTCTGTGTCTCTGTCTCTCCCCTTTCAGTGAGGGGTACAGGGAGAGACTCTAGGTTCCTGCCCCTACCTTAGTAGAAATGGGTATAGCTCGAGTAATGAGAATGAACCTCACACATAGAGAGGGGCTCATGCATGATGATGTCTGTTGTCATGTGACTTAAAGGGAGGCATAATAGACATCTCTAGTCTCTTCTCCCTCCTACCCTTCTCTAAGGGAGACTGTCATTCCTGCCAGGAGGAAAAGTAAGAAGTTGGGGCTGAAGGTCACTCTGCTCTTCTTAGAGATGGGATATGGGGCTAGTATTATATCTATTTATGTTTGGGTTTGAGTTATCTTCTGATTGCTTTGTCTTTGGTTGGGGGGAGCAGGAAAGAGAACTCCAAGCTCTATATTCAAGGCTTGCCCCCTTTCCCACCAAATACCAGTTCCATAATGAACATACAGAAACCCATTTATCCAAATCATAGCAAAATAGAAATTGAAGAAGGTATACATAGGAGAACATATGCCAAACATTACAGAGTGAAGGAGCTCAGTTCCATCAAAAGAGAGTGTCCTGTATCTCACCAAAGGAGAAACTCCTGATGTCTCTCGAGTAGCAAGCTGGAGATAGGGACATGATGGAGGTTGCCAGTTCCTCTCATGTCTTCCCAGTTTTTTCTTTCAGCAAATCGAAGTGGACTTTACCTTTTCCATATTCTCTCTTGAAGTTGGAGGCCAAAGCACTGTTATAATTCAACTCAAAGCTTGATGAGTCCCAAAGGGGCCTGGCTTTGGAGTCCTTAAGAGGGAGTGACTAAAAACTGAAGCTTTCCTGCCTCCTCCTAACTCTAACCTCACCCTTCATGCCAGACTGTGCGCTCATCTCCACCAATAAAGTACCGAAAGAAAATTAACAGTAAAATAGGCTCAAAAAATATTGAAGAAAATAATGCCTTAAGAAACAGAATTGGCCAAATGGTAAATGACGTACAAAACCTTATTGAAGAAAAGAACTCTTTAAAAATCAGAATTATCAAGTGGAAGCTAATGATTCCATGAGACTTCAAGAAACAATAAAATACAGTCAAAAGAATGGGGGAGGGGAGGCAGCTAGGTGGTGCAGTGAATAGAGCACTGGCCCTGGAGTCAGGAGGACCTGAGTACAAATCCAGTTTCAGACAGTTAACACTTACTAGCTGTGTGACCTTGGGCAAGTCACTTAGCCCCAATAGCCCTCCAAAAAGCAAAAAACATAAAAAGAAAACAAAAGAATGGAGGGAGAAAGAAGAAAATATGAAGTATCTCATTGGAAAACAACTGACCCAGAAAATAGATTGAGGAGAGATAATTTTAAAATTATTGGACTACCTGAAAACCATGATCAAAAAAAAGATCCTTGAAATGTGATTTCAAGAAATTATAAAAGAAAACTGCCCCAATTGTGAAGTAGAGGGCAAAATAGAAAAGAATCCATTGATCATCTCCTGAAAGAGATCCCAAAATGAAAACTCCCAGGAATATTATAGTGAAATTCCAGAGCTCCCAAGTTAAGGAGAAAATATTGCAAGCAGCCACAAAGAAAGAATTTAAATACTATGGAGCCACAGTCAGGATCACATTAGATTTAGCAGCTACAATAATGAAGGAGTGGAGGGCTTGGAATATGATATCCAGAAGGGAAAGGACCTTGGATTACAGTCATGAATAACTTACTGTAATGGTAATGGCATTTAAAGATCCCCTTGTATTGATTTGGTTTTCCGGTTAAGTGTTAAAACCCAGAGCTTATGAATCTCACTTGTGGGATGGACTTGTTGATGTGAAGAGAGGGGGCTGAACTGGGAGGAGCTGGTGCTATGGATAGAGAGGCCCAAGCAGAGAGAGGCCAGAAGAACTTTTGGGAGCAGCAATCGTGGAGGCAGAAAGAGAGAATTTCTGGGGGCCAGAGTTGCTGAGAGAGAGAGAGAGAGAGAGAGAGAGAGAGAGAGAGAGAGAGAGAGAGAGAAAACTGCTCGCTGAAGCCACCTGGATTGCTGAGGGCCAGTTGGAGGTGCCCAGGACTTTTGAGAACTGCCACTTGGAGTTGCCAAGAACTGGGGCATGACTGTGGTGCTGGTATTTTTTCTGTCTGTTTTGAGGTTATTTTGACAGATTTTTCTGCTGGTAAAGGACAGTGCTGTTGTTGCAGAGGTGCTAGAATCTTGCTGTTGGTTCAGAAGCCCTGAAGGAGGGTTTTCTTATTGTATGTTTACAGAAATCCTGGAGGAGAGTCTTGCTGATGTTTTCAGGGGTCCTGAGACCTTTCTGCAGGCAGAGTGAATGGATGAGGACACTGGCAATGTATATTGTGGCTTTGTTAAGTTTTGTCTCCCCAGGAGCAGAGATTGCTGAGAACTTGCCTTGGGTCAAGATGAAGAAGAGACCTCTGCTAGGGTACTGAATGCTGTGATGATATGGTAACCTTGTTGTGGCTTAGGGGCAGATGGCCTTTGTGCTCTCCACTGCCCCTTTGAGAATGTACTTGGTGATAAATGATGTAATAATTGTAATTCAGTTGTGATCCAGGGGTGGAGTACTTTGATTTTTGTGCTTTGTGACTGACCAAATGAATGTACTTTGTTTATGATTAGAAACTAATCTCTACTTGAGAAGAGAGATTTTGTGATTGATTAAATGGATGAACTAGCCAGGGATGGAGTACTTTGACTTTATACTTTGTGATTGAATTGAGAACTTACTAAATGACTGAGTTACCCTGTATTTTGATTTTCTATTTTCTGTGAATATTTTGCCTTAATTTGTTACTGAATATATGGAGAGTTACTATGCTCTTAATTCTGAACTTGGAAGTTGCTTTTGCCTGGCATTATACCTACCCAGCAAAACTAAGTATAATCCTTCAAGAGGAAAAAAGAATATTTAATAATAATAAATAAATAATATAATAATTAAAATTAATAATTGATCATGATAATGATAAAAATCATATTTAATAAATTAGAGGTATTTCAAGCATTCTTGATTAAAAGACCATAGCTAAATATGATATTGGAATACAAGATTCAAAGGAAACATAAAAACGTAAACATGAAAGAGAAATCATAAGGAACTCAATAAGGTTAAACTATTTACATTTCATATGGGAAGATATTACATGTAACTCCAAAGAATTTTAACATTATTAGGACGGTTAGGCATCTACATAGCTAGAGGATATAGGTGTGATTTTGTTGGGATCATCTAAAAAAATGGAGGGCTGAGAAAGAGGGATCCATTGGGAAATAGGAGAAAGGAAAAATGGGAAAAATTATCTCACATAAAAGAGGCACACCAAGGAAGAGTTTTTACAGTAGAGGGGAACATGGGGAGAGGTGATACACAATATTTGAACATCACTCTCATCTGAACTGGTTCAAAGAGGGAAGAATATATATGCATATTCAGTTGGGTATAAAAATCTGTCTTACTCAACAGGGAAGTAGGAGGGAAGGGGGTAAGAGAAAGCGAGGTGTTAATAACAGAGACAGTGGATTAAGGGAGGCAGCAGTCAGAATCAAAATAGACTTTTGAGGAGGAATGCAGCAAAAGAAAGAGAAGGATAAATAGAAGAAAGTAGGATGGAAGGAAATATACAGTAATCATAACTGTGAGTGTGAATGGAATGAACTCACCTATAAAATGGAAGCAGATAGGAAAATAGATTAATAACTAGAATTCAACAGTATGTTGTTTACAAGAAACACATTTGTAACAGTAAGACACACAGATAGTTAAAATAATGGGCCAAAGAAAAATCTGTTATGTTTCAGCTAAAGTAAAAAATGCAGGGGTAGACAATGACATACCAAAAATTGTGGAATATAACCAAATCAGTATTTAGGAGAAAATGTGTATCTCTAAATGATTACATTAATAAAAGAAAGAAAGAGCATATCAATAAATTGGGTGTGCAACAAAAAACTAGAAAAAGAATACATTTAAACTCTCCACTCAAACACCAAAATAGAAATCCTATCAAAGTCAAACGAATAAAATTGAAAGTTAAAAAACTCATTACATTAATAAATAAAACTAGGAGTTGGTTTTATTTTTATTTATGTATTTATTTGTTTATTTTGAAAAACAAGTTTTGGCCTGGTTTATTAAAGTATACTTCTATACAATTTACTTTTCACTGGTCTGTTCTGGCATGCTTCTAATATCAGAATCACCTGGATCAATGATAGCCAGTGTACAAACTCTGTAGTACTTCCCACAGGCTGTACCCAATTCAATGTTATTGCCACTGTAGTGATGTACACCAGTTTTGGCCAATATAGCATAATATTTGATCTCTGATTTACTCAAGGCTGCTCAGTTGTTGGCTAAGATGACCAATCTAGCTTTGCCTTGTCTGATCATTTTTAGGGTCTGTTTGTAGCCTAGCACATATTTACCACTTTTCATGACCAGCTGGAGCCTCAAGTTGATGGACTCTAGCAACTTTTTTATCTTCTTTGTGGCCACCATCTTCCTGCCTGGGGTGCTGGAGGACCCTCAGCCAGAGACCTGCTGCCGAGATGGCTGGGAAGAGAGAAAGCTAGGAGTTGGTTTTATGAAAAAAAAAAAATAAAAATAAACAACAAAATAGATAAACCATTGGTTAATTTGATTAAAATAATGAAGAAAAACAATTGATCAGTATCAAAAAATGAAGAGTGAATGAACCACCAAAAAAGATGTACTTAAAGCTATTATTAGGAGCTATTTTTCCCAATTATGTGTCAGCAAAACTGACTAAGTGAAATGGACAAATGTTTACAAATATATAATTGTCCAAATTAACAGGAGAGGAAAAAAATACTTAAATAACCCTATCTCATAAAAGAAATCAAACAAGCCATAAATGAGATTCCCTAAGAAAAAATCCCCAGGAGCAAATGGATTCACAAGTGAATTCTACCAAACATTTAAAGAACAACCAATTCCAATGTACATAAAGTATTTGAAAAATTAGGCAAAGGAGAGGAAAATTCATCTGGAAGAACAAAAGGTCCAGAATATCAAGGCAATTAATGAAAAGAAAGGCTAGGAAGGTGGCCTAGAGATGCCAGGTTTTAATCTGTATTATACAGCAGCAGTCATCAAAACAACTCAGTACTGGCTGAGGAATAGAGTAGTGGATCAATGGAATAGACTGCATACATGAGACTCAGCAGCCAATGATTTATAGTGATCTACTGTTTGATAAACCCAAAGGCCCAGTTTTGGGGATAAAAACTCACTATTTGACAAAAACCACTGGGAAAACTGGAAAATAGTATGGCAGAAATTGGGCATAGACCAATATCTAACACCATACACCAAAATAAAGTTGAAATGGGTGCATTATCTAGGTATAAAGGCTGATACTCTAAGCAATCTGGGAGAGCAAGGAATAGTTCACCTGTCAGATCTATGGAGAGGGGAAGAATTCGGGTGAAACAAAAGTTAGAGAGCATTATAAAATGCAAAATGGATAATTTTGATTACATTACATTGAAAAGCTTCTGTACAAATAAAGCCAATGTTACCAAGATTAAGAGGGAAGTGGAAAATTGGGAAAGAATTTTTACAACCAGTGTCTCTGATAAAGGCCTCATTTCTTTTCTTTTCTTTTCTTTTTTGCTTTTTGGAAGGCAATTGGGGTTAAGTGACTTGCCCAAGGTCACACAGCTAGTTTTTGTGTTAAGTGTCTGAGGCTGGATTTGAATTGAGGTTGTCCTGACTCCAGGGCCAGTGCTCTATTCACTGCACCACCTACCCGCCCCAACATTTCTTCTTCTTTTTTTTCCAAATGCTTTATTAACTTCTGGTTTACATCATTCATTTCCATCAGATTTTGAGTTACAATTTTTTCCCCATTTTTCCTCTGCCCACGACCTCAGAATAGCAGTCCCACAGGGATATCCCTTCATCCAATCTGCTCTCTCCCTTCTCTTCTCCCATACCCCCTTTGACTTTTCCAGTAGGGCAAGGTGAATCCCCATGCCCCAAATGCCTGCACATCTTATCTCCCAATTATATGTAAAATAGTATTAATAATAGTATTTATATATATTTAAAACATTTTATTTTAAAACTTCAAATTCCAGATTCATTCCCTTCCTCCCTTGTCACCCACCCTTACTGGGAAGATAAGCAATTCAGCATATGTTGTACACGTGTAGCTATGTAAAACATTACCATAGTAGATATATTGTAAAAGACTGACTATATTTCCCTCCCTCCTATCCCACCTCCCACCTGTTCCACTCCCCACTTTGATCCTGTCCCTTTTCAAAAGTGAGTGCTTCCAACTGCCTTCCTCCCCAGCCTGCCCTCCCTTCCATCATCTCCCCCCATCTTTGTCCCCCCCACTCTCCTGTAGGGTGAGATATCCCATTTAATATGTATATCATTCTTTCCCTGAGCCAAATTCGATGAGAATAAGGTTTTGCCTTTTTGCATTCCTGTTCTTCCCCTCCCCTGCAACCACTTTCCCTTGCCTCTTCTACATGAGATAGTTTACCCCATTCTCTCTCTCCCCATCTCCTCTCATTATGTTACTCTTTCACCTCTCAGTTTCACCCCTTAAGTATCATCCCTGCCCATTAAATTCCACCTGTGCTTTCTATCTATGTATACCTGTAAACATATATACACACATTCACATATGTATTCATATGCCCATATACCTTTCTTCAGCTATTTTCATACTGAGAAAGGTTTCATCGGTCACAGTTATTTTTCCATGTAGGAATGTAAATAGTTCGACTTTGGTAAGTTCCTTATGATTTATTTTCCCTGTCTACTTTCTCAAGCATCTCTTGCTTCTTGTATCTGAATGTCAAATTTTCTATTCAACTCTGGTTTTTACCTCAAGAATGCTTGAAAGTCCTCTATTTCACTGAATGACCATATTTTCCCCTGAAACATGATACTCAGTTTTGCTGGGCTGGTGATTCTTGGTTTTAGTCCCAGCTCCTTTGCCCTCTGGAATATCATATTCCATGCCCTTCAATCCCTCAGTGTAAAAGCTGCCAGATCCTGCACTATCCTGATTGTGTTTCCACAATATTGAAATTGTTTCTTTCTGGCTGCTTGTAATATTCTCTCCTTGATCTGGGAATTCTGGAACCTGGCTACAATATTCCTAGGGGTTTTCTTTTTGGGATGTTTTTCAGGAGGTGATTGATGTATTCTTTCAACCTCTATTTTGCCCTCTGGTTCTAAAACATCAGGGCAGTTTTCCTTGAGAATTTCTTGAAGGATGATTTCTAGCTTCTTTCTTTGATCATGGTTTTCAGGTAGTCCAATAATTTTTAGATTATCTCTCCTGGATCTATTTTCCAGGTCAGTGGTTTTTCCCATTAGATATTTCACATTGCCTTCTATTCTTTCTTTTGTTTGGATCTGCTTAATAGCATCTTCATTTCTCATAAAGTCACTAGCTTCCATTTGCTCCATCTAATTCTGAAGGAATGATTCTCCTGAGTGAGCTTTTGAGATTCTTTTTCCATCTGACAAATTTGGCTTTTTAAGGCATTCTTCTCTTCATTGCCTTTTTGAACCTCTTTTGCCATTTGAGTTAGTCTATTTTTTAAGGTGTTATTTTCCTCAGTCAGCCTGTTGACTCTCATTTCAAACTTTTTTTTGCATCTTTCTCATTTCTCTTCCCAATTTTTCCCCCACTTCTCTTATCTGCTTCTTAAGGTCCTCTATGGCCTGTAACCAGCTCATATTTTCATTTGGGGCTTTTGGTGTAGGATTTCTGACCTCACAGTCCTCCTCCTGTTCCATGCTTTGATCCTCTTTGCCCCCAAAATAGGAGTCTAATGTGGAAATTTTCTGTTTATTTTGTTTCCTTTGCCTAGGCATGTTGCTACTCAATTACTTGACTTTTGGGCTTTTTGCCATAGTAGGACTCTGCCACCAGCCAGGGGAGCTTCCATCCCAAACCCTGGGGTTTTCCCAACTGCCAGAGCTATTAGTTGGGTGGCCTTTCTGAAGCCTCCACACACTCTGGTAAGCTGGTCACACACCCCAAGACCTCCACCCCAGACCACAATCCAGATCCAAGAAGGGTAAAGCATGAGCAATTACACCCCAGACTGATCGCTGGATCCCCCTACAGTTCGAAGGTCAGGAGCTGAAGCTGCAATGTGACGATGTGGTGCAAGCTGCAGCTACTCCTCAGTGGCTTCTAGCCCCCAGGGGAAGAAGTTGACATGATCTCCCAACCAGTCCCAAAGTCTATAGGGCACTGACCTCTCACTTTGTCCTAGGCATCTATGTGTTGATAATTCTGGAAACGCCACAGCTGCTGGTATTCTGGGGTCCCTCCAGCCAGCTGCTGCTCCGGTTGCCCTGGGGCTAAAACCTCTGACTCACGTGGGCTTGGGCTCGGCTCCCAGAGCGCTGTGCTGGCCACTCCCTGACAGGCTGCCAGGCTGTCCTCAACAGGAGGTTAGCTTCTCTGTGTCATTTTGTGGGTTCTGGAGCTCCAGAAGTCATTCAGAGTCCCCCTTTTATATAATTTTGAAGTGGTGTGGGCTGGAGCTCTGCGGAAGTGCCGTTTCTACTCTGCCATCTTGACTCCCCCACTTTTCTAAAATATACAAAGAATTGAGTCAAATCTATAAGAATACAAGCCACTCCCCAATTGATAAATGGTCAAAGGATATGAACAGGCAGTTCTCAGAAGATGAAATTAAAGATATCTACAAGCATATGAAAAAATGTTCTAAATCACTTTTGATTAGAGAAATGCAAATCAAAACAACTCTGAGGTACCACGTCTCACTGGTCAGATTGGCTAAGATGACAAAACAGGCAAATGATAAATGCTGGAGAGGATGTGGAAAAATTAGAACACTAATGTATTGTTGGTGGAGTTGTGAACTGATTCAACCATTCTGGAGAGCAATTTGGAACTATGTATGCCCAAAGGGCTATAAATAAGTGCATACCCTTTGACCCAGCAATACCACTTCTTAAGGTTATATCCCAAAGACCAGAGAAGTGGGAGGTAGACCCATATGTACAAAAATATTTATAGCAGCTCCTTTTGTGATGGCAAAGAATTGGAAATCAAGGGGATGCCCATTAATTCGGGAATGGCTGAACAAGTTGTGGTATATGAATGTAATGGAATGCTACTGTACTATAAGAAATGAGAAGCAGATGGACTTCATAATAACCTGGAAAGTCTTATATAAACTGATGCTGAGTGAGAAAAGGAAAACCAGGAGAAATTTGTACACAATTACAGACACAATATATGTGTGATGACTAACTTTGATAGACTGGACTCCTCTCAGTAATACAATGTTATAAGACAACTCCAAAAGACTCATGATGGAAAGAGATATTCACATCCAGAGAAAGAGATGTGGAGTCTGAATGCAGATTGAAACAAACTACTTGCTCTTTCTTTTTCTTGTTTTGTTTCCTCTTTCCCACTGATCATTCCATCAATTATAATCCTTCTTTACAACCTGACTAATGATTAATGTGAAGATATTTGTAGATCCTATATTTGAGTGCATGCCCCCATGACAGGGTGGGGGGGAGGGACGGAGGGGGAGAAAATTTGAAACTCAAGAGACTATGGAACTGAATGTTGTAAATTAAAAGTAAATAAACAAATCAATTTAATAATACAAAAATTAGGTAAAGGAGTCCTACCAAATTCCTTTTATGACACAAATATGGTTTTGATACCTATACCAGGGAGAGCAAAAACAGAGAAAGAAAACTATAGACCAATTTCCCTAAAGAATATTGATGCAAAAATGTAAATAATTTTTAAATATATAGAAATTGTTTTAAAAAGTAATTAAAATAAAATAGCAAGGAGACTATAGAAATATATCACAAAGATTATACATGACCAGGTAGGATTTATAAAAGAAATGAAGGGCTGGTTCAATATTAGGAAAACTGTCTGCAAAACTGACCATATCCATAACAGAAACAACAAAAATCATATGATTATATCAATTGTTGCAGAAAATGCTTTTGACAAAATACAACACTCATTCTTATTTTAAAACACTAGAAAACATATGAATAAATGGAACTTTTCTTTCCTTTTGGAGGGGTGAAGGCAAGTCAATTCGGGTTAACCAAGGTCACACAGCTAGTAAGTGTCAAGTGTCTACAATATCTAGAAATAGATATAAATTTTGTTTGCCCTCTAAAACTCTTCACAATTTGGCCCCTCCTTATTTTCCAATTCTCTTGTGCATGATTCTTCTTGATATACTCTATGACCCACTTGTACTGATCATGACATTCCATATCAAATCTTCACACTTTTGCACAAGCTGTCCCCCAAGCTTGGAATATTTCTTTCCTAGCTTCTGGCTCTTAAAATCCATTGCTTCCTTTTAATACTCCTTCAGGAGTCCTTTCCTGATCCTCCAGATGCTTGGGTCTTACCTTTAAAACTTTCTATCTATTCTTTGTGCATCTTTTGTGTTCTAATTTTTGTACACGTTATCTCCTGAATTACCATTGAGTTCACACCAGCAGTCCTTTTCCTCTTTCTTCTACTGCTTTTGGACAGAGAGCAGAGAGAAGGAAGAACAGAAGGGAGATGATCCTTACTGTGCTTCTGTAAAACATGTGGCCACAGTGAATTGTCTGGAACCTACGAATGAATTTAGTCCATCAGGAATGTGGAAAGACTACAAATTTGGGGATGGGAGCTGAGCAGGGTTGAGATTTTCCTATTATGGAAACTTTTGAGTATGTCTCAGTTTATCCTCATAAATCAGGAGTGAGCTCTGGGAAAGAACTGACATGATTTAGTATTGAAGGGTGAATAACTCAATCATGTTTATAATCAGTCAAGGCCCAGGATTTCCTGGAATTTGACTCCTGCTTTGACCATCAGATAGGTGGCATGGTACATAGAGTGTCAGGCTGAAGTCAGGATGAATGATCTTCCTGAGTTCAAATCTGATCTCAGACACTTCCCTCCCCCTCCTGCCAAAGAAGGCTACAATTAAGCATGGAGATATATATACACACAGGGCCATACTATGCTTATTTCCTCCTATCATCTGTTTCTCTGAAGGTAGATAGCATCTTCCTTCATAAATCCAAGTCTTTCCATGTTTTTCTAAATCAACCAGTCCATCATTTCCTGTACCACATCAATATTCCTTTCTGGATTCAAATAACATCTTCCTTTGTAGGATCTTTGAGGTTAATTTGGGTGTTTATAATAGTCAGAATGACTTGGTTGCTCAAAGCTGTTCTTAAAACAGTATTGCTGTTACTGTATGCAGTGTTCTCTTGGTTCTACTCATTTTGCTCTTTGAGATCCCTTGCTCTAAGTTAAGATTTCTGTTATCTTCTAATCTGTATAACTTCTAATTTGTTTGCTATTTGTTTTAATAAATGAGTTTACTCATTATTCTCTATTTGTGATGTTCTTTTGTATAACTAGTGTTTGGTAGGAAGGAGTTAAGCACACAGGAGAGAAATAACACATTGCCCTCTGGGAAGAATCCCCTGAGGGCAAGCAGAGAATACTTGACCAGAAGGAACAGGAGTGACCCACAATAATCCAATTTTAGACAACTTTAAATCCCTACCTAGATGTTAAAACTGTAAGAGGGTCTGGCTTTGTGTATACAATGATCAGTATACTACCATGTTCAGACAAATCTTTAATAAAAGCTTTTGTTGATTATCTGAGAACAAAAGGAGAAGCCTAACTCTCAATTTTCTTTGCATTTCATCTCTCCTATTGGATTGTAAGCTCCTTGAGGATACAGACTGTCTTTTGCCTCTTTTTTGTATCCTCACTGTTTAGCATGGTGCTTAATAACTGTTTATTGATGGATGGTTGGATGGATGGATAGTATAAGGGAAAGAATACAAAAATATACAAAAATGAAATCCAAAACCATTTCCCAGTTCTGTTACTTTGTTATCTTAAGGAAACTACTGAGCTTTTCTTCTCATTCATAACATGAAAGTAATAATACCTGTCCTGGCTAACTCAGGGGAAATGACAACAAGGCTGTTGTCAGGATCAAACAAGATAATGAAAAAGAAAACTTTGTAAACTCATACCACAACAAAGAAAAAATGTTTTTATTTCTATTTTATTGATATTTGGTTGGTTCCCAGCAAACCACCCCCTCCCTGTGTCAGTTGGAAAACAAGGTTCAGTTGATAATAATGGGATTAGTAATTCCTGCTACTTATACAGGGCTTTAAAGTTTGCTTCTATAAGCAGCTCAGACCCAGAACACCACCTATTTCCTTTTTGACCTGAATCAGTCAGGTCCAGGGAGAACTTACTCATCTGCCCTTCGGACTCCTAGGCCCATCCCTTTCTATCTTCTCAGGGAATTGTAAACAAACCAATATTACTATTGTTTCTATTTAGGGTGTGACAATCTACCATCCAATTTATAACCAGGAGGGTGTTGGAACCACCTCCAGCTGACTCATGAAAGCTGCCCCAAAGCTCATTGGAATGGGACTCTCTCCTTTTTGGTGGAGATGAAGGCGCAGCCCTCAGTGAGGGGAGGGGTAGGATTGATGAAGACATAGAACTTTCATTCTTAGCCATTTTCCTAGGAGAGCTGGCTCTGTTATGTACACAGATGGACTTCTGTTTGAAGATCTCCATTATCTTTTGAGGAAGCCCATACCTCTCTTGTTTTTGTTGTTCAGTCATTTCAGTTCTATGTGACTCTTCAGGACCCCATTTGGCATTTTCTTGGCAAAGAAGGAGTGGTTTATTTCCTTCTCCAGCTCATTTTACAGAGAAGGAAACTGAGGCAAACAGGGTTAAGGGACTTGCTCAGGATCACAGCTAATAAGTGTCTGAGGTCAGATTTGAACTCAGAAACATGAGCCTTCCTGACTCCAGTGCGCCCTAGTTGCCCATACCACTTTCGCACAGCTTTATTAGGAAACTTTTTTGGTATCTAGGGTAAATGTCAATATCTAGCCATCAATCAGGGAATCAGTAAGCATTTAAGTGCCTACCCCATTCCAGGCCCTGGAAGTGATGGAAATACAAAGAAAGGCAAAACCAGTTTCTGCCATCAAGGGCCTCATAATATAATCCTTCCTTGGTCTCTATCCCACTCTACCCTCCCTTTCCATTGGCTGTTGGGAATCCCCATTAGGGTAACTGCCCTTCATATTAGATTTGTAATACTTCCCCCACCTCCCCTGTGTCTCCTCCCCCCTCCACCACCAATTGCTTTATACATATTATGTATTAAATTTTCTATGCACATATTGTTTTCTCTCATTAAAATGCAAGCTCCTTGAGGGCAGGAACTATTTAATTTTTGCCTTTATATCTATCTATAAATATATACATACATACATACATACATACATACGCTAACCCCAACCTCTAGCACAGTGCATAGCACGTGGTATGAGCTTAGTAGAAGCTTGTTAAATTAAATTAAATCAATATGGAACCTCTGGCCAACAGCTATCCATGAGATCAGAAGAGTTCCAACAGGTGCAAAGGCAAAGCAGTCTACTTAAGTGTAGACTGAGTGCCCTCTTGTGAGCACTGAGAGGTATTTAAGCCATTGGGAAAGCTTGTGCATTTCACAGTATCTTCTGACATAGCCACTGACTGGTGACTATTGTATTCTCTACCTACATTCCTATAAGCAGTGGATAGAGGGCTGGGCCTAGAGTCTGGAAGACTTGAATTCAAATTCAGATTCAGATACAGACTTCATGATTCTGGGAAAGTCACTTAAACTATTTGCCTCAAGTTCCTCAACTATAAAATGGGGGAAATAATAGCACTATAAGGTTAGATGGCAGGTCTCCTAATGCTAATGGATAATTTCTATTTAGGTTCAGGGTTATTGGGAGGAGAAAATAAGACCATGTTTGTAAAGCACTTAGAACAGTGCCTGGGACACAGGAGTTACTATCTATATACTAGCTATCGTTATTATCTGGTTCTGTAGTTTACAGGAAATACGGGAACTAGCCAGATGTAGGTGAATATTGCTTTGGAACCAATATGAAGGGTATTCCTTAAACCCATACCACTAGGTACCTGGAGTTTCTTAAACTAAAATGAGGATAATAGTCCTTCAGTGGCTGAGGGCTAAAGAGATTCCATGATTTGCTCTCAAATTGCAGAGTCAGGATTTGAATACAGACCCTCTGACTTCTACTCTACCACACACCCAGTTACTTATTACAGTTTGGATCAGTTATGGGACATAGCTGCCAGAAGGCTGGACACAAGAGGACATTATTTTGGTTACAGCACCAGGAAGTTCACTCGATTAAAGGGTGGAAACCTTTTTGTCGATCTAAATTGGTGTGGGGCATAACAACCCTACTTTGAATCCTTTGAAATACATAAAAATAGTGATTTTTAGTGACCTGTGATTTCACCGATATACGGAACCTGGGGTAAGGAAACTCCCTCTATCAATGAAGATAGTCTTAGGGAGGTCATCTTAGGGAACTGAGTTTCAACAATTTAGAGAGGCTGATAAGGCCATGTCAGAGGCAAGCCTCAAATCCAACAGAAGCCCAGCACTCTTACCATTAGGCCAGGCTGCCCAATAACAGCAGACATTTAAATTTATAGGCACTTTCAGGTCAACAAGCACTTTCTACGGGAAAGCCACCAAATCTCTGTGGGTTAAGTGACTTGCTAGTTAGTGTTAGAGCCAGGATTCAAGCCCAGGTCTTTTCCCTGGCTCTTTTCACTATATATCAAGCTGCTTTTGCTCTTCTCTACCATGCCCATGCACACGTTTACCTCAGGTATAGCCTTTCTGTTACCTTGCTTATGTGTAGTGCACATATGTAGTGGTTGAGTGGGGAGGGGGAAGGAGTTGGTTTGGACACCATAAAATTTTTCCCTCATTTCAGAATAACAGAAAGGAGATAGGTAATAGAGAAAACAATGTGTAAAGAATGCTTTAAAGGGGAACAGCTTGGGGGTGGCTAGGTGGCACAGTGAGTAGAGCGCCGGCCCTGGAGTCAGAAGGACCTGAGTTCGGATCCGGCCTCAGACACTTAGCACACACAAACAAAAACCTAGCTGTGTGACCTTGGGCAAGTTATTTAACCCCAATTGCCCTCCAAAAAGCAAAAAAAAAAAAAGGGGGGGGGAAACAGAGGGGTGATGAAGTGGATAGAGCACTGGCCTGGAGTCAGTAGGACCTGAGTTTAAATCTGACCTCAGACACTTACTGTGTGACCCTGGGCAAGTCATTAACCCCAATTGCCTTCCCTTACCTCTCCCCCTCCCCCCAAAGAAAAAGCCTTAAAGGCAGTGTGCAAAGAGACGTTTTCACTTTGTTATTTCTCTAAGGAAATTCTCAGAGACCAGTTTGCCATTGGGGGTAGGGAAAAAGGGAATGGAGTAGGTATTTATATAGTCATGCACTGTGCTTAAATGCTTTTTACAAATGTCTCATTGATCCTCACACAAACCTTGCAAGGTGTTTGCATTATTATCTTCATTTCACATTTAGGAAACTGAGGCAAACAGTGATTTGCCTAGGGTCACACAGCTCCTAAAGTATCTGAGGCTGAATTTGAACTCAGATCTTCTTGACTTTAGGATCATCATTCTATGCACTGCTTGTATACACTGGATGGCCAAAGATGAGCCATGGCCCTGACGGCCTTTAAAAAGCAAGTTCAATAGCTCTAGAAGCAGTAAGGTCCAGTGAAGTTCTGGAGTGTGTCCATTGGCAGCAGAGAAGAGAACTAATTATGGAAGAACTTTGCTGTTGGTTTTTTCCTTTTTGCCTCTATCACAGGGCAACCAGGGGAAGGATTCTCCCCTTCCACCAATTCCAAATTAGCCCTCGAATACTACAGCTGAGTTATAAACCCAATAGAAGGCAAGCCCAACACATCCAGGCAGGAGACAGCTTAGACGAGTATAAGCTCTGTAAACTGAAAAGAAAGTCAGTCCTGGCTACTGGGGGTTGAACTGAAGAAAGGAACAAGCCCAGAAAACTGAGCCGAGTACCATCAAGTCCAGCAACACAAGAATATCATGAAAAGACAAGGGATATAGAGCTCCAAGGTGTTAGAGGTGTGTGTTGCCTTGGCCACTTACATTGTCTATGCGCTTCCCTACTTGTGTACTCTATGCTCAATCTGCATACTGATTCTGTGTATGGTTGCATATATAGAGTCTGAGTTTATTGTAGGTGTGTTTCACTATTATTGTTTTTGTCATGACATCTCAGTAAATGCCTTTGTTTAAAGATAATTACATCTATTCGATGACTATTGCAGGAAAATGCACTGGTGGGGGCTTGTGAACTATAGTTTTAGGAGTACTTATCTATAAAGAACTTTGGAAGTAAAGGTGGGTACCCTTTTGGAAAATGAAGGTGGGGGAGAATAGTTCTTAGAGGGGGGAACTACATGTAATACTAACAATAGCTATAGGGCTATAAGGTTAACAAAGCACTTTACATACATTAACTCATTTGAGTTTCACAATGGCCTTGCCAGGTTAAGTACAATGGGAATTATTTTTTTTTCCAATTTATTTTAGTTTTCAACATTCATTTCCACAAGATTTTGAGTTACAATTTTTCTCCCCATCTTTTCCCTACCCCCACCCCAAAATAGCAAGCCAGCAGAATACCCCTTCCCCTAATCTGTTCTCTCTTACGTCCTCCCTTATCTCCACCCCAACTTTATTTTAAACATTTGTTTTTAAAACTTTTGAGTTCCAGATTTTTTCCCTTCTTCCCTCCTAACCCACCCCCATTGGGAAGATAAGCAATTCAATATAGGTTGTACATGTGTAGTTATGTAAAACATTTCCATTGTAGTTATATTGTGAAAGACTAACTAGATTTCCCTCCATCCTATCCTGCCCCCCACTTATTCTATTTTCTCCTTTGACCCTGGTCCCTTTCCAAAAATGTTTGCTTCTACCCCCTTCTATCCCCAATCTACCCTCTCTTCTATCATCCCCCCTCTTATCCCCTTCCCCTCTACTTTCCTATAGGATAAGATACCCAAACTGAGTGTGTTATTCCCTTCTTAAGCCAAATTCAATGAGAGTAAGGTTGACCCATTCCCTTTTGCCTTCCTGTTCTTCCCCTCCTTTTTAACAGTTTTCTCTTGCCTCTTTTATATGAGATAATTTACCCTAATCTATTTCTCCCCTTCTCCCAATTTATTCCTCTCACCTCTTAATTTTATTTTTTAGATATCATCTCTTCATATTCAACTCATCCTGTGCCCTCTATGTATGCATGTACATACATATGCACACACTCACATATATATATTTATACACACATACATCCTCCTATACATACATATACATAGACTAACTCAAATGGCAAAGGAGGCCCAAAAAGGCAATGAGGAGAAGAATGCCTTAAAAAGTTGAATTTGCCAGATGGAAAAAGAATCTCAAAAGTTCACTGAGGAGATTCATTCCTTCAGAGTTAGACTGGAGCAAATGGAAGCTAATGACTTTATGAGAAATCAAGATGCTGTTAAGCAGATCCAAACAAATGAAAGATTAGAAGGCAATGTGAAATATCTCATGGGAAAAACCACTGACCTGGAAAATAGATCCAGGAGAGACAATTTAAAAATTATTGGACTACCTGAAAGCCATGATCAAAGAAAGAAGCTAGAAATCACCCTTCAAGAAATTCTCAAGGAAAACTGCCCTGATGTTTTAGATCCAGAGGGCAAAATAGAGGTTGAAAGAATCCACGATCACCTCCTGAAAAAGATCCCAAAAAGAAAACTCCCAGGAATATTATAGCCAGGTTCCAGAATCCCCAGATCAAGGAGAAAATACTACAAGCAGCCAGGAAGAAACAATTTCAATATTGTGGAAACACAATCAGAATAGCCCAGGACCTGGCAGCTTCTACACTGAGGGATCGAAGGGCATGGAATATGATATTCCAGAGGGCAAAAGAGCTGGGAATGAACCCAAGGGTCACCTACCCAGCAAAACTGAGTATTTTGTTTCAGGGGAAAATATGGTCATTCAGTGGAATAGAGAACTTTCAAGCATTCTTGAGGAAAAAACCAGAGTTGAATAGAAAATTTGACATCCAGACACAAGAAACAAGAGATGCCTGAGAAGGTAATCATGGAAAAGAAATCAAAGGGAACTTATCAAAGTTGAACTATTTACATTCCTATATGGAAAAACAATAACTGTGACTGATGAAATCTTTCTCAGTATGAAAATAATGGAAGAAGGGTGTATGGTCATATGAATACATATGTGAATGTGTGTATATATGTTTACAGTTATACATGGAGAGAGGGCATAGGTTGAATTTGTTGGGAAGGAATGATACTTAAGGGGTGAAATTATGAGGTGAGAGAGGAAAGTGGCAAGAGGAGATGGGGAGAGACAGGGTAGGGTAAACTATCTCATGTAGAAGAAGCAAGGGGAAGTGGTTGCAAGGGAGGGGAAGAATATGAAGGCAAAAAGGCAAAACCACATTCTCATTGAATTTGGTTCAGGGAGAGAATGACATACATACTAAATGGGATATCTCAACCTGCAGCAGAATAGGGGGAAGGGGGATGAGAGGAGGGATGATGGATGGGAGGGCATCCTTGGGGGGAGGGGAGGTTGGAAGTACCCACTATAGAAGAGGGACAGGATCATGTAGGGAATGGACCAGGTGGGGGGTGGGATGAGTGGGAGGGAATTATAAGCAGCCTTGTACAATATATCTACTATGATAATGTTTTGCATAGCTAGACATGTACAACATATACTGAATTACTTATCTCCCAGAGGGAATGGGTGACAAGGGAGGAAGGAAATGGATCTGAAATTCGAGGTCTTAACATTAAATGTTTCAAATATATATAAATACTATTATTAATACTCTTTTGCTTATAATTGGGAGATAAGATGTGCAGGCATTGGGACACAAAGATTCACCTTCCTCTAATGGAAAAGTCGAAGGGGGTATGGGAGAAGGTATGGGAGAGAGCAGATTGGAGGAAGCGATATCTTGTGGGACTGCTATTCTGGGAGGTTGGGTAGGGGAATAACAGGGGGAAAATGATTGTAACTCAAAATCTGGCGGAAATGAATGATGTAAAACAGAAGTTAATAAAGCATTTGTTTAATAAAAAAAAAAACTCTATACAAATGTTGGCTACCAGGAGACAGCCACTGGGTCTCAACAAAGACTGTGCAATACATAGGGTAGAACTGGGGGATTTTGGTTAACTTTACAAAGTAGAGGACCATGGCACCAGATTGTGTGTGTATGTGTGTGCGTTCGTGTGTGTGTGTGGGTGGGGGGGGGCTAGGTGGCAATGGATAAAGAATCCATTTGAAGTGGAAGACCCGAGTTCAAATTAAGCCTCTTACTAGCTGTAAGATGAGCTTAAGAAGAAAATGGCAAGCCACTCAGATGTCTTTGGTAAGAATTACCCCCACCCCAGCAAAAGGGTCACACATGACTGAAAACAACCAAACAACACCCACGAGGAAGGCATTGTTTTGCTTTGTTTTTTCTTTTTTTTGGAGGGCAATTGGGGTTAAGTAACTTGCCCAAGGTCACAAACTTTACTAGTTTGTGTTAAGTGTCTGAGGCTGGATTTGACCTCAGGTCCTCCTGACTCCAGGGCTGGTGCTCTATTCACTGTGCCACCTAGCCGACCCATGTTTGTCTGTTTTTTAACAAGGCAATTAGGATTAAGTGACTTGCCCAGGATACCATGGCTACTAAGTGTCAAGTGTCTGAGGCCACATTTGAACTCAGGTCCTGCAGGGTCAGTGTTCTATTGAAGTAATTATAAATTCTTTTAGGTAGACCAGGTTTATGGTCTCCAACCACCTCAGACCAGGCGTCCTCCAAAGTCTCACCCTTTTGATAAAAGTGACTGTCCTTGAGGACAATGACCGTTATCCCAATCCCATTTCTCCAAGTATTTTACCTAATAGTTTTGTGCCCCTCCTATTAATTTTCCCATTGTAATAATGTACTACTTTATATAGTGTTCTATAGCTCACAAAGGCTTTCACATATATATGGATCTCAACTGATCTTCCCAAACAATTCTGAACCTAAATAGAAATTATTATCCATTTGCACTAGGAAGCCCTGACATCTAGCATTATCTTGCTGTTCCCCTAGTGTTCTGGGCTGGCTGCTCTGGTCTGATTCAGGCCAGTCCTGTAGTAGTTTAGGTTCGACATTGGAATCAAATGAGACAGTGGTAGGTCAGTCAACAGTTAACTGAAAAGTCAGAATTTCCCCTAGCCTCAGTTTCTTTCTTTCTTTCTTTTTTTTTTTTTGTTTTTTTTGAGGGCAATTGGGGTTAAGTAACTTGCCCAAGGTCACACAGCTAGGTTTTTGTTTGTGTGTGTTAAGTGTCTGAGGCTGGATACGAACTCAGGTCCTTCTGACTCCAGAGCTGACGCTCTACTCACTGTGCCACCTAGCCACCCCTTAGCCTCAGTTTCTATGTCTATAAATTCATGTCGTAGTGGAAAGAGCCCTGGAATTCAAGTATGACCTTGTTTAAGTTATCTGACCCTTCTGGGGCTCCGTTTCCTCATCTGTCAAATAAGGAGGCTGAACTTTGTGAGTGTAAGGGCCCTTGAAGCCCTGAATCTACAAAGAAAAGAATGTTAAGAATTAGAAGGGGAGAAAAAGAGTTAGGAGTATAGAATTTAGAACTGGAAGAATCTTGGTAGTCATTTAGAAGGGCAGCAAGCTAGAGCATACTGACTTTGGAGTCAAAGGACCTGTGTTTAAATAGGCAAGTCACAACTTCCCTGGGCCTCAGTCTCATCTATAAAATGGGTGGGTTAGGGGAGGCTAGGTGGCGCAGTGAGTAGAGTGTCGGCCCTGGAGTCAGAAGGACCTGAGTTCAGATCCAGCCTCAGACACTTAACTCGAGCGCGCGCGCGCGCGCACACACACACACACACACACACACACACACACACACACACACAACCTAGCCGTGTGACCTTGGGCAAGTTTCTTAACCCCAATTGCCCTCCAAAAAAGCAAAAAAAAAAAAAAAGGGTGGGTTAGACTTGATGGCTGTTCTAGATCTATGAACATCTAATGTAGCCCAACACCTTTACTTTAAAAATTAGAAAACTGAGGCCCAAAGGGCTGAACCAACTTGTCCAGGGTCTCCTGATTTCTAGACCAATGCTCAGATTCATATTCCTAGGGATCTTTCCCTCCAAAGTCCTGGGACCAGCCCTCCACAATGATGTATATTCTGACAGAATGGGACTAGGGTCTGATTGGAAAGTTTGTACTTCCTGCCACCTTCTTACTAGGGACAGTTCGATGCTTCATAAGCTGTACAGCTAAAGAAATGTTTCAGGATCACCCTGGTCAAGTGGGACATCTGAATGGAAACAACATATAAAAACCCAAGGAAACTCATGGAGTCTCTTAAGAGACTTACTCTCCATACTACCTTCTCCAAGGTTTCTGGAAGAAGCAAAACAGTTCAAGACTTGTCTCTATACTCTCCAGCACTTGCCCCATCACAGAATATATAGTTTTTATGCCCTTTCCAGATATCTCACCAATCCCTATAGATTCTTCCCTTGTACAAAAAAGGAAAGTTAAGCAAAACTGACCTATACATAGATGTCACACCTATGTAACATTCCATACCCGTGGTTCTGCATCTGTCTACTGACAGGAGGGAAACCTGTTATCACTTATCCTTAGGGACCAAGATCAGTTGGTGTACTTCATCTGAGTTCAGCAGTGGAAGTGTTTTCACAAACATTATTGTGTTCTCCTGGTCCTGCCTTCAGAGTCATAGAACACAGAACAGCAAGAGACCTTGGAGAGCAACCTCCTACCCCCCCCCCCCTCAGACAGCCAGAGACAATGGCAGAGAACTCCAAAGGTTTTCACCCGGTTTAGAATGGCACCCTTTTGGGGAGGCAGTGGCTTACCTGGGAACTTCTGCCTAGAGCTGAAAAATTGGGAGAAGGAACCACAAGGCGCAGACAAAACAGAAAATGTCTCTAGCCACCTCCCAACCAGGGCAAGGATGTATGAATAGACAGACACACAGACATCAGGATAATAACCACTCTAGTCCTTTTATTCCAAAAAGACCAGGCCACAGTGTTTAGACATGGTTTGCTCTATTTTAAAACAGCTATAAGAATAGGGTCTCCCCCTTAGCAGGTTTAGGCGATAAGAGCCTATGCCCTCAGCCCTTAGGGGGTCCCAGCTCCCTCAGGGACTCAGCTGACAGTACATTTCTAAAAATCCATATTCATTTAAATGCAAAATCCTACAGGATTTAAAAAAAAAGTACCAAATAAATCATTGGGTCAGGCCAGTGAAGAGGTAATAAGGTATTTATTAAAAACTTTTTCACCCAGAGGCAGTTAAAATTTATAATTTAAAACTCATCCCACTACAAAAGGAGGGGGGAGGGGGGAGAATAAAAACTGTGCAAACGTTGACAAAAGGGACTAATACAAGGAGTGGGGGGAAGGGGTCATCCTGTCCATTGGGGACATCTCTGGATTCCAACCTTACCCCCTCTACTGAAGGGGGCGAGGGAGAGGGATGGTGGTGGTTGGAGAGGCCAGAGAAGCAGCAGAGGTGCAGGCCAGGGGGGTACTCCTGTCCAATCCTGGATGGGCCCCACCTAGACCACCACCAGGGTCAGCACCCTCCATGGTAGGACCTTCAGTAGTGTTGTGGCACTTAAGTCTTCGAGGCAGCCTCTGTATCTGCAACCATCACTCTACTGGAGAAAGAGAAAGAATGGGCAACTGGGCATCTTCACAAGGGATAAGAGCAATCTTCAGGGAGTGACTCAGCCAAAGAGGCCTCCAGAGGGACTGGGCAGGTCAGTGTGGGGTGGGAAGGAAGGAGATGGGTAGAAAAACACCTAAGTGTTCAGGGGAGGCTAGACTCCCTCAGTGAGGGAGTTCCTGAGTCTAATATAGAAAAAACCCTGAGCTATAAGCATTTCTGAAAGCAGCCTTGGCATGAGACACTAGGAGCCAGTGTGTGTGCGGTCTATGTTTTCACCTGTCCCTCCTGGGGTTTTTAAGGGTGGGGTTTTCCATGAGCAGAGCACTTAAGGAGATGGAACAGAGGAATCCCTGTTCTCTGGGGCCTTGGGCACTCCCCTGCACCACCCAGGACTCCTGGATGCCTGTCTGGGGTGAGGTCCCTCTGATTAGTCTTAGGGGCTCCCAGAAAAAGCCCATATATATGAATAGCCTATGGTGGCAGAGAGTGGAGGAGCCTCTACCCTCCAAAATCACCTACCTCCACCATTATTGTGTCTACATCCCACTGCAACTTGCTGGGAATACCACTCCCCGTAACTCCTGCGAAGAGAAAACTGTCACTACCCAGCTGGGACCTTGTGAGGCTAAACGGCCTTCCATTCAATTCAATGAACATGTGCACAGAGGAGGACTGTGCAGGTCCTCCAGTACTATTCCTGTGTGCTACAGGAGATACTGGGAACTATATTCATGACATAAAAATGGCACCCTGTGGAATGCAAGGAAACATACCCCAGGTTCACCAGGACAATGTCTTCTCCAGCTACAGGGGAGTCACACTGCTAAGTGAGTTCTGGTTCTATCTTTTTTTTGAAGAGGGTAGAGGTGGGGTACAAGGGGAAGGCATGGGGGCACACTCACCCTCTGTCACCTTCTAAAGTACTCTGGATCTCCTTCAGGACTCCTGCAAAGAGAATCAATTCACAAGCATTTCTATATACCAGGCATTATGCCAGCTGCTGGGAATACAAAGGTAAAGAATGAAACTCCCTATCATGTACTACTATATTGTATGTTTCAAAAGTCTTACTGCAGTTTCAAGCTGCTAAACCTTAAACATAACATACAAATGTAAATAAAGCCCTGTATCAGCATAAAAAGAATAAATGCAAAGCAGTGAGCTGCAAGGTAGCTGGGAGGGAGGGCAAGGTAGTTGGGTGTGGTAGTCCCAGCAGCGGAAGGAAAAGAGGGATGCTTTGAGGCAGACTATGCCCTATCCTAGAGATCAGAGAGGAGCTGGGATGTGTTGCTAGTCACACTTTCCATGTACTGTGGGATGGGGGTGGGTAGTGGAAGGAGAGGGAAAGTGGATCTGGTGGTACTTTAGAGATCATCAAATGCCTCATCTTTCCCTGCCAATGAATGGGGCACTGCCCATAAGATGCATGGTTCCCAGGACAGACCTTTTTTAGATCTCAGGGACATCATTCACTAAGTCTCATCTCTGATCAGGTGTGATACTGATCTCCAATTCTTCCCCAGTTCAGATTCTCTCAAATTTCCCACTTACTCTCATCATTGAGTAGGGCCCGGTCCATCAATGGTTCCTGACTCCTCCCTGCAAGGAAGAGGAGCCCACAGACCCACTGAACCCTAATCCTGGTTCCTCTGGATCTCTTCCCCATGTTATCCCAACCCTGGCACCAGGGGAGTTTTCTAAGGCTGTGGTTTGCAAAGTGTGGTCTCAGGATCCCTGTGGGATCCTCAAGACCCTTTCACAGGGTCCTCAAAGTCAAAACCACTTTTGTAATAATACTAAGATGTTTCCATTTCCATTATGGTATGTAGTTATAAACCCACATAAACAAAAGCTCTTTTGGAGAGTCCTCAACAGCTTTGGGTCAGCCTGTATCACTCTCCAGTGTGTCCAATTGGGAAATACTTAACAAAATAAATTAATACAACAGAATATAGATAATACTAATGTTAACATGCAGTCCAGAGGGATTGGTTTGGTGCTCCCTCCACCCCCTCCTAATTGAGTTTGACACCATTGTTCTAAGAAATGCCCCCTTTTCACTCCCAACTCAGACAGGAATGAAGGGTATGACTCATGTAAGATGACAAACATTTGTAAAGGGAGCAACTTATTCACCATCAAGGCCCCAGCCCCACTTGCACTCAAAATTTCCCCCTTATTCCTATTCTCATGAAGCGTCTGCCCCATCTCAGAGACTCCTTCAACATACCCATGGTATGTAGGTTTACTACCTATAGGTAAACAGGTAGGTTTACTCACCGCCTCCATCTCCCAGGCTCTCTGAGTTCCTGCAGGAAGGGGACAGGGAAGTTTTCTATTGGCCAGGAAGGAACTTTTGCTTAAGTTGGTCCACCCAACCCCCAGCCTCCCAATTCCTGCTGTTTCCTGGCCACTGGGGTGGAGCCATTCAAAGATGGGGGTATTCTTCCATCTGCTCACAGACCACAGCTCCCCCCCTGAATCAGCTCTCTCTCTCACCTGGTTTTGCTTGGGGCCCTCTTGATGCCTGATCCATTTCGGGGAGAGCAGTGGTTTTTGATTTCTGCTGTATCCACTAAACACCGAGGCTCAACTAACCATTTTGTGGAGAGAGAGAACCTCTCAAACTCTGAGGGTGAGATCAGGTAGAAGCCTGCAGAGTAGAAAAGTAGAAAAGATATCACAAGGTGTGAATTTAGCAGGAAATCCAGAGAGGCAAGTGTGCAGGTCCCTCAGGTCTCAAGCCCATCCTTTCCTTTACAGTTTTCTTCAGTACATCTCATGTTCCGCCCCCATCCAGCCTCTCTGTCCAGGTACCCACTACTATCCTGAGCATTGCTGAGGGTTATAACCCTTGGATCAGCTAGCAGAACAATGTCTTAGGAAGACTCATGAAGGTACTCAGCCTTCTGCCCCCACCCGTACCCAAAGGACAAGATTGGCACAGGGTACAAGGGCATGGAAGCCACAGGGAAGGCCTGCCTGGTCTGGGTTTGGGGGGCCCAAGGCCACTATACCTTGGCCATATTTGGTGAAGACACAGGAAGCAATGCCACTGACGTCCTCCTTGCGGATGCAGCCGTATCGTACCTGGGGCTTGAGGAAGGGCAGGGAGACTACCTGGACATCACCCAGATTTGTGAGGACCGTTAAGTGGTGTTCTCCATAGTCCTCTGCCTTACAGCTGCCAAAGTGCGCCACACTGACCCGCCGCACCCGTGAGCCTTCTAATGCAGTGAGTTTGAGTTTTAGCTTTGCGCTAACCTTGGGTAGAGTGAACACCTATTGGAGGGAGGGGGAAGAAAGGGGGAAACACATTATTTATCACCCATATTCCCCTCTCTGAGAGCCCAGACCTTCCAAGGTCATCACTCATGAACCTCTCAACAGAGGCCTTCATTTTCTACCCTCCCCAACGGTCCCCCCTCTCTTATATACTGGCTTGTACACATGCCAATCACATCTCCTGGGAGGGCAGGGGATGTGGGGGACATGGGGACATTTCTTTCTCCTTCCTCTCTACTGAAGCCTGTTAACTTTCTTCATCTAGGTTCTGCAGAAAAATTTACTCCTTCAGGAAGCCTTTCCAGGTGATTTAGTTGCCAACACTCTGTCCTATCTAATACTCTCCCTTACTGTCATATATCCTCTCTCTCCCTGGAATTGGAGCTCACACCCTCTCTTCCTTCTAGATACCCAAGATACCCAAGTACAAAGTAGGCCTGGTCTGCTTCTGGGCTATGTAAATGGAAGGGAGATTTTCAAGCCCTTTTAGCAGCCCCTATGCCCAGGAACACTTAGTCAATAATCATTTATTAAGCACTTTTTACATGTCAGACCCTGTGCTAAGTGCTAGATACAAAAAAGGCAAAAGCATTAGCATAGCGGAATGGTTTCCTTTAGTCTCAAGATCAGGAAGCAGCCCCTGCCTGCCAACTACCTTGAACTGCTCCTCAGACACAACAAGGAGCTGGTGGCTGCCCTGCATGTCCGGGCTCTTCGAGAGGTCATGGGCTGCCTCCAGGGGTTCAGGGAGTGGCAAGCCTCGCCCATCCAGGACCAGGATGCCTATCACAGGGGCACGGTGCATTAGCTGGATCTCCTTGGCTATAGGGAGAGAAGGTTGGACAGTGTGGTGAGGTAGGGGCACACCCCCTGACCAGCTTCAAGTTTTATGCCACGGGAGAGAGCCTGGTCCCCCTGTTCACCCAACCGCACCAAGGCCAGGCCCTCCCACCCACTACTCACCCTGTTCAGCTCTGATTGGTTCCTCCATTCTCCTATCAGGAGGCGGGACACGCAAGGAAAAAGCATAGACTGTACCACCATTGGTGCCCACCCACAAGGAAGGGCAGTGGCAAGAATCTGTGAAGGTACAAAGGGTCCTGAGCCACCCACCTCCCTGGAAGAGTGGTAGATTATCCCAGTACATTTACTTTCTAGGTAGCCCAGAAGACCCAAGACTAACCTAGCCAGGAACAGCAAGTCACTGTGGACCCAAGGGCTTCTATGAAGTCCTTTCCCCTTCCCCCCACCCCAGATATACACACCTAGGCTCACATACTCCATCCTAAAAAGTAGGACTGACATAGGGAGAGTATTATCTTAATACCAGATGAAGAAACTGAGGCATAGCAGAGTCTATTGCCCAGCATTACACACTTAATAAGCAAAAGAATGAAGACTCAAAGCCAGGCGCTCTGCCTCTAGACATTCTGAACATGGTAGAAAGGAAGACAAGGCACAGATCAGAATTCTCTAGGGTTCTCTACATGTTGCTGAATCAAGGCAAAGTAATGCTGAGCCAGTCAGTGGTCACTGCCCTCCTTCCCACTCCCCCCACTCCTTTCCCCATCCCAACTAGACTGAACAGAGGTTGCTCACTGTCCCGAAGGTAGGTGTCAGCAAAGTAGAGAGTCCGGACAAAGCCAGTGAAGGAGTCCTCTGCCGATCTTGCCTCAATCTTCCTCTGCACTGGGGCCAGCTCCATGTTTTGCAAGCCCACTCGATCTGCCCTGGCATTCAGCTCCTGCAACTAAGCCAGAGGTGGGGTTGGGGATGGGGTGGATGGGAGAGGAGCAGTATGTATAAAGTATGAGACACAGAAAGGTACATGAATGTAATGCAAGACAATGTGCTGTGACATATGACAAAATGGATGTATTCAGAGGAAACTGGAAAGATCTCTATGAGGTTGGCAAAAGGAAATGACAGAAAGCAGGAGTACAATGCCAACCATGAGACCAAGAGAAACAACTCTGAAAGATGTAAGAACACTGATCAATACAAATGATAAATCATGAGTCCAGAGGACGGAGGACTGAAGCACCAGCCCTGCTAGAGGGGTGATGGGCTTAAAACACAGCAGCAGACACACATTTTTGGACACAGCTGACATGGAGATTTGTTTTGCTGGATTATGTAGATCTGTGTTATTTGAAGGTGGGGGAAGTGATACACTCTCAAGGTACCTGTGGTTGGAAGGTAGATATCCTAACCCAAAGACAACTACCCTTTTCTGGACCTAAGACCATTTCTCAGAATGAGAGGCATCCACAAGGGGCAGGTCAAATGCTTTTTGTACCCTGGCCACAAGGCAGCCAAGGCACCCAGGGAAGAGGAAAGAAGAACCACCTATTACAATGCTGGCAGTTTGGGGTTTTATGCTTCCTGGGAGCCATCTCAGGCCAAGTGAAAGAAGAAATTAGCTTTCCTCTCCCGGCTCACCTCTCCTGAGTTGCCAGCCATGCGCCGCTTGCGCCCGGACGCCCTGCTCCGGCTCATTCTTCGGAATGACTGCCGCAAGGATTTCTTCAGAGACTTTACACGGGACAGGGGACCCTCCATGGCTAGCTGGTCACTGGGATGCAGTGTACATCTAGGGATGGACAGACACAGGAGATCAGAGGCCCTCAAAGGGAGGCCTAGATAGCAGGAGCTCCCAGCAGAAGACTGAAAGGGAGTAAAGGAAACATGTATACTCCTCTCTCCTTCTCTTAAAGGAGGTGAGACGGAACTACTGGGGTGACAAGATACAGCCGAGAGACCTCACCTCTACCTGGCATCCCTGGCTTCCCTTTAAGACTCAGCTCAAATCCCACCTCCTTGGGAGGGGTGGGAGTGGTCTTTCCTACACTCTCCACCTGCCAGTGCCTTCCACTACATTGTTATATGTCTTGCATGGACATAGTTACTTACCTGTTGTCTTCTCCATCAGAATGTGTACTCCTTGAAGGCAGGGACTACTTTTTTAAAACTATATTTTGTATTTAACACAGTGCCCAAGGCACAGTAAGTCCTTAATAAATATTTGGTGTCTGATTAAGTAATGACTGTCTTCTGCCTGAGCTGTCCCAGATTTTTCCATGTCTCAACCCTTCTCCCCAGGGAGGTGCCACTCACTTGACAAAAACTTGTTTCTTCTGCTGGTGATCAAAAAGTCCAAAGCCATGGCTTGTACCAAAGGCCACAAGCTTCCACTCCGAGTGCAGTGCCAGTGAGGTGACCACTGCCGGGGGCTGGCACTGGACTAGGATGAAAGGCTGGAAGCCTGGCTCGAAGCAGATGGGCCCCTGGCGAGCCCGAAGCCTCTCGTGCCCCTTCCACCGATAGCCTTCTTGGTCCTGCAATAGGTTAGCTTCCACGTGGTCCACCACCTGCTCTGCCTCTTCATCATTCAACTCTAAAACAAGCACCTGGGGGGCAGAAGGAGGGGACAGAGGGGCTGAGCTTGGTAACTGCCTGAGAGCAGAAGGACCCAAGCTCTAGCACTTGCCATGTGAGCTGTGGCCTGCAGATAGAGGCTGTAGTATATAGCCAGGGTCACTGATTAATGGGAGGTAGAAGGGTTAGGGGTGCAAGTTAGGCTGGAGCAGAACCCATCCTGCCGTCCCTCTGCTCAGGCCCTCAGTCTCTTACCTGCCCTGCAGTCCCTGCCACTGCCAAGTAACCACTATATTTGCAAAGGAAGATCTTCTGAATCCCCAGTCTTGGGTCATCACTGTAGGGATCGAAGGAGCCAACCTGACCAGGTTGGAAGGAAAATGTGAGACCCTCCAAATCCAAAACAGGTCTCCCCAATGCCCACAGCCTCGCCCATTCCTAAAGGAGCACCTGCCTGACCTTACCTTCCTCAGGGGGGGCCACTCATCCTCACCCAGGGCGTTGAGGTTGTCGTTGGGGTCAGTGTCAGTGAGGAACACTCGGACCGTGCTCAGCTTATAGAGCAGGCGTAGGCAGACGCCCGAGGCATCCCAGAACCTGACTGTGCCATCCTCGTGTCTGTGGGCAGAGTGAGCAGTGACGAAAGGGGAAAAAGTATGCACATGGATGTGATGGAGTAGCACGGGACACACTCTGGAAATAAGGGGAGCGACTCAGCACACCTGCCCTGTGTGAGACGGGCCTGTCACACTTACCCCGTGAGCAGCAGGTCCCTCTGAGGCGGATCTGGGGCCAGACTGGTGCCCCCATCAATGGGCCACACCTAAAACATATGTGACCAGACCTCAGAAGCTCAGCCCACAAAGTCGGGAATGCTAAAGAGGGGAATGCCAGTTCCAAGATGGGCGGAATCTCCCTGATATAACTATGGCCCAGTTTTGAGGAGGAAGAAGAAGGCACTGAATGCAGGCACCTTCAGGCCTTACACGTACCATGGTAGAGCAGTGAGCACTCTGCTTGTTTCCAGCTGCCATGATCCTCTCCCACAGCTTCAGAGAGATGCTAGAGACGTGGTGGGAGCAGGTAATGGCCGAACAGTGGAGGGACGCTAGGTATGGGGCCTGGATGGCTGGCCAGCCTGCTGTCTTCAAGTCAATCACCACTAGTTCCTCCTCCGCCAACACCACCATAGCATAAGGCTCATCAAAATCTAGGGAGAAAGGAGAGAACCAGACTGTGTTTCAGGCTCCCTCCTTTGGGCTCTGCCACAGCAGGGAAAACCACTTAGTCCTCGTCCACTAGGAGGCAGTGTCCTCTCCCCAAATCTAGGTTATCAATCCATAATCCAGATGTGAGCCTAGTTATGGTCCCCAGAAAGTGGTACACACACTGCTGCCCACAACCCAAATTCCTCTGCCCACAGATTCTGACGACCATACACAGCTAACTCAGGGCCTACTGGTGCAAAGTGAGGACCCTCAGGTTGGGTAAGTCCTGAAGGCAGGAAAATCAGATTACAGAGATGCCCTCTACCCACGCTCACATCAGGCTCTCTAGGAATGGAACCACAGAATTCCCATCTCTCCAGATTCATACAACCTAATGAAAAGGACTAATTTTCATCTAGTTTTATAAAACTAATTAATAGATTTTGAAAACAACCCAAATCTCTCCTTCAGAGACTTTCTCAGATGGGACCAGTAACTTCCCAACCCCCATGGATCCCTGCTACACACATTCATATTTGGGAATCCTTCCCAGAAGACACACCCCTACTCCCCTACTCCCACATATCCGGTCACTTGGCTGTGTGTATGTAGGAAGTGGGGAATAAGCTCCCAGAACAGGTGACAGGAATGGAACAGGCCCACCTTCCAAAACCCCACTGGTTATAAATAACTTGGTGGGTTCAATCAGTGCCTTTCTCACCTTTTAACAACACAAGGTTGTTACAAGGTTGAACTCATTTCAGAGATGGAACTTTGGGATCCTTGCCCAGGGGATCCCAGGGGCCAAGCAAAACCCTTTTCCCCTTCCCCCTACAGTACTGGAAGACCAAAAGACTACTGACTTCTCAGTCCTCCACCCCCCCACCAGTATTACCCAAGTGAGTCTCAATTTTGGCAAACCTATTCTTGGCTCCTGAGGCTCCCAGTCCTTTACAGAGCTTTTGTATTTAGGGAGGGCTTGTGATTTTATTTATAGAGTTTCTAGGAGTGTTAGCTCTACTGGGTAACACAGGTTCAAGATATACTGGTTAAGTCCTACTAAGTTGCCAGAGGCACAAATCAGTTATTTGCCCAGGGTGAAAATCTAATAGCTAGTAATATTTATATAGTGCTTTTCAAAGTTCTTTCCAGTTATCCCATCTGACCCTCAGAACAATATTATGAGAGTAAGTGCTATTATTATCCTCAATTTACAGAGGCTTAGGAAAATGACCTGCCCAAGCTAACACAACTAGTAAACGTTAAGGTAGAATTTGAACTCAGGCCTTCACTCACTATGTCACCTGTCTATAGGACAAGATTCTTGGCAAAGAAACCACAGATTGAAAATAACAGTAATCAGATTGCTGGTTGTCTTGGGGAGGAAGGGAGAAAAATTTGGAATTCAAAATCTTACAAAAATGAATTTTGAAAAATATCTCTAAATGTAATTAAAAAAAAATAGAATACTATTAAGTGAAAATAATGGTAATATAAGAGTACAAGCCAACAAGAAAACAATAGAGCTGATACTTTTACTAATTGGCAAAAACATCGACAATCTAATTAAATCAAACAAGGTAGTAAAAAAATGAAATTATCAATATTATTTGAAATAAGGATTTGATATCATCTATCCTTAATTATGAATCTTGTCCTAGGTATACACTGTGCCTTGAGATACTAACGACTGTATGAAATCACTGTAATTAGCAAAAGAGTTTAAAACATAAGCTTTTGCTGTTTAAAAATGATGTGTGTCATCTACACAAGCATTCATATCCACGTACAAACTAGGAAAGGGAATTTTTAAAATCTATTTAGAAATTTACCAAGTGAAGAGTTTCAGGAGTTTAAATTAATAGGTTAAGAAATCGGTTTATTTTTTAATAATAAAACATCTTCTAATTTGCAAAAACTATTGACACCAGGGAAGATGGACATATGCTAACCACATTCCAAATAAAAACCATTGCATTATTACTGGATGAGACTGAAAAATGAGTATCATGATTTAGTAAGCCCAGCCAATAATCCTCCTCTTCTTTTTTTTTTTTTGGGGGGGGGAAGGCCTTTTAGAGGGCAATCAGGGTTAAGTGACTTGTCCAAGGTCACAGGGCTAGTAAGTGTTAAGTGTCTGAGGCCGCATTTGAACTCAGGTCCTCCTGATTCCAGGGCCAGTGCTCTATTCACTGCACCACCTAGCCACCCCACAACAATCCTCTTCTTTGACTGTGCTCCACATTTCTGTGCAGCTTTACCTCACTTAAAAGTCATCACCCTTGGATGTCACCAGTCCCCTTCAAAGGAAGATGAACAACAACATTTTTGTGAGGTCTTGTTCAGTTGTGACTGCCACTAAAACCAAGAATCAAACTAGACTAAATACAGAACAGACCCACTGAACCATTGCACCACAAGATTAAAAAAAAAAAATAACAAAGCAATATGAAATCACATCATCTCTGCTAAAATATGAATAAGCTATTACCAAAATGATAGTCAATTAATAATTTTAGTGAAAAAAGTTTTTCATATTGTTAAAATAAAAAAGATTTTTTAAAAGTGTTTATTTCCTCTTTACCTCGTCCTTTTTAATTCCTATTTTGTGTAGATTTTATGATGCACATACTCAGTTACAATGCATATACATGTACATGATTTATATATAATCTATGTATAGCAGAGAAGCTCAACTTTTAAAAAAACTAAATGCATGATCAAAAAGAGACCACTGTTCTAAGGTACTGAAAACCAGAGATAACACATACTTAAAATGAATGATTTTTTTTTTAAATGACAGGTCATGGAAGTACAAAATGATGGTTCCCCATTATAAAAACCTCCCATTTACAGAATCTAATTTTTTTCAAATACCTTTGTTTCTTATAAGATTTTATCTTCCCACTATCTTTGTGGGGCTATAATTCTTTCCATCCTTGCAGAGAAGCAACTCAGGGAGGACAACAGTATCTTCTTTATTCTTCAGTACTCTTCTGTATTTTAGAAATTCAGGCCTGTCTTCTCTCCCTGACTGCATCGCCATGTCAGTCACCTGAACCCTGTCTTACCTGTTTTTTTACCTCTAAAGCTTATTAGCACAGAAAGTGACACAATGTCCTTAGCTGAAGTTTGTTGTTGAATTCAGTGACTTAGCAGCATCACACATAAAGTGAGTGACAGATGCAAGCTTAGAACCACTGGACCGTACAACCCTAATAGGATGACACGGCAAACTGTAACCTAGGTGTGTCAGGCTGTCCAGATGAGGAAACAGAAGGAAAACTTAAGGGCTGAGTCTTAATGAAAGAAGCAGGAAAGGACTTGGTAGGCTCAGTGAGGACAGGAGAATACAGAGACCAGCAGGGCCAAAGTAGTCTTTGGGATTGCCCTCCCTTTCTTCTCCAGCTCAAAAGGCCTCATTAAACTGAAATAATTAGGAGGAGGAACTCCTACTCTCTCTTTTTCCCTCCAGGTTTCAATATCAGCCCCCTTTGATCTCACCCAAGTTGGAAGACTGATTCACCCCTGTGCTATTCAATTCAGGCTGTGCTCAGCTTTTGCAAGGGAAGACTGGGGTGGGGGTGGGAGGAGGACAGGTCTCTTAAAGCCAGACAGATTACTCTTCCCCACCCCACCCCCACCTCATTTCCCTTAACACTGGAGTGCGTGGAATAGATTTTTAAGCAGGAGAAGCCATGACTAAGAGCAAAAATTACTAGAGAATTGGGGTACAAACTTTACTTCTATGTAACCATGGGCACATCACTGAACTTTCCTAGGTCCAAATTTTCTCAAGTATAACTTTAAGGGGTTGGACTAAATGTCCTCCAAGGTCCTTACCAGGTACAATTTTCAGAGTCAGAAGGGATGACTAGTGTGGGCTCTGCCTCAATTGGCTTAAATTGAATTATATTCTATTGCTCTGGGGACTCACCACAGGGAACAGGCTCCACAACAGCCACATGAGGTGAGGCAGCTATCTATTTTACAGACGCAGAAGCCAGGGCTCAGAAAGGTTATGCAATGTGCCCAAAGTAATCCCCAAACCACCCCCACCAGGCTTCTGACCTCAATTCTAATACTCTATTCTATCAGGCTTAAGAAGCAATGAAGGGGAGCCCAGTGCTCAGTTTTTTCCTGCTTCCTCTGCTCCTTTCAATTCAAATACAAACATTAAGGATGTATTACAGGGAGAGGGAGGTTTGAAGTCACTGAGACCTGAGTTCAAGTCTAGCTTCTGACATATACTGGCTTTGTGACCTTGAGCAAGTCACTTAACTTCTCAAATACTCTAGGTCAGTGCTGTCAAATAGAATTGAAAGCCACTTAACCATATATAAGGATCCCTATAGGTATATATTGACTTGGAAAACCACTTGACTGATATAGAGAAGGTACAAATTTGCATTGGCAGAAGGGAGTTTTCTCACCCAGTTATTCCCCATATTAATGAAATCACAGGTCTGGTCCTCATTTCTATTAGAGGCAGGTAGGTAGACAGAGTGCTGGGCCTGGAGTTAGGAAGATCTGAGTTCAAATCAGGATTCAGATTCTTTCTAGCTGCATGACCCAAGGCAAATCACTTAACCCATGTCTAACCCAGTTTCTTCAACCATAAAATGGGGTAGCATTTACCTCCAAGGGCTGTATGGAGGACAAAAACGAGGTAGTATTTGTAAAGCACTTACCACAGTGCCTGGCACACAGTTGGCAATATATAAATGTTATTGATTATTATTATAGTTATTAGAAATCTATATAGTAATATAGATAACCACATACTATTTATTATTATAGCATAATATATATTATTATGCTATATTATTAAATTATTATTATTGTATATTACTCCATTGGCAAAAGGAGTTTCCTCACCTAGTAGTTCCCTGTATTAATGAAATCACAGATACAGTCCATTCATATTAAGAGGAAGGTAGGTGGCAAGTGCTGGGCCTGGAGTCAGGAAGAACTGAGCTCCCATCAGGCCTCAGACTCATTCTAGCTGTGTGACTCTGGGCAAGTCAGTTAACCTCTGTCTGTCTCAGTTTCTTCAGCTGTGAAATGGGGATAATTATAGCACTTATCTCCAAGGGCTGTTGTGAGGAATAAGTGAGATGTTTTTGCTTAAAAAAATGCTTTTTTCCTTCCCTCCTACCCCCTCTGTTCCTATGTGGAAGCCTTCCTCTCTTCATCTACTGACCCACATATGAGATGAGATACCCAAAAGAAGTCCAGCTTACCAGAGTCAGCCTCTGTCAGTACCGTAAAGTCAATGACTCGAGAGGTAAAGTCAAATGCTGTCTCCTGGTTCCCATGAGTCACTGAGATGCTGTGCCGATCTCCGTAGCTAGCTCGGGGCATGCCCCCCTGGAAGATGACATAGGGCAGCCTACAGGTGGGGTCAAACCAAAAGACAGAATGAGCAACCTTGACCCCCCTGGGTTTGGGCTCTGACAGGAGGGAAGTAGGGGCATGCATTCAGGGTAAGGATAGATGGAAGCATCCTTCCTAATTTTCTGGAGAGGGTCACCAGACAAAGGACAATCTAAGATACCCTATGGCGGGTCTTACCTCAGGGAGTTTGATACAACTTGTGTCCCTTGCTGGGAGGTAGTTTCCCAGGTGGTAATGACATAATACTATATGCTCCTAAGTAGGAAAGGAGATCTGGGCTTTGTTTCATGCATTCCCTTAATTAATCCCTTCCCCTTCTCTCTGAATACATCATTTTTTAGAATGAAAAATCCTAGGGCTGAAAGGATACTGGGAATAAGACTCCTATTCATTGATGTTGGATGTATATGTGTGTGTAAAGAGAATTAAGATTTATCAATGACTCAAGACTCTTTCCCCTCCCTTCCCAGAAGGACCTGAATGCTCTTACACTGGCTCCCTGTCTTCTTCCCCAATTCTTATTCCCCTATTGGGTTAGGGGCCAATTGCTTCCACTCAAGGTGGATGGCAGACTGGAAATCATCACTGATGCGTCTTTACCAAGCAGAAAAATGGGTGCTTGTTTAGGGAATATAGGTCATTTCCCATGTATTGGGGACAGGAGTGGGGAATAGATATTAGAAGGAAAAAGAGGAGAAAAAATAACAAGAGACATACCCTTTCCTGGTCCTCAGCCAAAAGATTTTAGAAATAGCTTTGCAAGGATAAGGACCTGGGATAAAAAAGGAGAAATGGAGTTGGTTAGAGAACACACAGGATCATAGATTCATGTGTGTACAGATGCACTGACCAATGCTTGAGACCAGGTACAACCAGGCCCACTGACCATAAGGCACTCTGCTTTGCAAGGGCTCAGGATGCTGGGTTTCACCGGACACTTTCCACTGGCAGTAGCTCCCATCATAATGGCAACTGACAATGCAACCCCCATCTCGCTGCCAGCAGACATTCTCCAGTTGCTAGAGAATGGGAGAGGGAGAAAGGATATCAAAACTGAGTAGGCAGTTTTTCGCATCACCTAAAACCCCCTTCCCCAGTTTAAAAACAGAGGATTAGTACCATAGCATGGTGCAATGGAAAGAGTCAGAGTTTGAATCCCAAACTGGGTTTGAATCCCAGCTCTGCGACCTTAGGCAAGTCATTTCCCTTCTCTGGGCCTCAGTTTCCTCATCTGTAAAATTAGGGGATTGAACTAGATGTAAAGTCCCTCCAGTTCCATAGCCTAGGATCCTATATAAGCTCCTCTAGCGTGCCCAGAACAGAGTTCACAGGGACCATGTGTATTTGTTCTGCCCATGTCTATCATCAGTACCAGGCACTAGCATCAAAGGAAAGCTATTGGATGCCCATCCTAATGCCCCACAGCCCCTGGGCATGCTACCTACCTGGCCACTCAGGAAGTGGTGAAGCACCCGGCTATTTTGCAAGTCCCAGATAATGATAAGGCCCCTGCTATAGCCAATCAGGACCTGGGTAGGGTCCTGTGGGTGTTCTTGTAGTGCCTCTACCATCTCAAATGCCCGACAGTGCTGTGCATCCTTAGGCAACCTAGATACAAGGAATTGACAAACAGACAGGTTCCTGCTATAGTCAAGACTTTGTGGTGAGGGAGGAGGGAGAGGAGAATATAATGCTGATGGACAGCTCAGTGAGGTAGTAACCAAAAGGGCTGTGATGCAATATAAGAAAGCCCCCATCAGTCTGAGCAGGGAAAGGATTCCCAATGACCCCAGAAATGCCAAAGGAATGGTGGATCCTAGCAAATCTAGAAATGAATGCTTAGCATAAATTGTCATATCTATCCTCCAATACTCCAGAACTGGAGGCCAGGCTCCTTGCTGGGGCCCTGGCTGACTTCAAAGGAGGCAATGTTCTCAAATGCTCCTGGTAAGCTGGCTATGATGATGCTGTGATTTGGGGCCAATACAAAAGCCAGACAAAGCAATGACATGCAGTGTCCTATGACTACCCAGAGATGAAGTTAAAATCTGAACATGTTCCAAATTACCCAAGTTTCTTCAACAAGAGGGAAAAGTCCCTCCTCTACTCCCTACTGAGGGTACGATCTATCCTGAAATCTATACCCAACTTGCCCAGTCCTGAGATGTAAAACTCAATGAGCTGTGTTTTATGTATATTGTCACTATTGTCCTAAAAACTGACTACCACCCCAGGCACGTCCCTCCTTTCTCACAACTCACTCTGGCTTCCCAGCCCCTTCCAGTTACACCATGCTCACAACTACTCCTCTGTCAGTGGATAAGGCTGGCCTTAGTTTCACTCTATGAAGGTCTGCTGAGATCCTCAGCCCAGCTCACCATTGCAAGACAGCCTCAGTACTGATAGTCTGGTCCTCTAGCATCTGGAAAGAGGGCAACTTCTCCACAAATACGTTACCACTTTCAGTGCCCAGATATAGCAGCTCTTGGGAGGAATGAGGCAGAATCACCGTGATTTGGGTAGCACTGGGGGCAGCCCTGCAAACAGGAAAATTCACTGTTGTATTCCAATTGCCAAGATCCCGAATTAAGGCAGAAAATATGGGTGAGTGTGAGGGACTAGGGCCAGGTTGTCTCTGCCTGTGAAGCCCCACTCATAAGAAGTCAGGTTTCTCCCCTTCTGAACTGTATCCACCCTAGAGTATGCTGTGCTTTGGAAACCCCACTGAGATCATTAAACAGGCCTCTGGACAAGAACACAAACATATCAGTTACTCTCTTCATCAGACCAGACAAATGGCTGTGAACTCTGAAACCTCCGTGCTTCTTATGCCACGCTGGAAAAACACATCAGATACTTTCTGATGCCCTCTGTGTATCCTATCTATCCATCTGGGCAGCTCCCACAAGCTGGCCCCAAGTACAAACTGAAGCCACACTCTGGGCTCACCCAAAGGTGAGTTGAGCTCTCTGCTGGTACCAAGGGCAGGAGGCAAGGGGGCAGCGGCTAGAGGAGCATTCGAATTTGGCCTCTTCATTAGTCTAGCGAGGGATAAGGACTTACCCTGGGGGGCCCCGAAGTGTGGAGAATTTCTCTTCATGCAGCTCAGATACCCCATTTCTCTGATTTAGGCTCCAGAGGTGTAGGCTGTTGTCATCCAGTAAGGTGATCAGTTGGCACTGCATGGAGGACGGGACAAAGACGGATGTTGGAGGTAAGACGGGGGTTGAACATGCTGTGTTAAGTTAGCTGAGTAGCACACTGGCTGTGGAGGTAGGGATGGGGGAGGAGAGGGCTAGTCATCTTGGACAAAAACCCAGGGATCCTCTCACCACAATCGGTTTGGGGGATTCTTTGTGCATCAGTTAATGACAAGGCTTTCATTCTTCACCTTGTAAAAAGAGGCCGGCACCTCTTATGTCCAAGGGTAGCGCCACTCCCAATACTTTATGGTTATCATACTGTCTCCCTCCTTCCTCTAAGTTGCAACAAGGTGGGGTGAGGGAGGATAAAAGGAAAGGAAGACTCTTGCCCCCTACTCAACCAGTCTGCATTCCTTCTAGATGAAGACAAGGCATGACTCTGAATATCTTTGGGAGGAAATAAGGGGAGGGGGTCTAGCAATCTTAGCAATAGTCTTTGCTTGGCTTTCTAAATCCTGCCCAATCTATGCCCTAGGGTTCTAGAGCTATAGTCTGGGCAGCTGGGCAAAGCTGAGCCATCTCCAGTGATACCACCCTGACCTGCCCCACCTCTCCCCTCTACCCCAGTTGGTACCTGTTATCACATCCTTATTTAATTAGTATATGACACCCTCACCTGGCCAGGAAGGAAGTGGATTTGTACCACAGCATTGTTCTCCCGGTGAAGACCCATGAACTCCACACCAGGGGCACCATAGCTAGAAGCTGGTTTAGGAACAAATTTAAAAGGAGAAGATCCAATCCATTCCACCCAACTTCTAGGAAACCCGGGGAAGGGAACTCCCCCCTTTTCCATCCCCTATCCCATGTCTAGTGTATAGAGCTAGGTAAGTGAAAACTGTAAACTTCTCTAGCTCTGAGACCAGCGGCTGGGTATCCATGAGGAATGATTCATTCTCCTAATGGGTTTAGGGTAGGGGGGGAAACCTGCACTTTTTATAAGGCAAGGGGATAGCAAGGGGTTAATACCTCAGACACACTGTCACTGTCAAAAGGTTGTCCCACTTTGTGAGAGGGGACAGCTTTACTTCTCCATACTGTACCCAACAAAAGCAGTTGCTGCTGCTGACCAAAGGTCCTTGGACACCAAAGCTTCAACTAGCCTAGCATTCACATGGAGCATGTGCAAGGGAGTATGAGAAACCATACCATCCCCACCTCCTCACCCTAAGCAGTTGCTTGCAGGACAAATCTGATATATTACTGGCTGGTAACCAGAATATGCCCAGCCTTCTCAGGACTGGCTTGGTAATGATTAATTTGGCAGAGATGCAGGGCTGATTCACCCTGCACCGGGCAAGGCCCCATGTCCTCCCAACTGTATCCACCCCTCCCACTCAAATTCTGCAAGACTTGTCCTGTCCCTGTCCCCATCCCCATCTCCCTTCCCCCAACTCAAGGCCCAGTTCAGATCAAATCTCTCTTCTAAGCAGGAAAAAATGAGGCATCTAGTCAAGTAACCAAAGTGACTACGTCTTTACTGTTTGATAATTATGTGCTGGTTCAGATCTGTAGATGGCATATCTCACTGGAAAGTCCCTAGAGGACTTTTTTTTTTTTTGGAGGGCAATTGGGGTTAAGTGACTTGCCCAAAGTTACATGGCTAGCAAGTGTGCCAAGTGTCTGAGGTCAGATTTGAACTCAGGTCCTCCTGACTCCAGGGCTGGTGCTCTATTCACTGCACTATCTAGCTGGCGCCACCCCCCCCACTGCCCCCCGAGGATTCTTGCCTCTGGTCCAGAGCCCTTTTGGGGAAGGTTTAAAGATTAGATGAGTACATTTCATCTCCTAAAATGCCCCAGAAAGTACTAGGGTGGGGAGAGAAGATTAACAACCCCAATATAACTCAAACTGGCCATTAAATCAATCTGTATTCTTGGTGGTTTTTGAAATGGTCCCTTGGTCACTCTAGGTCCACCCTGGTCTCCCAAGGGCCTCTGGGTAATAACCAAGAATCAGAATGGGCTCTGAGATTAGGGAAGGCCCCCAATATTTATCTATTTGTGCTCAATTCACAGAGAAACCAACTTGCCACCTCAGGCCCAATCAGTCAACTAACATTAAATGCTGGGGATAGAGGAAACAAAAGTAAAACAAAAACTCTATAAGCCCTCAAAGAGCTTATAGTCTAACAGGGAAATTCTTAATAAAATTCTTAAAACCATTCGGACTCATCTTTAGCCTGGCCATTCCAATGTGCTGCAGCTCCAACTGTAGCCAGATGTCCAGGTACCAGCTAGAGTCAACCTCTCCATCACAGCCTCCCTCTCCCTCTTGCCCCCCCCCCATTCTAAAAGTGTGATTTCCCCTAACAGATTTGTAAATTCCTTCTAGGGCAGAGGCAGCCTGGAGATTTTATATCTGTGCCACCAAACAGTGTTTAGTACTTAGTAAGGACTTGCTTTTTCATTCATCTGGATCATTCCCAGGACAGGTCTCAGCTTCAGAAAACAGGGATACCCTGTCCACCCTCACTCCTATACTGGGGTCCTCCACATCTGCACCTTTTGTTATCCCTCAGTAGGGCAAATAACAGCTCTTGCTGGTATTAAAGCCTCCTAGGAACTAAATAAAATTAATTAAAAGTTTAAAGTGCTAAGTATAAATAAGCACTTATTAATATTGTCAAATGATCTGAATTGAATCTATAGAACCAACCCCCCTCCCCCCCCATCCCCCATCAAAGGACAGGTTCCAGAGGGCAGAGAAGGCTTTGCTTTTGAATTTGTCTCCCCAGGGTTCAACTGAAAGATAAACAGGAACGTTTTCATTCGAAGGATCAGGTAGGGGATGGGGGTATCAAGCTACACACGAGGGTAAAATTGGAAGTCTGGAGCTCCAAGAGAGAAAAACAACCATAGACCAGGACACAAAAGTCACAACTTGTCACAGTACCCCCTCTCAGGTAACCTCCCCCACCCAAGACCATCGGAAAAGTCTGGCTTTGGGAGGAAAGAATGAGAGATGTCCAAAACTCTGTCCTTCCTCAGTGGGTCTCTTCTGGGAGCCTTTCTGGGGAAGGGAGGCCAGGGCAACGAAAAGGATACAGCTTGATGGCTCCAGACCGGGTCCCAATGGCCATGATCCGGAGGTAGGGGCTGTAGCCCAGGGCACTGGGCTGGTGGGGGAAGCCATGTTCCACAGTCTGAAAAAGAGAGAGAACCCCACAGCCCCGAGTTAAGAAATTTGGCAACAGATAAAGAGAACGGCTACATCTTCCTGCTTGGGAACCAGGGCTCACCAGGGCATGGAAGTAGTGGTGGAGTTAGGCAGGCAGCACTGGATATTAGATGGCTCCATGGCCGAGGTACTGGAAGTGGAGTCCAGAAGACCTGAGTTCCAATCTGCCTCAGGCTAGCTATACGCCAACCTGGACACATCACTCAACCTGCTTAAGCCTCCCCTTTGTGGAAAACATAATAGCACCTGCCCTACTGGGTGGTGGTGAGGAACAAACGACTTCACTGGTAAAATGCAAGGCTTAAAGTGCTAAAGAAATGATAGCTATCATGAGCATTATAAGTGGATTCACTTCAATATAACGGGCGGTTATGGAGACAAAAAGATGAACACTAGTATTAATGATAATTAGCATTTATATAGCACTTTAAGGAAAACACTTTACAAAGATCACTTCATTTAATCTTAACAACAATCCTGGGAGGTAGATGCTTTATTACCCTCATTTTATAGATAAGGAAACTTGAGATGTAGGGAGGATAAGTGACTTGTCCAGGGTCACACTGCTGAGGCTGGATTTGAACTCAGGACTGTAATAACATAAAACTAATTTAAAAAAAAACCCTCCAAAAGTATTTCATCTAATACAGTATCAAAAAATTAAAGAACACACACAAATCTATGCACTGATAGTTGAATAAAATCCACAGTTTATTATGATCTTTCTAGCATGTTACGTCTTCTCATTTGTTAGCTTAGTGTCTTGTACAGATGCTGGGAACTTGAAGAAAAGCCTTTAACAGGGAGGCCAGCTTCAGTCTCTGGACAGTCTCATTTATGAATGTAAGCCACAGGGGGTGGGAGGAAACTACACACAGAACAAAATAAATAGAAACATCCTTTGGGAGGATAAAGAAAGGCCTAATTGAGGAGGTAGCCCTTGAGAACCAGGGATTCCTAGAGGCAGAGGTGAGGAAGGTGAGGAAGGTGAGTGTTCTGGGCAGGGGGACAGAAAGTGCAAAGGGAAAGAGGCCAGAGGGAAAACAGACGCAGGAGGAAGCAAGCTGGCCAGTCTGGCTGGATCATCAAGTGTGTTAGAGGGAGGTAACAAAAGAAAAACAGGCTGGAGTCCAGATTCAGAAGGGCTTTAAATGCCAAACAGAGATCTTCGTATATTCTGGAGCAAGGATTCTTTTTTTATGTCATAAATTCCTTTGGCTATTGGGTGAGTGCAATGTAGCCCTTTTCAGAAGAATGCTTTTAAATGCATTAAAAAAAATACATATAGCATCACAAAGTAAACCAATCCTATTGAAATAGTTATCTATCCATTCATTTATCCATTTATCTTAAAAAAAAAAAAAAAGCTGGGTAGCTAGGTGGCACAGTGAATAGAGCACTGGCCCTGGAGTCAGGAGGACCTGAGTTCAAATCCAGCCCCAGACACTTAACACAAAAACTAGCCATGTGACCTTGGGCAAGTCACTTAACCCCAACTGCCCTATCTTCCACCCTCCAAGAAGAAAGAAAGAGAGAGAGAGAGAGAGAGAGAGAGAGAGAGAGAGAGAGAGAGAGAGAGAAATCAGGCTCCTGGGAAATGAAAATCGGAATTAAGTGAGAAATAGGTACCCATCATTCCACCCTTCAAGTCCCATACCCTATCATTCCTGGCACAGAGATCACCTACTTACCTGCTCCACTATGGTACAACGATAGATAAGGCTAGAATGGACTATGGTGGAGTCTTTGTGGTCGAGGTGTCCGGAAAGCAAGAGACCTCATTTATTGGCATTCTCTCTCCAGTGCTCATTACAGCTTTTGGAGGATGATGACTTTAAAAGATAAGATTTAGGTCACCACCTCATCACCAACACTAAGGGAATCCTTATGGGCTGTGAAAGAATATTTGTACTGGATTTGGAAACAAATAACGTGGATTCAAGTTCTGAATGGACTGCTTCCTTTTTGTGTGTCCTTGGAAAACTCAGTTCCTTCCTTCTTGGACTCAGTGTCCTAATCTATAAAAATGAGAGGGTTGGGCTTCATGAGTTCTCCAGTTCTAAATTCAATAACCCAACCACTCCCTATGCCGGCTAGGGAGAGAGGTCACTATAGGCAACAGAAAAGGGCAAGTCAACAAACATTTATTAAATTCCTACTATGTGCCAGGCAAGAACCATTTATTAAGCTCCTACTATGTGCACCAAGGATATAAAGAAAGGCAAAAGAGTTCTCAGCTCTCAAGGAGTAGAATCCAAGAAGTTATTTTATTAAGTGATAGTCCCTACCCTCAATGGAACTGTATTCTGCAGTCTCAATTTCCAGACCAGAACATGGTCACAGAGTAAAGAATTACACAAATTTACTATTTTCTATGTAAAAAACAAAAAACAAAAAAACCTGGGCAGCTAGGTGGCACAGTGACTACAGCACCAGCCCTGGTGTCAGGAGGACCTGAGTTCAAATACAGCCTTAGACACTTAACACAAAAACTAGCTGTGTGACCTTGGGCAAGTCACTTAACCCCAATTGCCCTCCCCCCCCCAAAGCAAACCAAACAAACAAAAAACCAAACAAAACAAAAAACCAAACAAACCCCCAAACTCAGTATTTATCCAAAAACCATCCCTCTGAAGTAGATTCAAAGAGATGTCCCAGCCATCCAGGCCTGTAATCCTTGCTACCTGGGAAGCTAAAGGCAGTAAATCTCTGGCACTGGGGAAATTCTCTATTGTAATGGCCTAAGCCAACTGCACTGTTGGGCTTTAATATGGTAAGCCTCCAATGGGGGCCACCAGGTTGCCTAATCTACCTCCTCTCTCCCTCCTCAATGATCTCCCAAATCCCTTCTAGCTCTAAATCCAAGGAATACACAAGAATATTGGGGCCAGGTGAATGATGCAAGATTTTAAAACCAAACAGCAACATTTAGCTTTTCCTGTTGGATTTAGGTAGATACATTTGGGGGTATAGAGGTAATCTAACTTCTTGAGGATAGGGACTATCATTTTTAGTGATATGTACAAAGTGCATTTGTGCATTCTTAGTACCTGGCACTGTAGACACTTAACTTTTTAAAGAAACTGAATGCCAAAAGTTTACATACACTCAGACACTCCTCTCAACCTTGTCTAAGGTAAGTGGGAGAAGGTGCTAGGTTGTCAATTCAGAAAACTTTCTGTTCCAGTTTCATCAGAGAAGCCCTTATGCCAGAAAGAATTTTCCATAAAGGCCCACTTAGAAGTGACAGCTGAGAGAATCAATGGTAGGGGCCCAACAGTAGGTAACCATTACGACAAGAAAATGTGGAAGAGAGAAGAGGTGAAAGGAGGAATAGGAGGCTGTCTACCATTTCCCAAACACTAGTTATTTAAAAAATGCCAAGCCTGGAAAAGTCCTGATTAGATAGTCAGTTTGAGGAATGTAAACATCCTCCCCCTTCCCACTCCATACTCAATGGGAGGGCGCCACGGCAGGGTGAGGAAGAAGGGGGAGGAAGACCAAGTCTACAACAACTTCAGTCAGTGCAGAATTATTAGGTCTCATATTCCACACAGTGAATGGGGGAGGGCAATCAGGGCAACTATAGCTGATGGACGAAGAGGACACTAGAGAGGATTCTTAGGACATTACCTTTCCCATCATTACCAGAAGACAACCTCCCTAGAGACCAGAATGGCTGCAAGATAAAAGTCTAAGTTGGGGAAACAAGAAAGATCATTAAGACCTCAGTTTGAATCCCAATTCTTTGTAACTTTGGGCCAAGTCATTCCGAGCATTTCTTCTTTTATAAAAATAGGCAACCAGGGGAAGGTGGAGGAGTAATGGTGCTGGCGTAATATAGGAGGGCTGTGGGACCCTAACTCTTCTGAACATTGAAGATGACAACAGCAGCAAGGCCTACATTTGAACCTGCAAGAGGTGGAAGAGGAAAAGGGGAAGGTGATTTGAGTCAGCTTTCCAAGCAGTATTCAAGCAGAGATCTACCTTCTCACACAAAGATTAAATACAGACAAGCTACTCAGGATGCTCCTGAAGAGGTTCGCAACCGTGATTTCAGGCGAGAACTAGAAGAGAGAGAGAGAGTTGCTGCAAGAGAAAAAAACAGAGATCGTCCAACCAGAGAGCACACAACCTCATCTTCTGTGTCTAAGAAACCTCGGTTAGATCAGATTCCTGCAGCCAACCTTGATGCAGATGATCCCCTAACAGATGAAGATGATGAAGATGAGGATTTTGAGGAAGAAAGTGATGATGATGACACTGCAGCTTTACTGGCAGAACTAGAAAAAATAAAAAAAGAAAGAGCTGAAGAACAAGCCCGAAAGGAACAAGAACAAAAGGCTGAAGAAGAGAGAATTCGGATGGAAAATATCCTTAGTGGAAACCCTCTTCTTAATCTCACTGGTCCCTCTCAGCCTCAAGCCAATTTCAAAGTAAAGAGAAGGTGGGATGATGATGTTGTCTTTAAGAACTGCGCCAAAGGAGTAGATGAGCTGAAAAAGGACAAAAGATTTGTAAATGATACCCTTCGATCAGAATTTCACAAAAAATTCATGGAGAAATATATCAAGTAGTACAGTTTTATGTGCTTAATTATTAAAAGGGGGCTCATTCAGACTTTAAGATCATTCTGGCTTTAGTTTGGTCAGGATTTTCTTCCCATGCTCTTAATGGCTTATAGATTTCCTGGATTTAAAATTCCAAAATACTTTTTTTTGGTCAGTAATACTTTATTTGATAATGGCATCCTAGATCTAGGAATTGGTTTAACCCCTCTCCCTATATTGTTGATTTATCATTTAATAAACCAGTTTGTGTTCTGTGAACGTTTCTAGTTCTATTTTCTCTTGTAAAAATGTTGTAATGGAAAATCTGGTTTTCAATAAAAATTTTAATTGTCTAAATAAAAAAAAAAAAAATAGGCAACCATTAAGGAAGAAGAGTCTATACTAACAGCACCAGTGACATGATGTTGTTGTTGTTTTTTAAATATTTAAAAAACTCAAAGTCAAGAAATTCTCCCAGCCCTTCAGTCCCAACCTTGGTACTTCCTTACTATGTGATTTATGAGCAAGTCACTTAAACTGGTCAAGCCTAAATTCCTCATCTGTGAAATGGGAGTAAGAATCCTACCAAATTCCCCCTATGACACAAATACAATTTTGAAACCTAAATCAGGAAGAACAAAAACAGAGAAAGAAAACTACAGTCCAGTTTCCCAAATGAACACTGATGCAAGAATTTTAAATACAAATGTCATTTCATTTGATCCTCACAACAATCATAGAGGGCAGGTGCTATTATTATTCCCATTTTATAGATGAGGAAACTGAGGCAAAGGTTAAGTAACTTGCTTAGGGTCATATGGCTGTTATATGATTGTCTGAAGCTGGATTTGAACTTGGGTCTTCATGACTTCAGGTCTGGCAATTTATCCACTACACAACAAGCTGCCTCCATAGGATGGAGTGAACCTTGAAAGAGAGGGGGCTACTGAGTGGCAGTGGCAAAGGGAGGCTCTGAAAATGGCAGTGGGGAAAAACTTGCTCAAAATGTCAGGGAGCATGAGAGAGAACAACCAGGCTCATAAAACTAGGTTTCATGGAAACCTGAGAAGCCTAGAGCTAGGATCCTAGGTTTGGAAGTAGGGGGTCCTTAGAGATCATGTAGTCCAATGATTTTCATTTAAAGAGGAAGCAGAGGCCCACAAAGGGTGATGTGACCAGCCCAAGGTTACCAAGGAGAAAAGAATGGAGCTAGTATCTGAACCAAGGTTCTCGGACACCAAAGCCAGCAACCTTTCCACTATCCCATGACAGAGGAAAGTGCTCAGAAGGCACAGTAGAAAAGGAGGAGGGGAGAAGAGGACAGTAAGTTGGGAAGAGCTGGAGTTGTTTATCATCTTATACAAGGCAGGTACCTAGACCAGGTAACTCCCGTGAGGATAAGACAGTGCGGTCCCCTTTTCCAGTGGGAAGAAGGACTCTAGCTGGGAGCAGGAGATGCTGCCCAGAGGAAGAATCATCATCTTAACATTCACACAGAACTTAGGACGAGCCAAGGCATTGTGCTAATAAGCACTTTATGATTTTGCCTCTTTTTACCCTCACAACAACCTGGAGAGAGATGCTATTACTATCCCCATTTTATAGTAGGAAACTGAGAAAAAGAGCAGCTTGCCCAGGGGCACACAGCGAAAGCTGGATTTGAACTCCGATTTTCCTGAGCACAGGCTGCTTATTTTATCTACTGCATCGCCTAGTCAGCTTGGGATACCAACGTCAGGGGCAGAGCCCTGGTTACCCGATACTGCTTTAGTCTGGGCTACTTTTAATGTGCAAATATTTCTAATGGGGCCACTGTAAAGGAACATAATGCCCACACTAGAGATAGAATACCTGACTCAGTTGGGCAAGATGACAGAATTATAAGAGTCAAAAAGTGCTTATTAGGGGTAAAAATCCTCTAATTGGTGAGTTTCTCTCCTGAAACCCTATTTGAGGAAGTGCTGTTGCTGTTTAATCATTTCAGTCATGACCAACTCTTTGTGACCCCATTTGGGATTTTCTTGGCAAGGATAATGGAGTGCTTTGCCATTTCCTTCTCCAGTTCATTTTACAGATAAGGAAACTGAAGGAAACAGTGTGAAATGACTTGTCCAGGGTCACATAGCAAATAAGAATCTGAAGCCACATTTGAACTCGGGTCTTCCTGACTCCACTATCTTCTTCGCTTCTAAACCAGACTCAGGTCCTTACTCTAGGGGCTACTTTTCTACCTTTTATCTCCCAACAAATTTCAACTCCCTTTTATGTGCAGTCTTCTTCCATGAGAATGAAAGTTCTGTGAGGGCAGGAACTGTCTTTACTTCTGCAGCATTTGCATTCCAATCCAGTAAAAATAGTGCTCTATCTTAATTTTAAAAAGGAGAACCTAGAATAGGCTCCTATCCAGTGAGAGGGAGACAGTGGAAAGAACATTACACTTGAAATCTGAAGAAAGATAATAGCTGCCTGGTTCAAATAACAAACTACCTGTGTGACCTTGGTCATAGTACTTCCTTTTTCAGGACTTAGTCTATCTTTAAAATTGGGATGGGGGAGGGGAAGATTAGACTAGATGACCCCAAAGGTCCTTTCCAACTCTGAATTTTATTATCCTCCCTCCATCTCTCCTGCCTCCATAGCAATCTTTCATATAGCTGAAAAAAAAAAACCATCTTCCTTATTATAAACAGAGCTGACATTTCCCTCCCTAGAATTTTTAGTGGCAGTATATATTCTTTGGAGGCTTGTCAGAAGATCATTTGGTCATTGTAGTCAGCTAAAATTTATTTGGATAAAAAGTCAGATTTGATGCTAAATAGCTTACAGCAAAGACTCCTCCAGTTGGAGACTTGATCCCTGCCTCTCAGCACCACAAGCTTCTACTGAAGGTATGCTGTTTAGTGGGAGGATCAGGGGTAGCAGTAGCAGGTAGGGCTGCCAATTTCTTCCTGTGAGAGTGGCAGTAAGAACTGCAGTCCAAGGGAAGGACCAATGCATTCGGGGAATACAATGTGCAACTGGGAAAGGGACTGGCTGCAAGACAGAGGTAAAGAAAGCAAGGACAACTGTGAAACCAAGGAAACAGCAGTGTTGGGGGCAGTGTATCATAGACACAGCTCAGAGAGATGACTGCTGGACAGAACTGAGGAAGAACAGCAAACATTTATTCATTATCTTTTATGCACCAGTTGTGTTAGGTCCTGGGGATACAAAGATAGAAGTAAGACAAATCACAGTCTTCAAGGAGCTTACATTCTGCCTGAAGACAACACATTGGGTGTGAAAGGTATATACAAAATTTGGAAGAGCTTAACATACACAGTGGTGCTTGTGCTGAGCCTAGAAAAAAAGACAAGGGATTCCAGAAGGTGAAGGTGAGGAGGGAGTGCATTCCAGGCAGGGGAGGCAGCCAATGCAAAGGCCTGGAGTAGGAGATGGGGGGCTGTGTATGAGAAACAGTAGAGAAGGCCAGTTTGGTTAGCCTGAGGAGTAAGTGAATGCGAGAACTATGAAATAAGGCTACACAGGAAGGGTGGGACCAGGTTGTGAATGCCTTTAAATGGCAACCAGAGGAGGAAGAAATCTATGAGAGGAGATGAATAAACGGGATAATTATTCCAAAAGCATGGTTGGCCCTAAAACGAAGGTAGAAAATCCCCACGGGGAAGAGATTTCAGTGTTCTGGTTAACTCTACATGTGATTTCTCACAGCTTTAGGTTTGTAGAACTATGATGGAAGCTTCCTGTTCTAAACAGATTTCACCCCTTTATATAGACTGTGAGTCACTTGGTCCAAGCCCTTCAAGAACTGTCTCTATCATTCTGTCAAAATGTAGCTGCTAAGCTCTGGTCCAGGCTATAACCCCTCTAGATCTCCCCGAGAAGAAACCAAAGAAAATGAACAGCATACAGAAGACATTTAATAAATACAGGATGACTGACTGCTAACAAAAGCAAAGTATGATTGATGCCTGTATACATTTGGGAAATATAAATTGTGAATGCAGGCATAAATACACATACACACGTACAAATGTATTTAAATTCAATATACTGATCAACAATGATGAACTTGGGGGCAGCTAGGTGGCTCAGTGAGTAGAGCATTGGCCCTGCAGTCAGAAGGACCCGAGTACGGATCCGGCCTCAAACACTTAACACACACACACAAACAAAAACCTAGCCACGTAACCTTGGGCAAGTTACTTAACCCCAATTGCCCTCCAAAAAGCAAAAAAACAAAAAACAACAATGATGAGCTCACTGTGTCTGCACGTCAGATCCCAGATATACTGACATTAGATGGGAAGGTCCTACAAGTGGAAGGACTGATTCTAGCTTCCCTCAAACATCCTGGTTCTCAGCACGTTTCAGTCTATGGCTATTGGGCAAAGTGTTAAACCAAGCAAAAATCATGGAGCACATTCATTCATGTTACTTTTACTCCAAAATACAAATTATTCAAAAAACATTTCATTAAATTTTTTCTTGCTTTTGTATACACTTTGTAGAGTCATGGGTATATATGTTTTTTTGTTTTTTGTTTTGCTTTTTGGAGGGCAATTGGGGTTAAGTAACTTGCCCATGGTCACACAGCTAGGTTTTTGTTTGTTTATGTTAAATGTCTGAGGCCGGATCCGAACCCAGGTCCTTCTGACTCCAGGGCCGACGCTCTACTCACTGCGCCACCTAGCCACCCCTCAGCAGTATATTTTTAAAAATCTCTCACTGTCAGTCAGGTGGTACAGTGAAAAGGATATGGAGCCTGGAGTCAGGAAGACTTGAATTCGAATTCAGCCCCAGATGTGTACTAGCTATGTGACCCTGAGCAAGTCACTACATCTCTGTTTCCTTAATTGAATCATGGGAATAATAATAGCACCCACCTTGCAGGACTGTGGTGGGGATCTGTAAAGCTAAAATGCTTTACAGCACAGTGCTGGCACATAGCAGATACTATATAAATGCCAGCAATGATGACTGATGATGTTGATGATGATGTTTGATGATGATGGTGGTAGTGCAATGGAGAGAGCACTAGCCTTGGAATCAAGAGACCTGAGTTCAAATCCTGTCCCATTCACTAAAGCCAAACTAGAGAACTGTTCCTTGTCATTTGCCCTCTCTCACTTTCAAACACTTGGGTGGGCCTTTTTTCCAAGCCATGAATTCATGCCTTCCATTCCCTTTTGAAATCCTTCCTTCCTCCAAGGCCCAGCTCATGTGCCAGCTTTTCTAGGAAGCCTTCCCTGATCCTTCCCCACGCTGAAAATGATCCTGGATGCCTCCAGCTTTCTGGGAGCATTCCCATTTGGGGATCACCTCCCTTGCAGCATACACATTTGTATGCTGGTCACAGTCCTTCCCCTTTAATTCTATAGTCCTTCAGAGCAGGAACAGGGCTATTTTTCTTCTGTGTACTACCCCCAGCACTGCTTTGTATTTCAGGAGTATAGGGAACTCCTATCAGATAAATTCTCTACACTGATGAAGAACAGCAATTTGGCTTTAAAAGATTAGTTACAGGGGCATCTAGATGGCAGCACTCTGACCCTCAGACCTATTCCCCAAAGGGTCAGTCTCCTCCAAGTTCCTGAGTATGTGAGATAGATATGTTGACATACACTAAGAACTTCTTTCCATTCATCCTATATCTGACCCCTTCCTATGCATTGTCATAAGTGTGAGCTCCCTAAGAATAATGTTGATCTTCCCCCCTTTCTATTTGTGTTTGCAGTGCTTGGCACATAGTAAGTTGTAACACTGTGAATGATGTACCTTGATTCTCTGTGAACGTTTTGCTCTGATTTGTTATTGAATAAATAGACTGTTCACTATACTATATAATCAGAACCTTGAAAGCTGTTCACAGCAGCAGTCCTCTGGAAAGCTGTTGGTGCATGGCTTTACACTCTTATACCTATCCAGGCTCTTTACTGATCTCCCAACAAAGTGATGGTGTCTTTTTCCCCCACCAAAAAAAATTAACTTTCTGTAGGTTTACTTCTCTCTTGCTTCCTGCAAGTTCCTTAAGGGTATCCCCAGCACCCAGCACAATGCCCATAGTAAGTACTCAAAAAAGGTTTGTTGAACTCACAGGTTATGAAAAAACCATTTTCGAAGAATTGCAAAGCATCTACAACCACATGAAAGAAGGTTCCAAATCACGATTAATAAGAGAAATGCCAATCAAAACAACCTTCGGGTCTCATTTCATAATGTCAAAACTGGCAAAAATGACAAATGGTTTACGTGGAAGAGGTTGTGGGATGATAGGCACATTAATACATTGTTGGTGGAGCTGTAAACTGTTAGTCCCATTTTAGAGAGAAAATTCTGAATTATGCAAATAGTGACTAAAATGCCCAAATTCTTTGAGCCAGAGACTTCATAACTAGGCTTATACAAACTCAAGGAAACCACTGAAAAAAAATCTCCATATATACCAAAATATTTAAGCAGCACTTTCTGTGATAGCAAAGAATTAAAAACAAAGTAGATTCCCATTGATTGGGGAAATGGCTAAGCTAAGTGTGGTATGTGAATATAATGGGGCATTACTGTATTATAAGAAAGAATATGTGTATGAATACAATGAAACATGGAAAAATCTACACAAACTGATCCCAAATGAGCTAAGCAGAGCCAAGAAAGCATATACAGTAAGGACACTGCTATGTAAACAGAAAGAACAATCTCACATTGAATGTATCGATATTATAAGGATAATAATTATAACCAACAGATTATAATTATCAATATATTATATAACAGCAATATGTTAACATGAAGAAAATGTTAATATATGATTATATATTATAAATTATAATTGTGTATGATAAATTATATATTATAAATACCATAAAGATCCAGTAGGACTCGAATGAAGAAATATGATAGGAACAGCCTTAATCCACCCTTTCATGGAAGTGGGAGATCAATGGGTTCTTTGCTTATACATGGTACAGATTTCTGGACTTTCTCAATTGTGCTGATTCCCCCCCCCCCTTTTTTTTGGTTTAAATTATTTTTTATATAGGATAGGAGAGGAAGGGGTTATTTGGGGGAAACTATGATAATTTAAAAAGCAAAAGATAGCAATAAAAACTTATTTTAAAAAAAGTTTGCTGAATTTCATGTGCACAAACCTGAATAACATGAACCATATTTGTAATTTAATCCAATTGTATGTGGCTCATATTCCTCACACTCTCACACTTTGGGGTAAGGTAAGGTTTGGCTGGACACCTCAGTTATGTTCACTAGACTCATTCAGAGAGGGGATGGAGAGAGAGATAATGGTGTCACCAGAGGAGCCCAGGGGATTGGGAAAGGCTGAGATCCAGGGACACTGTCCAAGTATGATGCAAAGAACACTGGCTTTAGAAGAAGTACAATTGGATTGGAACTGAGCTCCTTTCTAGCTTCAAACTCTGTGATAGATGGGGAATGGGGGAAGTCTGTATAAGATTAATGATGCTATAGTCGGTCAACTAATTAGCATTCATCAGGTACCTGAAATGTGTTTGTATACCACTACACTTTCCTATATGAAATTACCACTTGAGGTACAAAGCCCTAGACGGGGTACCTGGAGCAGAAGAAGAACACAGGGGCCAAGGGCTTTAGGGAGAGCCAATCCTCTCTACGTTATTCCCTCTGTGGCTCAAGGTCCTTGACAATAGCATCCCCAAGGCTAACCTATAAATTTAACAAAAGCTGGTCAGCAAGTGGGCCAGACACCTGAGCTACTTCATTCAACTTGGCTCTTGTCAGCCCAGAACAATCCCAGATCTCAGGTATCCAGTCTGAGATGGCACATTTTTTGTCTGGCTTCGACTATGATGGATACAGCTGCCTAAGGGTATCCAGGCTGAGATGACATTGCTGTCTGGTTGCAGTGATGGCTCCGTTCTCTGGTTTCCTAACTTCCTACTAAAAGAGCCCATTGTTCTGCTTCCCTAAAGGTTACCTGTGCCAAGTGGCAGGGTGGGGGTTGTTCTCAGATGCTGGGAGATGTCAGTGTTGCCACTCTTAGGGGAAGCAGCTATTCCATGAAAAACGAACAGCTGACTGGGAAGGAGGAGATGGTATGCTGAAGATAGGGTGAAACAGAGTACAGTACTCCCATTTCATAGCTAGAAATAGACCCCATCCTGCTACCTGGCACAGGTAACCTTTAGGGAAGGCAGAACAATGGACTCTTTAATAGGGGGTTAGGAAACCAGAGACCTGATTCAAAGTAGGAGCCAAACTACAATGTCACCCCCTTTCTAGAGAAAGTACTGGGTCATTCTCCTCCTCAGGAGGCTACCATGGCCCCCCCAAATCCATCTTAGCCTATCAGGAACCAGATATGTCTCCATCCCGTTAAAATGGCTATACCTCCAAACCTGCCTCCCCGCCTCTGAGGGGACAGGGCATATGAGGAGTACAGCACAGTGGAAGCATTGAGATTTGGAGGCAGACACAGGTCCTTCTACTGGCTTCATCACTTGTTTGCTAGCTGAGTGACCAGAGGAAAGTTACTTTCTGAGCCTAAAATTTCTCATTTATAAACTAGGGATGATAATGACAAACTTTATATAGAGATTTATACACATGTTACTACGTTTGGTCCTCATAAAAACCTTGGGAGATGAGTGCTACCATTATCTCTATTTTACAGATAAGGAAACTGAGGCAGACAGGTTAGGTACGACTTTGCCCAGTGTTACACAGCTAGGAAGTGTCACCTACATGCCTATACAGGGTTATGAAGGCTTTTTTGGAGGGCAATTGGGGTTAAGTAACTTGCCCAAGGTCACACTGCTAGGTTTTTGTTTGTTTTGTTTGATAAGTGTCTGAGGCCAGATCCGAACTCAGGTCCTTATAACTCCAGGGCCAGTGCTCTATTCACTGCGCCACCTAGCCGCCCCTATGAAGGCTTTTAAAGGGCAGCGGAGTTTTGTATCTTATTCTGGAGGCACTGGGCAATCAAAGAAATTTCTAAGCAAAGGAAGAATATGGATGGACCTATGAATTTAGGAATCAATTGATCTACTAGTCTTAGAGGAGACTGGTGATGGGAAAGGCTAGAGGCAGGGAAACCAATTAGTCTATGCACTGTGCCAATACTTACAATACCTCCCAGGGTGTGTGCCCTGTAACTGTGACATACTGTGCAAAATATGAGTAGCTATTACTATGATGATTTGAGAGCTTCTTTTCAAAGGTTGGAGGGGAACAGCAAGCAGGAGCCTGAAACCCAGCCCAGGGGCCTGGCCTCCTGGGGATGAGCCTGGTTTGGAGAGCTGAGGTTTTCTTTCTCTGGTCCTGGGTGTGGTTCAGATCAGGTTCCAAGCTGGTTGCAACCTGGCTCCTTGTTTCTCCTGTTGTCACCTCCTACTCTCCCATGTGGGGTAGACAGGCCCCTCCACAAAGAAACTGAACCCCCTGTAAGCAGAGACAGGTCCAACTCCTTCAGGGTTTTTGCCCTAAAGCCAGAACAAAAAAGCCCCAAAGCGTTCCCAGCAATTGCATAGGAACAGCACAGACTGTATGACAAGCAGGTACACCTGTCATCTTATCAGCCCCAGCCAGTCCAGACATGCTTTCAGTTTCACCAAGGGAGCTAGGCAGACACAGGAGGGAGAGCTCAGGGAGGTGGTTCTTCTGACTTTAGGGGTGACCTCAGAAGAATTCCTCTCTACATTCACTGGTTCCCAGGGGGTTCCCTCTGCGCATTTTATTTTTAAAGTAAGAAGATGATGCAAATAAATCAAGCTAAGAACAAAGAAACAGAGCACAGAAGAAGCAACAAGAGACAAACACCAACAGGTGCTTAATAAATGCTTTTTGCCTGAGTGACTATGGCTCTTTTTTAGACTAGAGAGATACTAAGACAAAAATTTGGACCTTAAGTACCAAATTCCATTTATAGTTAACTGCTGGTTAAGATGAGAAATTTGGGGAAGGAAGTTGGGTCTGGCCCTATGACTTCAATAGCAGTAACACCTTCATATTTAATGTTTTATTATATCAAGTGTTTTACACATCTCTTATTTGATTTTCTCAATAGCCCTGGAAGGTAGGTAGGACACTTATCATACCCATTTTAGATCTGAGGACACTAAGGCTAGTCCACAATCACAATTACTGACTCTGAATCTAATGCTTATAACAATACAGAGCCTTCATGACTGCTGAGATAAACCTGTGATTTGATTCTATCAAAAGGACAGTCCTTGGTAATAGGGATAGAACAGCTTGTCTAAAACGGACGGGACACATCCTCAGGAGGAATACCACTGTTACTACTGTTCTCTCCCTGGGTAGTGTAGGAAATAATGGACATGGCAAGCAGGAACCTCAAATCCCAATTCCACTATTAGTTTCAAAGTATTCAACTCTCAGTTTCCTAGTCTGAAAAATGGGGATATTTAAACAATGCATCCCATAGGGTTGTTCTAAGGAAACCAGTTTAGTCTTTGTTTAGTCTTACAACGCTATAGAAATGTTCGGTGGACCCCCTAATAGATACTTATGAAGACACTAACCAGTTAGGTACAGATGGACTGCATAACTGGAGAGAACACGTGTATCAATGAGATCCCAGGTCCACTGAGCAATAAGTAGGAGTTATTCAGCAGACCTGGGGGAAATGGGGGCAGGAAGAAGGGGAAACACCACCCTGTGGGAAGAATGGGGAGAGAAGACAATCGGACCCAATACAGTTCAGATGGTAGATAACTTTATACTCCTAGAAGGCAAGGACTGAAGGAATATAGCTTGGCCTACAAAATGACCAGCATATGATTACACGCAGAAGTATTTAATAAAGGCTTTTGGTGATATGAGGAAACTAGAAGCCTGCCAAGTCTTGGGGGGGGGGGGATGTGGGCGGGGGAGGATGCATTGAACTTGGAATTAGAAGACTTGTCCCAATTCTCTCACTAACTTGTATTACCTTGGGGAAATCACTTGTTTTCTTTGAGCCTCCATTTTCTCATCTGTAAAACGGGGTAATAATACCTGTCTTGCCAACCTCATGGGGCTTTGGCAAGGATTAAATGATATAATGGATGTGAAAATGTTGTAAAGTACAAGTCAACAAGGAAATAAAAAGTTATTATTAAGGCATAGGGGTAGAGGCTGAACCCATGATTTATTTCATTGGCAGAAGGAACTCCGAGGGGCAAGGGAATTTCCTTCAATCAAAGTAGGTCAGCACCTTCTCTACAATTTCTAGACTTAGAGAGTCCCCTAGAGCCCTGAAGGTTAAGTGATTTGCTAAGGGTCACACAGTTAGTTAAAGTCTTCCCAGCTCTAATCTATTTCTTCACCTGACACTCAAATTTTTATTGTTATTATCATAATATTATATTATTATAATATACAGATAACACCTCTATGCTATATATCTATTATTATAATATATGGATATAATATCTACATTATCAATATATAACATCTATATTATTTAGGTCTACAACAAAATCCCTCAGCTACCACAATGTCATAGGAAACAGAATTTATTTACTAATAACAACCGAAATTTATTATAAGACTTTAAGGTTTGCAAAAGTTTTGCTTTAGGGGCAGCTAGGTAGTACAGTGAATAGAGCACTGGCCCTAGAGTTAGGAGGACCTGAGTTCAAATCCGGCCTCATACATTTAACACTTACTATTGGTGTGACCTTGGGCAAGTCACTTAACCCCAATTGCCCTAAAAAAATAAAAAGGCAAAAAAAAATAAGTTTTGCTTTATCCCCTATAGCCAGTCAGGTGCTAAGACTCCACTTATCCTGGCACTGATGGGACTGAGCAAAACTAGTTGTGCCTCTGTGCCTTGAGTACCCCATCCCCATTTTCCATCATTACCTAGGGACTGACACCCAAATCAACACGGTCATGCATGCCTTTCATAGCAGTAATCTACTGCCCTAAAACTATCTATTGTGGCCATCACTCTCTGGACTCCTTCATATATCCCATGTTGGTCTCATCTCTCCTACCACTCTGTTCAACCCTCCTGTCACACACATTTTCTGCAATCCCCATTCTCCTGTTAACTGTTCTTATTAAACCTTTGTCCTTTCCAGAAATTATTTATATACTTCATATTTAAATGTACCTGGTGAATTTTGTGATATGTCCCCCTCCCCCATGAGAAGGTAAACTCCCCCAGGGCAGGAACAGCTTCATCTGGTTCTCCTCACTTCAGTCCATCCTTCCACTCAGCTGCCAAACTGATCTTCCTACAGCACATGTCTGATTATATCATTCTTCTATTCAATAAATTTCAATATGCCCTCTATCACCTCCAGAATCAAAGACATAATACTCTGTTGGCTTTTAAAAGCCTTCATAACCCGGCCCCTTCCTGTTTTTCTATTCTTCTTACCTCCTTATTCACTTCAATAGTCTGTGATCCATGGACACTGGTCACCAGCCTATTCATCACACAAGACACTCCATTTCCAGACTCTGCCTTTTCCCTGGTCGCTCCCTATGCCTGGAAAACTCTTTCCTCCTCATCCCTGACTCCTTCCAAATCCCAAGCTACATCCTACCTTTTGCAAGAGGCTTTTGCCAATCAGCCTTAATGCTGAGCATCTAAGATAGGTTCAAGAAATCCTTACTGAATTGATTGGAGGGGTCAAGAAAACTGTTCATGGTAACACAGTATCAGAAGCAGAATCTGAACCCAAACCTTCCTCAGTTTAATACTCACTGTACTGTAACATGCTTTTTTTCATTGAGCCTAATATTGGGGCAGCCAGGTGGTATACTGGATAGAGAGCAGGGTCTGGAATCAGGAAGACCCAAGTTCAAATCCTGCCTCAGACACTTCCTAGCTGGGCAAGTCATTTAACTTCTGCTTGCCTCAGTTTCCTCATCTGTACAATAAGCTGGAGAAGGAAATGGCAAATCACTCCAGTAAGTATCTCTGCCAAGGAAAACCCCAAATGGAGTCAAGAAGTGTCAGACATAACTGAAAAATGACTGAAAGAAAAAAGAGGAGGCTGCTATGGTCCATACTTCGGTTATCTCTCTGCCAAGAGAAATCCCCACCACCCACCCAGAAGAGCCAGTGTTAAAGAGAAAAGAAAGCTTAGAGGCTCTTTACTACACCAGGCAGCTTTCAAGACCACCCAGCCCTGGTCCCTAGGGAGGGGGGGGTTGGGGAAACCTCCCTACGCTATAGAAACTGGCTCAGAGAGCTCTGCCAGCAGCCGTGATCTGGGTGCTTGGGGATAGAATGTCTTATTCTTTACCAAGCCCGTTTGGCTGGTTTCTGTGTTTGGTTTCTCTTTTATTTTCTGGGAGACAGGTTATAGCTTCTTACCAGGGCAATTCTAATACCTAGTCAAAACTGTACAATTAACCAGTAATCACTAGTTAAAAACAAAAGAGCCCCTGCCTTCAAGGAATTTTCCATCCTGTCAAATGCAACCCCTCTCACCCTCCCAGATGGAACTCTTTTCAAACTGTGGTACTTCTACAGAGAATAGAACAGACCTCACCCTTCCTGGAGTCTAGCCCCAAAGAAGAACCCAGGGGGCAGGGCCAACCCATACTGTATTAGGTACTGAATAAAGTTTTTTTTTTTAAATGAATATACTTATTTTACTTATTTATTATATGTAGATGTATGATAAACTGTGGGATTTATTTCCTTTCATAATGAATAAGTGGAGAATGGGGGGAATAAAGTTTAGGAATTCCTGATGTTGTCCAACTTCTTCCTAGCTTTAGGAATCAGGCCTCTGAGGTAGGAAAAATACAGGCAATACTTGAATCTGGGTCTCCAAATCTAATTCTCTTCTCCCTACATTACACCGCCTCTCCAGAATAAAGGTACAGAACAGCTTTGCCTAAGAATTTCCTAATCCAGGGTAGAATTGTACTACTCTACACTAATACTTAATCCCAGCAAATATTCTGAATTGCTTTTGCTTCCGAAAAGTTCCCAAGGATCATTACTCTCTCTCTCTCTCTACATATATTAAGTAAAGTACCGGGCAGCACCAGGGTAGTGTGGAAGTTGGGCAGTACTGGGCTCTAATCTAGCCTCAGACACCTACCAACCTCAAACAGGGAAAGAAAAGACAGAAACAAACAACAATAACAACAAAATAAGAGTTCCTGCCCCCAAGGAGTTTTCTCTCTGAAAATTTCACAAGGAGCCAAGTGAGGCAGTCACAGGAAATCTTACGGCCAGCCTCAGATTTCCTTATCAGTAAAATGGGGATAATGGTGGCAATTACTTCACTAAAGTTGTGGTGAGGATCAAATGAAAAGTAAAGTGCTTTATAGACCTTTGCTAAGACTGGCTACCCCAACAAAGGCTAGCAATGAAAGAGGTTTCACAACTGCCTGCCATTGGGGACTTAGAAGAAGGACGAGTCCATGGAGAGGAATTATTTCCTCCTCACTTATCCTAAACCCAGGAGTTCCTCAAACCTGGATTCATGGACAAGAAGTCAGTGGATAGATTTCAGGGGGTTGAACTTTCATAAGGCAAAAAAAAAAATTACATCTTATTGTTACTACCTTCTAACTGAAATCTAGTATTGTCTCCAATAATATATGAATGTAGGTAACAATATTCTGAGAAGGGGTCGGTCCAAAGAATTAGAGGGCTGGGGCCCTCAAAGGAAATGCTCCCTCCTTCAAAGGGAGTTTAAACCTAAGTTTAAAAAGTAAGCTACCACAACATCACCTCAAAAGGTTAGGGGTATCCAGATCCAGGGATTTGTACCAAAAACACTGGAGTCACCCTGGTGATTGAGCAAGCCTCACGATTCCTCAATAGCTGTATTTCCTGCATTTCATATACTTGGAAAAACAGAGCAGTTCACAGAATGAAGGTCCTTGAAAAGCCCAGGGCCTAGATCAAAGTGGGAGAGACCAGGCTAATTATGCCACAACACCTCCCAAATTGTGGGGTGCCCACTCCTGCTTATAAACTGCCTCCTCCTCTTATTTATGGGGAGAGTACTCTCTCCACACACCAGTCTGGGTGAAGAGGCCTCATGGGATTCTGATTCTGGATCTACACTAAGTCTTAAGTTATAAACAGGCTTTGGCTCCTAGGGAAATTAGAAGGTTGGAAGATAGGGGAGCACATTATAGCCAAGTCTTGTCTATTCTTCCTCTACAAGAAAAAAAAAGTCATTAAGGTGGCATTTCTCCAATGGACAGTTAGAAGTCTACTCAGTAACCTTCCACAGAAACCTTTTGAATTTCTGTAGGCTCCTTTTTGGGGGAGCTGTGGGTGGGGGGCTGGGAGGAGGAGAAAGCAATAGGATGAAAGCAGCAGTAATGTGAACTGGTATCATGGGGAGATGCCCGGCGCCCCCCAAATGATTTCACTCTTCTCCTCAGGCAGGAAAATATCCCAAACACAACACCCATGGGGCACATTTCTGGAAATGCTGAGAGATTCCACACTTGAGGAGTGAAAAAGGAAAATCCAACTGAAAGGCAAATATGATAGCACTCTCCAGAACCTGCTTCTAATACCAACCCCCCATCTACTCACCTCCCTTTTTCTCTCAATTCCACTCACTTACCTTGTTAAATTTAAAGAGATCCTGTTTCAGTCGCTCCCGGGCCTGGTCATGTCCAGATCTCAAGAACCTTCTCATCCTCTTTGGCTCCTGGCTGTCCCACCAATGACCTAGAGAAAAACCCCAAAGTTCCGGCTTTGAAGTGGGGCAAAATATTCCTGATCATGGATAAAAAGCTAAGACAACAACTCCCTGGGGTCTCTCAGATGGTACCACAGCAGAGCCTACAATGGTGACACAGTTATAATTATTTCAGGGTGTAATAGCCACAGGGGACCATTGTCAGGTTTTTACTTTACAGACTGAATAACTCAGAATTCCAGCTTCACTCTCCACTAACCCACATCTTAACTATTCCTCCTCTTCTCTATCATACAGAAGGTTTGCAATAATGTTTCAGATAACGAGCCTGGGAAAACAACTGAGAAATACTCACAGATACCACCTGCTTCAGATCTGGAGTTCAGCTCCCACAGCTCTGTATTACTTCTGATAACTAACTTATCCTGTAACCAAGACAGCAGCAGGAAAGGCTGGAGGAGGGAGCCATTTAACCTGACTTTATAGGTACAGCTCTGCCTAACAAGATGGCCCAGCACTGCCTGAAGGTTAATTGTTAACTTGTTTTCTGAAAAAACCACAAGGCTTTAGTTTCATAGAAAGGGAGACTTCCTAGGTTCCTCATAGGAGGCAGATGGGAGTGACAACCCAGTAGTTTCCTTTAAATTTTTTTTTCTTTAACTGGAAACTTAATTATTATCAACAAATATTTCAAGATACAAAGAACAGAAAAAAATTATATAAGAAACAAAATTTGCTATGTACAGTGGATTTCTTTTAAATAAATACACATATTAAGTTCAACAAGGTACTAAGAACAATGCTTTGTGTCCCCTTCAGTAGTTATTTTTCTCTTTGTCACATTAAAAAGTTTTCAGTGGGTTTTTTTTCTATGTCTATTATAATCCTCTCCATTCACCCTCTTAACACTGCCTCCCCCACACCTTATTCTCCCAGAAGTCCCTCTTTGATATAGATAGATATGTTTAGTGGAGACTCTAGAAAAGGATATGAGAAAGAATCAAGCAAGAAATCCAAAAAGAAATAGTAGGCCCTTTTAACCAGCTCAAGACTTCACAAAAGTGATGGAAGTGGGGGTGGGAGGGTGTCTCCTCTACAGGATGCTATAGAAAGGCTAGAACACCCTAGCACCCTGACTGGGGAGCCAACACAAAGAGTTTTCTTAGCACTGATACTACAAGGGAAGGAAAAGCCAGCAGCAGAAATACAGGAAATCAGGGACTGCAGAACAGTCTAACCCACTAATTCAAGAGTATAGATGTGATCAAACCAGGGGCCAAATACAAAGTCACAAACCAAGAAAACCTTCAGGCAGGAGATCTGAGGAAAACAATACAAAAACACTCAGGGTCAAGAGATGCCCAAGAAGTAAACACAGAAGAGGACAACTCCACAGCAATTCAGAAAAACAAAAGTATCTTGAAAAGGAAAAGAAAAAATGAAATTATAAATAAGGGCTCTGAAAGAATTAGGAGAATAAAAATCTCAGAAAAGATTTTTTTTAAATATCTTACTTGGGGTGGCTAGGTGGCACAGTGAATAGAGCACCAGCTCTGGAATCAGGGGGACCCGAGTTCAAATCCGGCCTCAGACACTCAACACAAAACTAGCAGTGTGACCTTGGGCAAGTCACTTAACCCCAATCGCCCTGCATTCCCCCTCCAAAAAGAAAAAAAAAGGTGATGGACTAAAGGTACAGAATAAGACAAACATTTTTAGATACAGCTATACGTATTCGTCTCCCTCCTCATCTGTAAGACTGGTGCTAATAACCCCACCACCCACCTCCCAGGGTCATTGTAAGGCTAAAATGAGATAATATTTGTAGCTGCGGTTGTTCAGTTGTGCCTGACTTCTCATGACCCCATTTGGGGTTTTCTTGGAAAAGAACAGGAGTGGTTTGCTGTTTCCTTCTCCAATTCATTTTACAGATGAGGAAACAGAGGCAAAGAGGGATTAAGTGACTTGCCCAGGGTCTCACAGCTGGTAAATGTTTAAGGCCAGACTTGAACTAAAATGAGGAAGACAATATTTGTAAAGCACTTTGCAAACCTTAAAGCATGTAAATGCTATGTATTATTATCATATATGTGATACATACTAGCACTCTCTGCAAAGTCCACTGAGAAGGCATGTCTGATTCTGCATCTCTAGTTCTATGCCAAGAAGTGGGAGGTGTGTTTGTTTCATCATCAGTCTTTTGAAGTCCTGACCAACTACTCTGCTCCTTTGGTCAGAGTTCTGAGCTATTTCAGAATTGTCCTTTCCCCATCACTTTATTATTCCCCCTTTTCTGCCTCCCCAGACCCAGAGAGCAGAAAAAAGCCAATTGCTAAGAAGTGAGGATGGGGAAGGCTGAGGAAAATACTGTCAATACCTGAAACAGTCAGCCCCCTCACCCCCTCCTGATCGTCATTTCTAACTTCAGGGAAGGATGTCCCCGAAAATTCCACTTAAAACAGAGAAAAGGTCAAACCTCTCCAGCCAGCCACCGCCTGCAGCAACAGTTACCCTCTACCTCAAATTGTGTCATTACAGCAGACATTGTAGGCTTTGGGGGAGGTGACCTGATACCCTTAATTCCAGTGCTAAACATGTTGGGAACTTGTACAATTACTGTGAAGGTACTGACCACAGAGGGGAGGAGAGAACATGGAGTTAGCCACTACAGAGGTATGGGATAGTATGAAGATCATCAGACTTGGAACCAGGAGACATCTAGGTTCCAGCTCTCCCTTTTGCTAGCTGTGCACTCTTGGGAAAAAATAACTTTAATTCTCTGAACAAGCTGATCTCTCGGGCCCCTTTCCACTCTAACATTCTGGGATTCAAAGGAAAATGAAAACATTCCATTTCGGTGCTTGTGACCCATGTTTGGAACCCTGGGTGCTTCTCCAACTGTGTCTGTTCCCCCTACCTTCCCCTGGCCCCAAAGCAACTTTCTAAAATTAGCTCTTTAAGATTAGACTTGGCAGAGCTGGAATCCTGGGCGGGCTTCCTCCATCATTAGCTAGCATTTCTGGGCTGCAGCAGCCCAATGCTTAGTTGACATGTGTTTAGGAAATGGGAACTCATTTTCCTATTAGCCCAAATGAAATAGCAGAAAATTGGAGACCACTAGGTACAGTGAAAAAGTGGGCCTGGGTTCAATACCCAGTCTGTTTCTTACTCCCTCTGTGACCCTGGACAAGTCATGAGGTTTGTGGCCTCCAATTTCCTTATTTGTATTAAAAACATAGGCTTATAAAAGAAACCAATCATATTAAAATACTGGTGACAAAATACTTTAAAAAGGTAAGAAACCCTGGGTTATACAATCTTTGAGGTCCCCCTTCCAACTAAACCTAGGAAATAAGAAATCTACCACTCAGGACTACCAAAATTCTTATACAAAGCATTCCAAAACCTAATATAATTGGGGGTAAAAGCCATTGTTTTTGGATTATCTGTGCCACTAATTCTCCCCACTCCCATGTAAGTATGGACATCTCAACATTAGTCAAAATATAGCCTTTTCAATATGTTAAAATTAGCATTGATAGCAAGCCTTTAAAACTCAAATGCAAAGAATAAGTTCATAGAAAACTGGAAAGCAAACTGAATACCAGCTTATATTTACACAGGTTATATTTGCATAGAGTGTTGCATGGGGAGCCATTTAGTAAGTCAAGCACTTCTCCACCTTTCTGGATTGTAAATATTGTTATATTTAATATAACTAGCTGGGGGCCTTCTAGGGAGTAGGCTGGCTTAGAGTCCTAAGGTCGGTCCCCAACTTACAGGTGGGCTGGATTCCAAAAGCCTATGTGTTAGTTAATTATTTGGAACCATAGAAACCATGCAATATACTGTGGCTGAGGCCTGAGGCTCTCTCTCCAGAGTCTATATCCTCTCCAGTGCCACAGCTCGGGGGTAGAGGGTAACCTGTTTTCTAAGGATAGGCCAAATGGCATAAGCTCGAGCAAGTCCTGCATCAAACTTCAAGCTTTAACCATGGGTCCAGAGACAGATTGGGCATATTGTCCAAGGATCACAAGTCTAAGTGTTTTCACAAAATGGAAAAAAAAAATCCACCTCAGTAACACCTCAAAGACTGTCCTCTACAGTACAAAGAAGCTGTGAACTTTGTGAAGGTGACCAGTATTACTAATGAAATCATAATCTTTTGAACTGTGGAAGTAGTTGGAGGATAAGAAAAGTAGTTGAAATACTATTAATACTAGTCCCAAGTCCCAGTAGGTCCTGAGGGAGGAGAGGGATGGGACACCAATGGATAAGATGGGGTAGGTAGAAATAATATAGTAACATAGGAGAGGCATGGAAGGGGCTGGGGAGAGAAGGTTTTAGTGTTTCCCTCAATAGTCAAGATTTAATAAAGAAAGGCTTCAGGAAAACCAGGAGTAGGCTAGCTCAAGTGACCTATGCACTACTGTCCAAGACAAATACCTGAATGGGAGACAGGCTATCAAGGTCCCATACCTGCTCCAGCAAAAACCTGAAATTCACACCAGATTAAATAATGGTCCAGAAATCCCATAAGAAATTATAGCCAGGGTGACCCCTTCTAGCACCTGGGAGATAGGAAAGGGGACCACCAGCAAAGCCAGATATAATCCAGGTAAGCACTCATACAACCTTGACCAGAGATAAATCAAAGATACTTATAGCTTTCAGGGTTCTATGTCCAGAGGCAGCAAGAATTGGTTTTCCTCAGAAAAATACATGGAGGTTAAAAAAAAAAGTCCCAGGGTGGGGACACAGGAAGTCTAGGAAAGCTGCAGTGACCAATGTTGGGTACAGAATACCAGACCAGGGCACTCCAGATTGTTAGAAGTCTTTACTGAGATGCCATAGCAGATCCTCAAAGTCATGTGAACCCCAAAGATCCAGAATGTTTTAACCCTGGGAGTCTGCCGTCAAGTAGGGCCAATCAGTAGGGTGGGGCCTGGCCCTGGTCCAAAGCCAATTCATTAAGTAATACTAGAAAGATAAATAAATCAAGGAACACACAGACTAGAAGACCAATATAAAAAAAAATTATTGTTGCTCTAGAGATTCCCTCCTCCCTCCCCCTCCCCTCCCAAAGAAGGATCAATTAACTCAATAACAACTGTAAATAAACTCAAGGGCTATGGGAATACCTAAAGTCTATGCTTTGATCTGGGACAGAAAAGTTCATCTGCTCCCTTCAACATATGTACAAGTTGGTCCAAGTCTCCACCAAGTCCCCTAATCCAGCCAGCATTAACCCTGAATCTTTTAAACATACTCATCAACTTCATCTCCGATTGGGTGAGTTGTAAAGATTGCCTTTCCTGATTCTGTTTCATTTCAAGGAATCTGAAAGTTAGTTTCTATCTCCAAAGCAGTGGATCCTGGTGCTGGGTGATACTGGGTAAAATCAACCAAGACACCAACTCTGTCATGGGTCATTTACTGAGCAACTTTAAGGTCAAAATCATTGGCAGGGGGAGGAGATAAAGTTCTGGTGGATTAGTAAACTGCTTACCATCCTGGCAGGGGATCAAACCCAGTCTGAATATATCCCAATACGGGTGGTGGTCAGTGTTTCTCCATGAATGAATAGAACCAGCCACGTCAGGGGTTTTCAAAACAAACAGCATGCCAGGCAGCAGAGACTGGTCCCCGCCATGCTGCTATCAGCAGCCATCCAGAGAACAGAAAATGGTTCTCTCTCACTCAAAGCTTCTCTCCTTTCTGAAGCCTGGGAAAGAATGTGTGTCTGTGTATTTGTTGACCTGCAGCTGTAAATCAGGCCTGCATACTTAAAGGGACCTTGGAGAGAAAGGCTCAGGACAGATCTTCCACCAATCTCTGAGACTTGGAGGAAACAAGTCTGGCCCCATGGGACGGGTGGGGGTGGCACTTGAAAGCTCAGCAGTGAGGGATGCCCTCCCTGCATTCTGGGTCAACATGTCAATTGTAGGTTTCAATGTTAAGTAGTCAAGTTTCAATGCAGGATCAAAGAATTGCTGATTTAGAGCTGGGGAGTAGGGGGAGGCAGCCACTTAACCTCAGAGAGCCCCAAGCACCTTTTAAGACTATAAAATAGAAGTATTGGGTGTGGGGAAGGTTTCCTTACCTAGGAATTCTCTGTAGTAATGAAATCCAGTCCTTCTTCCCAACCTAATGGTGGGGGAAACTAGTTCCACCACCTCACTTTCTATATGAGGACACTGAGGTCAACCTTGACTTCCTCAAGGTCATGAAGCTAGTACTACCTACTGAGCTGGTATTTTAACCCAGGTCTCCCAACTCCATATCCAATACTTTCTCTTTGACCATGAACCCTTCCATTTAGAAGACTCAGGATTCCCAGGTAGCTCACTTAAGTGAAAATTCCCAGGATAAATTTAGTAAACAAACACAAAACTTGAGGGAAAAAAAAGAAATCCTGAGGCTCCTGAGATAGGAAAGAGCTCTGCTGAAATTGCTACCTTTCTAGACTAAATACAGAGCCTTTCCCCCCCCTATATTCTAGCTGAGGGGGAGGATATAATTTTTTTCCTTTTTCTTTTTTTTTTGGGGGGGTGGTGGTGTATCTTGGCACATAGCAGGCACTTAAAAAAAAATCCTTGTCATTTCCCAAGAAATGTAAATTAAAACAGCTCAGAGGTTCTACCTCATGATCATCAGATTTACAAAGATGACCAAAAAAAAAAAATGACAATTATTGGTAGAGCTGTGGGAAGACAGTCTTTGGTGGAACTGTGAAGTGGTCCAATCACTTTCAAAAGCCATTTGAAACTTTATCACAAAAGGCACGAAAACTGTGCACACATTTTTGACTTCAAAATACCAGTGGGTCAAAGATATAGGATAAAGATTCACATGCACAAAAATAATTATAGCAGCACTTTTGCTGTAGCAAAGAACTGGAAACAGTAGATACCCACCAGTTGGGGAATGGGTGAAAAAATTACAGAGTATGAATGTGATGGATTATTATCACTCTATAATAAATTATAAAATTCACAGATCCAGAAGCCTAGGAGACTGATCAGCATTCTGAAATCTCATATAAATGTCATAAACTCCAAAAGATGGATGGTAACCTATGCTTCCTAACTCTTGGTTGATAGATGACCAAGGTACAGAATGAGACCTGGGTTGTTTGGTTTTTTTTTTCCCCAAACCCAGCCAATCTGTGGATTTGTTTTCTCAACTACACATGTGATTTATTTATAAATTTGGAGGGGTGGGAAGGGGCTAATATTGATGCCAAAAGAGAGGAGGGGAGAGGTAAGAGCATCAGTGAAATATTTTTAAAATCTAGAGGAGATCTGAAGGCCCTTGATCCAGACAAGCAAAGCAGTTAGTACAACTGTGTTGAATTTAATATAAGATTAGCAGTTTCATATGTAATCATCATTTTCTCTTCTTTGTATTTAGGTTATGTTGGTATTTGTCAAGTTCATAATTTAAAAAAAAAGATAAATAAATAAAAAAAAATATATATATATATATTTTTAACTTGCTTGCTAATTGACTACAGTTGCCTCAGTGCCCCCAGGAATATTGGTGGAGGAAGGGCAGGGAATCAATCAACAGGCTTTTAATAAGCTCTAGGTAGGTACTCTAAGGGCAAGGAAGAAAAAAAAGAAGGAATTCACATTCTAAAGGGAAGGGGTGATTAGATTAAAGGTGGGCTGTGGAACTCAATCAGAAACCCAGAGACACAAAGTCCAGAGACACAAAAGTTCAACAAAGGTGTCATTTTGTTCTCTAGGGCCCAACCTACCCTTAAGGAGTCCCACTGAAGAGTAGGGGAAAAAAACAAGAATTAAAGATCCCATTTTGAAAGCCTTTGGTCTTACACTTAATATCTTACCTTTGTTCTGTCCTTTACAAAGTCATCTATAATTTGAAATAGACTGGACAAGTATCAAGGAATAAACAAATTCCAAGAGTAAAGTCAGGGTTCACAGAAAGTAGTAAATGGCTGATTTACTGAGGCTTGAACCCAGGGCTGGTTCTTGGCTACAAAAGATTTGTGCTATTTTCCATATGCCAAGATGCTGCTGCTGCCTTTCCATGGTACTGGTTCTAGAAACTGGGTTTTGGGGGACCACTACAATACTGAATGACCATTACACATTTTAAATGAGATAACCCAATAGTCAGCTTTCTTTGGTGTGGAAAACATCTATGTCATAAACTCCTTTATGATGCCTCCCAAGTTGTTCCCTGTCCCCAAGCTAGGAACCAGAAGAACAGGACAGGAAGGCCTTGCATAAACCATTTAGGGAGCTCCTAAAAAGTCACCTTCATAAATGCACTCAGGAGAATCATGCTATCTGGAGGGCTGGCTGTTTATTCTATATAGAGTGATTGATTTGCCCAGCAAATGGGAATTATTTTAGCAGTTGATACACTTCAGCATCCCCACCAGAGGGACTCCTATGGTTAGGTCTTTGTAGATAAGGGCTTTTCGGAATCTCATCACATAAATAATTTGCATTCTTCCCAGGGAGTGAGGCCAGGCCCAGAAGCTTCTCCCAAGACATATAGATAGATAACTGCTGCTCATGCCTCTAACACTCCTACACCCACAAGACCAGGTTTACCCTCTGCTTCCTAAACAAATCTGAGGAGCCCCAACCACAGCTTCCTTTCTGGTATCAATCAGATCAAATCTAAATTCTCAGCCAGGCCCCCAAAGTCCTCATCAACTGGCCTTCTAATATCCCTTTTAGTCCCATCAATCACTTACATTATATCTGACCTCTTTGCCCCAGCAAGTAAGGTTATCTGGTATGTCTCTGTCTCTCTCTCTTTTACATTTTCTGCCTACCCCTCTCCCCATCATCTTAAGTTGCCTCTGGCCTCCTTTCAAGAGTAGAGTATTTGGCAAGCATTGGGAGTGGGGGGAGATAAATAAGACAGTCCCCTGTGTAGTAAGGGGATAAGACAAACACACAAGTAACTACAGCTAAATGCAGAAAACGGTTCTTGCCATGAGAAAAATGATGTAAGTAATGTAATGGTGGGGGGAGGGAAGGGAGTAAGAGTGAAGAGAGGATGGAGGAAGATAAGGAAACCTCCAAAGAAGTAGCAGGTGAGGAAGACCCTGGAGAAGCCTTGCCAGAGTTAAGAGATGGAGATTAGGAGGGAAGGGCATTCTACATGGATAGATCAGTTTAAGAAAAGGCTTGGGAGGCAGAAAACCAACAGGGTATATTCAGAAAGGTCAGTGTTCCACTTTTTCTAGAACTTAAGCAGCACAGAGTGTTAGAAAAAGTATTAGTCACTAAAATTAGAAGGAAAACAGGTAGATCTTTGTAGTAAGTTTCTCTGATACGGTTTTCATTTGCACGATATGGAAGGAATTGACACTTATTAAGAATGAGAGCTGGGGCGGCTAGGTGGTGCAGTGAATAGAGAGCACTGGCCCTACAGTCAGGAGGACTGGAGTTCAAATCCAGCCTCAGACACTTAACACAAAAACTAGCTGTGTGACTTTGGGCAAGTCACTTAACCCTAATTGCCCTCCAAAAAGCAAAAAAAAAAAAAAAAGAGTAAGAGCCATTCCCCAATTGCTGAAAGGAGAGGAATGGGCTATTTTTTTAGGAAAAAAAATCTAATTATCAATAGCCACATTTTAAAAAATGGCACAAAATCAATAACTAGAAACATACAAATTAAAACACTGAGAATCTACTTGATATCCATCAGATGGGCAAAGTTGACAAAAAAGGAAAATTGCAAATGTTGGAGGAACTGTGGGAAAACAGGTACATTAATATAATGCTGGAGGAGCTGTGAATGGTAAAGCCATGCTGGAAAGCAATTTGGAACTATACCCAGAAAGTTACCAAATAGTAAGCAGCTAAGTGGCTATCAGAGTACTGGCCCTGGAGTCAAGTGAACATGTGTTCAAATGTAGCCTTAGACATTTAACAGCTGTGTGACCCTGGGAAAGTCATTTAACCCTGTTTGCCTCTGTTTCCTCATCTGTAAAACAACCTGGAGAAGGAAATGGCAGACTAGTCCAGAATCTTTGCCAAGAAAACCCCAAATCGGGTCATGGAGAATTGGATGCTTGCTATAAATACACAACAACAACAACAACAACAACAAAAAGGAATATACCCTTTGGTATATGGTACTTACCTGCCTAAACTACCTCCAGGTCTTTACCCCCAAAGAGATCAAAGAAAGGAAAAAGACCCACGTAAACAAAAATATTTATAGCAGTTCTTTTTGTTGTGGCAAAATTGGAAAACTAATGGGATGTCCAACAGTTGGGGAATACCTGAACAAATTATGGTATGTGACCATAATGAAATATTATTACATTGTAAGAAATGATGAAGGGAATGGTTCCAAAGAAACAGAGGAAGGCTGAAGCAAGTAGAACCAGAACAATCTGTACAAGAGAAACATTGTAAAGACAACTTTGAAAGACTTTTACCCTTATTAATGAGATTACCAGCCATGATATCAAAAGACCCAAGATGAAATGTGACCCACCTCCTGACAGAGAGACAGGTGATGGACATAACACAGACTTTCTGAACATGGCCAATCCACATGACAACTGGCATTACTTGATGATGTATAATTGTTACAGGTGTCTTTATGATTTTCTTTTGTGAAGGAATACAGTAGGAAGGAAAGTAGGTTTTTGTTAATGGGGGGCGGGGAAGAATGAAGGAGCCCTGGATTTGGGTGTCATAGATTCAAATTTTAGGCCCTGCTACCTATGTGATATTGGGCAAATTCCTTAACCTCTCTGGACCTCTTTTCTCCTCTGTAAAATGAGGGAGGTAGAATAGAAAATATCCAAAATCTCTTTTAGCTCTAAATCCTGTGACCCAATGAGAGAAGCCAGAAAAGGTAAGGATGTATTGAAGCATGGAGAGTCTGGACTTTAGTGGGCAGGGAGTGGGAAGCCAATGAAGGTTCTTTGAACAGGTATATGTTAAGGTCATCGTTCTGCATTGGGAAGATGAACCTAACAGGAGTATACAGAATGGAACAGAGCAGGGGTTCTTAACCTGATGTCTGTGAACTTAAAAATTTAATAACTGTATTGCAATGTAAGGGGTTTCCTTTGTAATCCTATGTATCTTATTTAGGAATTTAAAAACATAACTGAGAAGGGGGGTCCCATAGGTTTCACCAGACTGCCCGAATGATAAGACACAAAATTGGTCAAGAACCTAAGTGTAGGGAGTGCCAGTTAAGGAACTTTCTCTATCAACACAAATGGGCCCCTTCTTGGCATTTTAAAGTCAGAGAACTGCCTGGGGTCACCAAGAAGATTGAGTGTCTATTCTAGGATCCTACAGTCAGTAGATGTCAGAAGCTGGGATAGTTTAGGTTGAAAGGTCCTAAAGGAAAATAGTAGAAAGGAGAGAATGAATCTGAGAAGAGTTTGGAGGTTGCCGGGTGAGGTAGAAGGTGAAGCCAAAGGTGACTTAGAGGTTTCACACTTGGGTAAATGAGTCAATAGAAAGGGGAAAAAATGTTTTAGAACTGTTTCACAATGAAACTAAGCTTCCAAAATAAGTAGTGAGCTTCCTCTCATCAGAGGTATCCAAGCAAAGGTTAGATATTTACCTGGCAGAGATGCTGTGGAAGAGAAGCCTGCTCGTGATAGGAGGTCAGACTATATGACCTCTGAAGTCCCTCCCAGAGTTCATAAGTTTGCGTTCTCTTATAGTGGCTCCCATTTCTTTTTTAAAAATAGATTTTAATTATCTTTTGTTTTCATTGTTTCCTGAGTCCCTTCTCCTCCCCAAGAGATATGTCTAATAACTAACCCTTTCAATTCCCTCAAACTTTCACCTTCTAATTATTTTCTATTTATTTTGTATAGAGTTTGCTTTGTATACATTTGTTTGTATATTGTCTCCTCCATTAGACAGGAAGCTCCTTGAGGGCAAGGACTATTCTTTGCCTCTTTTTGTTTAGCACAATGCCTGGCACATAGTAGGTACTTATTAAGCATTTATTGAAGTGAATTGAAGAAATTTTAAAAAGAGAGAGATGAGAGGAAAATTCAGCAAAACTAACACATTAAAAAAAAAATCCCTGGACATTATATGTGATATTACACACAAAGGGTTTTAATCTGCAAAGGGAGACGGAGGGAGGTGTCTTCTATTTGCTCTTCTTTGGGGCCAACCTTGGTCTTTGGAATCTTGACACATTCGGTTTCAGTTGCTTTTTGGCTACTGTTCTTTCCGTCTATATTGTAAGTCACTGTGTATGTTGCTTTTGGCTCTGCTTATTTCACTTTGCATCAGTTCATATTAGTTTCTTCATGCTTCTCCGAAGTCATCGTGTCCTTCAATTCTTACTGTAGAGTAACGTTCCATTACGTTTAGTACCACAGTCTGGCCACTCCCCAATCAATGACAATATACTTTGTTTCCAGTTCTTTCCCACCACAAAAAAGTGCTACTGTCAATAAGTGAGTATATGGAGCTTTCCTTTTCCCAATAACCTCTTCATGCATGTACCTAAATCTAGTGGAATCTCTGAGAGTCAAAAAGTATGAGTATTTCAATCCCTTTCTCTGACTAATTACAAACTGCTTTCCAGAATTGGGTTTTCCCAACTCCCAGTTCCACCAATAATTCTTTCATATATCTGACCTCTCCAACACTGGACATTACGGTTTTTAAATCATTTTTGCCAACTTGTAGCTCATATATTTCAAAGCATATGGTTTCATCTCTCTAACTACACTTTTAACTCCTAAAAGAGCTGAAAGAAATGACAATGTCCACCTTGTGCATCTCCCCCAGGGTCCACTGCACTATATTGGAAAGAACAAAAAGTCAATAAACAGGGTTTCTAGACCTGGGACTGACACAACAGTGTGACCTTGGGCAGATCATTTCTCCTCTATGAGATAGGGCATCTATGAAAAAGAGATAAAATCACCTTCCAAATTTCATGTAAGTACTCAATGAGACAATCAATCTAGAAAGACAACTGTGGAAAAAATGAAGCACTATTACATAAATGTTAGGTATTAGTAATATAATACTAGTCAAATGTTAGATATTAATAATATAATGCTAGGCAAATGACAGATGACAAATGGCAGATAAATATTTGCTGAATACTCCCTTCTCTTTAATTCTGTGTAGAGATAAGGTGAAAGAAATATCACATAGCCACATAGTTGCAGACCCAGAAGTCTGCCACAAAAACCCAACCAGCAAGGAGAACAGAAAAATCATGCAGGCTGAGAGAGATGGAGAGGTCAGGCCCGGGTCACCACTTCCTAAAATTACCTCTAGAATAATGGATAAAGTCTGGAGAGTCTTCTAAGGACCCCTCTCTGCTTCTTAGACCCTTATATCTAGGAACACTTTAGGGAAGAGCTGCATAGCTCTCCAAAGGAAGCCAAGCTAAACTGACCTGGGGAAGCCCACCGATCCAGAAGGTAGACAAAGGACAAGACAATTAGAGCAAATACCTGAGACTCCTAAGGAGGGAACAAAGGTCTCCTTATTTCTCGTTTCTAAATGTTTCATTTTCATTAACTTCATTTCCTATTAATCCTAACCACATACTCTCTTTTCAGCTGAGCTAAAAATTTTTTTCTCCATTCCTCACGAAGCATTTGCTCAATCACTGCCTTTAACACAAAGTGAGGACTGGGAGCAGAGGGGCAGTATAATATAATGGGAAAGGGTACTGGACTTTTAGTCAGAAGACCTGAGTTCAAATCTCACAACTGTTACCTTAGTCAATTCATTAAGTCTCTTTGGGCCGCAAATTCCTCAAGCATAAAATATTGAAGCTAGAATAAATGATTACTAAGGTCTTTCCAGCTCTAAATTTTATGGTCCCACATCTGATATTCCTCAACCTGGAGCAAGAAAGGCAAAAAAAGAATTAAAGGAATATGGAATGGGACCCAATGGGACCCCCCCCCCAAAAAAAACTTCATAAGCAGACTTAAGAGGCCACAGAGCAATTAAGTCGTTAGGGTTATTATTGTTGAATTTACATATAATCTCATACATAACCTAAGGAGATTTTGGACAACAAAAAAGACCCATATATACAAAAACGTTTACAGCAACTCGATTTGTGATTAGAAAAAGCCGAAAACAAAAGATATGCTCAACAATTGGAGGAAGGTTCAACCATGTTATATGTTCAATGAAAGCCCCTGGACGGCAAGGATTATTTCACTTTTGTTTGTATCCCTAGTACCTTGCATACAATAATGCTTAATAAAGGCTTGATTAATGTATATGAATGTCATGAAATGACTGTGCCATGAAGAATGATGAAAATGAAGAATTTAGCTGCTAAAGTGAAACCAAGAAAAATTAGAGAAATATGAGAAGACTTTACTACTGCCATATAAACCACCATCTCCTTTCAGACCCAGTGCCACTAAATGGCACAGTGGATAGACTGCCAGTCCTGAAATCAGGAAGACTCACCTTCATGAGTTTAAATCTGCTCTCAATTACTAGTTTTGTGATCCTATATAAGTCACTTTGCTTCAGATTCCTCATCTGTAAAATGAGCTGGGGAAGGAAATGACAAACCACTCCAGTATCTTTGCCAAGAAAACCCCAAACAGAGTCATGAAGAGTCAAATATGACTGAACAATTGTTTCTGATTCCCCATTGTCTAATCTATTACATTCTCTCCACTTTTAACCAGTACCAGATCGTTTTTATCTATCTTTATTCCTTTAATTTCCTTCTCTTGTCTTTTTCCCTCGATGGCAATCTCCAGAACTACGGTAAGGAGAATGAGCACCCTTTTTTAACTCCTATATTTACTAATATAAATTCCATTTGGTCATAATGAATGATTTCTTGGGTAAATTGCTTTAGTCTGTTAGGATTTTATTTAAAATTTTGAGTCAATGTTCATTAATGATATTGGCTTACAGTTTTGTTTTTCCTATGTTTTATATTTCCCCAGTTTAGGTCTTAGAAGACTATATTTGTCTCATTTCTAGTAGGGTGCTTTCATTCTCAATATGTGGGAATAATTTGTTAAGTATGAGTACTAAGTGTTCTTTAAAAGTTTGATAGAATTCTCACTGTAAACTCATCGGGACCAGAAGTTTTTTTTCTCTCTACTTACAGCTAGATCTATTTCCTTTTCTGAGATTGGGTTATTTAATATCTCTACCTGATCTTCTGATGGTTTGGCTATTTTTTATTTTTTGAAGGTATTCCTCTAATATTGTTTGTGTTCTCGGTTTTGTTGGCATATAACCGTGTACAATATATTCTGGTTATTCTTTTTGTTTCTTTTGGTTTTGATGGGATTTCACCTTTCTCATTTACTATTTTACAGAGTTGATTTTCTGTTCTCTTTTCTTCAAAAAGAAGACCCCTTTCTACCATATCACAGTAGATTATTCCTAACTCAAGAAGTTGGAGGGAAAAGTATCAGCAAAAGGAACAGGAGTCATGAGGTTTAACCAGGAAAAGAAACCAACCTAGAGTAGTCATCTCAGGGAAGAAGGAAATATGCATTTATATATTGTCACAATGTGACTGGTTGCAGAAAGGAAAGAGAGTCAAGAGCATCTCTATACAGGAGATTCTCAGACCTATTTATCTAGCATCCCCAACCTCCTATCTCTCAATTCCAACTGCCTATTGGACATGTCCCAGTAATCCAGATTTGAAGTTTCAGTGTCCTCTTTGAAGGCTCATTTTTTCAAACCCCGCCCATTCATCCTCCACCCCCAATTCAATCTGTTGCCAAATCTTGTGAATTCTATCTTCACAACATATCTCCTGAAACTTACCGCAACAACCTTCTTTCTGTTTGGTCTGAAGCAGACTTCAGGTTTTTCCCCATTTGAGTGCACCTCCACTCAGCAGCTAAAGAGATCTTTCTAAATATAGGACAGGTGTGGCCATCTTACTCCTCGACTCAACCTCCAATGGCTCCCTATTCTCAGGAATCAAATATAAAATCCTCGACTTGGCTTATAAAGCCATTCACAAACTGGCCCCTTTCTACCTTCCAGTATTCTTTCACTTTAGTCCCTTACCCTGTATTCTACAATCCAGAACTGGAGCTCAGTAGAGGACCAGATATGTAGATTTGGGAATTATCTGTAAAGAGATGATAATTAAACCCATAGGAGCAAATGACATCACCAAAAGAAAGTAGATATAGAGAAATGTCAGTATAAAATCCTGGGGTAAACCCCCATATAAGGGGCAGGATATGATTAATAATCCCACAAAGGAGACTGAGAAGGAATGGTCAGACAGGCAGGCAGAGAACTAGGAATGCCACCAAAACTCAAGAAAAGAGAGAGCTGTCAGTGACATACTGAAGAGAAATAAAAAAAGGATGAGAAGTGAGAAAAAACAGCAAATGGGTTTAGGAGTAAAGAAATCACTGGTAACCTTGGAGAGAGTTGAGTGGTAGGATGAAAAGCCAGATAGCAAGGGGGTGAGAAGCTAGTAGGAGGTTATTCCAGAGGGTAAAATTTGAGAAAGCTGTGAGCTCCATCTTCTTCCCAATTCTATACACTTCATATTCAATCAGAGGACCATCCCCATTCTCTCCTTTTGCTTCAGCTTCAGAGTAAAAAAACATCTTCCTCATAAATTTCTTTACAAGAGCCCTCCCATCCCCTACAGGCGCCTACACTTTGCCATTTTCATCACCCCCTCTCTCATTAGTATAACTTTCTATCTTTCTGTGTCCTCTGGCTCCTTCCCTACTGCCTACAAACATGTCCTAACACACTCTGTGCTTAAAAAACCTTCACTTGATCCTGCCATCACCTCATACTAAGGACTTGTATCTTTCCTTTTTCATTCTCCTAGAGAGTCTTGTAATCATCTTTTTTCATTACACTATGTTATGGAGATGTTTGTTTTATTCCACAAATTAAAAATAAAATTTAAAAAGAAAGTCTTCACCATCCTAGGTCCAAAATCTAAGCCATCCTGTACTTCTCCCTCACTCCCTACATCCAATCTGTCACCAAGTCTTGTTGATTCTACTCCCTCGACATCTTTCTCCTCACTCACATTCAAACCACTGTAGTCCAGGCCATCATCCTTTGCCTGGACTACTGCAACAGCCTCCTAAATGAATAGCCTCCCTGCATCCAGTCTCTCTCCTCTTCAATCCTTTTCACACGTTGACAAATGATGTTCCTAAATGAAGGCTTGAACACATTGTTCAAAAAGCTTTGGTGAAAAGGTCCCCTTTACCTTTAGGATAAAAAGCATTCTCCTCTGTTAGACATTTAAAGCTCATTCTATCTAGCTCCAACCCATCTTTCCAGATTAGCGCTAGGCCATCACCATCTTCTTGACTCATGTCTTGCTACTGAACTCCAATGATTCTGGGGGAAAGATGGGAAAGAGTGAGGCTGATGGCTCTGCCTCACTTAAATCCAAGTCACTTACAAGTCAACACATCACGCTCCAGAAGTCCTTGGTCCTCTTCAAAAACTGAAGGATGAACAACAGCAATCTTTCCAGTCTCATTACATTTTTCCTTCTACAAACTCTATATACCAGACAAAGTGGGCCACTTACTATTCCCCATACACAACATTTCTCCTGTGCCTTGGCACACTGTTCTCATGTGCCTGGAATGCTCTTGGAGCCCCTCTTTTTAAGGTTCACCCTTTTAAATGTCACTGCTTTGAAGAACCCTTTCTCTCCAAAAGAGCTCCCTCCAAATTATTTGTTTTGTGTGTGTACACACACACACACACACATCTCTCTCTTTCTTTCTCTCTCCCCTCTGTAAATACTTATTTGTCCCTCATGGTAGAATGTAGAATCCTTGAGGGACAGGTGCTGTCTCTCTTTTGGACTTCTATTCCTAGGGACCTCAAAGTTTTCCTGGAATAGAGTAGGCACTTAATAAAATTTTTGTTCATTGATGGAGAATTGAAGGGACAGGAGCTAATTCTACCTGGCCATTGTTTCAGAGGTCCTGCAGAAAAGACAGGTGTCAAACCTTAGTACAGGACTGGGATGAACCACAGCAACAGAGCTTGGGGAAAAGGGGTCTAGGCAGCATGCGGGGAAGGGATGGATTTTGAGTCAGAAGATGGGGTTTGAATCCTGACTCAACCACTTGGTTGTGTGACCTTGGTTGAACCACTCCACATTTCTAAGTTTTTGTTTACCTCCTCTTTAAAATGAGGGATGACCTCTGAGGTACTACCAGCTCTGAATGCCACGATCCAGTGCTCTAGGAGATCAGGGAACAGTTTAGATAGTGAGCCAAAACTCCTGAGGAAAGAGGGGGTGGGGGGATGGACATGGGAAGCAGGCCAGGGAGAATGACAAGAGGTCCCTACTCCTTTTCAGAAGGAAAGGGGCCAAACTGAAAGGAATTTTTTCTATACCAGACTAGACCAACATGTTATTTTCAGCAAGCAGCAAGAAGATCCATGCCAATATCATAGTCCCCAGGCTTGCTGAATGAATGAGCTTTCTAAAATATACTTGCCTGATGATCAAACCCTACAGTCTAAGTGGCTAGTTTAAGAAGTCGTCCTCTCCTCTCTAACATCCTGCCAAGCTGTTGGCTTTGGTATCACATCATTCAGGCACCACTACATAATGCCCTCTTCCACTTAGGGTAGAGGTGGAGTCTAGTACCAATGACAGGCAGAGGCCATCTAGCTCATGTCATTTCCATCTTTCAAAGACCTTCACAATTTGCCCCTCCTCCTACCCCCTTTTCCATTTTCTAATACTTCCCCTTCCCAAGACTGAATGAATGAGCTTTCTAAAACACACTTCAGTAACACTGCTCCCTATCCAGTGACATGGGCCTCTGTGTCACAAGAAGGACACTCCATTTCCTGGGTCATGGCATTTTAACTGGCTATCCTACATGCCTAGCTCACCTCTGCCTTCCCTCCTTTCCTTCAAATCCCAGCTAAAATCCTACCTTTTTTTTTTTAGAGCAATTGGGATTAAGTAACTTGCTCAAGGTTAGTCATTATTTATGTGTGGGTGCTCATTTTCTGAGGCCAGATTCGATCTCGGGTCATCCCAACTTCCAGGCCGGCGCTCTTACTCACTGCGCCACCTAGCCACCCCTTAAAATCCTATCTTTTACAGAAAGCCTTTCCCAATTCCCCTTAATTCTGTTTCTTCCTCCTCCTTCCTTTTTTAGGAGGCAATAGGGGTTAAGTGACTTGCCCAGGGGGCACACAGCTAGTGTCTGGATTTGAACTCAGGTCCTCATGACTCCAAGGCCAGTGTTCTATCCACTGTCCCAACTAGCTATCCCAAGTGCCATCTGTTAATTATTTCAAATTTATTCTGTATACAGCTTATTTGTACACAATTTACATGGTTTCTCTCCCATTAGACTATGAGCTCCTCGAGAGCAGGGGCCTGGCACATAGGAGGTGTTTAATAAATGTTTACTGACTGACTGACAACATGTACCAGCTCTGACAACTGAAATAGCTTTTGTGGCTCCCAAGGAGGCTTAATTATAACTTCTTATTTGTCCCACCAAGATTCATGCTTCCCCCATGCCCCACCCTGAAAGAAATGTCACCTTGACTAAGAATCTGTACTGACCTCATGCCCCAATACAAAGGAGGAAGGTCAGCTATGACTATGAAAGTGACTACTCTTGGGAAAGTGAGAGTGCCAACATGTTCTTCCTCTTCTACCATCCCTGTTACCATATTCAATTAGAGGTAACCACAATTCAATCCCATTTTATTAAAGAGGGCTGGTCAGGAATGACAGAGTGAGAGAGAGAGAGAGAGAGAGAGAGAGAGAGAGAGAGATCATTTCAACAACAATCATCATCAACTTTAGAAAGTCAGATTGCAACAACTTAAATCCTAAATTCTCTAGGCTTAGGGGTGGCTAGGTGGCACAGTGAGTAGAGCGTTGGCCCTGGAGTCAGAAGGACCTGAGTTCGGATCCAGCCTCAGACACTTAACGCACACACAAACAAAAACCTAGCCATGTGACCTTGGGCAAGTTACTTAACCCCAATTGCCCTCAAAAAAAAAAAAAAAGGTATTCTAAATTCTCTAGGCTTATTATATATTACTCTATTTCACACTGGTCCAGACAAACCAGGATTCTTGCTATCCCTCACGAATAACATTCTATCTCCCATCTTTCTGTAGGCCTGGAATACAGTTTCTTTTCACCTCACATGACACCCCAAAACGTGGCCTTCTCTGCTCTCCAAGCTGCCTATGCCTTTCTCCCAAAACTGCTTTGTCTACACATTACCTCCCTGGATAGAACGAAAACTCCTTTGGGAAAAGGGGCTACTTATTTCACTTTTGCTTTTGCAACCCCCAGGACCAAGTCCATAGAAAGAGCCTGCTGTTGATTATTAAGGGTTAGCTGCCACCCCCCACCACCATTCCAGCATTGCCAGATAAAGATGGTAAGATTCCAAAGCAAAAGGCCAGAGGAAAAATGACAAGTCCAAAAATTCCAAAGAAACAGAACTCAGGTTGGGGAAGTAAGAAATGTAAAGCTTACACCCCTGGATTCTGCCCATTCAACTCCAAAATTTCAGTTTCCCTTTCTACTCCCTCTGTGCTGTACCATGACTGGAGGGGTGAGGATGCAGAGGGAATGATCGAAAATGAGACCCACACACACAGAAATGGGAGGTGGGAGCAAGAAAAAGAACGGGTTTATTTTGGCCAACAAAGCATGGGTTTAGTGGGGTGATGGGGGGTGAGCCACTTGGGAGCATCACTTAGATGCCCCATTTCCATTTCCAATTTTCTTTCCCTTCCTTGAGTTTTCACAAATGGCTACAAAGAACATACAGGGAATTTTCAAGAAAATGGATAGTTAGGGGAATAGCTATTCTTAACTATTTCTTTCTTAGCTTTTCTTTTTAATAGCTTTCTTAAAGATAGCTAGGTGGTGCAGTGGACAAAGCACTGAACTTGAAATCAGGAAGACTCATCTTCATGAGTTCAAATCCTGCCTCAGACACTAGCTGTGTGACCCTGGGTATGTCACTTAACTGTTTGCCTCAGTTCCTCGCCTATAAAATGAGCTGGAGAAGGAAATAGTAAACTACTCACTCCAGTACTTTTGCTAAGAAAACCCCAAATGGTGTCAGGAAGAGTTGGACAGGAATGAAAAGGATTCAACAACAACAGGGGCACAAAAAGAGTGGCCAGGCAAGGTCTGACATTTTCTCTGACCCAGAAAAAGATTGAGATAAGCTGCATCCCAGGCTCAGTTTCTCCAGATAGTAAAAGAGCATACAAATGCTCAGGGTCTTCTGGCTAAGGTGGGAGCCCTGTCCAGTGGCCTGGCCCCCTGAGGATTTTCCTAACCTGCTTTAAGGAGATTATCTGGCCCTGCTGCACGCCTGGGCCCCACAGCACCCAAGCACTCACTTACATTCCCAGGATGTCCACCTACTCTAAATCCTGGGATCATTGGGCCAGTTGCCTCAGGAGTAAACTCTGGGCTTTAAATTCCTGAGGGACATAGAAACAGAGTAGTTACCCTACCCATTCCTGAGAAGCCTCTCCTAGACCAAGAATTCAATAAAGGTCCCTTGAAAAGGGAAGGATTACTGGGATGATTCCCCAGAACGCAGGCTTAATCTTCCACCAACACAGGGCTTGGCACATAGTGAGTGTTTAATAATGCCTGTCTGCACTCCAGCCAGCCATCCTTATCCCTGGAACCACATGCCCCAGGTCCCTGGTTTTCACTCTATTTTGCCAGGAACCAGGCCTTCACATAGGTTCCCAGCCACCTCCCAACCAAGCTGCCACTAGAGTCTACCTCTCTCCCCTCCCCACTAAACTTTCCAATTCCCTTTTACTTATGCATTATTTTCTCTATTAGAATATAAACTCATTGAAAGAAGTGATAGTCTAGTTTGCTTGCTAAGTGTTTAATAAATAAATATTCATTCATTCATTCCACTGCTAGGCCCCAAGGAAGATCTCCAACTTAGCAGGCAGACCAAATCCCCAAAGGCCACTACTGGGCAAATGCAAACAGGGAGGATAGTCCCTAAATAGATGCCCCATTCATTTCCCTGCAGACAAGGTTGTATAATCACTCCCCTCTCCCTCTCTTTCTTTTTACCTAGGGCTGAGCCTACCCTGAACTCCTGCTTAGCACAGTGCCCTGGGTATATAGTAGGTTGGGTTTGGGGTTTTTTTTGGCTTTTTTTTTTTTTGGAGGGGAGGGCAGGACAATTGGGGGTAAGTGACTTGCACAAGGTCACACGGCTAGTGTTAAGTGTCAGAGGTCATATTTGAACTCAAGTCCTCCTGACTCCAGGGCTGGTGCTCTACTCACTGCTTCTTATTGTTGGCCCCCAATGAGATGGTTGGATCAAAAGACCTCAAAAGTCTCTGTAGGCTCTTGGTCTTTGAGACTCTGATCTCTGCTTACTCGGAGTAAATATTCAGAACTCACTATGTATTTATTTTCTCCATAGCAGGTTCAAATCCTAACTGTAGAGATTTGGGCAGCAAATGAAAAAAGTCACCAAGAAGATTAAGACATTCCCTGGTTCATGCCAGAGAGGGGACCTAAGAGGTCAGAACTTTCTTTGCTCAGGCAAAAGTCCCTAAACTAGACAAACCCCAGGCTACTGGGCCCCAACTCCAGACTTCTAGGTGTCTGTGGTAGCTTCCCTTAACTGGGCTCTGTAAATTGTTTTGGTTTTAAATATTTGATAACTATTTCAATATAACTGGTTGTCTTTGTATCGACATATTTTATTTTTTGTATTTACAAACATCATCTCAAGAAGTCAGAGTCCTCAGAGAGTCAAAGGGATCCATGCCCCAAATCAAAGTTAACAAACCCCTTCGAGGGCCCAAAATTTTTGGCCCAGACCCTAGTAGCTCCATGAACAAGCCTGTTAAGTGTTACCATTTGTGGGATGCAGCATCAATGAGGCAACCAAGGCACCCAAGACCTGGAGTGGGGATCTCTACCACATATAACAAGTTCAGTGGCCAGATAACCTCAAAGAGTTAAGGAACCAAAAGCAGGCATCCCGAGACCCAAAACATGATCCCAGGTAGCACTTTTCCAATGTGGGGAAGGGCCTGGAACTAAGATCTCCACAGTCTTCTGTCAAATAGGAAGGAGATCCCCCAGAAGGCAACAGGAGGGAGCTGCTCTGTCTAATGACCATGCACTCTGGAAATCTCTACACCTTGTTTGAGGGTCTACCTCAAACAGTGAGCCTAAAAGCTCGAAAGAGTGTACCGGCAACACAACCCACCACACATACTTTCTCTCTCTCACTTGCTCTCTCCCCCCAATACATGTCAGAAGAGCAATCTGGCTACTTTCAACAGTGGTCACTCCTAACTCAAACCAGTCCCTCTTCTCTCAAGTTAGTTTTAGGAAAAGCCTGTACTTAGGCCATTGGGAATCCTGGTCTTCCAACCCCTAATTCTTCTATAAAACAAAAAAAGAAGCCACAAACAGGCCATTTAACTGGGCACTACTCTACGAGTTTCTGTCCTTGACTCAAAAATACAATGCTAATTGAAACTCCACTATTATGATCCCACCCCCAACACAACACACAGACACAGAGACACATACACCCCAAAAAGCCTAGGTCAGGATTCAAACTGTTGAAAACAAAAGGTTAAAACATTTTCTGTTGTCACTACTACAGGGATGTCATGGAAAGTGTCAGAAGTCATGAAGCCCGGATAACTCAGGGTACTTAAGTAGCTGTGTATGGCCCTGGGCAATTTCCTTTGCCACTCTACCTCAGTGCCCTCACTGGGAAAATGTGGGTAATATTAGCACTTAATTCACTAGTATTTCATGGGGATAAAAATGAGATAATACTTTAAAGCACTCTACAAACCTTAAAGCACTATATAAATACTTATTATATTCATCTCAGGTTCTATGCCTCAAAAAGATGTAGCTATTTGTCCCATGGAGGGAGAAAGAGATATTTTTGCATTCCTCCCCACCTATGAAACAATGGTGATCTCAGTCTCTTGAAATTCTGCCTACTGACATCAAAATCATTTGACCACTCTGCTTCAGACACACTATATATAATGGCAGTTAGGTGATGCAGTCAGTGGATAGAGTGCTGGACTTGGGAGTCCAGAAGAATGAGGCTAAAATCCTGTAGGACCCTGGGGAATTTGTTTGGCCTCAGTTTCTGCATCTATAAAATGGGGATAATGATATATAAAGGGCTTTGCAAACCTTAAAGGACTATATAAATGCTAGCTTTTATTAGTGTCATAAATGTGTTAATGTGGTGGAAAGGAAACAGGTATGGGGCTGGGAGGAAACAGTGACCTGTGATCTAGTCCTGGCTCTCCCACTTGATTTTGTGACCCTGGGTAAGTTAGTTCATTTCTCAGGTCAGGCCTCAGTGTAGTTATTAGTAACAAAATGGATGGTCCGTAGAATTTGAAGGGAAAGGATCTAATTTCGAATTTTGACATGTAATTGCTACCTGTAAGATCCTGGATAAAAATCCAAATGAAAAGGTTGGACTACATTATTGCTAAGGCTCCTTCCAAACCAGTGATCCTATGATGACATGATTTCTATGTTTCTATCGTGATCCAAACCCTTCTTTGAAATATCCTTCTGGATCATTTGTTGACCCTTTGAGACAATGAGGTAATATGTGTAAAGCACTTAGCACCGTGGTTGGCACAGTAGTAGGTACTATAATACAAGCTTATTCCAGTTCCCCTCCCCCCCTTTACCTTAGACTGTGAGCTCCCTGAGAATTGGATTTGTCTCTTACCTTTCTTTGAATTCTCAACTTTTTGCAGAATGCCTCCAACATAAAAAGGCATTTAATAAAGGTTTATTGATTCAGCTCCCCATCCTCCCTCTACTAATTCTTTCCTCTATGCCTCAGATTATTCTCATCTCTACTCCTGCCCCACACCCTCCACAGGTCTAGAACCCTTCTCTGCCTTTGTATGCTTTGTAGACAAGCTGTATCCCCTCCCCAACAACAAACATTTTCATTAACTCCAATTTTCCAATAACCACGTGCAGCACCAGGTCCATAAGACCACACAATTTCATTCCAATCCACTATACCAGAAGCATGTGCATGCACTAAGGCCTCAAGTAAATGGCTAAGACAGTTCCCTGATTTTTAAAAGTTCAATCCAAGCTCAGAATAGGGAGGTCAGCTCAGCAATTACCTTGGCACAGGAGCTGCCTTCCAGACCTTTCCAGAAGCAGATGAGAAAAGAGTCGGAAAGGAAGAAACACTGGGTGTGAGGACCCTCTCCTAAACCTCTGTAGATCTCCAGCTTTCATTAGACAGTGGTCAAACATTCCAGCCAGAATGACTCCAAGATCCTTTTTTTTTTTTTTTGGCCTTAGGGAACATTGGGATTTTCCACCCCCTCCCTTACCAGGTGTGGGCAAAGGCGCCTGTTTCCTCGACTTACGATCCCAGTTTCTCTACCCGACTAGTGTCCAAAACAGCCTGAGAGGGGACGGATGTGCGAAAACACGGGCACCGCGAAGATCGAGAGAGAGAGAGCGCTAAATAGCCTTCGGACTTCCTGTGTCTGCTCTGCTGGGGATTAAGGGGCTCCCAGAGTCCAGGGCCCGGCGCCAAGAGAGCTGGAGGTGAGTGGCAAAGGGTTAAATGCCTCCAACAGGTCCCTTCGGAAGGAAAGGAGAGCTAGAAAGTAACTCCCGATCAGGAAGCAGGAAAATCCCCCGAAGCCAGCAGCTGGGGTGGGAGAGGGCAGGGGACTCGCGGCGAGCCCCTGGGCGCGGCCCCCCTCCCCCACCTGGGGCCGGGCACCTGTTCCACCGCAGCCAAGCCCCAAAACCGATTGTGCAAACTAGAAACCCAAGTTCCACAGCCAATCACGGGAGGATTGCGCCGAGGGAAGTTCCGGGCGGGCGCCGCTTTCTACAGGTGCTGCGCTCTCCCGGGAAGCTGCGAGGAGCCCGGACCGTGGGACCACCGGCGTCCCTGGACGGAACTCCTCGGAGGTCTTCGCTCCGGCCTCGGACCACGCGCATCCTCACCCAGCCCAGCTTAGCCTGTCCCCCTGGTCCCCGGGCGCCCTCAAGGGGCAGATCCCCAGGTACTGGACAGCCCCACGCCGTCTCTCACCTGCAACTCTGGACCGGCCGCTGCCCCGAGGCCTCGGCGTCTCCTGGAGGCTGCAGCCGGCTCGGTGTGACTCCCCTCGCCTGGCCCACGGGCTGCTAAGGAGCCGACTCCTTCCTGGTCACCTCCACCGCCCCGAGCCGGGGAGGAGGTGGAGCACGCCCAGCTATTTACATAAAGAGCGGGGAGGGGCGCCCATCCTCCGGACTAACCGAGAGGCCCCGCCCCATCCTCCCTAGAAGCCCAGAGAACCGGGTTCCCCCGGTCCCGCCCGACGGCCTCCCCCAAGACTCCCCGGTCGAAAGTTCGTGGAACTGGGAAAGAACAGCGGGAAAATAAGCAAAGGGAGCAGAGGCGAGAGGGGTGGGGGGAAGAAATGTCCAATCCCTGAATTAAGGGCGGGCCAAAAACTGGACGTGAATATTCAAGAACGGGACTCCACGCCCACCTCCTGGCCTACCTGGGAGTACCTGGGAGCCGCACTACAGTCCCCGCCCCGCCCTGTGTTCCACCGCCGATGGGGAAGCGTGAAGTAGTTCTCTAAATGTTGCCCTCCGTCCTCGAGACCATCCCCCACTACCAGGGACAACCACGGTGGAGAAGGCTGCCTTCCTTCCTATAAACTCACCAAGTTCCCTTCTGCTCCAAGGAGGCAACCCTATTACCTCATTAATATCTGACTAGCTGACAAAATGGAATTTCTAGAATGAATGGGGGAAAAAATTAAGTGCTTGCCAGAGATGCCAGTTGCCACCTCAAAAGGCTAGGGATACAAAGATTTTTTAAAAGGGACAGTTTCTGCCCACAGGGTGCTTACACCCTAAGAGAGGACAATACATTTAAACCGAAAATCAGAGAAGCAAGTTTTGTTTTGGGGAAGTGGAATGGGGGTCCCAGGGCAGGAAGATAGTGAGATGGCCTGGTGAGTGGCTATACTTGAGGTAATTGTCTGGCATCTTATTAAATTGGAGGTGGGCAGCCAGAACCATTCCTCCCAACTTCAGAGGCCTCACCACCCCAAACCCTCAGGGCACAAGAAAGGCTTTGGGGCTCGACTCTGGCCCTTCTATTGATAGCAGTAGAACCAATGTGAGTGAGGTAGTGAATGTGGGAGCCTGGAAGGCAGGGGACACATGGGGACTCCATGTGTCCCACAGAGCAGCTGTTCCCACATGGAATAATTTAGAGCCACTGCTTTGTTGCAGCTCAGAGGATGGCTCTCTGTACACCCAGCCTCTTTACCCTGGCACCTTGAAAGTTGGCAGAAGGTGCCACCCTCCTGCTATAGAAACCAACCTACCATCTCTGACATGGAAGGGGTTGGACCAAAGAGAAGGGGTCCTGAGGAAGGAGAGAGGGAGAAAGAGAAGTTTTACCCTATCCTCCTCAGACAAAACCTAAAAATAGAGGAAAATGCTTTAGCATCAAGTCATGCCAGGCTGCCTACTCATCTGGTATGAGGCAGATAACATTCTTGTCCCCCACCCCCATACCCCAGAAATGAGTTTAGATGGGGGAATAAAAGTGGATGACACAGGTCTTTGCCCTCTAGGGAAAGTCACAAAAGTGGGAATGAGGACAGAGTTGACCACTGCTTCCAGGGGTAGGAATTTTGGAGGTTGGAGGATGAGTGGGTAAGATTTTATAAACTACCCTAAAATACACAGTCACAGCAGACATAAGAAAGGGTTTAATGATTTTAACCTCATCCAGGTTTCCCCAGATGCATCCAACCTTTCTTACATTAAAACAGGACCAAGATTCCTCTTATCTGGCCTGTGAGAAGAAAGGTACCAGGTCCTAAGGGCACCACTGAAGAATCAGAGTGAACAAGAGGAATGTTCCCCAACTAAGGCAATACAACTTGCCTGGCGTATTTTAAGCTTGCTCTCTTGTGGAGGTAGCTTAGGCTGTGATGAACATCGGTAAACTATCAAACATAAGGATGAAGATTCCAATACAGGAGATGGTTGAGAATTGGGGGTCTGAATGGTAAGTCATTCCTGAGAGCAAAGCCTGCCAAAACTGAAGTGATGCTTTTCCCCATCATATCAGTTGGTTAGCTACCTCTGACCCAGGCCAGAGGCTATCCCAATGAGATCTGAAGGCCAGTTGGTCAATGTGCCAGGTCCACGGGCAGCGTGAAATCCCTGAAGCTATAGAAAGCAATGTCACCATGATCCACCAGGGCAAAGATCAAGGGAACATCCCCACTCTGGAAGGACAGCCTCTTGAGAGTTCGAAGGTCTGGGACAGGTTCATCAAATCTGTAGAGAGTTGAATGAAACATTGAAGGAGCCCATAACAATAGTCAAACCTCCCCATTTCCCCAGATTTCTCTGCCCAGTGGCCAGAATCAGGAAATTAATGGTTAAGGTGAAACAGTGCTGTCCTCAAAGTCTCCCCAAGGCTCAGGAGCACTAGCTTTGTTTGGGGATCCCTTCCCAACCTAACTGTGAAGGATGACAAAATATGTGGCAGAGGCACCCCCACCACTCCCCCGATGTCCCAACACACATACAAATGGTCTCAGAAGACACAGGTTGTAGGGCAGGTAAGTGGCACAGTGGATAGATCACCAGTCCTGGAGTCAAGAGAACAGGAGTTCAAATCTGACCTTAGATATTTACTAGCTGTGTGACCCTCAGCAAGTCACTTAAACCCAACTGCCCAAACAACAACAGAAAACCCAAAACAAACAAACAAACAAACAAACAAAAGAATACACAGGTGGTAAGGTAAGGCACCCTCTTTACAAAGCCTTCCTCAGATTAAGTAATGCAAGAAAATGGTCTCATGAGTTAAGGGACTAAGAAGGAATCACAGAATTGCAGGACTGGGCAGAACCTCAAAGACCAGCTCCCAGGGAGTCTTAATCTTTTCAATATGACAGGTTTCCCCCTCTATGCTACACATTTTATTCTATGCATTTTAAGAAACCTGATTCTGAGAAAGACTCCAGAGGCTGCACCAGACTGCCAAAAGGGTCCATGCCACAAATAAGGTTAAGAACCCCTGAACTAAATCTGTATATTAATAGTCCCTTCTGTATTTCTACAGATAACCTTCACTTGAAAATCTCTAATGAGGAGAAAGCCCACCACCTCTGGGGGGCAGCCTATTCCATTTTTGGACAGCTCTCACTGTTAGGAAATTTCCTTGATTAATTTCCTACATTAAACCCCCTTTGCAAATTCCTCCTCCCAGTTCCCTCTAATTGCTCCTAGCTCTGCCTTCTGGGGTCAGGCTGAGCATGCCTAATCTTTCTTCCATGTGATGGTCCTTAAAATATTTGAACACAGCTACAGTTCCATCTTCTGTTCTCCAAGTTGCTTCATCCAGTCCTCTATAGCATGATCTCGAGAGAAAAGGGGTGAAAAGAGAGAGCTGGTTTGCTTCTAGGCCTCAGCTCTTATTCTGGATCATACCCACTGATGCACATCCGAGCATATGGCCTTCCTGGGTCATTTTTCCGGAAACTGGATACACTATCTGCCTGATAGATGTCAAAATTGATCTCCATGTCCCCAGACTTCTCCAACAGCCTACTGATAGACAGAAAAGAGATCAAGGGGCCATGAAACTAAAATGGCATAAGGGAAGAAATGGGGGAGGGAAGGGAACAAGTGCCTACTATACACTGTGCTTTATAAATACGATCTCATTAACTAGGACAGGAACTAATATTCCCAGATACTTCCTCCATTCCAATCCCTAAATTTGAAAGAGCCCACATAAGTTCATTCATAAGCACTCCCTACCCCCATTTAGCTCCTGAATTGGAGAGCAGTTGCTGAGTTGCCCTAGTCTGGATAACTTGGGATTGGTTCTCCCTTCCAGCCCAATCACTTTATGACTGGGATCAAATCTGGACATCTAGGATGCTGAGGACCTCTAAGAATTCTGAGGGGCCCCAGACTCCCCACCAACTGGTGAAATACTACTCCAGAGACCTACCCATCAACTCCATCAGTGAGGTGAGTGGTCTGTAGTAAGGAGATCTGTTGTAGAACAGTGGCTGCATTGGGAAGGAAAAAAAATTAGACTCCACTGTAGAGAAGGTCTCTGTGAATTAATCTGAACATTAAAAAACAAAAACAAAACAAAAAACCATGTATTTCTAGCCTTTACCATTTCTTGAAATAATGAGTTTCATAATTTAATTATTTGTTGAATGGGGGCAGCTAGGTGGCACAGTGAATAAAGCACTGGCCTTGGAGTCAAGAGGACCTAAGTTCAAATCTGACCTCAGACACTTAACATAAAACTAGCTGTATGACCTTGGGCAAGTCATTTAACCCCAATTGCCCCACCTTCCCCCCTCCAAAGAGCAAAAAAAAAAATATATTTATTGAGTGACAGGGTTTTCTCATCTGTCCTAAACTTACCTCCCTTAAGCATGAAGGCATATTCACCCCTGTCCTAGTAAACAAGTCTATTTTCACCATTTCTGTATAGCTGATGTTTTTATAGATTTTGTTTCCCTATTCAACCTTTATGTTTATAGGTGGACAAGTCCCATTTCCTTCATCCTCCCACTAATTCCCTTGATCATTTGACTTGTCTCTCTCTGGTCCTTTGCCATCTGACAAGGAGCCATAGCCTGGAGTCCTGAATGGATCTTACTGGGGTCTCGAGGACAGCAGCCAGCATCACCTATAAAGTTTCTTCAATGCAACACCTCACCTGTTGAGTCTGTAATGCATTCTATAGTTTTCAGGCCCCAAACTCCCCAACATTGTCAAACAGCCCTGCTAAAACTATATCCCATTTCAAAGCAGTGAGGCCTTCCTCTTGAAGTAGCATACCAAAATGACCCTCTTCTCTCAGAATTTAGTGAAGGGCCTGGTTGTGAAAGGGGGCCAGAAAGATCAGAAGACATCTCTACCTGGGCTGGCTGCCTGTCGAGGGCTTAGTAGAGGTGTGACTGGCTGGTCCCACAAGTTGGGGAGTCCATGCCATGTCTTCTGCTGCCACCGACGCTGTAGCAGCTCCTTATATGCCCCCCAGCTGGTGCAGCGTTGCACCTCAGGGTCCGAATTCACATCACTTCGGAAGGGAGTAGCGCCCCTTTGTTGCTCCCTCTCCCTCCTGGAAAGCTTCTCTTTACGCTGATTTAGCTTCTGGCACCAAGGAGCTGCATCAATCTCCCGTGCAGCGACATTCCCTGGGAGTAACTCTGGAGCTGGGGCAAGCAGTAGGGTATGGGGGTGATCGCAGGCCATGTTAGGAAATGCAATTTTCTCAAAGTCCCATCGTGGCTTACAAGCTCCATTGTTCCCATTATCATTTGTTGCTCTATCCTGGCCTCCTCCTCTTCCCTTCAGGGTCCTACCATGATGCTCTGTCTGGCCAGGGTCCTGCCCTGGGGATTCAGGAAGCTGACTGGATTCCCCTGGAACATTTATATGGCTTGATTCCCGGGCTTTCTCCTCCTGCCCTGGGGATTCAGAAAGCTGACTAGAGCCCCCTGGATCATTTACATGGCTTGATTCCCGGGCTTTCTCCTCCAGGCATCTGCTGTTCTGGTTGGAGGAAGATTGGCTTGAAGTTGCCTGACTCTCATCGGTCCCAACCACCTCTGGAAGAGGATTCTCCAGCATCTTGGATTTCTTATTAGTGGACCTAAAGGATGTGGGAAAGAAGTATACCTAATTCCAGAAGTGTCACACTATCAAAGCTGGCCCTAGAGAAGAATTTCTGATGCCATAAAACAGCTAGGCAAATCTTTAGCCCAAGTAGCTGAATGTTTGGTAGTTAGTGTTGGTGGGGCTGTACACAATGCCCCCTCATTATTACCTCTTCCCATGAATCCACATACCTGTCTCCACATTGCCCTCTCCCAACACTGCATGCTGCCATCCTACCCCCAAAAGAAGCCACGAGGTAGTCATAACTCAGAAACATTACCGAGAACTAGAATTCCTCCTCTTCCTCTTTCCGTGACACTTTTCAGAGCTCCAAACACTGCCACTCTCCAAGTTAAGCTGCCTCTCATAGGGAGACTGGACCAAGCTGTGAAAGAGAGAGGTGACTATATCCACTTTCCTTATCTGTACTCTCTGAGCTTCACCCCCCAAGGCCAGCTTGGACATTCAGAAGAGAAGGTATCCTATCGAGGAAGGATTATTCTTTGTCCTTTGTTCTTGAAGAGTAACCTGATACCAGGAAGGGGATACCATTACTTGAAAGTGAATTTGATTTAAATGAGGAAGGGCAGTGCAAAGTCATCAGCCTCACTTTCTCCTCTAAAGCCATCTGGGTCCAGTGGTAAGATATAGATCAGGACTGGGGATAGCCCTGGATGGAGTGGGAGACCTTGGCCTTTTTAAGTTAAGGTCTTTCCCAGGTCTCAATTTGACTGAAGCAATGCCCATTCAGTGATTAAGGCTAGGTAAGAAATGAGGCAAAGACTGACTTCTTTTACCCAATCAAAAAAAAAAATCAATCTGGGAGGGGAAGACACTCAGGGTCTCTGTCCAAAACAGAAACAACTTATATTTACACTCACTCATCAAGGCCCAAATAATGACCAAGTGAAGCTTGGGCTGGAACCACTTGCTGGTCAATCAATGAGAACCAAAGTGATTTGGGTTAAAGACATGGTCCTTAAGAAAAAAATCTAGGCTAAGACTAGAAAGAAGAGCAAAGACAAAAATACACCCCCTACAGCTAGGATTTTATGTATATTAGGTGATCACATGGGGGGATTTCTGTGACAGGAGAAACTTCCATTTATTCTTGACTAGCCCTCTTTATAGCCCTCAATAATACAAAGTTATAAAGTAAATTGGGATTTGGGGTACAGGGTGTGACCACAGAGTAAACTAAATGGCTTTGACTTTGGTGAACTTAAATATATAATAATTATTATATATGAAATAATCAGTAAGACTCATCGATGGTGAAAACAACAAAAGGCTTTATAAACCTAAGAATACAGCACATTAACTAACAGATTAAAAGAAACTAGACTGCTGATTCCTTGAAGGAGGGGATATTTATTTATTGAATGATCAAGTTAAACTGAAAATGGTTCAAAGCTGGATACTCTATGATGACAAATGACATTTATATAATGCTTTAAGTTTTGCAAAATGTGCTATATGTGTGTGTGCACCCATGTATGTATATGTGTATATATATACATATGTATATTCAGTTGTAGAGAAGTATTGTAATACACCATGGACCCCATCCTACCACCAAGGGTAGGGTTGCAAATCATCCCAATTTTTCCCAACCCCATTCTCAGCTGGCGGTTTATTCTCCAGGGTATGGCAGTTGGCACAAGATTCTCATCACCCCCAGTTTTTTGCTGCTTACCTTCAGACTGTGATCTTTTTAGCCACCCCCATCAGTCTGCTAGCTTCCCCACCCCCCCATCTCCTACTTGACTTAATATGGTCAAGACAGTGCTAGAGACCATAAGAAATTTAGATAGGGCAAAGAACCCAAGCTGAAAGAACCTGGGATAGACAGAGAACAACCAAGTTGCCCAGGATCCCCTAATCTACAATAATTCAAAAGGCCTTACCTAGACTGGAACCTCCGAACCACATAGCCTAGTCTCTTCAGGTGGCTGAAAACCTTAGAAAGAAAGGGAGAGGTCAAATATTCACCCCAATTTGAGTAAGGGGGAAATCTTCTGGAAAGTCTTCTTTCCTGGCACAGTTCCCAGAATTGGTTACTCAATAATCCCTACTATATCTTTTAAGCTCCCCAAGAGCAGAAACTATATTGCTAGATTCCTGTTTTCTCTTTCCTGCTTTGTTCCCTTACACTTCCCTTCTCTCATGTTCCCTCCTTCCACCAAAAGCTTACAGGGCTCTACACACAAATCAAGTGAATTCAACAATTGGCTCTGGCCATTAGTTTTAAGCTCCAGAGGAATTCTGTGTTTTAAATGCTGAGGTATCCTCCTCCCTCCAAAACCCAAGGAGCTGATGGGGAAGAACACTCTTGAAATATCTCAATATTAGCACTGGCTACTGGGTAAAATTCCTAGTTGTGAGTCTGGACAGGAAAGTGACAGGACCTCTCCTCCGATTTCTCCACTGGTATAAACTTAGGACAGCATAAACAACATAAACATTTATAGTTTTGTTGTTATTTAACCATCCCAGTATTGTCTGATTTTTGGTGACCCCTTTTGGGAGGTTTTCTTGGCAAAGATACTGTATCAGTTTACCATTTCTTTCTCCAACACATCTAACAAATAAGGAAACTGAGGCAAGCAAGGTTAAGTGACTTGCCCAGGGTCACATAGCTAGTAAATGTTTGATGTCTATTTGAACTCAAGAAGATGAGTCTTCCTGATTCCAAGCCCAGTGCTCTAGTCACTACACCACCTAACTGCCCACCCACATTTATAAAATTACTTTACAAAGAAAACACTCTTCAGGACATACTGAAAATATCCCAGTGAAGTAGGTCCTACTTACTAGTAACTATTATCCTAGTTTTACATATGAGGAGACTGAGGCTCAAAAGTAAGGTCAGAAGACCTGCCCATGGTCACTTAGCTAAATCAATTCAATGAGCACTTATAAAGTACCTACTGTACACCAAGTATGGTGCATACAATGACAAGAATGACAAGCCCCAGCCCTCAAGGGACTTATGTTTTAACTGAGATCATAAGTGTTGTTTTAGGATTCTAACCTGAGAGTTGTTCATAGATTTGGATCCCACTTGGGTTATTTGCTAAACAGATACATGCTGTTAGTGACTTGTGTCTATGAAGTTCACCCACTGATGTCCCTTTCACTTGCCTAGGGGGCAGGGAATACCTGGTACTGCAGAAAGCCTCTGGTACCCTGGGCTAGTAGCATCTCATAAGCCTCCTGGATGGACAGGGGCAGGTCTTGATAGAAAAGCTGGATGGATCCCTGGAAAAGAGAAAACAAAGGCTCTGATTATGAGCACTCCCTCTTCCCTCTATTATCAACAAGCATTTATTAAGCACTCATAGTTCCCTACCTGGTACTAAAGGCTGAGGATACAAATAAAGGCAAAAAACAGTCCCTGCCCTTAAGGAGATTACATTCTAAAGAGAGAGAGACAAGATGCAAACGAGAGAGAGAGAGAGAGAGAGAGAGAGAGAGAGAGAGAGAGAGAGAGAGAGAGAGAGTATGTGTGTGTGTGTGTGTGTGTGTGTATATGTAAAAGTGAGGAAATTTATTCCTTACCTTCATTCTCCCCTTTCCCCCCATTTTCCAAGGCAGAAAAGTAGAACTAAATCTACCACATAGGGAAGAAAAATCAGCCAGCTCTGATGCCTTTCAAGACATTGAGGGGAGGCTAGGTGGTGAATGGAGTGAATAGAGCACGGGCCCTAGAGTCAGGATGATGGAGTTCAAATCTGGCCTCAGACACTTAACACTTACCAACCTTGTGACCTTGGGCAAATCACTTAACCCCAATTGCCCTGCTTTCCCCCCTCCAAAAAGCAAAAAAAAAAAAAAAAAAGGTATGGAGACTTCTTGACTTGACTTCCTGAAAATTGTGCCATCAGAGCACAAAGCTCTGACAGGTTCTACACCAACCTGGAAAAACTCACCTGGTTCAAAGACTGTACTAGCTAAATTAAGAGTGGCTCATTACTAGGTTAGCTTCAGGGTGATATATTGTTCAGTTGTAGCAGCACTTCAAAAACATCTGAGTTAAGGGAAGGTTCTGGTTTGTGTCAATAAAGGAGAACACTGGGTAGGGATATGCTGGGAAATGTAGATTTTAAGCAAAAGATATTTTTAAAAAATACTAATAGAGGAAGCAGGTGGGGGTAGAGGGCTTCTAATGTCAGAACCTCACTCTCATCTGGGTTGAAGAGGAAACAAAGTGTACATCTGGAAGGGTGGAGGAGCTTTCTGAATATGTTAAAAAGTGTCTAGGTGGCACAGTGAGTAGAGGGCCGGCCCTGGAGTCAGAAGGACCTAAGTTCAGATCTAGACTCAGACACTTAACACACACACACACACACACACACACACACACACACACACACACACACACACACACACACACACACCCTAGCCATGTGACCTTGGGCAAGTTACTTAACCCCAATTGCCCTGCAAAAAAAAAAAAAGGTAAGAAAACTGGGAGACGGGAGGGGAGGGACTTTTAAGGGTGTGTATAGATTGGGAGAATAGAGGGAGGAGGAGGACTTCTGGAGAGTTAGGTGGAATGGGAAGTGGGAGAGTGGGGGGGAGAAGATAAGGTAACTGGAAAAGGGTAAAAAGAGGTTAATGAAAATAGTAAAAATAAGATGGAGGGAAATTCACAAATCATAATTATAACTTTGAATGTAAATGGGATGTTTATAGCAGCTCTCTTTGTGGTAGCAAAGAACTGGAAATTGCAGGGACACCCAGCAATTGGGGAATGGCTGAACAATTTGTGGTCTATGATTGTGATAAAATACTGCTGTGCTATAAGAAATTACAAGCTCAATGATCTTAGAGAGGCATGGAAAGACTTATACAAAATAGTGAATTGTGAAGTTAGCAGACCCAAAAGAACACTGTACACAGTAACAGCAATATTGTTTTAAGAATGACTTTACTGTGTGACCTTGGGCAAGTCACTTAACCCCAACTGCCTAGCCATACCCCTCCAAAAAAAGAAAAGAAAGGCTTTGAGAGACTGTCATTTTAACTATTACAAATATACAAATTAAAAATAAAGGACATATGAAGAAAGATGCTATCTACATCTAGAGAAAGGACTGATAAATAGAAATATGTATAGATTAATTTTACAAATATTAACATGACATATGTTAATTTTACATACATATACTTATTTGTCTCTAATGGTAGCCATCTCTAGGGTGGGATGGGGAAGAGAAAAAAATTTACACAATAACTTTATTACATATTTAAAAGGAAAGGCAAGTTGTACATAAAAGATTTGCAGTTTCATATGCAATCATATTTTTTATTATGTTATGGAAATACTTGTCTTAGTCATAAATTAAAAATAAAATAAATTTTAAAATATTACTTTAAAAAGAAACCATAGGCCCATGGCTAATTTCTCATCCACATAAAATCTTTACATGGAAGGTTATCCTTGATGAAGAGTAGATGCAAAGAAACAGGATTTTGCAAATGACGTTCTGTATCAGACCACATATTTATACACATAACTGACAGGAAGTTATATTAAATCTTGCTGTGTTTATTATTTGACTATAAAATAAAACAGAGAGAATGTGGCACAGTGGATAGAGTAACCTTGGGTACGGAAGGCTTGAATTTAAATTCCACCTCTGAGATATACTGGTTGTATGACCCTGGGCAAATCACTTAACCTCTCAGTTAGGCATGTCAAACATTCAGTCTGGGGGCTATATGCAGCCCACATTCTTCGTACTGGCTGAACTAGATTAAAATGTAATTGGAAAATATCTAACAAAAGAAATAAAAAATACAATAAAATAAAGAATATTGTTAATATGTGATTTTCTAAGTCAAAATGTGGCCCACAGGGATCCTTTTGTATACGATTTAGTGGCCCTGGTTTCTATTTGAGTTGGCACCTAAGGATTGTGATATGCCAATTAATTGTAAGCTACTTGAGGATAGGTACTATGTTATGCTTCATGTTTATATTTCCATGACCTAGCCCAGAAGCCAATGGACATAAGGAAAAGGGAGCTTCACTATCTAGAATTCTATTAGAAAAACCAATAAAATCGCAGATATGTTTTTTTTTCTAAAGTACTTGATTTGGTAGAGTACAATGCAGTCTCGAAAGCTCTCTCATGCACGTATTAACATGCCCTAACAGAGGCAAATACAAGTAACCTCTTCCATGATCCTGTGATTAACATTAAATGAGGGATAAAACAGAAAGATAAATGCTTGCCAAAAGGTCTTTTATCAAGGTCACAGATGCTGTAGTCACAGTGCAGAATGCAAACAGAAAAGGGATTCTTATACAGGGTGAAATGCTACAAATGATACAACACAGAATGCATCAAGTCCCAGAATATCACAGTTTCCTCAGTGAAATCTACCATCATTCAAAAGAAGTCCTGAACAATCCACCCAGAAAAAAACCAAGGGACAGAGAATGTTTATTGTCCAGACCACGGAGTCTAGATGATGAGTGATTCACTGAATTAATCCACCAGTACAAATATCTTGGACAGTGACTATAAATGAACAATAAATTGGGGCCCAAAGTTGGAGGAGAGGAAGAGAGCAAGGCTACACTGTCTTTGGGAAATTGCATAGTGCTCTGAATGATCCCAAGCTGCATCAGAGGATAAAAACTTATTTTTAAATTCCAGAATTCTTTTGGCGATGCAAGATGGCTGCAAATCACAGGACAATATAATTTACGAAAACTCAAAATTACAAATGACCCAAAAGGTCAATAAACCTTTATTAAGCACTGACTATGTGCTAGGCAGCTAGGTGGAGCAATGGATAGCATGCCGGGCCTAGAGTTGGGAAGACCTGAGTTAAAATCCAGCTGCAGATACTTCCTAGTTATGAGATACTGGGCAAGTCACTTAACCCTATTTGCCTCAGTTTCCTCATCTGTAAAATGAGTTGGAGAAGGAAATGGCAAACCACTCACTCCAGTGTCTTTGCCAAAAAAAAAAAAAAAATCCAAATGACAACATGTGTGCTAGGCACATAGTATATAGAAATATAACTGAAGTACCCGTCTTCCTTTTCTAATCCTCACTAGTCTGCAGATTCTTTTTTGCTAGGACATCCCATACATGAACACTTGCTCCAATAAATTAAATTTCCACAGACGCAACAGAAGACACTTTATAGTCTGCAAAGCACTTTACACACAAATTATTATCTCCACTTTTACAAATAAGGCACCTGAGATTCAGGTGGGAAAGTGTCCTGACTCAGCAGGCACCCATCCCATTCCATGGAAACTTACACATTCCAGCAAGTACAGGGCCTCTTCTGGGTATAATCGCTGCTGACCCCCTTCAGAGAAGCCCATGGTTTGCCAGAATTTACCCTACATGAAAGAGAATGGAAATTATAAAGGTGGGGGACAGTGCCTCATGGCCACCAGGAGTCCCCCTCTGCACCTGGTGGGTACCAGCACTCACTGCAAAGGACTTCAGAGTTACAACCCCCTCCTGAGGACTCCACTCAGCAGTCACCAAGCTGCCCCTGGAGGGGAATGGAAAAGATAGAGGAAGTCAGTTCGAAAATCATCGATGTTAAAAACAAACTGGGTCTTTCTCCCCAGGGTTTGGGGTAGCACCCCTTGAAGTGTGGCCTTCTTTGAGGTTTTCAGGACATCACGTCCCCTTCCTCTCCCCAAAAGCTTTGTAAATATCCAGACAGTGGATCCCTTTATCCCCCCACCCCCCACCTTGGTTTCTCTCTCGAGGTCTCTCTCTCCCCTTCCTCACACCCCCGCCCCAAAGTCTCTCCCACCGTCGCTCCACTCGTTCCTCCGCTAGGAGGGTCCACAGCTCCTGTCTACACAGCCGCAGCTGCTCCTCCTGGGCCTCCGAGCCGTCCGGGAGGAAGACCTTCTGGCCGTGGGAGCGCAGGGGCAGCTTCTGGTCCCGGGATCGCGCTGCGAATAACTCTTCGGGGCTGCGAGAGGAAGGGAGGGTTAGGTCGGAGGGAGGCGGGGGCAGAGAGACCTAAGTCCACAAAGTTTGGATAACAAAGGACCCCTGCCCTGCTTGTCCTGCCTCCCAGTCTCTGCTTCTCCTCGTCCTCGCTGGTCCCCCTGTACCCTCAAGCTCACCTGAGCACGCGGCCAGCGGGAACCAGAACGGCCCCAGGCTCCGGCTCCAGCGGCGGCTCCGGCTCCGGCTCCATTAGGCAGACACAGGCAAGTCGAAGCCAGGCAGGCCCATTCTAGCTCCACCTCCTGGACTTCCGCGCTGCCCTAGCACCCTTCGGATTCTAGGCTCTTGCAACGACCCGGGTCCTAGTGCCCACCCAATATCCTTTCCCGCCCGGTTGGAGACTTCCCGGGCTCTTCCTTATGCCACCTCTACCCTCTGTCCGGTTGGGTGAAAGAAGACCGCGGGCTCAAGTGTATAGCAAACAGTCTGACTTTCGGAAGAGCCTGATCTCCACCCCACTCCATCGCCAACATACACGTGTCCGCCTCCCAGTAAGCTCTCTCGGGAAGCTTCTAAAGTAGCGCTACAGGAGCCGGGTGTCTGGAGGTGGATGGGGTGGACAAATTAAATACCGGACCCTGGGGCACCATATGTTTGTCTCCGGTCGCTAACACCTTTTAGGAGCTAAAACCAAGCCAGAAAGGGACGCTGGCAGGAGAATAGAGCTTGATTCGAGGCAAGAGAGGTGGGTTCCTAGATTTGAGTTTGAAAAATATTTGAATATTTTCTAAAGTGGACGCCGGAAATTCTAGAACTGTATCTTGAAAGGACCTCGACCTATGTCCTCCTTTAATTCTAACCTAGGAATATAGGGCTAAAGGTTTTGGGGTGTTGTGGGGGACGGAGAGCTGTCCGACCCAGGATAGTACTGAAAATGAAGCTTTCGCCCGTCCCCTCCCTACCAAGGTCCAGGCAAGTGTTTTCACACTTTCATCATCCACAACCCCAAACCCCAAATTATGGGTTTCCCGGAGACAAAGTTGTCTTTTCCCGAAGATTTTTTTCTACAAGGCGGGAACAGGAATAACTAGTAGAATGCCTTAATCTGTCTTTTGGCTAGAGCTAGTCTTTTACCTGACTAGGACAGGTCAGCCGACTCACAAGGTTATAGATTTGGAGTTGGAAGGAACTTAAAAGGTCATTTAATTCAATCAGCGGCCCCAAAAGGTTCAAGAAGCGGCTTGACTAAGATTGCACAGCTAATGAATGAGTGGTAAAACTGGGATTCGGATGCAGAGGTCCTGACTCTAAATTCAGCGTTTCCTAACCCTCCCCACCCCCCCCACACAATCGCTCTCCTTAGTAAAAAGCAAAAGAACCCAGGATCCCCAAACATAGAATTCTTCCTCCGCCCCCGCCTCTCCAGGGATGTCCTTAAGCACATTTTAGGGGTTTGGGGGCTGTCCCCTGGAGCTCCCTAGTTCTGGAGTCGGAAAGATTAAGGAACGGCTGAAAACTGCTGTATGGTCTCAGGATCTTCCGCGAGATGGAGCCATTGCTCTGACTAGACACATCAGGAAAGCATAACTGGGGAGTCACAACTTTCTGGGGTGCTTCTGGAACCCGGGAGTGAAAAGTAGGTCTCCAAATATTGCTCCTTTCCCATCCCATGTTTTCTTTTCCCTTTGGGTCACTTTTATTCTAATTCATTTGTCTCTTAGTTTGGTACCTTCTGCTTAGCACCAGCCACCCTCTCGGCTCCGAAAGACACTCTCGAGGAGTGGTACTAGGGACAGGGAGAGGGGAGTGGAGGGTAAGAGACGCGCCTCACCTGGGCGCATGCGTCATGTCAGTTTCGAGCTCCCTGGGTCGGGCAGGGACAGAAGCGAGTAGGCGGGGCGGAGCTTGCTGAGTGACAGTCCGACAGCTTGGCCGGGAGGGCCCCAGAGCTCCAGAGCTCCAAATCCGGCTGGTGGGAGAGGAGGGTGTGGGGAGGGGGATGGGCGGGATTTCCTGCTGGAGGCGCCGAGCCGGCCGCGGAGGAAGAGGAGAAGGAGAAAGAAGAGGGGCCGGCGGGAGCTTTGCTCTGGAATTCCAGGGGTCTGAGGTGGGGTCCTGAGAACTTGGGCGAGGCGGCTGAACCTGGGAGCGGTGAAACAGACGGCCCAGGATTGGAGGAGGAGAAGCTAGACTGGAGGACGATACAAAGTAACTTTCCCTTCGGGACAGGCTGTTGCCCCCACCTCCCGACTCTGCTTCCCTTCCTATCCTCTCTTCCCAGCTTCCCATCCCACCTCCGCTCCCAATCCTCAGTGTAATCCGGGCGTCCACTGTTTCCCCTTTCTCGTCCCCCTTGCATTGTTTCTCCTCCTGGGGTAGGGGCTTCTTGCGGGGCGGGGGGGGCGCGGAGGGAGGGCGGGGGAAGAGGAGGCTAATGAGCCCCGTACCCAGGCGCGGGCGCCCTCTTGCAAGATAGCTGAGATTTGGGTCCTGGAAGAGGGGTGGGGGTGGGGGTGTCCAACCTGCCGGAGTGGTGTAAGGAGAGCCGGAGGGCTGTTTGTCTTTGGGGAGGGAGTCCCCTGCAATCTAGGTCCCGGGTCTCCGCCCCCAGCTTCAGGGTGGGTGAAAACGGAGGATTAGCTAAGAAAACTGATGTTGACTTGTTACCAGTTTGAGAATTTAGGAATTGAATCCAGGGTAAAAGGTAAGGGGGCGGGGGCAGCAATTGGAAGCAACATCTTGCCTCTTCTGTCCTAAAAAAGGAGTCTACTTTATTCCCCGCACAGACAACCAGGAATGGGTGAGCAACAGGTGTCCAGCTTCTCTGTCCAATAATTCAGCGCTGCCTCCTTCCACTCACACAGATTCTTTTTGGGGGTCACAGTCCTGTCCTGTGTTCTCTCCCTCCCATCCCAACCTTCTATAACGTACCCTATAATAACTAGCTGGTGAACTGAGGCCAACTAGGGAATGGGGAATTAGATGTATCTTTAGAGAGCAGCCCAGGATGTGTTTGGAGAATGGGAGTCCTTAATTTAAGGTAGAGAATGTCAATTCCTACCCCCTTGGGATTCATGCCCAATGCCCTAGGTCCCCTCCTTTCCACACCAAGTCAATTGTCTGTGAGTGTTAGGACCCTGGGGCTATGGGGAGGGGGGCTGCTTTACCCTAGTCACCATGTCATACTACTAGGGCCTCTCCAGCCCCAAGTCAGAGATGCTGCCAGATGCCCCATGGATATATGTGACTCAGCCTCCCCTTCCCAGAACTCAGTGCTTCCTCCCATCAACTCAGCACCCCCACCCCTTCCTAGTTTTTTATATTGTAGTTACCTCTTAACCATCTTGACAGACTCAGCCCTCCTTCATCATAAAACAAGTCATTCTCCTGAGAATTCCTTAGAGTTGTCCTGGGATGGTAGTAATGCCCAAGGGGTGCTGGATCTCTGACTCCTAGCCTCCCTTAGATCTGATACCATTTTTATTCAACTTCTTTAGGCCACAGCTGAAGATTTGAGCCTTCCTCTCCAGCAAAGAGACTTCTGTTGTGTGGAGAATGCCTTATCTTTCCAGGACAGAAACAGACCCTGTGACCTGCCAGAGGGGATGCTGGCAATTTTCAGGATAGGCATTGGAGTACCTGTGCCAAACAGGGAAGGGTGGCGTGGCCAGTTCTGGCCCATCCCAGAGTTGTCAGAAGCCGCAAGCTGGTTTCAGTCCAGATCTTCACCCATCCCACGTGCCCTCCAAGATTGGTTTTCTTTGGAGTAGCAATTCTCTGAGCACCTGGAACCAGGACCAGTCAACTGCTGACAGCCAGCCGGTGGCCCAAGGGCACTACCCCTCCTCAGCTCTGGACTTCCATCCCCAGGACTTTTTAACTGGATTTTTTGCCAGGCCTTCTGAGGATCTAGGGCATGGCATCTTGAAAACTAGGATATCCCGGGCCATCTCCCATTCTCTGTGCCCTTCCATTCTGAGCCCCAACCTTCCAATTCAGGATGGGGAGGGAGCAGGACCTAATTCTTGCTGTGAAGAATGGGGATGTAGCTGGGGTACAGAAGCTGGTGGCTAAATTCAAGGCAGCTAAGAGCAGTGAGTCCTCTGGGTGTGACTGGAAGGCTGCCTTTTCCACAGGGTTTGGGGAGGGCAACCTTGGCTTGGAAAGCGTTGTATTTGGCAGCAGGGAGGGAGGGTTGGCTGGAGTACATCATTGGTTGGGGAAATTGGAGGTCAAGTCTTGTTCTGAGTAGTGCCACTGAGAGGGAGAGAGAGCTCAAATTGGGAGGAAAAAGGATCCCATAGTCCTTATAGACACTAAGCTTCCTTGTTTTGTGGCCAGGACTGATCTTAAAGAAGTTATTCCATTAATAGTATTATCCTTACAGTCCTGTGGGTGGGATGAGTTGAAAACAGGCCAAAGAGGATACATGGCTTTGGAAGCTTTAGCCCTCAATGGCCACATCTCCTGTTGGTATAGAAGCTCCAGAATATCTAGTGTTGAGAGCTAATATTTTGGGGGAACCCCAAAGTTGTTGTTGTTGAGTCGTTTTTCAGTCATGTCCAATTCTTCATGACCCCATTTGGGATTTTCTTGACTAGCATACTGGAGTGATTTACTGTTTCCTTCTCCAGCTCATTTTACAGACAAAGAAACAGACAAACAGAGTTAAGTGACTTGCCCAGGGTCACATAGGTAGTAAATGTCTGAGACCAGATTTGAACTGAGGAAGATGAGTCTTGATGCTCTGTCCACTTTGCACCCCGCCCCCCTCCCCAAGCTTTTCCCACTTTGTTTGATCCTGAACTTAGAGCAATGAGGTTATTGTTAGCATTAACTTATTTATTTCCTTTCATGGGATGTGAGCTTCCAGAGAGGTTCAGAAAGATTTTTAGGAGGGCAGGGCCTTGGGGAACTTACTGGGACAGGTCTCTTCTTTGGGAGCCCAGCCTGAAGAAACAGCATCTATCCATGAGTTTTTGAGCATTCTATACCTGCTGCCTTTGGCTAACATTTCTCTGAATCAGCAGCAGTTTATTGAGACCATACTATTTGAAAAAACATAATGCTAGGTGCAGGTGCTGGGCCTGGAGTTAAGAAGACCCGAGTTCAGTTCTGCCTCAGACACTTACTAGTGAGCTATGTGACCTTGGACAAGTCTCTTAACCTTTGCCTCAGTTTCCCCAGCTGAAAAATGGGATTGTTGTGAGGGTAAAAAGATGATATTGTAAAATGCTTAGCACAGTGCATTGCTACACAGGAGGTATTATATAAGTGCTGGCTATTGTTATTAAGCATAAAAGTGACCCTGCCCTCATGTAGCCTGAATTCTACTTGGGGGAGGACAGGATTACCATATAGGGACCAGGGAAAGAAGTGTTTATCCAGAGCTGATGGTTGTCATGCCCTTTCCAGTTACAATGGTATATTGACTTGAGTGAAAAGCTTGAGGGGAGGGGTCAGTGTTTGAAGACCAGGACTGTTTGTTGTGGGGTAGGGAAGAGAGAGCCAGAGGAAGTCCAGAGATAACCAGTCTTGTGTGCTCTTGGGGTCTACAGACTGTGTGAGAGGTTCAGCTCTGCCCCACACCCTAACCCTGTCTCCCCATGCACTCACTTTTCCCTCCTCTCTGTGTTGTTTTTGGCCTCCTGCCCGGCACGGCCTTGATTGAGCTGCCTCTGTCCTCTTGGTTTGTGAGAGCCACCCCCACCCGCCCTCCCTCTGGGACTGTGGAAGATAGTCAATGAATCCTCAAACATGTATTTTAAGTGCTACCACTGTGCTTGGTGCTGGGTTAGGCTGGGACTAGGGTTGGTGTTGTGGGGGTCACCAGTGAATCTGGGAATTCTGCTGTCACCTTACCTAGGCCAGGCATAGTGCTTGCAACATGGCAGTAAGTGGGCATAGCGGTAGGTAGGAGAAGGTAGGGCACAGACTGACTGGTGACCTTTTTTCTTTCCCTACTGTTAGCCTGGATTCCAAATGAACCAGAATTAGAAAGGTCTATCTCCCATACTCCTTCAGGGCTAAAAGATAGGGATACATAGAAAGACAAAAACAGTCCCAGCCCTCAAGGAGATTACTTTCTAAAGAGGGAGACTAGATGCAAATAACTGTGCCTTTGAATGAGCCTTGTGTAAGTGTGTGTAAACTGGAGGTCAGTCAGTCCACTAGTGTTTATGAATCTCTTACTATGTTCAGGCACTTCGCTGAGAGCCGAGCATCCAAAGAAAAGCTCAAAACAGTTTCAATTCACTAGAAACTTAGAACAATCTAACGGGGGCAACATGTAAATAACGAGGGACATGCAAGCTATAGCTGTACAGAATGGAAAGTAACCTCGGAGGGGAGGTATTAGCTAGGCAGAGCTGACCTGAGCAGAAATGAGGGGAACAGGGCATTCTTTAGTTTTCTGTTCCTCCCACCCTGTCCTGAAGTTTGGGAATGAGAGAGAGCTATGAAAGGAAGGCAAGAGACTCAGATTCTTCTTCTGGGCCCAGGTGGCAGAAAGGAAGGCACTACCTTCAGTGACAATGCCAGATGCCAGGATGCTGAGTGAGGTCTTGGCCCCATTCTAAAGGAGGAGCAGGGTGAATGGGGCCTCTGCATATGTAACTGCTCCCTCCCCTGCTGGGGATTTGGTCCTTGGTGGCCCTGTCCTCATAACCCCATCTCCTCCCTCACAGCTGCTCTAGACCCCAGATGGGGTCATTGGCTGCCTTCCCTTGGGTCTGCTGTACAAGAAAGAGCCCCCTGCATCCTGACTGAGAAGCAGGGGAGAGGAGCAGGTGGCCAGGAGGAGAGGGGTGGGGTTGCCTGGCCTTGCCCCTGCCCCTCCCTTTATTCCTCCCCGCCTCCATCCCTTTTCTGTACTTTTTCCTTTTTTAATCAGAGGAAGGGGAAAAGCATTTCCTGGTTCCTGGAGCCGGGAGGGGGTTTGGTAGCGACGCTGAGCTCATATCCTGTCTTCCCAGGCTGGCCCAGCACTCCCCACCCTGTGTCACCAAGGGTACTGAGACCCCTAAGGGGAAGAGGTATTTGGGCAGGGCCCCCCTGGGGGAACATCATTCCCTCTCTAGTACTCTCCATGTGATACTCCACCCACACATGGTAACAGTCTCTCCCCTACCACCTTTCCGGTCATTGTTCTGGCCTAGCTGGAGCAATCCAGCAGGACCTGGCCCTTGTTCCTATTCCTGGCTGTAACCCCAGAGGGTGAGTTTTTGGCTTCTCTTTGCAGCAGAACCACCTACATGCCCATGAGGAACTGAGGAAGGTCTCTTGTCACTCCTAGCAGCTTCTGCACAATGTGGGTTCTGACCTTTGAGCCCCAGTCCTCACCTCTGCCACCACAGTGATTGGGATTTAGCATTAAAGAGTGTTGAGCTGAAGATACTCTTATCTGTTCCATATGGAGTCATCCAGGGGACTGAGCCCACAAAGTCATGAATTTAGCTTTTTCCCTCTTGACCATCAATATATCCCTCTTAAATTTTCCCAGGTCTGACTCTTATGTCTACACATAGCACCTTTGGGGGGAATCTAACTTACTTCTAGAGACAAGGAGCCCAGGGAAGAAACCGTGTCACCTCTCCCCCCCCCGCCCCATACACACACATATCCCCTGTGCCACTCCCCTGTTGGCTTGGCTCATCGCTAATGGAATGACATCCTGTCCTGCCTAGACTGCAGTGGCATTTAGGGGGCCCAGCTGGGACATAGGGGCAAGCCTAAACCAGTGTGCTTGGCTCCTTGCCTAGGCCTGGGGTGGGCCAAGCTTCCTCCCTGGCAGAGATGGGAACTAGCAGGAGAAAGGGCCTTCTGGGTACTCAGATCTCTGACAGATCCCTTTTTGGTGGTCTGCATAGAGCCCCTTTTCACCCTTCTATGTCTAGTTCATGGACAACAATTACACTTCTCATCTCTCTAATTCCCCCTAAGAATTGGCATGTGTCAGTAGATTGTAAGCTACTTGAAGGAAGGGCATATGTTGTATTTCATCTTTGTATTCCCAGGACCTAACCCAGTATCCTGCACATAGTAGTTAACTAATAAAATATGAATTTAATTTCTAGCCCAACCCCAACATGTGACCAGGCAGGGGGACAACTCAATAATTGTGGCAACCAAGGAGAGTCTCCAAGATTGAATGTTGGGTACCCCTATAGCAAGAGGTCACTGCTGGGGCCTATAATGAAGAAATGGTCCCCCAAGGCATGGATGACATTTGCCCTTCCATTCCTAAGCCTTAGAACCCCAGCCCCAAGGTTTCTCTCCCTCTCCTTTGCCTATTTCAGCAAGAATGTTAACCATGTGCTCCATGGGCTTGTTCGGCATAGGGCACAGCATGCTGGCAATGCCACCTCCCCCCATCCACCCCCACATACTCCATTGTCCCTATAAGCAGAAGCTAGTCTGGGGGGTTGTGGAAAGAGGAAGGCTGCTGTGGTGGCTCCTTGATTTTGAAGAGCAGGGCATCAGTGGGGAGTGGGTCAGGGGCCATGGGACTTGTGTTTTCCTGTACACCAAGGGGTCAGTGCCAGTCTTTGCAGGACTGGGGGCAGGGTAAAGAAAAGTCAGGCTGGTGTGTGTGTGTGTGTGTGTGTGTGTGTGTGTGTGTGTGTGTGTTGGGGGCAGGGAGGGGCAGGGCATAGGGTGGGATATAGATGGGCTCTGGCCCTGACCTAACCTTGCCCCCTTCCCTCAGAACTCCTCGGCTCCACTAAGAAGCTCAACGTAAACTACCAGGATACAGATGGGTGAGTGAGCACAGTTGCTTTCCCCAAGGAGTACACAGTTGAGAAACTGAGGCAGTGGGTAATAGGAGTTAGGAAGCCCCAAGGGGCCATATACTTGGGGTGTCATTGATTAGATTTCTGGGATCTGAGGAAGCCTGGGGTGGGAAGAGGGGCATCTGAGTGGGTGGGATAGGGTCATACAGACCCATAGAACTTGAAGGCATGTAGCTGGGTGGTCAGGGGGAGGGGCTTTCCATTCTCTAAGAGGGTATTCCTTCAGGTCAGATTCCTGCTGGGCCCCCTTTTCTCCCCTCTAGGGTAGAAATCCTCAGGCTCCCGCTCCCACGGCCCCCTCCTCTGGGCCCACTGAGTAGGGGGGAGGGAGATGGCCAGACAAACAGGCCTCTCAGCACAGACACTGAGCCCTTTCATTCAGCTGGTCTCTCGCTGCGCTCCCACGGTGAGGGGGGGTGGGGGAGGTGGAGAAGGGTGAGGAGGGGAACATCGGGCAGAGATAGCCCAGCCCTCTCCTGCCACCCCATTCCCTGGGTGGTTCTGGGGCCCAGTGGATGGACTAGGAGAGGCCTAGGGTTTGGGTGTCAAGGTGGTGGGATACGTGCTAAATTGGGACACTCTTCTGCTCTGCCCCTCAGGTTCTCGGCTCTGCACCATGCAGCCTTGGGGGGCAGCCTGGAGATGATGGCATTACTACTAGAGGCACAAGCCACAGTGGATATCAAAGATAGCAATGGTGAGAACTTGAAATTTCCCATCCTTCCTGGGTACCCCAGCCTGGGCACTCTAGACTCAGCTAGGTAGCTGTGGTGAGGCTTATTGGAGAAAGCACTGGTCAGTCAGGAAGATCTGAGTTCAAATCCAGCCTCAGTTTCTACAATCTGTAAAGTGGGGATAAGTATAGGAATATTGTAAGGATGTAATTAAATCACAGATTAGGTGCTTTTCAAACCTTAAAGTCTTATGTAAATGCCAGTTAGTATTATAGGCCAAGGGTTTTTATAGCCTTTCTTGTGTCATGGACCCCTTTTTGACATTCTGGCAAAATCTATGGATTTCTTTTCAGAATAATCTTTTTTTAATTCATGAAATAAAATACATAGGATTACAAAGCAAACCTGTTATTGAAATACAGTTATCATAGGATTGGGAAAAAAAAAACTTCTTGGACCCTAAGTTAAGGACTCCTGTTCTAGACTTACCCCCACTGAGCCACCATTTTTCAGTAGCAGCTGAAACACTTCAGTCCAAGCACCTTTTCTCTGAAGGTGCAGAACCCAGATAATTTCAGCAAATTCTTCCTCCTCCTTGTGCCCATGTCAGCCTGAGAAGTCACCCTTGGCCTGTCCCTCTCCTTGCAGGCATGCGTCCCTTACACTATGCAGCCTGGCAGGGCCGGCTAGAACCCGTACGCCTGCTCCTGAGAGCGGCTGCTGCCGTCAATGCTGCTTCCTTGGACGGGCAGATCCCACTGCACCTGGCGGCCCAGTACGGGCATTATGAAGTGGTGAGTGAGTTCTTCAAGTGGTAGTTTTCAGAAATAGATACTATCCTGGGAGGTTTGCTTTGTTTCCCTCCCTCCCCAGTATAGAGGGGAAAAGACCGAGGCTATGTACTCATTCTTTGTCCCCTTCTCAGTCAGAAATGCTGCTACAGCATCAATCTAACCCCTGCCTGGTCAACAAGGCTAAGAAGACCCCACTGGATTTGGCCTGTGAGTTTGGACGACTCAAGGTGAGGCATCCCCACCCCACTGTTCCTAGGTGAAGCATATCTTCCTCACTGTACCCCAGGTAAGGCCTCCCCAAAGGTGGGGAGGCCTCCCCACCCCATGTTCACTCTGTACCTCAGATTGTACTCTAGGTATATAGTGGGAGGCTAGGATGTGAGTGATCTTGGGATAGATATTTCTGGGCCCTAATTGAGAAAGGTTCCTGACATAGGCATGGTACCCACAGGTAGCCCAACTTCTCCTAAATAGCCACCTGTGTGTGGCTTTGCTGGAGGGTGAGGCCAAAGATCCAAGTGACCCCAACTACACTACCCCACTGCATCTGGCTGCCAAGAATGGGCACAAGGAGGTCATCAGGTAACTCTTGCTCAGCCCCCCTGCTTCCTCTTCTGTGTGTTCCACCTGCCCCCTCCCCTGCTGTCCTTTCACCTCCCGATCACTACCAGTTCTGCTCTCTCTCCTGAGCACTGTGTAAACTTTGCAGCACACTCCTTCCCCCACAATCCTCCATCTCCTTCAGGCAGCTGCTGAGAGCAGGGATCGAGATCAACCGCCAGACAAAGACAGGGACCGCCCTGCATGAGGCAGCACTCTACGGGAAGACTGAGGTGGTGCGGCTGCTGCTGGAGGTAGGCATGTGTGCCAAGAGGAGGCTGCCACAGGGCACATGGGCAGGTGAGGGCATTCCTTCATTCAGCAAATGATCATTGAGCAACTCCTGTGTTTCAAGGATAGGGAGGCAGTCACGGCACAGTGGGTCAGGGAGCAGTGAACTTGAGTTCAGAGCCTGCTCCCAGAGGCTCTGTGACCTTGGGCAAGCCAGTTCACTTCCCTGGGGCCTCTATTTCCTCATCTTTGAAATGGAGTTGGACCAGATGGCCTCCAAGTTCCCTTGCAGCTTTAGACCTGTGAACGCCATAGTCTAATGAGAATGACTCTTGGAGAGCTTTCCATGGGAGCCATACCAGCTGACGTTGGAGTTGAGGGGATAATTGTGATCTTAAAGGGGATTGACACACAGTGGTCATCACAGGGTGGTGTGGACGTGAACATCAGGAATACGTATAACCAGACAGCCCTGGATATCGTGAACCAGTTCACTACTTCCCAGGCCAGCCGGGAAATCAAGCAGTTACTACGGGGTGAGTGAGAATGATGTGAAGGGAAAATAGGTGCTTAAGGAGAGTGCAGACCATGAAGTCAGCATGGTTAGGGATTGTGGGGTGTCAAGAACTTGGGGCAAGCTGAGAGAGAGGCTGAGATCACTAGGGAGAATTTCACATTCAGCTTTAGTCTGGAGCTTGGGAGGGAGGATTGAGTCCAGCAATGGAGCGGGGAGGAGAAGGAGGGGCTGAGTTGGGAGATGACCCCAGTAATGTTCACATTATCTCTATTCTCCTCTCTCTCAGAAGCATCAGGGATCCTGAAGGTGCGAGCTCTCAAGGATTTCTGGAACCTCCATGACCCTACTGCCCTCAATATCCGGGCTGGAGACATCATCACGGTGAGGAATAGTGCAGAAAGCCCAAGGTCTGTTGCATTGATGAGGTTCTGTGATGCTTTAAGGGGTAGGGAAGGGTCAGCATGACTATAAGACATCAGAGATGTAGGGGAAGGTGGAGATCTGAACAAGGGGGTCTATGGACCTGGACATCTCCCGCTGCATTAGGTCCCCAAGCACTGCTGAACCAGTTCTCCGTGCATATCTACAGGTTCTTGAACAACACCCTGATGGACGATGGAAGGGACACATACATGAGAGCCAACTGGGCACTGATCGGGTGGGATACTTTCCACCAGGCATTGTTGAAGTGGTCAGCAAGCGGGCTGGGGTCACCATACCCCGCCCCGTAGCCGGAACCATACCTCTGCGGCCAAATTTTGCCAGGACCCCTCAGCTGCCAGCTGATGACCCCCTGCACCCTCTCACTTATAGCCAGCTTCCTCGAGTTGGCATTAGCCCAGATAGCCCAGGTTAGTCTCCTGTTTGAGGGCTTGAAAATTGGCACTAACACATTCCTCCTAGTATCCTTCTGGAGGCAGCATGGTATATTGGATAGAGCCCTGGTCTTGGGGATAGGGAGATCTGGGTTCAGATCCTAATATTCTGTGTGACATTGAAAAAGCTAGCTAATCAATTAACCAACTAATCACTCCATTCATCTGTCAAATGAGGATATAACAGCACCTAACTCACAGGGTCAAGCAAATGAGATCATATCTACAAAGCAGTTTTTGCAAACCTTAAAGTTCCCTATAAATGTCACTCACCACTTATAAGTTGCTGGTAGTGCCAGCTGGGATTCTCCTTCTTTCCTCCTCTTCCCAGCAGCCAGTGACAGGAACAGTGTGGGCAGTGAAGGGAGTGTGGGCAGCATCCGCAGTGCGGGTAGCGGTCAAAGTTCAGAGGGCCCAAATGGACACAACACTGGCCTCCTCATTGAGAATACCCAGGTATGGGACTGAGTCTTTGGGAAAGGGGGCACTACCCTCAGCATTGTATATAACAAAAAGGGCTCTGAATTGGGATTCTTGGACTAGATCTATGGTCACTTCTAGCTATAAATCTGAACCTCTACCTGTCCCTATGGTTCCTGACTGTTGTCCCCTTGCAGCCACTGACCCCTACTGGAGAGGACCTGTCTCTGCCTGGCCTGCACCCTACATCCCTGCCAGGTGAGGAAGGCTGGGGTCTATGGGCATCCCTCTACCCCATGGCTAGGAAGTGTGGGCAGAATTCAGGAAGCTGAGATGACCAGGACACTGGACTCATCCTAACACATCTCATTTGCCTCCCTCAGAAGGCTTGAGCCACTGGTCTCTGACGAATCACCGCCCAAGGGAACAAATCTTCAACCAGGATGTGAGACCAGAACAGTTACTGGAGGGAAAGGTATGACCCCTATTTGGGAAGGGTAGATGTGTCTATGCAAGAGTCTTTCCCTTGAGTTGTAATCATATCTCAGTTGTTGGATAAGGACATGCTGAGGATATTGCCAGGGTATGGTTCATCAGCTGGTTTTCTGGGTAGCTAGGAGTCCTTGACTTGAACAGAGGCAAGAACTAAGGTGCAGGAGTCCAAGGAATCCAGTCCAGAGGCTTGGTTTGGATACTTCCTGGTCCTAACAATGATGATCACATTCTATTCTCTCTTTGTTTTCCTCCTACCTCTCCAACTACTCCTCAGTCTTCCGGGTCTCCTCTCCTGATTCATCGTCTCTGCCATGCCCACTAACAGTGGATGTACCCCAAGGTTCTGTCCTGGGCCCTCTTTTTTCTCCATATTCTCTGTGACTTCATCCACTTCTATGGGTTCTATTACCATCTTTATGAAGATGACTTCTTGACCTACAGTGGTGTGCAAATGAATTGGGACATAGTAAAATAATTTAAAATTATCGACATACAATAAACCTTATAACTTTTTACATCTTTCAAAAGCTTTGAATATTCTCTCTATGTCGTCTTTTTGCTGCAGTCATTTATTTTCCATGATTTGGCATTGAATTCACAGAATTTTAACCCACGCTCTGCAATTCTTCTTCATGAAACCATGCTTTTACTATATTGGATATTAAATGTACCTATGACGAACAATTAATTTTTCCAAGTCTAGCCTTGATTATCGCCCATAAGTTTTCATTGGTGCTTAAATCTAGCAGTCTCCCACACTATTGAAGCATGTTTCTCTCCATCTATTGGATTCATATCTTAACCTTTCATGACACAAGAGCTAGGGTGAAGTCATGTTGCAGTATCCCATCTCTATCTAGAAATTTCTGTAATTCTGGAACAATTCTGTTTCTGAGCATATCGATATGTTCATTATTTCCTCAGTGCAAATTCGTCTTCTTGGCCCATTGGAAGTTTTAAAAAAAATCCTATTTTTTCAGTAGATGTTTTTGCAGTCTAATGAAGATGCTTGGATATCACGGCATCACTTTTACTTTTTCTGACAATGGTTTTTGGTATTACTTTGAATGAAAGTTAAGTTTCATTAGTAAGTCACCTTAAATACTCCAGCTTTGGTATTGTCTTGTTAATGACAAGCATTTTTTCTTCATAGCAAGTTACTATTTTTTTACTACTTTTCCTGTTCTTCCAACATCAAAAAGCCTAGGTTGCACTAGAGGAATCAATAATAACCTCTTCAGTTGCCAGTTCCCTCTGAAGATTTTTACTTATTTTCTTAGGTGTTTAGCAATAGTAGTTTGTCAGTACTTGGCCTTGTTTTTCATTGTCTACCACACTTTCCTTTCTATTTTGATGTAACAATCCTGTTTTGAGTGATTTTTGAAATACTTGACAATCAGTAACCATTGCAAAATCTCTAATTGTCATCGAAGTATGCTTTTTAAGAGGTACAATTTTAGCACATTTCCTTGGAGAATCACAGAATTAAAAACACAACAAATAAAAGTAACAAAACATGTGTACAGCATGCAAGTACCTGACATCACATACCTAGCAAGAGAAATAACTAAAAGTAGGGGAAACCAGCTCAAATGGTTCAAGATTAAACATTTTCAGTCAGCCTAGTGTTGGTAGACAGATAGACCCCTGACTATGGCTGTCACAAAATTTTTATATGAAACCATATAAAAATTGATCAAATTACTTGTCTCAGATAATTTGCACTCCATCATATATATCTGGCCTGAATCTCTCTCCTGAGCTCCTCATCACCAACTTTGCATATTGGACGGCTCCAACCAGATGTCCAGTAGGCATCTCACATCCTAAATAGAGGTCCCACCTTCTTCCATTCTAAAAACTCAACCCTCTTCCAAACTTCGCTATTAACATTAAGTGCACCCCATTCCTTCCAGTCACCCAATCTTGTTACCTTGACGTCATCTTCAACTCCTTATTCTCATACCACATATCTAATAATTGCCAAACCTTGAAATTTCTTTCTCCCTAATGTCTCTTGGATATCTCACTTCTCCATTCACACAATCAATACCCTTGTTCAGTCCTTCACAGCCTTTGGCCTAGAATATTGTAACATCCCCCTGCCTCAAGCTTTTCCCTATTCCGATCCATTCTTCATATAGCTTCTAAAGTAAATTTCTTAAAGCACAGGTCACCTATTCCTCTACTCAAAAGGCTTTTATGACCTCTAGAATAAACTTTGACATTTAAATCTCTTCAGAACCTGACCCATTCCTTCCTTCTCAGTCTTTACATCCCTCCTCAAACTCTTTCATCCAGCTATATTGTCTTATGTATTCTACACATACAACACTCCATTTCCCACTTCCTGATCTTTGCACTGGCTGTCTTCCCTGCCTAGAGTACAATTCATCTTCACCTCCATCTCTTCTGTCTGCTTTTCCTTTCAGATTCAGCTTAAGTGCTTGAAGCCTTTCTTAGCCCCCCCGCAGCTGCTGATGTATCCCATCCCAAACATATCTTGTATTTGTTATATATGTGTGTGTTTGTGTGTATATAAAATGTATCTGTTTATAAGTATACATGTTGTCTCTCCCATTAAAGTAAACTCATTGAGGACAAGGACAGTTTTAATTTTCTCTGTTACCCCAGCACTTAGCACAGGGCCTAGCAGAGAGTATGTGCTTAATGAATATTGGTAGATTAATTGATTAACTGGGTAAAGGGCAGAACCAGCTTTGGGCTGCCTGGGGACAGAGCCAAGGAGCAGAGAGCCTTCTGGGTGATCTTCCTTCTCTTCTCCCCCACTTCCTCCCCAGGATGCTCAGGCCATTCACAACTGGCTGAGTGAGTTCCAGCTGGAAAGCTATACCAATCACTTCCTGCAGGCTGGATACGACGTGCCAACCATCAGCCGGATGACGCCAGAGGTCAGGGCTGGTGGAGAGGGGCAAGGGATGGTAGGGAGGTGCCAAGTCATAGAAGCTGATGGGCATTACCCTGTGTACCAGGACCTGACAGCCATTGGGGTGACGAAGCCCGGGCACAGGAAGAAGATTGCTACTGAGATCACCCAGCTTAACATTGCAGAATGGCTTCCTAGCTACATCCCGGTGAGTTGCTAGTTAGAACGTACTGGGTATTGAGCTCGTGCATCCCCCAGTGCCTTGTGGAGGAGCATAGTCCCCATCCCCACCCTCCACTGGTGGCACATTCCCCACACCAAGACAGAGGAAACACAGGTGGTCCCATGCCCAGGGCTAGATAGCACCCCCTCTGCTGGGCTCTGGATAACATGCTTATCTTGAGGCGTGGAGCTGATGGCCACTGTTGCAGGCGGACCTGCTGGAGTGGCTGGGGGCCCTGGGGCTGCCTCAGTATCACAAACAACTAGTGAGCAGTGGCTATGATTCCATGGGGCTGGTGGCCGACCTCACCTGGGAGGAGCTGCAGGAAATTGGAGTCAATAAACTGGGTAAGCATGGTGAACTACCACCTCCAACTCCCAGCCAACCCAGGGACCTCCGCTGAGCCTGCCACCTTCTCTGATGGGTCTGTCATGTTGACCTGTCCCCCACTGTGTCCATCTGGAAGTAGCTGGGGGAGAGGAGCAATCAGGGTGCCCCCTCTTCCCTGGAGGAGTCAAAAGACCTGGTTCAGGTGACAACTCTGTCGCCTTACTAAGGTGTCTGATTTTGGGCTAGAGAGTCTTCATCTGTAAAATAGGGATTAAAAACACCAACCCTGGCTCTGACCCTCACAACAATTTTGAGCATAAATGAGATAATATAGGAAAGTGCTTTGGAAGTCACTGAGCACTAAACACACAGAAGGAATTCTTCTTTGATTTTTGAGTGACCAGGCTAGGTGGCAGGGTCCTGGGACCCACCCAGCCTGACTCCCTCTGCCTTCTTCTTCAGGCCATCAGAAGAAGCTGATGCTGGGAGTGAAACGACTGGCAGAACTTCGACGGAGCTTACTACAGGGGGAGGGTCTGAGTGGGGGGGGGAGGCGAGTGGCAGGGGGTCCAGAAGTGATGGCTATCGAGGGGTTGGAGAATGGCGATGGCCCTGCTGGACCCCGGCTGGTCACCTTCCAAGCCAGTGAACTCAGCCCTGAGCTGCAAGCAGCCATGGCCAGGGGGACCCCAGAGCCGCTGACCTTGCCTCCAACTCGTTCTCCTAGCCAGGAGAGCATTGGGGCACGTTCTAGGGGTTCTGGGCACTCTCAGGAACAGCCTACCCCTAGATCCAATACTGGGCACCCCAGTCCCCCTCTGGAGAGAAATCTGCCAGAGGGTAACGAACACCCTTCTAGCAAGGACAACCCCCCTTATATGCTCATGCATCCCCATAGTTCACCCCCTAGTCCAGCTCCTGTGCCACCTTCTAGTGTCCCCCGGGCCTTCTCCTACTTGTCTGCTTCCCCTTCAACTCCTCCTGACCCTCCCCGACCCAAACGCCGATCCCATAGCTTGAGCCGCCCAGGACTGACGGAAGGGGAGGCTGAAGGACCAGCAGGTAGTGCCTTGGACAGCTATGCTACCCTGACTCGGCGCCCTGGTCGAAGCACCTTGACCCAGGTCAGCCCTGGCTCTGCTCTAACTAGGGGAGCTCCCCGTAGCCAGTCCTTTGCCTTACGGGCTCGCCGAAAAGGGCCTCCACCCCCACCGCCAAAACGCCTCAGCTCTGTCTCTGGTCCCACACCAGACCCTCTTTTGTCTGGTGGGAGCCCAGGGCCCGAAGAAGAAGCTGTAGCATCCCGGAGACGCACACTGAGTGAACCAACTGGTCCCTCAGATCCCCCCAGCTCCCCTGCACCCGGGAGTCCTGCTTCAGACACAGAAGAGGAGAGGGGTTCTGAAGGGACATCCCGATCTCGGGGCAGCTCTGGTGAGGGGCTGCCCTTTGCAGAAGAAGGCAACCTCACCATCAAGCAGCGGCCCAAACCTGCTGGGCCCTTGAACCGGGAGGTCTCTATTCCCCCTGGACTTGACTTCAATCTTACAGAGTCAGACACTGTTAAGCGGAGACCCAAATGTCGGGAGAGAGAGCCGCTGCAGACGGCGCTTCTGGCTTTTGGAGCTGCCCCGGTCCTCTCGGCCCCACTGCCTTCACAGCCCACAACTGATTCCCCAGCACCTCCTCCACCTGACTCCTCAACTCCCACCCCTCCATTTCCTGGCTCTAACAACTCACTGACTCTTAACACCATTGCATCCCCCCTCTCCACCAATACCTTGACTCAGATTCCTGGTCCCCAGTTGCCTGGGTCTGGCTTGGAGGACGTGGTGGCCACCCAGCAAAAGGGGGACACATCCCCAGCTCCCCCCTTGGCCCTCATCAAGGTGCCAGTAGGTATGAGGGAATGGCCTACCTGGGAGTGAGAGGGCATTATGGGTTTTGAGACGTCCTTTTTCCTCTTGCTAACAGACTGGCTTTTCTTTCTCCGTAGGTGCATCTCCCAAACCTGTGTCAGTGGCTTGTACACAACTTGTATTCTCAGGGCCTAAAGTGGCTCCCAAGCTTGGTCCTCGCCCTGCCCCTCCACCAAAACCTGAGAGTGGGGGAACACCCATTGCTGCTCATGCCCAGCAGAGACTAGAGCAGACCAGCTCCTCCCTGGCAGCTGCCCTGAGGGCAGCTGAAAAGAGCATTGCTGTTGAGGATGGAGAAGGGTGAGACATGGGGGAGAGGAGTGGCTAGAAAGAGTGCCCCTGGTATCATCTGTAGGAGCAGGTAGATAATAGGTGAGGGCCCTGGGGCTACATCCTAACACTGATCTTGTCCTCTCCCTTCCACCAGCCTCTCCCAACCTGGCAATTCCAAGCACATCCTGGATGATATCAGCACCATGTTTGATGCCTTAGCTGACCAATTGGATGCTATGCTGGACTGAGCTGAAACCTAGCTCTTCATGCAGATGACAGCATGCAGGGCATCTTGGCAGTAACACCTCTGCTCCAGCAAGGAAGAAGTTAACTATAGACAGGGAAGGGCTGGGGCCTACAAGAAGCAGGAGCAGAACTGGAGTGCTGTCTCCTTCCATGCTCCTCCTGTAAGCCAAAACCTGTCAGTACCAGGGCTCCACCCCTGAACAGCCCCTAGCCTGGGGGCAAAGCAAACTTGTTGGAGCCTGACAGGCTCTGGGGCCCCAGCTCCAGCACCTGGCCTTGTGTAATCTGACCTGATAGCTCTGCCCCCGTGGACATGGCCTCTGAAAAGCTTCCTCTCCGGGCTCTAGGGGACAAAGGCCTTGTGGTATTTTGTTCCTGCCCGTTCCTATCTTCTTTCTCAGCCAGGGTATCCTGGGAGTGGTCAGGAGTAGACGCGACAGGCAAGAGAACTTTCCCAAGAGAACTTTCCCCAGAGAATGACTGGAAGGGGTTGGAGATGAAGCATTGGCTAGGAACAAAGTTCAACCCCCTAACGTGTCTGGGATAGTCTTCCTTGCTGCCAGCTGGACCTGCGTGTGTACGTGTGTATAGGCCATGTAAATAGGCCACGCTGGCTATGTCAGCAGGGCATGGCACCTAGCAGCTATGAAGCCACAACCAGGTGCCCATCAGCCTCCTTACCTGCTTTCCTCCTCCCCCCTACTGCTCTGACAAAGCTGCTGTGATGTTGGGCGGGGTGCCCAGGCTGTTATGGGCCTGGTGTTACAGGCCAACTTGTGTGTAATTCCAGATTTTTTAAGCAGAGAGAAAGGTGTATATTTTAAATAAAATTTTCTCTATTAACAGGCAGGGAGGGGCTATAGCTACCTTGAACCTAAGAAGTGCTCTGGTTAGGTCAACAGTCCCTTCTCTCTGACCATTAACCCCTTCCCAACACTAACTTCAATGAAACACTCATTCTACTTGATGCAGTTGCGTGTTTTGAATCTGCCTTCGCCTCCTTGACTAAGGTTTCTCCTTCTGCATGCACTCCATATCCTGGTGTCACCTATGAGCTTATCCCCTACCTGGCCCCTCTCTGCTACCCCTCAGAGACCAGTCAATGACAGATGCAATTTACAAGTTTTAATACAAATGGAGTTTTTACATTCATCTCCAAAAGGCTCATTTCTGATAGAAAATATACACCAGTAAAAACACTCTCACATAGGAAAGACATTGGAGGAAGGGCCAGGAACCCTGCCTGCAGTGGCATCCAGCTATTAGGGGTGTGGCCAGAGCTGCTTTCTATCTTCAGTCCCAGAAAAAGGAAGGCAGGAACTGCAGGCTCCTCTGAAAGCTTGGGGAGGGCTGGAGGGAGGCTCAGAAGTCATGCCTTAGCCCTGGGAAGACAAGGTTAAGGGAGGGGCCTGTGGCTACTGTCTTCTGTGGAGTCAGGAATAAGAAGATGAGGCAAAAATCCTTCCTGCATTCAATATCACCACCTAAGGGGGAGCTCAGGATGATTGTGTAGGTGGGGCTTCTGCCCCCAAAGTCTGAGTCTGTGCTATATGGCTCAGGTAAGGGGCCCTTTCTGTAAAGGTGCATTTCATTCAAATGTACCCCAGGCTAGGCTCAGAAAACAGTCCAAAACTGGCTGAGCCCCTGCTGGGCTCTAGGACTCTTCCAAAAGCGTGTGGTAAAGGGAAAAATGGAAGACTCTAGAGTCTAATAGGAACAGAGCAGGAAGGCTTGGCCCACAGGCCCCAGTTGCTCCTCCTACCCTGTATTAGTTGAAAGGGCCCAAGGACCATCTCTCCAGTAGTTACAGCCTGAATCCCCAAATATACAAGTCGGGGGGAGTGGAGGGGACAGGTAGAAGGTCCCCAGGAAGGTGAGGATGGCTAGGCCAAAGGAACATGATTGCATCCAGCAGCTCAAAAAGGGGAGTTCATGCCAAGTTTAGTTTCAAACTGTAGTTTCTGCCTCTTCTGGTATCGGACCCGGACCCTAATGGCATAAGATGAACAGAGTGGTTAGGACACAGAAGGAGAACAAGGAAAGTAGGTGGATCAAGTGGCAAGTAGAGAAAGGCTTGGGTGTTCTTTCATTATGGGTCCTAAGGAACAGATTTGGCAAACTGATCTCTGAGGGGGCTGGACTTGTGCTGTTGCTCACCGGATTTCATGCAACTTGACAATTTCATTGGTGACTACCACGAGGATGAGAGAGAGGCAGCCCAGGAGCCATGTTATCAGGGGCACATCTGTCAGGCCAAAGTTGATACTGCTGTCCCTGTTTGTCCAGAGCTGCAAGTCCACAGCTGTCTGCACAAGCTGCCCCAGAAGCCTGACCAAAGTAGGAGCAAAGACGTAGAGCCTGTGAGGTATGATCCTCACTGGCTCCCCAATCGTTCAGTGATACACATTTGGTTAATTGTACCTGTGTGACCCCTGAAATCACAAATGTCCACCTCAAACCCTGACTCAGACCCAGACAGCTGATCCAGAACCAATTTCCAGCTTCTAATAACCCTCCAGGAGCCCCTCCACCAAATCACCCCACCCTGAGGCTGGATGTACTCACACCACAGGCACTGTTAGGGTCCACCAGAGATTGGAGAACGGGCTCTTTCTCCACAAGGGCTTGGTTCGGTGCACATGGGTGATGGAAATGAACACTGTTGGGGAAAAGGGGTGACAAGAGCCTCAGAATCCCCTACTAGCCTGGGTTACCTACTCCCCATGTGACTCAGACACGGCAGCTACTGTCAGTCCTCATCTGGCAATACTGGAGGGACCAGGCCAGAAGCTCCCAGAGGTCAGGACACTCACCAGTGTGTAGAACAATCAGGGCAGCTGTGAGTTTCTGGGCCAACAGGAGACCATTGGCAAAGTCACCAAACCAATTTGGAGCTTTACTGTCAAATCAGAAGGAAGCAGTTATAAATCAGGGCAAAGGAGGCAGGCAGTAAAGAGTAAAAAGGGCAAAAAGGGCGACAGAGTCCTCTTAGAGGGTAAAGGAGCAGGGAGCCCCTTCACAGGAAGTTACCAGTGATGTAGGGGGTCAGGGGTGGGGCCTACCTGCTCAGCATGATAGAGGAACAGTTAGTAAGGTTTCGGACCTGGGCACTCTCACAAAAACTCTGCAGGATGAAGCCAAAGCAGATGAGGCCCGAGCCAATGGTCAGGCTAAACTTGAGCAAGAAGCAGAGGAGAAAATAGTGCTGGGTCTGCAGGAGAAGAGGGGCCATCATTCACAGGAGACAGGACCACTCCAATCAGCTGAGCCCACCCTTTCCTGCTCAACCTTGAGCCAACTCAAGCCAAGAAACAGTCTGCTGGCCAAGTGCTCAGGATGAAGAGTATAAGAGCCTCTCATGTCCACTCTCCTCAAGTCAGACATTTGTTGATCTAAGGGGTCAGTAAGGTACTAACTGACCAGAAGATGGACCCCACCCCATAAAGATCTCCTTATCTCCAGATGTCTCCAGTTTTGTCCAATCTACTTTACACTGTCACCGCCACGGAGGGCTTAGGAAACCCAGGGATTGATTGAAATCAAGTGCAAAAGGGGTATTGCCTCACCTACCTTCTTGGGAATGGAGAGAAGATTCTTCCCTGTAGCCACAGACATGACAGAGCTGTGTGGAGGCTTCCCAAGCAGGGAGACGCTGCAAAGCAGACAGCAGGGTCAGGGGATGGCTGGCTCCTTGGAGCTCCATTTCCCCAGTTCATCCTGAGGGGTGACAAAGACCAGGCCAAAACCTCTGGGGGGACAGGGACACTCGCCATCCCCACCTGGATCGGCTCCAGGGCATCCCGTAAGGGGAAAGGGCAGTAGGACATGAGCCACTAGGAAGATGGGGTGAAGAAATGGGAAAGAAGTTCCCAAAGGCCATGTACACCTGCCCCAGAGGAGCCGCCCGCTGCGGCTTCTCACCTGAGAAGAGGATAGCAGAAACAGGACAGCCATAGGATGTCAGTGGTACCCAGGAGTGGTGGCAATTGTACCAGGCAAGAAAGAAACTAAATGGAGGAAAATAATGAGGAAGCCAAGGATTAAAAAATGAAAAAGGGGATAAACCTTCAGGATCTATGGCATTGCCCCATCATAACCAGCCAGGCGGCTCTTATTTGCTGCAGATTAAGGCTCAGAGGGATTTGGGGGGAGAAGGGTCTAAGAACATGAATGTACTTTACCAGACTCCCACCCTTATCTAAGCTACTCACAATCACAACCATCCCTCCCTAGCCTTCTGTTTTCCTCCAGGGGAGCAGAGGGGCCATACCTATGCCTTGCTCCAACCTCACCTGGATAACCACTAGAGTCAGTTGGCATTGCAGCAGGAAGAGGAAGCACTTGCGGATGCCATAGGTAGCATGACGGGCCTGCAGAAATAATCAGACCAGATCTGTTGGTGGGAAGGAGAACTGAGAGGTGTGAGAATCAATCATCACTGCAATGGAATGACCCTTACCATCCCTCTGCCCCCTGGTTCCTAGGTTTGTCCTAGGCTCCTCTGGGCACACAGTGGAAAGCCTGAACCAAGAGCCAGCAGCACAACTGTCCCTGTCACTCTAATGCAACAAATATTTTATAGTCACCTGTTATGTTCAAGGCGCTATGCTAGGTCCTAAAGAAAGATGGAAATGAATGAGGTCTCTGCACTCGATCCTGGATCCTTACCTGCTCAATGAGCCGGATGATACTGATGCTCTCTTCCTGCCGAAAGGCCATGGAGCAGGCCAGGCTGTTGAGCTGCCCTGAGAGCTGCAGGGGAGAAAGGCCATCTGAGGCCTGGGCCATGCTGGTACTGGTGGCATAGCCAAAGGTCTCCCAGGAGCAACGGGATGGATACAGGGGATCCAGGGCAATGCTGCTTGGTTGAGGGAGAGAGAAGACATCAGGTTCTACCCTACAAAGATTTGCTGTTTCCTAGCAAGATTTTGGACCTAGACCCTTGGCTCTCATTCCCTGACTGGTCACTTAAAGCACTAGCGAACACAATCCAAGAAGGGGGTGAGCACAGGAGAGAGCTGGCATGTCCCCACCCCTTCTAACACCGCCCCTCCTGCCATCACCACCACCCCACTCCACTTGTGGTCTCTCCTGGAGACAGGGCTCCACCCCTGGGGTCACGTGCTAGAGCTCTGGCTCATCCAGACCTGATGTCACTCTGCAGGAAGAGGCAGCTATTGCGCAGATTGGCAGAACTACCCAAGCAGCACGTCACCTCTCCGTACTCTTGCATGATCTTAATCATCTCACACATGGCTGATGAAAAAGAGAGTGGGAAGAAACAGTCAGCAGCAGACCTAGGAGACTCATTCGCAAAACCCAGCACTGGATCCTATGCCATTTGTGCAAGACATGCTCTTCTACCCCTAGGAAGGAAGTCTAGGAGTGAGGGAGTAGGTAAGCCACAGCCCTCCTGGAACCAGGCCCACTCACTGCAGCTTACACTCTAACACCTACTGACCATATTTATGTTCCAGCTCACAGGATTCCAAGTGCCAATGACCCAGATCCACCATAACACCCATACCTACCAATAAAAAAGCTCCCCTCAACAAGAGCCCTGCTGGCTAGTCATGGTTCACATTTTCCTCACAGACAGAAACCTGGAGAGAAGAGGGCTCAACGAGATGGCTTTGAACTAGGGGCTATCTTCAAACATAGAATAGTCAAATAAATTTATTAAATAAGCCACATTTAAAAAGTAGTTTTCAAATGATCAGATATATTATAAAGGGGAAAAAGCAAATTAAGAAAATTTATAGGGGTGGCTAGGTGGCGCAGTGAATAGAGCACCAGCCCTGGAGTCTGGAGGACCTGAGTTCAAATCCGGCCTCAGACACTTAACACTTAATTAGCTGTGTGACCATGGGCAAGTCACTTAACCCCAACTGCCCTCCAAAAAGCAAAAAGCAAAAAGAAAAAGAAAATTAAAAAATGAACAAATGAAATTACAATAAATTTTAAAAATTACAGTTAAAGGACAGCAAAACTGAGGATTATAAACAAAAAGCTAAATGCCAAATTAGCAGAACATCAAATAAAAATCATGAACAGTTCAATCTCAAAAAGAAAAAAAAGACAAGACACTGAACTAGTTAAAAAGAAACCACCAAGGTGGGGGGTGGGAGTCCAGATGGAGAATTCTATCCTGCCTCAAAGAACAATTAATACCTGTACTGGGGAAATATGCTCACAAGTGAGAAAGAAAACACTCTACCCCAACTCCTTTACTGAGACAAATTTAATATCAATATGCAATGGTCAGATGTGCTTTGATTCTTTTTTCATGCATACAACCAAGAAAATGGGCAGAAAAAGAGGCTTCTGGACATCACTGTAACTTGAGACTTAACCTCACTGGGAGTTTTACTTTAATGGGAAAGATTCCTTCCTTTATCAAACCTGCCTGAGGAATACCAGAAGGGATCCAAAGCAAAACAAGAAAGCCTAGTAGGGCTGTCGGGGAGGATGGTCTATTTCCTCTCCTGAGCTAGCCTGGGGACAAGGGGGAAGGAGGGTCCTTTCATCCTACATCAGAAATAATGCTAGGGAAACAACAGCTGTCAGGGGAAGTGCAGTTATTAGCTCTCTTAGGTGAAAGGGGATCCTCCATAGCTTATAACAGACTTCAGTAGAGGCCATTCCTTGTGGAAGGAAATCATAGACAAGAAAGAGACCACCCCATCACTCCAGCTGTTGCAGCAGGTGTGTGTTCTGCTCATTGGGTATGGGGCCAGGAAGCCCACAGGATGTGAAAATGGTACAGTGGCCAGAGGCACCTGCATGAGCTCAGCACATCTGCTGGTGGGCTGAGACAATGAGCCTCAGTGCACGGACACAGCAGGAAACTTCTCTGTGCCACCCTGAAATGGAAGCCCCAGGTCCAAGTACTGGCTTAGACAAGGGATGCAGGACAAGGGGCAGTCGACCAGCTTCCTCAGGCCCTCTAACTGACTGGTCCATACTTCCCTCAGGTTTAGAGCCTGTTTGACACCTGACACGTCCCATAAGAATTCCAATGCACCAACTTTCACCTGTGTACTCCTCTTTTTTATCTGATCATTAACCAAAAATAGGAGTTGTTACACTAAAATTTGTTAAGAACTATAGCCACCTAGCCCCCCCAGAGTTTACCGAGCCCTGTGTTAACTTTCTCCAAACCCTGGTAAGAACTACCACCCCAGAATGACTTAAGACAAGGGGTCTGACTCCTCCTCTGAAGGAAGCAGCCTAAGTTACCCAAGCAACAAGACTTACTTTCAGGGGTGCAGTCAGTGAACAGGGGCACCAGCAGAGGAACATTGTCGATGTTCTGTAAGTGTGGCCGTACTTGGTGGATCCCCCGAGGCAGCTTGGCCTGCAAGGTAGAGAAATATAAACAGGCCCTGAATGAATGAATGAGATTCCTCCAGTCTATCTGTCCCCAACAAGATTTAGGACTCTCCCCACATCTCAGACCTCTATGCCATCATACTAGTGGTGCAATTTACGCAGGCCTAGAAGCATACACACATCAACTATTTGTGGAGATTGTGGGCTATAGGACACAAGGTACCCTCCTAGCTACCATACCCGGTTGCAGTCTTCTAAGAAGCTAGGGATGTCACTGTCAGTAGGCTGGAAGCTGATAAGGTCGGAGTGACCCTCCTCCTCCATGAGCAGAAGCCCCTCAGCATCATCCCGGGACACTGCAAGAACAGAACCAAGAGGTTCAGAACCATCCAGGTTTAGAACTTCATGCCTGGAAGCCTCCTCTTCCCATCCTCTGAGGACAGCTTTTGTCAGATGCTAAAAAATGTAGCCACTTTAAAGGGGGAAACACTTTTCAGTAAGTAATTATAGGGACTAAGTCGATAAGCACTTACCCCAAGGAGAAAAGGCTTCTGGATCCCTGCCCCTCCTCTGTCTCTTCCCTCCTAACCGTGCTCCTCCCACAAACCCAACAGGCTGTGTTCCTCACCCTGATGCAGGTCATCATGCAAGGAACCGGCATGACTGGGGCTGGAAGGTGGAATCTCAGAGCCTGGAACGTCACCATTTGGTGTGAGGGAGATGTGACAATTCCAGCCTGTCTCAAGGCCCATCTTTTCTGCAAACACCTGAGGAAGAGGCATTAGAAATGGAGAAACAAAGGAAAAGAAGTTAGCCCCCCTCAGGTTGTTGAAGGAGGAAAAAGGCTAGTCCCACCTTGCTCTTGAGCTCATCCTCCAGTGAAAAGTAAACAAAGCGGATACAGGCATTGACCAGTCCATCAATGAGGCGCACGATGTCCAGACGGGCCTGGTACTGGGATGACACCATACCCATGAAGATCTGGCCACTCAGTGCTTGCATGCAATCCTCCTTCTCCATTGCTTCACCGATCCCTTCTTCAGGCAGTGCAACCGATGCATACAGGCCAGCCAAGATATAGGCACAGTAGCCAAATAGCACAAAACCCAGATGGGAAATCACACATTGGATTGCCACACAAATATAGACGCAGCAAAGTGCACAGACATAAGTCAACATCAGCATACACAAGACACAGTCAGACAGACAGACAGACACAAGTAACATAGAAAAAAAGACAATAAAAGACACCCATCAGTCAGCTGTAGGTTGTGGAAGAAAGCTGTGTGGACACAGGTGTCCTTTTCCCCTAGTCAACCCTATACCTCCAAATTGCTTAATTCCCAAGCTCCTCAGTGCAAGAGATTCCATGAGGAGGTCAAGGAGGAAAGGAGCATCAGTCCTTTGAGAAGCTCTGGTCAAGCAGGAGATAGAAAGCCAGCCCTCATACATCCAAACCCTAATCTTACAGATGGGGATACTGGGTGTCAGACCACTCACACATGGCAGAGACAGGATTTGAAGCCATATCTATCAGACTCCAAATCCATTACACTACACTATGAAGGCAGACAAGAGTCAGGATCCTCTCTGAGCCCCCCCAGCCTTAAAGGGCCAGGCCAGTGAAAAGGACTGGCTCAGCCTCCCCTAGGAGAGAGGACATCCCGGTACCGTCAGAGCTCCAGCTGTTGCGGCGGGTGTTTTGCTTGATGGGTATGGTAGCAGGAAGCTCGCAGGAGGTGCAGATGGCATTGTGGCCAGGCACCTGCATCAGCTCAATGCACTTGCCATTGAGCTGAGAGGACAAAGCGCAGTGCATGGGCTTGTAGGCAAAGGCAGAGCAATAGCCTGAGAGGCAGGCTCGCTGGTAGAAATCTAGCACTTTCTTTCTGTCAGGGAGAGAGAAGAGAAGAAAATGAGTCCAGCTGGCCAGGCAGTGGGGCTGGCTGCTCCTAGCCCCGGGGAGCCCTCAGACACCCACCTGTCTGAGCCAGAAAGCGGGTAGATGTCTGCTCCATCCCAGAAGTCTGTGCAGGCCTCTAGGACCACATCTGCTGTGCCATGGGACAGCATCTGCTCAGTGCCTGTGACAGACAGGGTCAAGACTACAAACAAGCTCTAGACTCCAAAACAGAAATCCTCCACAACCATCCCTGAAGTTCTGAGGCTTCTGCCACAAGGCTATCTTTGCAAAGATGGGCTGCATTCCTGGTGTCAGAGCCAGAGGGAAAAGCAGGGGCCAGGAAGCTCCATCATCCAAAAGCAGTTCTGAATCTCCTGGATGCAGGTAACTTGCCTACACCCAAGATAATTCTACATCAGCAGCAACCAGGATTACTAATTACTAATTACCCCAGGCCTCACATTCTCCACAAGTTAAAGAAAAACAGGAAGACTACTGTTTGAAAGCCTCTAGCCAGGTAAGGGTTAGAAACCTCATCCCCACCACATCCTCAGCTCTGAGCACTAAGGCACCCAGCTCCCCCAATTCCCTCTCATCCCTCAGTGGTCCTTATAGTGACTCCAGGAAAACTCCCTTGAAACAACAGCACTGTAGTAGTGAAAACTACTGACTGGGATCATCTCTTTGGAGGCAACTACAGAGGCTTCTCCTTTAGATTTCCAATGAGATCCTCAGAACTCATACTGCTGGAGCACACGTATACCTCCATGAAGCTCCAGTGAGTCAAAGCCTACCCGATTCTTGCCACAGACTGATACTTGGGGATCCAGGGGCTCATCGCCCCTTCCCTCCCTAGAAATAGCCACCAATGGCCAGAGCCTCTTTTCCACAGGTTGCTCAGGTGACCAGGAGCAGTAAGCCAGTCAGCTGGCTACGAGGAAGGGCCATCACCTCCCTTCTGGTAAGAGGTTTGGAGTCCCAGCTCAGGGATGACATGGCCTGGGGACATGATGGGGTGGAAGGCTTACTGGTGGTTGTGTCCTTGATAAAAAGACTGATCATGTGGCTCAGCGGTGGGCGCCGCTTGGTAACTCGGGACAGTTTTCCCAAGGCCGTCTCCTTCACCATCTCAGCGCTGGGCAGGCGATAGAGTGCTAAATGGTTTTCCTGTTTGAAGAGCTCCTTGGCACCGGGAGTGAAGCCTGGGTTAGAATGAGAGTGGGAGGAAGAGAAGCTCATGGCCTCCACAAGGGGACCTCATGAACACTTTTCTCCCCTAAGCCTATCCGGGCTGAACCATCTACCCTAGACTGGACCATATCAACCTAATCACAGAATAGAGGCAACTTAAATGGAAAAGAACAGAAGGAAGGTTAATGTGGGTTCAAACATCGTACAAATATTATAATCCCTCTGGACTGTCCTAGGTCAGCTAGCTCCCGTCAGGGTCCAGGTGTGCCCCCATGGCTCTCTCAGTCCAGCTCTGGCCAGCAGAAAAGGCAAGTTTCATACCGATGAGTCGGGCGAGCTCGCAGAGCCCCCAGGGCACGTGCACAGGCAGCACAGCACTGTGGCTCTCCTGGAGCGCGATGTTACACAGGTGGTCGGAGAAGCGGCAGAGGCGGTCGGTGACGCTGGCATTGCACAGGTTCAGCAGCACATTGAGGCCCAGAGGCTTGAGGGAGGTGAGGTGCAGCTGCCAATTGGAGTCATCAAACTGGATGCAGGAAGGGTTCTGCTGGTCCTGAGACAAGCTCAGCATCTCCAGGTGGTAGTCACACACAAAGTCGTCGGCCTCACAGGCGTCCCCTTCGCTCACAGCCTGGATGGAGGAGTGAGGGAGGAAGGGAAGGAGGGAGAGAGAGAGAGAGATGAGGAATAGAGCCATCAGCTGGGCAGAGACAAAGGTGAGAATGCTCCAGGCTGGGCCTCCTCCCAGGCTGCTGGGATGTGGATTCTCAGGACTCGGGCGGGAGAGAGTCAGTGAAAGCTCAAGGCCTCCCTGCTCAAGAGGCAGCCTGGAGGATGAGAGGGACTCATGGATCTTCCTCAATCATCCCCTCCATGTTTCCCTCTCTGCCTCTTCCAATTCTACCCTCTGAATCTCAGAGGACATAAAGAACCATTAGAAAGAAAACCAAAGGAGAAAGTTGTGAAATGATCAAAGGAGGGAGGAGGGGAGATAAGGAAAGGTTAAAAGATATTATTTTACTTGGAAAAAAGGTTTTAAGGGGCCCCACTGGCTTCTCTCTGGAAAATGGGCAAGGGAAAGGACAGAATTACCCCATTCTTTTTTCTTTCCTCACCTTAAATGGCTCCTCTTCCCCACCCTCAATGTCCTTGCTGAAGCTCACATTGGAGCCAGAGGGATGTTTATTGCGCCCATGCAGTTTTCGGTGAGAGTGAGGTTCAGGCTGTTTGGGACCATCCCCAGGCCAGTCACCCCTCTCCTGCTCATTGGAGAGGTGCAAGGTGTCACTCAAGGGACCAGACAGCAAAGCATCACGCTCATGGGGCTAAGGAAAAGTGAAAAGGGAGGGCTGAGAGAGAGGCCCCAGGGACTCCTTTCTTCTTTCCCATTAATTGGAGAAGAGGATTGTTCCCTCTAATGTTTTTACCCTCCTTGACCCATCCTGGGGGCCACACTCACTGCCTTTTATCAATTTCCACCCTCCCTGAGGCCACTGGCCAGGCTCCAGGGGCTAAACAGCCTAGCCCAAGTTGGGCCTACAGGAGCCGGCCATACCTCCTCCTCTACCTCAGGGTGGCAGAAGGAGCGGGTGGACAAGCCATCAGTCAGGTCTTCATGGCTGCTGTGAGGTGGTTCCATCTTCCCACTGAAGAACAGGACAGTCTCAGGGCTCGGATTGGGCCAGGACAGGATTCCTTGTTTGTCCACACAGCACAGTACCTGTAGTAGGAAGGGTTCAATAAAGTAAGTGCCTGCTGCTGCCCTTGCCTAAGCATGGAACACTGTGAGCAGGAGAAGTAAGAGAAAAGCATCTTCCTGCTTCTGGGCATGAGCTGGCCTATAGGCCACAGAGAAGGGAAGTCCTGAGGACTCCAAAGTTCAAAGGAGAATTCCAGGGCAGGGAAGGAACAGAGAAGTATCGGTCTAAGGCAAAGCTCCTCTGATCTAGGGACAGAAAACATAGGTAGTGGAATGGCTAGAGTACTGGACCTAGAGTCAGGGAGATCCAAGTTCAAATCCTGCCTCAGACACTTTCTAGCTATCTGAACCTGGGCAAATCACTTAACCTCTATCTTCCTCAGTTTCCTCATTTATAAAATGGGGACAATAACAGCACCTATCTCTCAGGGTTGCAGATCAATTGAGATAATATTTGTAAAGTATTTGTAAATTGTAAATTTGTAAAATTTGTAAAACATCCTAGCTACTATTATTACTATTATGACTACTAGCTATTAGGAGAAGACAGGAGCTTCTCCCTCAAAGGCTGGGTTTCCTATGGTACCCCACCCTCCCCCAGTACTTCAGGGCCTCTCTTTCCAGACAGGGATGATCCTCACCGTTACAGAGCCCAAGCTGTGCAGCAAGCTGGAGCTGTAGCTCAGTGTAGATGCCTTTCCTTGGATTACCCTGAGGAAGTGGCCCCAGATGCACCGGAGCATTTCCTAGTGGGAAAAGAAGACACTGTGAGGACCATGAGGGGTTGGGGCTTCAGATTTTGGGGTATCAAACCTAGAGCTCAAAGGGAGGATGCCAGGGGAGGAGAGGGATGGAGAATTATCCATCTGAAGCAAAGCTTCTCCAGTTCAGGGGCAGAAAACTAGGGGAAACAGGGGCGGCTAGGTGGCGCAGTGAATAGAGCGCCGGCCCTGGAATCAGAAGGACCTGAGTTCGGAGCCGGCCTCCGACACTTAATCCTCACAAACAAAAACCTAGCCGTGTAACCTTGGGCAAGTTACTTAACCCCAATTGCCCTAAAGGGGCGGCTAGGTGGCGCAGTGAGTAAGAGTGCCGGCCTCGGAGTTGGGATGACCCGAGATCAGATCCGGCCTCAGAAAATGAGCACCCACGCATAAATCAAATGACTAGCCGTGTAACCTTAAGCAAGTTACTTAACCCCAATTGCTTAATAAAAAAAAAAAATTATAAAAAAAAAAAAAGAAAACTAGGGGAAAGGGCTCAGATTCAATCCACACAAGAAAAGGACTATTAGGCTACAGAGGCCCAAGGAGAGGAAGGGCCGATCAAGGCCAGGAAGAGGAGAATTCAAGTTCACAAGATTTAGGGGAGGGAACAACACAAGATAATAAGAATCTGAAGGTAGCTCACAGACCTGAGAGGAGACCACTTCTGTATAACTGCTGAGAGTATCCTCTGAAAACTTGGCCAACTGTATCAAGACACAAGAGTGAAACAGTGAAACAGAGAGGATATGTTCAAGCCATAGTTAGTGCTGGCAGCAACAAGGGCCCTGTCCTAAGATAAGGTCTTAAATTCCTTTGGCATAGGATACAACAGTAGACACTGTAGTCCTCAAATGGAAGAGAACTTGGAGGGCAGGAGGACGATCACTAGGGGTACAGAACCTCATGTTATGTCCTCCTTCCAGGCTAACTAATCAACTATCCCCAATACAGTGGCCTGATCCGAGTGTATAAGCCAGATTCTGGAGCCTAAGCAGAGAGTCAAACCCCTTCTTCTCTTTCTCCCTCTCCACCTCAGCTGCTGTGGGGCTCACAACTTAGAAGACCTACCAGGGAGCTGGGGGAGGCTTTGCTCATCTGGGCCAGGACACGGGCCTCCCCACAGGCTGTGGCCAGTACCCAGAGAACTGGAAACAACAGTGGAAGGATTGGCAGGACACCATTCACCTAGGGAAAGAAAAACCCACCTCTGTTTTACCCTAAAGATCTATTATACTGGCCTATGAGGGGAAAGGAGGGGTTTTTCTAGTTATGTGGCCAATTTGTAGGTATAAAGCATCCCAGTAGTCCAGAGTAGGAGGCGAGCACCACCAGAAGAGATTTTCTGGAAGGAGTACAACTCAGGTATGAGCTTAGGTATGGGACTCTGGCTTCACGTCACATTTGAAAGATGGTTTTCTCTTGCCTCTCCCCACCCCATGAGAAAAAAAATCTAGCATCAGAGTAGTTCAACAGGGGAGATCCTCACATACCTGAGATCAATCTGAGCAAAGGCTGCTATCTGGTGAGGGGTATATCAGAGGACCCCAGAAGTAGAATCAAAGAAAGAAGCAGCCTCAAAGGAAAAAATCCAGTACCTGCAGCTGGAGTAAGGTATACTGCCAAGAAGTAATCCCTGGAGCACTGAACACAAAGCGCAGGGCATTAGTGATAAGGAAGCTGGCCTGTGGGGAAAAGGACAGTCTCAATTCCTTCTAGTCGCCTCAGGTGCCAGGAGCAAAGCCGACACTCTCAATTACCACTCTTGTCCTTTACTTCTCCCCAAATTTGCCTATTCATCTCTCAGGACCCCTGGCAACACTGCCTCCCATCCCCATCTAGCTCTTGAAAACCCATGCACAGACAGCATCTGCCCAGCCCATCACACCCCTGGCTCCCGAGGAGGACCCACCCTCCTCTCCTCCCACTCACCAGGACCACAGGGACTGCATATCGCAGCATCACTGATTGCACTGTGAACCTCTCATTGTCTAGGGCAGTCACTGGGCGAGCCAGGGCCATGTCCAAGCACCATCTGAGGGAAAGAGCAGTCTCAGTCCCAGGCTTCATCCAGGTAGCCAAGTGTCACACAGACATGTCACTAGGCCCCCAGATAGAACTATTAGCTGGTAAAATAGCCAGTGACTAATCCTACCCCTGCCCAGTACAGTCTCCCAAACCCCTCTCCTAGCACAGTGGTCAGTCCAGTGACGTGACCAAAGTCTCCAAAAAGTCCACACCGAGAAGAGAAATTCCCCTCAAGGTAAGAGTAGGAGAGAGAGCAAGCTGATGAGAGAAGGGCAGCATCCCTCTCACCTGACGTTGTCCAACACAGGGGTCTTAAGAACCCGGAAGAGCCGATGCTGTTGGGGGTTCTGTGGTCCCTTCTTCACTTCCCCCCGTGGAGAAGGAGGAGGAGAAAAGGGAGGAAACAGGTCACCTGGCTCCAAGACAATGTGCTCATCGTCCTGTCAGCAATGTGGGGCCAGATTGAGGGAAGAGACAAAACTGTCAGTGTCTAGTCAGCCCCAGAGCATCCTAACTTATAGCCACGATCCTCTCTAATCCCTGACAACTGGGAGAGACTGCCTGGGGTAATGAGGATATCAGGAAGCAAACAGGCAGTTGGGACAGGGGCCTTTCAGGCTCCTGGCAGTTTAAAGAGTGCAGAAAGGAGAGGGCAGAGATAAGAAGACAGGTAATAAATGGTAGGCCATGCCCTATCCTGCCCAAGGACCCTTCTGAGAAACTGAGGAACTAGCTATGGCCCTGAAGCTTCAGGAATAAACTCTGATATCCTCCCACTGCTCCCATAACATTCCCAGGGAAGGGGAAGAAAAACCCTGAGTTACCTTGATCCCCCTCAGGGAAGCAAAGGATTCCTGACCTGGCCTCAGGGCAATGACATCTCCCTCCACCAGCAGGCTGACTGGCAGATTTACCAGGTGTCCATCTCGGTAGGCCCAGTGCAGGGACCAGGATGGGGCAAAGGGCATATGAAGATCAGGGTACATGGCATTTGGCCACCTGACCTCCTTACCATCCCTGAGGGCATCTGGAAAGAAGAGGAGGAAGGGAGCAATGACAACTCCCCAAAACACTCTCCAGCTTAATCAGACCAATCTCTTCACCTTCTCCAAACCCAAACAAGCTCACTGTCGTCTCTCTACCTTTATTCATGCTGGCTTGCCTATCTCAGGGAATGTTTTCCCCACATCTCAACATGTACTCAAATATGAATCATCCTTCAAGGCCCAGCTTAAATCCCTACCATCTGAACCAGTCAAGTGGCGCTTCATCATACACAATCTTTACAGAGGATCATGGGTCCCTGGCTCTACAGCTGGGTCTCAGATTATTATTCCATTTTCATCCTTAATCTTCTAGCTCTCTGAGAATTGGGTTAGGGCAGGGACAAGCACTAAGGCCAATCTGCTGCAAGGTCTGGATGGCAGTAAGAGAGGAGAAGGTCAAGATTCTGCTATCCCAGGGCATAAACCCCAGCCACCATGAACGACCAGTCCTCGCCTTACCACTTATTTGATCGATGATCCCTCGAAGCCTTCTCTCCACCTCCTGGCGCTTTAGTCGCTCCTGCCGCCCGATGAGGATGAGGTTCAGAAGCAGCAGTAGCAGAAGTGCTGTGGCGTTCACCAACTCTACCCCATGGCTGGGTACAGAGAGCTAGGTAGCCGAGCTGCCATGAGCAGAGCCTCCACCCCAGCCCACCCTGAGGGCTTGAAGTATTTTCCTTCTCCCTGCCCTAACCCTCTGTCCCTCTAGAGGAGGCTGCCACATTCAGATTGCCTAACATGAGTCTGGCCTTCTGGCCTCAGTCACAGAATAGAAGAGATTTCCATACAGCTCAGGGCCCTGGTTCAAGGAGTAACTCAGGGCCACCAGCCTTTGTTCTCACTTGCCCTAGCTTACTGGGCAATTCTTGATCTCCCCCATTAGCATTATGGATGGGAGAGCAGAAACTTTCTTCTGGGACTCAGAAGGGGTACAAGTGGGAGAAGAAGCAGGTGGAGAACCACCTCTTCCTGGTGGCCACTGCTTACCTCCCAGCTGGCTGATTCCCATAGCAGCCTAGCAGCAACAGCACTGCCAACAGCATCAGGGAGGCACCCGGCCAGTGAAAACAGGAACAGCGGTTACCATGGTGCAGGAAGCTCCTTTTCCATATCTCCTAAGGAGTGGGTAGAGATGTTGCAAATCAGCAGCTGGCTACAGGTGCCAGAATGGGACACTAAGGAATCAGTCAGGACAAGAAAAGGTCTTTTCCTCCTCAAGAATCTAGCCCCCTTCTCACACACAACTGTCCCTGACCTACTTCTCATCTTTCAAGCAAAGCTGTGATCTAAGCTGGAGACCAGTCTGTTGTTACTGAAGTGGGGTCCAATATTCAAGAAAATTAGGATCCAGGGAACCACTAAAAGGGAACTATTACCCTTGGGCTTTTAACGATGGTGCCCGGTGTAAAGGACCAGATTTATTAACTCCATTAGAGCCTCTGAAGAAAGGTAAGAGTGGCCACTTTTTAAGCCTCTACTGAGATGTCCTAGCACCCTATACTCCCTTTGGCAAATAAGTTTCCCAGGCATCTTCCCACGCGATTGGCTGGGCCAGGATCAAAGGATTTGGGGCTAGGGAGGACCTTTGAAATCATTTAGCAGAGCCCAACTCCCTCAAGTTACAGAGCAGGAAACTAAGAAGCAGAATAGTTAAGGAATTTGCCCAAGGCCACGCAGACAGCAAATAACAGAGCTGGGGTTTGAAGGAAGATGTTCTGTTCCAAATCTAGGGCTCTTTCCACTACATACTACTATTGTCTAAGCCTGGAAGGGAAGACAGGGCAATGGCAGCACTGGTTTGGCATCCAGATACAGGAACGTGAGAGCCTCACCTTCCATGTGAGGCTTTTTTTCTGCTCCTTCAGGTGCCCCTCCAGCACTGCCTCCAGCTGCTCTTTCAGGATACCAAGGGCCTTACCTGTGGATAGGCCCAGGGCCAAGGGAGGATCGCCCTACAGAAGAAAGCACAAAGCACTGTAGCCACCTCACTGGCACCCTTCAGGTCAGTGCCAGAGGCTGTTTATGCTTGGATTCCCCTAATTCAATATTGTTAGAACAGACTCTGAGAGACTGAAGGCCCCCAGAAAATTATAGCTCCATCCCAGGTCCCAGGTAGCTGGGAAAAAAGTCCCACTCTATTTCCAGACCAGATGGAAATGACGTATCAACAGCTCTGAGAGGGCCCTCTGGAGAGGAGAACAGAAGTGCAAAAGGAAGAGTACTGCCAAGGGCCATTCTATCAATGTAGGATATACAATGACTACAGCAATTTAAATAAAGTCAACTTGGAGAGGCATTGTTCAAATACAATAATCAATGCCAGCGCGTACTATCAGGTCATACTTAACTGTCTTTGGGGGGGGAAGATACTTTGTAAGGGGGTTTATCTGGGTATTTGTTGGGAAATGTCTATTATGCCCAAACAAAATGTGTCAAGAGCATTTAGTTTAAAAAAATAAATGGAATTTTGAAAGAAATACCCCTGATAAAAGAATTGATAAGCCAGGGAAGGTAGCTATGTAGAGAGGGGGACCCTTGATTCTACACAGCAATCACAAATGAGAACGAAGATTTTCTGTTAAATGTTTGGGACAGAGAATCACTGGGGTGCCCTGCCATCTCAATTAGCCCCCTCAGATTCCTTTATACTGCAGAGCCTGTGACTTATGCTAGCATTTGCCTATAGACCCATTTAACCAAGGTGCCTACATTATTAAGCCCATTTTACCCCTCCCATTTCCTTCCTTCCAGCCCCTATTCTTCCCTCCCCACAACAAATAATTTGACAAGTATCCATTAGTAATGGGTGTAAAAACTCATACTACTTTCAATTTGGGTACTGGAGGTCAAGCAGGAATACACTCTCTTAGACATGGAAGGGAAGAAGGGAAAGCTTTCAGCAGCCTACATTGGCTTCCTGCCAATAAATATGTCCAAACTACATCCCAGCTTACCACAGGGGCTTTAGGGGATTATGAAGAAAGGGTCTGCATCCTCCCACAGGGGATACACAAATTACTTTAGCTTATGGAGAAACAACCACCTTACTTAACTGATTTGAGAAACTATATACATTGTGGGGAATTAAAATAAGAGAATAGATGAGGACTAAAACAAAATTGTCAATTAAAAACTTTTTAAAAGAAGAAACAATCGTTGATGCAGAGTCCATATTCAAGGCATCTATCTATTTCCTTACTAGGGGATCCTGGAGTTTACCCCAGCAATGGGCTCAGGCTTCATGGCAAGTGTCAGCTGAGACCAAGGCCAATCTCATCTAACCCTTTACTGACTCGCTTAAAGGGTAGTAGGTGTGAATAAAGAAGGGCACCACGGGTAAGTTCAAGATGACCACAAAATTTCTGATGACTTGAAGAGCTGGGCAAGAGAAATGTATCTCACCTCAGAGAGGGGAGACAGTGGAATTATAACCAGTCTTGTACGAATGATTCAGGTTTAGAAACCAAGAACCTCTTGTGTCTTCTGCCTTTGTATCTCAGCCTTCTACCTGTATGTACTGAGGCTTTAAACACAATTTATAGGGATGCTAGAGCTCAGAATGATAACTCTCAGCAAGAATAGCCAACCAACCAAATAATAAACAATCAGGAGTACCAGGCACTGTGCTAGGTACTGGGGCCACCAAGTCAAAACAAACCCAACGAGTCCTTGCCCTGAAAGAGCTTATATTTTATAGGGGGAGACAATACATACACCAAATAAGCACACATAAAATAAACACAAGATAAATTCCTGTATAGGAGGGGTGGAAGTGGGGCACACTAGCAATTTTGGAATCAGGCAGGGCTTTACCTAGAAGGTGGCTCTTGAGTAGAGTTTTGGAGGAAATGAGAGATTTAAAGAGATGGAAGAGAGGAAGGAGTATATTCAAGGCACAACAGACACTGCAAAGGCTTGGAGATAGAAGACTGACTGTCATATGTGAGGCATAGCCAGAAACCTAGTTTGAACTATAGAAAATGAAAAAGGAAGTAAATAAACATTTATGTAATGCCTCCTCGGAGCCAGGTTCTGTGTCTGTGCCTTTACAAATACTATCTCATTTGATCCTCATAACAATCCTTTGAGGAAGGTTGAAGAAACTAGGGCAAACAAGGGTTAAATAATGTACATCTGAGGCCGCATTTGAAATCAGGTATTCCTGATTCTAGGCCCAGCCTTCTAGTGTCCAGCACCACCAGAAAAAGATATGCTATCATAAGGCTGGAAAGATCGGTTGGGTGAGGCTGTAAGACGCTTTAAAAGTCAAACAGAAGTGCTTATAGTTGCTTTTTGAGAAAACAGGAGCCAATAGTCAGAGCAGTATTTTTAGAAATTTACTTTCACAAAAAAACTTTATAGCAAGTTTCTCTGATAAAGGCCTCATTTCTCTAATTCATAGAAAAATGAGTCAAATTTATAAAAATAATAGCCATTCCTCCATTGATAAATGGTCAAAGGATATGAACAGGTTGTTTTAAGAAGTTATCAAAACTCTCTAGAGTCATGAAAGAATGCTTTATATCTACGACTGAACAGAGAAATGCAAATTACAACAATTCTGAGGTACCACCTCACATCTACCAGATTGGTGGCCCTCTAGGTCCTCAACTGCAGCCCTTTGACTGAATCCAAACTTCACAAAACAAATCCCCTTAATAAAAATGATTTGTTCTGTAAAACTTGAACTTAGTCAAAAGGCTGCACCCATGGACCTAGAAAGCTACCTATGGCCTCAAGGCCACAGGTTCCCCAACCCTGGGATAATATGACAAAAAAAGAAAATGACAAATATTGGAGGTGATGTGGGAAAATGGAGACACTAATGTACTGTTGGTGGAGTTGTATACTGCTTCAATCATTTTATAGAGCAATTTGGAACTATGCCCAAAGGGCTATAAAACTATGCACACCCTTTGACCCAGCAATACTAGTACTAGGTCTGTAGCCTCAAAAGATAAAAAACAAAAAGGATAAGGACCTCTATGTAAGAATATTTATAGTAGCTCTTTTAGTAGTGGAAAAGAATTGGAAATTGAGGGGATGTCCATCCATTGGGGAATGGCTGAACAAGCAGTGAACGGTATATGATTGTGATAGAATAATACATTGTGCTATAAAGAAATAACAAACAGGGTGCTCTCAGAAAAACCTGGAAAGACCTACACGAACTGATGCAAAGTGAAATGAGCAGAACCAGGAGAAGATTGCACCCAGTAACAGCAATATTGTATGATAATCAACTGTGAACTGATGTAACTATTATCAGTAATACAATGATCTGAGACAATTCTGAAGGGCTTATGATGACAAATGCTATCCATCCCCAGAGAAAGACCTGATGGAATCCGAATGAAGACCAAAGCATACTAAAAAAAACCAACAACTCTCTTTAGCGGTTTTTTCATTTGTTTTGGTCTGTGTTTTTTTTTTATAACATGACTAATATGGAAATATGTTTTGCATGTCTGCACATATATAACCTATGTCAAGTTGCTTGCCTTCTCAATGCGGGGGGAGATGGCGGGAGAGAAGTAGGGAGGAAGAGAATTTGGAACTCAATTTTAAGAAACAAGTGTTAAAATTTTTTTACATGTAACTGGGAAAAATAACATACTAAATTTTTTTAAAAAGAGAAGAGAATTCTTTTCACAGCTATGTGGAAGATGGAAAGAAGAGAGATTTAAGCCAGAGACATTAATCAGGGCTATAGTAATAGCACAAGAGAGAGGTAACAAGAGAGGAATTAGGGGGAACAGAGATAACAGAAAAGAAGGAAGAGATGTGGAAACATAAAAAGCAAGATTTGTCAACTGATTGGGTATATGGAGTGAGGAAGAGTAGGGTAGCAAAGATAACACCAAAGTTAAGAAGCTGGATGACTGGAAGGACAGTGGGGCCCACATCAGATTAGAAAAATACAGGAGAGAGTAGACTTCAGAAGAAAGATAATGTGTTCTTGATTTGGATGTGTTTAGGACATTCAGTTTGAAATATCTGAGCGGCAGCTGTAGAGGAGAGAACAGAAATCAGGAAAGAGGTTAGGGTTAGATATATAGATTTGGGAGTCATGTGCATAGAGATGACCATGAAACTGATGAAGTCACTGAGGGAGACAGTGTAGAGAAAGAACAAAAGAGGACGCCCAACGGAGCTTCGGAAAATGTCCAAAATTAAGGGGTATGTGAACCCCTTAGATGAACCACCAAAGGAGACTGATAGGTAGGAGGAATGTCACGAAAACCTAGAGAAAAGAAAGTATTTATGAAGAGAGGGTAGTGATTGATGTCAACTACTACAGGCCACTGGATTTGGCAATTGAGATCATTGTGGACTTAAATGAAAGGAGTTTTAAGAATGAAATTGGAAACCAGGTTGTAAAGGGCTAAGAAATAACTGAGGGGAGGGTAAGAAGAACAGCCAACTTATTCTAGGAGTTCAGCTATGAAAAAGAAAAGAGGTATTGGACAACAGCTCTGAGGGATGGTCATTAAATGAAGATTTTTTTTCAGTATAGGGAAGACTTGGGCATGTTTAAAGGTATCAGGGAAGGAGCCAGTAGATTGGAAGAGTTCAAAGGTCAAAAAAGATGGGATCGCTCATTTGAGGTTGGCCTTGGCTAGGAGAAAAGTCACTTCTTCATTAGACTGGAATAGAAGAGAGAATAAAAGAATGTCAAGGTCTTTTTTGATAGAAGGAAGAGAAGAGGGGATTTATGACAAATGACCTGTTTTCTATGTAAGGTAGGAGGCAAGGCACTCTGCTGAGAGGGAGGGAGAGGAAATATAGGAGACTTGAGGAGAGAAGTGAAGATCTAAACAACCTCTATGGGAAGTGGGTATATGGAATGAATTAGGGAGAAATAACAGGGCCATCTTGCTGCAGTGAGGTCCAGTTGAGCTTAAATAACATAAATTTGCCCCAGTCAGCAAGGCTGCCTGACTTTACTTTGCTCCATTTAGCAGCATGTGGGCAGAAGTGAAGGAGAGAAATTGTGTGAACAATCTAGAACTAGAACTTGGTAAGGCATGGAATTGATAAGATAGAGGAACAAGGCACTCAAGAGTAGAAGACAGTGTAGAGTCAAGCTAGATAACTATAGGTTTGAGAATGGAAAGAGAAGAAAGTGAGGTCAGAGTAGGGTGATGGCTTGGGACCACACTGAGGGATAGAGGGACTGGAGGGTCAAATGAGGAAGAACAGGTAGCAGAATGATAGGAAGTTATAACCTAATAAAGAAAGCAGGGGGGTTTGATTGTTGAAGTGGAAGCCCCTGTGAAATGATCAAGGGTGTGGTTATCTATGTGTGTGGTTGAGGCAAAATGGAAAATCATGGGAGTTGAGGAAATTCAGGAATTGCAAAGTTGAAGTGTTTATGTCCCCTACCATAAAGGCAGGACTAGAGAAGAAATTGTCAATCAGGTGATCAACCCCTTAAAAAGGAGGGAGAAAGACTGGGGGCTGAAAGGTAAGTAGTGGGCTCTGAATTAGGCAGAATATTTGAATGGAGTGAACCTTAAAGGGGCAAAGACTGCTGAGCAATGACAGCAAAGGAAGCCTTATGTGGGAAGCAAAGACTATTTTGATTTACTCTCCAAAACTGGTATGTCAAGGGGTAGGAGAAAGTGCAGCCAGCGATAGAGAAGGTGGTGTGACAGTGTCATATAGAGGAAGCCACCAACAACCAGTAATAAGAAAACCGAACAAAGGGGCGGCTAGGTGGCGCAGTGAGTAGAGCGCTGGCCCTGGAGTCAGAAGGACCTGAGTTTGGATCCGGCCTCAGACACTTAACCCACACAAACAAACAAAAAAAAAAACCTAGCCATGTGACCTTGGGCAAGTTACTTAACCCCAATTGCCCTAAAAGGGGCGGCTAGGTGGTGCAGTGAGTAAGAGCGCCAGCCTTGGAGTTGGGATGACCCGAGATCAAATCCGGCCTCAGAAAATGAGTACCCACACATAAATAATGACTAGCCTTGTAACCTTAAGCAAGTTACTTAACCCCAATTGCTTAAAAAAAAAAAAAGAAAGAAAACCGAACAAAGAGAGAGGAGAGATAAAGATGGACTGGAAGAAAAGGAGGGAAGGGACATCCACATCCTACAGAGCTAAAACTTCATTAGGGAACCCTTAAGTCTGAAATGAGGACCAAAGTTAAAGGATTTCATGTATAGTAGGAAAAAAGAGCTACAAATCCCACACAAAAGTTAAGTCCATACAAACAGGGCTGTTGGCATGCAGCCCCTCCTCTGAACTAGGTATCTCCATCTCTGTCTTTAGAGACCACAGATTTGTGACCTTCCCTTTAACTACTTCCCAGCACTGAAAAATCTTCAAGTCTAGCTTATCTTCTGTTTCAAAAAAAAAAAAAAAGCCCCAAACCCAAACAAAAAACAAAAACAAAGACTAATGTGCCACCCCAATACCAGAACCTCTATCCCTTAGCAACCTCTCTTTGACTTTTCTCTGCAGTGTCTGGATATCCCATTTTCTTTCCTAGGGTGGTGGGTGTGGTAGGCTGGTGCAGTCCCAGTCCCTAGATTGGCCAGTCAGGTTCCAGCAGAAAGCAGAGAAAGTATATATGAGAGTTTGCTCCAAGCCCCTACCTGCTGTGTTGTGTCTAGCCTGGGGCACTAATCTCTAGACTGGCTATTAAGGAAAACACAGCAAAGGAAAAACAAGGCGTTCTATAATTACATGTCTTCCCAAGAAAGTGCCTGCATGCATAGGCTGGTGGTAAGGAGAAAACACAGCTTTCTGTGCCCAATTGCTCCCCACAGAACTCATTTCTCCTATCAGCAAAGTCAAGCTCATTTAACCGGGGGTACTTCACAACTGGTAAGTGGCAATATCTCACCCCATCTCCAGCAGGCATCTCCATGTTACAAGTCAATCAGTTGCTTCTTCCTATTTTTGCCCAAGTTTTTCATTCTGATGTACCACATGCATGGTACTAGTTTCAGAGCTGAGGGACCAAGGTAAGCATTATTATATTCTCCAAGGGCTAATCACTTGTGACCAAATGGCCAGAGTAAGGTCCAGGGCAGAGCTGGACTTCGGACAGCAGAGGATGCCAATCTGCTGACAGGCAGGCAAGTTCTACTGGCATTAAGGGCAGAGTGTGAGTCTGGGCTCCTGAGAGTTCCAAGTGGCCTCTGGAGAGGCTATGGCAAGGGAGAGAATATGGTTTGTTTTGGAAATAAGAACCTGGGTCTACAAACTCAACCCAGAGTTACCATTCTTATTTATAGAGGCCAACAGCCAAGAGATTGGGGAGGAAGAAAAATCTGTCCTGGCTTTAAGTACTCAATTTGGGCAAGATCTTCTCCATTCTCCCCACATAGACTATCAGATCCAAAGAAACCTCAAATCCCCCAGCTCAGCCCCTCAGAGAAGTTATTGGGGAATATGGATGATTAGCAAGGAGGATCTATGAACTAAGCAGAAGAACCACATTTGCTCTAGTCTCATTGGCGCTTTTCAGTTTAAAACAACTCCCTCCTGCCCACCACCCACCCCATGTTGTATGATTTGTACTCAAATGGGGAAAAAATGGAGAGATTTATATGAGGCTCTGCTGCAGAGAATCCAGCTGCAGTGCAAACAGACAATGACAGGAGAGAGGCTATCAAGAGACTCCCTGGTTCAGAATCCTCTCCATCTCAGCCTTGTCTCCCCTATTAGAGAGGCTGGACCATGCTGGTGGGCCTTGGGGACCAAGAAGAGCCAAATGGCCAGTTATAGCTAGTAGAATGTATATACCAAAAGAGCAACAAGTTTCTGAAACAGCAGCCCATATTTCAGGGCTGAACCAACCAGAGAGCAACATCATCGCTTCCAGCAGAAATCTGACTGCCAGCCATCTGGAGTCTCTCAGGGAATACACAGTTCTCACTTCCAGGACCCGTCAATACATCCACAACATCCATGGTCAACATCATAATTGTTCCTTTCCCTGGTATCTCTGGAAGATGCAGAGCAGGGCAGCCTGACTCAACTACAGAACAGAAACAAGGAAGGTCCCAAGCTCCCTTGTCTCACAACTACTGCTTGAGGTGGGAATGGCAAGTTTAAGGCTCTTAGTTTGGCCTTAGCAAATCCCCTACCCACCAGAAAGACCACCTCCTAAATGGAATTGGTCAGGGCCTGAATGCCTAAAGTCTCCAAGTTCAGAATCCTCTTGGCCCAGAAGTGGGGAAGCACAGAGACCCAGAGTTAGCTTCCCAGACACAGTCCTCCCTAAAGTACAGATCACTGAAGAGGCAGGCAGTACCCAGCTGTGTCCTCCTCGATGCACTAGGAGTTGAGGAAGGAGACAGGCCTAGGTCAGCTGCTGAGAGTCAGCCCTGGGGGAAGGGCAGAGGCAGGGAGGTGTACTGCATAGAAGTCCTCGGACTGGTGGTCTCCAGTATCTCACTGGGGCCTATGAGGGCTATCCCAGTGGATGGAAGCAATTTCTGGCTGAGAATCATGAAAAGTGAAGAAAGATAGTAAGTTTGGGACACACTGAAGTCAAGAGGCCTCCATCTTGGAAACATCTAGTTCAAAATGGTCCAATAGGCAGTTGGAGAAGAAAGACGAGAACAAAGTGGAAAGAGTGGGGGAAAAACAGACAGATGTAAAATAAGACACCCACTATCAAAAACACCTGACCTTGAAAACAGGTAAAAGAAATAGGGAAATCATCAGGCTCCCGGAAAACCACAACCGAACAAAAAGTCTGGATTCAAGAGATCATGAAAAGAAATTTACATAGATTTATTAGCACTAGAAGGTGAAGTGAAAACAGGAAGAATCTACCTGATGAAAGAAACCCCAAATGTCAGTAAACCGTGCGTAATACCCTTTGGCCCAACAATTCCACTATTAGGTCCATCCCCCAAGGAGATCACAAAAGATGAAAAAGTATTTTGAACAAATATTTTGTACATAAGTACAAAAATATTTACAGTAGTTCTTTTTGTGGTAACAGAAAACTGGAAACAAAGGAGATAACAATCCAGTGGAGGGATCAATAAACAAATTATACTATATGAACATAATGGAATATTTCTGTGCTGTAAAAAATGATGAAAGGGCCAGTTCGGGAAAACCTAGGATGACTTGTATCAGCTGATTTAAAGAGAAGTGAGAAGAACCAAGAGAATAATTTACACAGAAACAATAATATTGTAAAGAAACACAACTATTTTGAAAGACTTAAAAACTCTAACCCATGCAATGACCAAATAAGACTTAAGCACAGGTAGGCAAACTAAAGCCCAAGGGTCAAAACAATAAAACTTTCAAGGCTATGTAATATGGCAGGGCTACAGTTTGTCTTCCGAACCTTGCTCTAGAATACTGACCAAAGAATGCTACATATCTCCTGACAGAAGGGTGATGGACTTAAGGTGCAAATTAAAGCTATATGGTAAAAGTGACAAAAAATTAAAATGTTAATTCTTGCTGTAGGAAAATGAGCTCATGAATAAGCTCTTGGAGGAGCTATGAATTGATCCACAATACTGGAAAGTAATTTGGAAGTATACCCTAGAAGTCACTAAACTCTGTAGATTCTTTGTACCAGTAACACCACTATTTAGGGTTATACCACCAAATATGTATCACAAATATAAGGAAAGGACCCATATGTATCAACATTATCATACCATTATTTTTTGTTGTAGTAAAAATCTGGAAAAGTGGGTGTCCATTAATTGGCAAATAACTTAACAAATTATGGTATATGAATATTATCAGCAGCAAAAAATGGCAAATAGGGATGGATTCTGAAAAACCTGGAAAAATTGTATGAACTGATACAAAATGAAGAGAACAAGGAGAACTAATTATAAAATGATCAAAACTTTATAAAGTAAAGCAACTTTGAAAGTCAAGAACCCTGTTAAATGACCAATTATGACTCCAGAAGACTCAAGTTGATACATGCCTTCCACTGCTTTGTTGGAGAGGTAATGGGCTATAGTGGAATGAGACCTACGTTTTCATACATGAACAATTCAACACAAATTTGTTTTGTTTATCTACACTTATTTGTTACAAAGAAGAACTTTTATGGGGTAAAAAGGGGAGAGAAAGCAAAATGAATGAAAAAAACCATCAAGCCAACAGTTTAAAAACACAGAAGAAAATAGGAGGGAGTTCATAAGAGGACACAGACAAGTAGGGCAATATTGGTATTATCACATCAAATTTACATATGTGTATATTTTAAAGCTGTACATAAGAAATCAATGGTTTCATACACAATCTTTTTCTGGCCTTCTTTGCATATGGAAATATCCACATTTGCTGATTATTTCCTAGTTCATAATGCTTTTTAAAAAAGAGTAATGGCAAACAAATAAATCTTCTGGTTTTAGCAACTCACAAATAAACTTTGTCTGAAGCCTAGGATCGATACTGTTAACCTGCTATCTAAGATAGCAGGTTAACAGTATCGATCCTAGAGATCTCCTCTCCTTCAGTCTTCCCTATTCCTAACTCTAGCATTTTCTCTCATCTCTTTTCTTCCATCTTCCAGAGTCACCAAAGAACAGGATGATATTAAGAGATCTCTACATTTTCTTTTCTTTTCTTTTTTTTTTTTTTGCTTTTTTTCGGAAGACAATTGGGGTTAAGTAAATTGCCTTGCTTTCTTGCTTTCTTTCTTTTTTTTTTTGCTTTGATCTCTACATTTTCAAAGAACTCCTCCCATCTTTCTATTCCCTGGCCACAAGAAGGCCTGGCCCTAATGCTTCATGCATCTGTCCAGTGCTATCTTCCTTCAACGATATAGAGAGAATGCTAACACTCCTTAACATAAACGTCCCTTGGATAGGCCAGAGTGGATGCTGTCCATGTTTTCACTCTGCTTGGGTTTGGGTCATTTAGGCTTTCCTCCATCTTCTTCAACCAACTCATGAACCCCTTTTGCCAGTTCAGTGGGCCCATTTGCTTTTTGGCCAGAAAACCCTGGCACATTCCTAAAGGCCTCACTGCCTCGGGCCCACCTGAAGCTATTCTAGCTATTACTCTAGGACCCTTGAAATGTTCACAGACCTTAAGATGAGCACAAAGCAGGGAACAAGCTATTTTCAACAGAAATATAAAAACCAATGTGGCATACTCACTTTGCTGCACTTGCCCTGATGGGGCATCCACAGTTCTGCCTGCTTAAAGAGCATCGAGGATAAGGCCTGAGTAACCAAGAGTTAAATAAAACAATTTTCAATACTGTCCAGAAAAAGAGTTAGAGGACAAAGAGAAAAGGAGAGGGGGAAGAGGGGGAAGGGGAGAGAGACAAGAGGAGTAGAAAGACAAGAATGGGAGAGGGATGAGAAAGAGGGGAGAGAGGGAGAGAGATTAAAGGGGGGAAAAGGTAAGAGCAAGGAAGAGGAAAGGAAAGAGGGAAAGGGGAAGAGGGGAGAGACAGACAGACAAATAGACTGACCGAACACAGAAAGCCAGAGAGAATGTGAACAAGAAGCCCAGTGCTGCAGAGAATCAGGAGCTGCTCCAATCTGCTGATTAATTCAGCCTATTTCCAGTCACGCTGAAGATTCAGAGAGGGAGGAGGCAGCAGCAACAGCAGCAGCGGTAAGAGGGAGGGTGGGAGGCAGAATAGAGAGAGAAAGGAGGGAGGAGATTGAGAACAGTGAGGACAAAGTTTGTACAGTGTTCTGCCAGATAATCAAGAACTTGGCCCATTTGTCATATGAAACCATTATAATTGAGCTACCCATGTCAGGAGATGGAAAGGTGTTATGGTCAAAGATGATGTGGAGAGAGAAAGGAGTTAACAAATAAGCATCACAGGAACTGGGGTAAAGAAAAGCATCCCTGCTGGATGCCACAGGAGCCAGAGACTCTCTCCAGCTCCCCAAGGGTTGCTTTATGGACCATTTATATCCTCTGAGGCATTCAGAAAGGTAAGAAAAAGGGTGAGGGGCAAGGTAGCTATTTCCCAGTGAGAACTCCCCACAAGAGAGTACTTAAAGCAACTTCCCTCCTGCCAAGGAGCAGTTGTTCTTAGTCCTAAGACTGGAGGAAGGAAGAGAGAAAGGCAATGCTGAATTTTAATAGCAACATATTCTGTAGTGAGAAAAAGAGGATTGGAGTTGGGGAGGGAAGACAGCTACAGGCTATCCTCAACTAGAAAGGACTTGGGCAACAGAAGCTAAAAAACAGAACTTTAGGCCTAGATGAGTCAAGAACGAAGTAAGCACATCACAAAGAAGGGAAAAATCAGAAGTCTAGCTTAGATCAAAGTCCTTTTAGCACTCCAGGCCACGCTTGGATGCTTCCCCTCCCCCCTACCTTCCATCCAGGAGTTATCATCACAACTCACATTTATAGTGTTCTGAATATATAAAGCACTTCCTCCCGACAACTTGTGAGATAGGTAGCACAAGTATTATTATTCTCATTTTATAGATAAGGAAACTGAAACTTTGAGTGACTTGCCTAGGGACACAACAGAGCAGAAGCAGAGACTGTCATTATGCTGTGCCAAGTGAAGAGATATAAAAGCAGCAGATGATGAATCCAGAACCCAGAAAGAGGCAGGCCTGGAGGGCCACAGGTAGGTAGGGGGCCCCCCTGAAGGATAACCAGACTACCACCTCTAGAACAGAGATAAGGGGGGGCGGCTAGGTGGAGCAGTGAGTAAGAGTGCCGGCCTCGGAGTTGGGATGACCCGAGATCGAATCCGGCCTCAGAAAATGAGCACCCACACATAAATAATGACTAGCTGTGTAACCTTGAGCAAGTTACTTAACCCCAATTGCTCTAAAAAACAAACAAACAAAAAACAAAAATAAAATAGAACAGAGATGAGCGGTCTTGTAATAGGACTCATACTGATCAGCTAACTGAATTAACAAGTCACTTTATAGGCCTGGTCTTATGTGAGTAAACATTCTCCAAGCACACAAAATGCCTACATATAGATCAAAGAAGCAAGAGGGTGGCCCCAGAAGTAAGAATATGCATTTCCACACATTCGCTGTAAAGGTGGTAGACTACTGGTGTGGGATATTGGATGTACCAACAGACACACTTGATGTGTTGGTTGGTTTTACAAAACCAACTTGCTTTGTTTCTTCTTATTAAAATCTTTGTTACAAGAAATGATTTGCTGGGTGGGAGAGAAGAATATATTCAGAAACAAATGTGATTTTTTAAAAAAAGGCTTAATTTTAGAGGGAAAAGGGGACATGAGGGAAGACAAGATGAAAGGGACATGCCACAAGAACAGATGGCCCCAGCTGCCTTTTTAGATAGTACTTCAGAAATCAGAGAGATCTGATAGGAAAGAGAACCTAAAGCCTCATGGCTGCAACTGCAAAGGGACCGAAGTAGAGGAGCAAGAAAGAACGAGCCTGAGCATCTTTCTCTAGGGTACTCCGTTTCCTAGACGACACCATTTCATACCACAGGAGGGAAGAAGAAAGAACCTTGATACAACACAAGCTGGCCTCTCCCCTCCCCCTTCCAAACACAGCTCCAGGTAGGGCCCCAGGCAAACCTACTGGCATAATGGGGGCAGAAAGGAAGACTATTCCATCTAAATGTGAAGGCTAGTGAGCTTCCAAAACTCCTTGGCCACTCAGGACAGAGGGAAGGGCAGGAACAGCTCCCTATTCAGATAATTTCTGTTTATACAATCTGGCAGCAGTTTCAGGAGTCAGCCCACAAGAGGACTGTCTGATACTCCCAAACCACGAAACCCAACTTTGTCTGCTGGTGAGGCTGACCAACATAGTAGTATTACTCATTTAAAGAGACACAGTTGTGGAGATGGCTAGCTAAACCCTCAGTGCTGTGTGACATTACCTAGGAAGAAAAGTTCACAGGTCCTAGGCTCGACCACTGACACTGCATCAGATCGTGTTCAGCAAAGCCATAGCACCCATTTCTCAGCAGTAGAAAATGTAAGCACTAATTCTAAGAGGCAGGAGTTTGGATAGCCACTGTTATAGGATATATACTGTGGCCTGCAGAAAAGGGAATCAAATACAAGGAGACACAGCAAAAGATTGGGTATAAGCAGGAGAGTAAGAGGGAAGTCAGGGGTCAGGAAATCAGCCAGTATCAGCCAAGCTGATCTTTAGTTCTGAAGCCAGCAGGAAAGCTACCCAACTACTAATCACAATCAGGCCAGCTTCATGCATTTCCAACACCAAAGAGGCTGAAGAAGATTGATTTCCCACTCTGTACTCAGGAAGTCCAGATCTGGCCCAGCAAATATAAATTATAATTTTCCAGCCAGAATAGGAAGGGAGCAGAAAAATTCCATCATCAGCCATTTAAAGTCCAAACTCCTTAGTTTGGTTCTCCATAATTTGGCTATTACCCACCTCTCTAAATGTATTTCCCACTACTTCCCTATACAAATCTTCTGCTTGAGTCAAACTGGTTTACTGAATTTTCTCCAAACATGGGATAAACAATCCCATCTCAATAATTTTGCTCATGCCCCAGTCTGAAATGTCCTCTCTTCTACCCCCTCATCCCCCCATCCTCATGCCCTATCCATAAGTATAAATCTTGCCTTTTCTTCAAGGCCCGGGCTCAAGTCCCACCTCTTCCACGAAAAATCCCTTTTCTGAATCCTCTCTCTAATTTTTTCATTCATTTAATTAGCACATACTACCTTGAGCAAGTATTGCTATCCATCTGTTTTTGTATTTGTCCCTACTCCCAGCTAGACTATAAGCCTCTCTGCCTGGCCAGTAGCAGCACAGTGCCTCACACAGAACATATACTCAGTAAGTGCTGATGATATAGGTACTGTATCATGAAGACACCCACCCAGGCCTCATGGGCTCAGGAAGGGGAGGAGGAGGCTACAGAGGAAACAGGAGCAAATAACGTCCCAGAGATGAGCCTTCAGACTCTTCTTGGGCTTGGCCAGTGGATCTCAGAACTCTGATCCCTACAACAACAGGAAATGGTATTTCACCATCAGGGTCAGGCCAGAAGGCAGCATTCTCTTCTCACATTAGAGCCAGGGATGGGCTAGAGTTATCTCTAAGGCATTCTTTTCTAAGATTTCTATAGATGAGATGACTTAGCAATCAGTTGGGATACTACGGGCACAGCAAATGGGCAGACATATACCTGCTTCCCCTATGACCATACTTCATTGTTCAATAGCATCAGCCCTGAAACTCAGATAACTAGGTCCTTTTATAAACCTCTTGCACGTGATGGCCTAATTTCTACAAGCTCTTCTGTGGCTTAAGCATGCACCAGACCAACAAAAAAAGTCAGATAACAGTTCTGTTTTACTCTCTTTGAGTGAAATTGGCCAGTAGACTTTATCAAGACATAGGTTCGTAGATAGAGCAATATCACTACTAGGTCTGTATTCCAAAGAGATGAAAAAAAAAAGCAAAGTCAGGGCGGCTAAGTGGCGCAGTGAATAGAGTGCCGGCCCTGGAGTCAGAAGGACCTGAGTTCGGATCCAGCCTCAGACACTTAACACACACACACACAAACAAAAACCTAGCCGTGTGACCTTGGGCAAGTTACTTAACCCCAATTGCCCTCCAAAAAGCAAAAAAAAAAAAAGAAATGATGAGTAGGATGCTCTCAGAAAAAGACTTACGTGAACTAATATAAAGTGAAATGAGCAGAAACAGAATATTGTAAATAGTAATAGCAATATTGTACAATGACCAACTGTGAATGACTTAGCTATTCTCCATAATACAATGATCCAAGACAATTCTGAAAGACTTATGAGAAATGCTATCTGCCTCCAGAGAAAAAACTGATGGAATCTGAATACACATCAAAGTATACTATTTTTTACTTTATTTGTCGAGGAGGAGGTTGTCTGTGTTTTCTTTCACAACATGACTAATGTGGAAATATGTTTTGCATGACTGCATATATATAACCTATATCAACTGCTTGCCTTCTCAATGAGGGGGGGAGGAGACAGAGGGAGAAAATTTAGAACTCAAAATTTTAAAAAACAAATGTTAAAAATTGTTTTTACATGTAGCTAGAAAAAAATGAAATATCAAGAAAACAAAAATAAAAGAATAATAAGATTAAATTAATAAATCTCGGCAAATAGATAAAAAAAGAGATAGGTTCAGAGCAACACCCTTGAGGAGGAAATTCCTGGTTCTGTTTACAAAAAGAACCTCCTTCCTGACAAAGAGAACTATGGGAAGCTCATAATGGGAGACAAAGGCACTCTGGTAATTACACATAAAGACCACCCAACTCACAATTCAACATTAGTGTCAGTGGCATAAGATTATTTTAAAGTAAGGATAGGGCAGAACACTATATTGAAAAATCCATGCCACCAGCCAGGCTGACTTGTACCAGCTAACAAAGCCAGTACCTGAGTTTGAATGGTGCCCTGTATTCTCCCTATCTTCATGTGATTATTCTTTCTAGTTACAGAGAGGCCATATGTGGTGGTCAACTAAATTCATATGAATCAACTAGTAAGGCTCTAGTAAAGATCAAAACAATCCAAATTACAAACCATTGGGCAAGAGCTCTAAGTAGCTGCTGTGAGCTCCAATCAGAATCAAAAACCCCAGTGTAGCTTTATGCATTCTGTCAATTCATTCCAACCCATTTATCTATCTTGTATTCAAGAATCTCCACTTCTCTGCCTTCCAGCTACATAATATTACATGACCCCACACTGCTCCCCAATACAGTCAACAGACAATTATCACATTACAAGTGTAAGGACCGGGGCGGCTAGGTGGCGCAGTGAGTAGAGCTTTGGCCCTGGAGTCAGAAGGACCTGAGTTCGGATCCAGCCTCAGACACTTAATACACACAAACAAAAACCTAGCCGTGTGACCTTGGGCAAGTTACTTAACCCTGACTGCCCTGCAAAAACAAAAACAAAAACAAGTGTAAGGACCCTCTAATTTAGAATTCCAAGTCCCCAGAATGTAAGAGTCCTCCAGAAAAAACAGAGGTCAACTTGAAGGATTGGGGTGGGAAGGTGTACAGATCCAACAAAGAAGGCAATGAAGGCCTACCTGGTGTTTCTTCAGGTCCATGGCTCAAAAGTGCAGTAGGCATGCCCAGAAGAATGTGGTAAGGACCCAGAAAGAGGGTCCTCTTTCACACACACAAGCCCTGGTGACTATGTCACAGCAACACCACCTGGGAAAATACAAAGGGAGAGTGGGGGGAAGAAGGTGAAATCATGTATCATAGATTTAGAGCCAGAATTGAATTTTGAGATTATTTAGAACAAACTCTTCCATTGTACAGCTGAGAAAACTGAGGCATAGTAAAATTAAATAGACCAAGGTCACAAAGGGTAGTAATGGCAAAACTTAGTGTCTTCTGACTACAAATACAACATGCTTTCCACTACCCCAGGCAGCTTCCATGGTACATCCAGCTTTGATGGGCTTGGTAGCCAATGAGTAACACAAAGTTAACTTGTATGTGTGTTCCCACACACTGGCATGGGAACAGAGAGGGCAGTGAGACTGACTGTTCCTGCTTAGTAGAGTGCCCACATTCCAGACTCTTTCCTAGCAACCTATCTGTAAGTAAGTTGTCAGTCCTATACTAGTAGAGTTCTTTGAGGCAAAGAATGGAATCAACATCTCATGGCACAGGGGCTCATACCTGGATGGGGTATGAAAGATCAGGGAAAAGGAGAGGGTGGAGTAGAGACCTAAGTGCTCAGGGAGTGTCAACGTGTTCAACTGCAGTCATCAGAAGCTGAATACTCAGTTACTTTTATATATTTAGGTTCTGGCCAGTTAATCTCCCCTGAAGTCCCAGTAATAATGCCTTCCATTCACTGGGAAACATACACCATCATAAGAACCTGTCCCCCACAGTTTGCTACAGTTTATCTGCAGGGCAGCATTCAATAAGGACCTACTAGAAGCAGGTTTGGAAGCTATAAGATGGCCAAGGACCCAGAAGCTTTTGATGACAGATTGGATCTGACAATACAAACCACCTGGTAAAGCAGGTTGATATTAAGCCAAAATGAAGAGCACCCACCACTTTCACTCCTAGATCGTTCTGAGCATCTCCCTCTACTCAATTGAGCTTTAGCAGCAAGAAGTCACACCAGGATGTGCTTGGCCTGAGTGGTGTGGGGAAACCTGGCTTGATACCAAGTCATCCTTATTCTGACAGATTTCTGAGAGGCCTAGACACATCTTAGGAGTTTGTCTCTACTCTGCAAGAGTCCCAGGGGTGCCTGGTACAGGACCTCAAAATAGATTCATATGCTTTGGACTACATGAGGACTTTGCCACTCCCATTTACATGTTTTTCTAGAGTGTGTAATGTCCAGGATAGACAGTTCTTATGGCAGTTGTTGAGTCGGTTTTCAGTCATATTTGACTATTAGTGCCCTGATTTGGGGTTTTCTTGGCCAAGATACTGGAGTAGCTTGCCATTTTCTTCTGCAGCTCATTTTACAGATAGGGAAACTGAGGCAGGGTGAAATGACTTGCCCAGGGCCACACAGCTAGTTAAGTGTCAGAGGCCAAACTTGATCTCAGGAAGATGAGTCTTCCTGACCCCAAGTTCAGCACTTTATCCACTGCACAATCTAGCTGCCCTAGCTGTCCTATGGAAGACTGCTGAGGAATTAACAAGATGTCCTACCTACATCGTTCCCATGCAACACACAAAGCTCAGGAAACCCACACACTGCAGGCATCTGGAAATTACCCACTCCTTTCCACAAACCAGCCCTGGTTTTTTGGCCAGTATACTGATGCAATTGCATCCAACGGTTTTAATCTGGCTTTCCTTGTGAAGTGCCCCTGTGTGGTACTGTTTCTCCCACCTGACCAGACCTCACCATTTACAGGATGCTAAGGAGATTAGGCATCGGCAGAACAATGGACTCCACAATGCCTGTCACCAGCTAGATGTCACTGATCAGAAAGAGCTGGAGGGGAGGATAAAGTATTATTATCTTCCAGGTTCAATGTGGGTTGAGAATAGAAAGAAGCAGAAAGTTCTCGTTTTAATTGTTCTCAGTGTTTGATTGAGATGCCATATCAAGGCAAATATACAAATATACAAAGACAAATATGCCGGCGAAGTCTCCCAGCAAAGCAGAATTTTCTTTGGCACAACGTTAATTTCAATGGACAAAGAAGTTGATACCTCTTTAGAATGATACCCCCTTAGAATGATGCCTCTTGGGGTGGCTAGGTGGCGCAGTGAATAGAGCGCCGGCCCTGGTGTCAGAAGGACCTGAGTTCGGAGCCAGCCTCAGACACTTAACCCACACAAACAAAAACCTAGCCGTGTGACCTTGGGCAAGTTACTTAACCCCAATTGCCCTAAAGGGGCCGCTAGGTGGCGCAGTGAGTAAGAGTGCCGGCCTCGGAGTTGGGATGACCCGAGATCAAATCCGGCCTCAAAAAATGAGCACCCACACATAAATAATGACTAGCCGTGTAACCTTGAGCAAGTTACTTAACCCCAATTGCTTAAAAAAAAAAGAATGATGCCTCTTCTTAAAGCATCTTTAAACAGAAATAGAGTGTATACAAAGATATTTCTTACCCATTTAATTCCCAATCAACCTGCTCAGAGCCAGATGCAGACTCCAAGGCACAGAAAGGAATATCTGTTATTTACAAAGGGGGAGACCCAGATAAACATGCCCTAAAGATACAATGAATGTTGATGGCAAATTCAGATGGGGACCCTGGAATTCAGACTCAGTGCTGGGTCTCAGACCCTGGACTCCCCTGGGGAAGGCTGCCAATTGGAACAGCTACCTCTGGGGCTAGCAGTATCAAGGCCTCTTTAAAGAGGGGACAGCCAAAAAACCTCAGAGGAACTGGCTCACAAAGGAGCTGTCAAGAAACACAAAAGCCCTGTCCCAAGAACCCTAGCAGGGAGGCCCAAGGCTCTGAAGCAGCCAGCTCCTCGGAAACTCTCATTCAGATTCCTGGTAGGCCAGCATCAGTACTGCTGATGGAACAGTCCAGATCCAAGAACTTGCCAGCTCTTTTCCAACTCCACCCCCATTCTCTCCCCATCTCTAAACAATGCTTGGAAAACAGAACTAACCCAAGAGAGTCACGGAAAGAGAAGAGACAGTGAAATGTTTCTGGGATGCAGTGACATTTTTTCCACAGGCAGCTCAATGAAATGGGCTCCTGAAAGGGCAGACCCACTCTTCCACATAGCTATTTTCCACACTCAGTCTACCTTGGGATATGTTTTATGTGTATAGCACCAAGGTCCCCATATAGTAGTAACCAGGGCTTTTCAGAGGAGTCACCAAAGATGCTAGATGGAGACTGTTCCTATAAATTCCTTCCACTATCATCCAACGAGGAACCCCAAAGATTATGAAGTAGTTATGCTGCCAACTAGACCACAGTAGTATAATACTGATAGATAAGAACAGGAAACCTTTCTAAGGAATGACGTTCTTCCATTATGTCACACATTAGTCAGTAGAACTAGATTAGAACTCAGGGTTATTTTCTTAGGTCTGATCTATAACCAGATCAGATGCTATGGCTTTAAAGGCTAGTTCCATTCTTGAAAGAGAGATAGTTCTAGGCAAAAGTGCTCTGGAAAGGTTTCATGAAGGAGATGGGAGTTGGTACCTGGAAGGGTATAAGGATTTAAATCATGAGGAGAACAATTCAAGAAAAAGGAAAGGAATACAAAGAGGTAAAGACACATGAAAGCCCAGGATATATCTGAAAACTATTCTAAAGCACAAGGTTTCCTTAGGGAGTAAAAAGTGAGGTTGAAGAGCCCAAATTGTGAAAGGCCTTAAAAGCCAAGGAGTATGAACTTTATTCTGCAGCAGAGGGGAACCATTAACTAGTGCTATAAGTAGGGTTTTTAATGCATGGTAAGCTCTGATTTTAGGAACATTAATCTGACAGTGGTAGAATCCCCAGCAGGGATCATTTAAGAGACTGTTACAGTCATCCTAGCTTGGGATGATGAGGATTTTAGACTAGTCTGATGGAATATGAAACAGAAAGGAAGAGGGAAAGACTGTAGATGACAGGCAGCCCAACTCCCACACAACTACTCCAGCACAAAACTAAAAATAGCATAAGACCAAATAATGACCAAGAAATTCAATGAAAATCTACAAGTGACTTCATCTACCCAGAAGTGTTTAAAAAATAAAAAGTCAGCTAGAAGCCTATAAGCAATAGGAAAGGGGGCCTGCCAGAAAAGCCAGGCCTGAAAACAAGAGAGAAGTCTCCCAACACAACCAGAGATTCATATAGCCTATAAAGTTCTGTACCCAGAGAACAAGAATGCAGGGCTTCTATGCAGAAAGCCCCAAGGTGGCTGGAAATTCAAAATGCAAAACCAAGCAGTGCCCACCTGCCTGCCCAAAGGTAAAACAGGAGACAGAACCTGGCCCTACTACAAAGCCCCAGTTCTAGAACTACGGCTGAAAATACGGGTTAAAAGAAGATACCAACTGCTATAAAGAATCATTACAGATCCAGATACCCAAAAAGACAGCACAGAACATGTCTACTTAGAAGGAATGAAGCAAAAGATAAAAAATGAAATAAAAGCAAAAGAGAAAAGAAATGGAAAGTGAAAGAGAAAGTGGTAAGCCTCACCCAAGAAATAGGATCCCTGAAAACTTGAATAGATCAAACAGAAATCAATAACCTCATGAAAACTAAGAAATATTAGAACAAAATCAAAAGATTGGAAAGAAAATGAAAGATGTCTAACATTAAAAAACAATGACCTAGAAAACAAGTCAAGAAGAATGCCTGAAAACATTATTTTTCAATAAATCATAAATGAAAATGCCCAGATCTAGTCAAACCTGGAAACAGAAGGCAAAAAAAAGATAAAGGAAGAATCCTCTAATCACCTCCTAAAATGAACCATCAAAGAAAAAGTCCCAAAAATGTCACAGCCAAATTCCAGAGCTCCCACATCAAAGGAAAAAATACTACAAGCATTCAGAAAGTACCATGGAACCATCAGGATCACAAAAGACCTGGAAGCTTCTACCAAAAACCTGAGATCTGGGAATACAAATAAACGACAAAAGATATAGAACCATAACCAAAAATAATCTGCCCTGAAAAGCTGAGTATAATCCTACAGGGAAAAATAGATCTTTAATGAAGTACAAGTCTTTCAAGTATTTCTAATGTAAAGACCAGACCTGAGTAGCTTCTGAAGTACAAACACAGGAATCAGAGAGACCTAGAAAGGTAAATTTAGATGAGCAATTGGAGGAGATTATATAACAATGAAAAGCTTAACATCCCAAGAGAAGAAGAAACAAGTATCCATTCAGCATGTCTTCAAAGGGTGCAGAGAAAATTAGGTAAAACAAAGGACCTGGGGGTGGACAGACTGTTGCACCAGAGTTTTAAAGTGAGGATGAAGGGAAAAACATTAGCGTAAAAAGGAAGAAGGGGTGGAACTTACTGCTTCTCACAATGTAAGTGTAGAGGAAGTGGTATTTACACACATGCACTCACATACAAAATTAGGTGTAGAAATATATTAAACTCGACAGGAAAAAAGTGAATATGAGGGGAGGGAGAGAATGTAGAGAGACTAATACCAGGGAGATAAGAGTCACAAGCAAAATAAACTTCAATTGTGAATACTGAAAAATGGAGTGGGGTAGGGATGGATAAGGAAAACTGGGGAGTTGAGCAAATTACAATATCAGAATGTAATGGAATTATTACTAAGCACTAAGAAATTAGGAGAAATGATTTCTGAGAATCATGGGAAGACTTGTACAAATTGATGCTTCAGGAAATAAGCAGAACAAGGGAAGAATGTATATAACAACACTGTAAAGAAAAATAATTTTGAAAAGCTTGAGAACTCAGATCAAAGCAATGACTAATCACATCCCCAAAGAGCCTACAATAAAGCAAGTTACCCACCTTTGGACAGAAGTGGTAGAGTTAAGGGGCAGAAGGAAACATATTTTAGAACACGGGCAGGGTACAGATTTGTTTTTCTTGACTGTCTTATTCATTTGAAAAGTTGTTTCTCTTTTCTTCCTGTTCTTAATGGAGGGGCGAATTGGAGAGAAGAGCAATAGTGATGCAAAAAAAAGGCAAGAAAAGGGAAAAATAGGCATTTTAAATGCATATACAACAGAAGGAAATTCAAAAGGAAGTTCAGACAAACAGGAGAGCTATAAGAGTAATTTGTTGAATTTATTATACATTTCTTAAAAATAAGCAATATGACATAGATTCATTATTTCATATACAATCTCATATTCTACACTGTGTTATTTGTTAAATTCAGGATTTCTTAAAGGTCATAAAAAACATGAAAGAAAGGGGGAGATGTTTCCTGTGGCTACGTATAGGAACAAGACCATATGTTAATCCTCCAGAAAGCAATTTGAAGGAACAGACAGCTAAAGGGCCCCTTAAGAGGAGTTTAGGGTAAAAAGAAGCTGAATAATCCAGTTTTTTTCATTCTTTTTAACAAAATCTCAGTAAGGGCACCACTGACAGCCAGGAGACCTTGCATCAGAACATGGGCAGCTTCCAGTTCTGACTCAGTCACTGTTTGTTACTTGGCAACAAACCCCCTTAGCCTTAGGGTCAGGGCCTCAACTGTAAAATCTATTTAAAGCAGTGAGGTTGGTGGAGAGAACACTAAACTTGGAGCCAGAAGACCTGGGTTCAAGACTCAGCTGTGGCCAAGGACAAGACATTCCATCTGAGACTCAGTTTCTTCCTCTGTAAAATGGATATAATGATATTTGGGTTTTTGTGAGAAAACAGCTTTCTAAGTGTGAGACAATGTAATAATTCTATGACCTTCCACTTTCTCTCTAGCACCTATTCTTCCCCCATATCTCTTTTCAACATCGTTCTTCCTACTCAGGAAGACTGACAGCACCATTAACACCACTTATAGAAGACACTAAGGTTAAGTGGCCATTTGGTCCCTATGGCAGCCTCCTCCACTGGGCTGATGCCAGGGCACTTTAGCCACAGTTTTCCACCTTGAGCAGAATCCCAGATGTGACCCTTACCCTTGTTATGCCAGGCAACTGAAGCTATTTACAGCTGTCTTCAGCAGCCCATGAAGAGCCAGCTAACCTGCAGTTTTAGATGGCTCTAAAGGCAAAAACCATACACAGTAGCTTCATTTTAAGGAAAAACCCATTTCTGCTTCAATCACAGCCTATCCTACTTAATGAAGAGATGACTGGCTGCTTTTGCCTGCTTATTATCCACCCCCAACAAGAGTTGTAAAGTTGGAAGCAAAAATGTATCACTGGCAACAGCCTCCTTCTTCCATGGTATACTGCTGGACTCTAAACACCAGGTTAAATAAAGCCTCCAATTTGCAGAGCCCTTACTTCAGTGTTCCCTTCTTTCCCCACACAAATTCTTTCCTAAGGCGGCCTCTGGGGAGGGGGCAGTGAGGGTTCACTCCTCATCTGCTATGCAGGAGCTAAGCTTTCAGCAGAGTGATTCTCAGCGCCCGGGCCTGGCGCTCCCCAGCAGCTGCCCAAAATAGAAACGTGAAGCGCCTTCTCCTCTCTCCTCCTGACCCTTGTTCGCTGGATTTGCATTCTTATCCAGGTCCCCACAGGGGAGGATGGCCTCAAGCTCAATCAGCTCTTAGTTATTCAGGGCTTATAAGAATTCGGGACCGGGCCACTTTACCCCTAGTAACACCTCTCAATTTTCCTGCTCCTACTTCCTGGTAGAAGATTTCATCGGGGAAATGAAATCTGCTACAGGAGCCTAAATAAAAGCGATTTTTAGATTCCACGTTCAAATCCTGCTTCTGACACATCCTGGCTGTGTGGACATAGCCATGGGCAAATCTTAGGGTCCCTGGACGACTAAAACTATGAATTTCAAGTAGAGGGGGTTTCTTTGCTGAGTGTTCCCCATAACACTGAAATCCCAAGGTAGGACCAAAAAAAAAGTACCCTCTCCACAGGGTAATGTAATCCATAGCTAGAATAGACCTTAGGGATCATTTACTTCAATGGTATCAACTCAAATAGAAATAAGGGCCACCAAACAGTACATAAGGATCCTTGCAGGCCATGTGTTGACTCAGTTTTTAAATGTAATATCTACATTTTATTATTTTTAATTTATTTTGTTAAATATTTCCCAATTACATTTTTAACCTAGTTTGGGCCTCACTTGGGAATGTTGCCCCACATATATATGGCCAATGGGTCATCTTTCATCTAGTCCTATGCATTCATTTTACCGATGATAAAACAGGTCCAGATAAATGAAATTAATTTCTTCAATTTGTTCAAGGTCACACAGGTAGTAAAGGACAAAACTAGGATCCACACTATCTTATCCCAGAGGATATACTCTCCATAATGAAGCATTAACTATGGAGTGTAGGTGTTGGGGACCAGAAGTCAGGAAAACCTGAGTTCAAATCTGCCTTCAGATACTTATTAGCTGTATGACCTTGAGCAAGTTAATCTCTCTGATTAACTCAGAAAGTTTCATTTTTCCACAAAGGGGAATAATAAAACTTGAAAGCACTTCACAGAGTTATTGTGAAAATCAGATCAACAAAAACTGTTTCATAAACCTTAGCATGATCTATAAAATATCAGTCATTATTATTTCAATAGACAGAAGAGCATAGTGGATTAGAGGATCAATCAGCATGTTCCAATCTCCAAAGCATCTCTTGAATCTTTCAATCAATAAACAAGCAACTAATAAAAACCTACTACAGGCACTAAGCCAAGCACTGGGGATACAAAAACAAGAAAATCAAACAATTCCTGCTCTTGAGGATATTCTGTCATGCGTACATGTCTAAGTAGATATGGAATAAATACAAAATAAACATACACAGTAATTAAATACAAGGTCAGTAGGAAAGGAAGTGACCAGGAGTTGGGGGAATCAGGAAAGCATATCACCCCCCTTATCTCTACTTACATATGGCCACTACCCCCATTCAGGTCCACCTGACCTCTAAATGGGACAATTGCCAAGCTTCATTGACCTCTCTACCTCTAACATCTCCAAATTCCAATCAGTCCTATACCCTGCTGCCAAAGTGACTGTCCTAAAGCACAGATATGACCATGTTATCACACCAATAGGTCCCTACTGCCTTTAGAATCAAATATGAATTCCCCTAACATTAGAAGCACTCCACAATCTGGCCCCCACCTACCTTTCCAACCTTATTACACATTACTCTCCTTCCAGTGCTGTGTAATTAGCCAAACTGGCCTTCTTACTGTTCTCCATATATGACACTCCATCTCCAGATAGGGCACTGGCTGTCCCCTCCATAACCAATACGTGCTCACTGCTTCCCTCTCCACTCCCCCTACTCCTGCAGCTGCTAGTGCCTCCCCTTCAAAAAAATAACCTGGTAATTATTTTGCTATATTCAGAGAATCTCCTGAAGTGGCCACACACATTCCAATATACATTATTCTAAATTATAATTATGCAAACTATGGTAATTGGCTCCAACCCAATGGAAATATGCAGTGCCAATTTGAATAATGTGACAACTTCAGGGGATTCATCATTTGTATTGATCAGGACCTAGCTATGCATATATACATATATATATTCATACACACATACACACACACACACACATACAGAGTTCCTACTAACTTCTATTATCATCTACTATCATCCATCTAATGGTCATGAGACAATGAGACAGCCATGATGCCAACTAGAACAAGAGTCAATAGAATATAAATGTGGTCTCTCCAGGAAGAATATAGGCACTATAAGGATAAGGTCTATTTCATAGGTGAAACAGATATTTCAATATTTTTGCAGATGAAATTGAAGCAAAGATAACATAACGAGACTTCTCAGGGGTCATGTGTGAACTCTGGAAGAAAATTCAGGGGTGGGGGCGGCTAGGTGGCGCAGTGAGTAGAGTGTCGGCCCTGGAGTCAAAAGGACCTGAGTTCGGATCCAGCCTCAGACACTTAACCCACACAAACAAAAACCTAGCTGTGTGACCTTGGGCAAGTTACTTAACCCCAATTGCCCCCCAAAAAACAAAAAAAAAAATAGGCGGTTAGGTAGCACAGTGAATAGAGCACCAGGCCTGGAGTCAGGAGGATCTGAGTTCAAATCCAGTCTCAGACACTTAACACTTACTAGTTGTGTGACCTTGGGCAAGTCACTTAGCCCCAATTGCCCTCCAAAAAGCAAAAAAAAAAAAAATCAAAAATATCTTTGTATCCCCAGTACCTAGCATAATGCTATGACATATAATAGGTGCTTAATAAAAGGTGGTTGATTAGACTGAGTTCATGTCCTGATTCTGACACATACTATAGGCAATTCTTGCTTTATGTAAATTCACATTACACAAATTCAACTTTATGTAAATTATTGTGAAAGAAATCTTCATTCCAGAAAAAAAAATACGAAAATTCCTTATGCAAAGCAGATGCTGCACAGCAAGCTGAGAAGCATCTCTAAGTCAGTTTCTGTGTGTCAGTAGACAGTGAATGATATAGTATTTCTCCATGTGTTCAGTAGTAATTCTTATCATTTCATCATGGGTGGTGGCAAGTATGGTCTAGAAGGGAAAAGTGAACCATCTCATAAGTATAAGCCAACAGACTTGGAAATGAAAATAATCAGAAAATACGAAAGAGGACAAAAATTGTCATCAATAAGAGAGCACGTGAACTTGGTCTGGTGGTATTGACTATAAACATCATAGTGAAAGATGCTGCCCAGATAAACGAACAGGCAAAAGGCAGTACTTGCATGAAATCTACTTATCTGTTGAAACAAAGAGAAGGTGCTATTCTAGAGATGGAGAAACCATTAACTAAGTGGATAGAAGACTAGATTCTGAAGAATATTCCTTTAAGCTTAATGACAATTCAAGCCAAGTCTCTTTGAAAATTTAAAGGAAAAGTGCCCTGAAGGAACACAGGTATTTACAGCAAGCAGTATGATTTTTAAAATTGTGCAGGATTTCATAATTTGCAAATGTCAAAAGAGTCTGCTAAGGGGCGGCTAGGTGGCACAGTGAGTAGAGCGTCGGCCCTGGAGTCAGAAGGACCTGAGTTCAGATCGACCTCAGACACTTAACACACACACAAACAAAAACCTAGCCGTGTGACCTTGGGCAAGTTACTTAACCCCAGTTGCCCTCCAAAAAGAAAAACAAACAAACAAAAAAAAAAAAGAGTCTGCTAGTAACAATACTGAAACAGCAAAGAAGTTCCCAGAGTTCCTGAAAAAAATCATAGATGAAGGTCCTTACTTGCTGTACCAAATCTTTAATGTGGACCATCTGGCCTATTTTATCAAAGAATGCTATCTTGAACCTATATTTTGGTGGAGGAAAAAACGATACTGGGGCACAAAGCTTCAAAAAAATAGCTACTTTTCTGCTTGGAGGGGATGCACCTGAGACTTGCAAATTAAAACCTGTTCTTGCAAATTAAAACCTCTCAAAGAACATCCCCGAGCGTTGAAAGGAAACAGCAAGGCCACACTACCTGCGCATTATTTTGCTAACTCTAAGGCACAAATAACACTTACCTTCTTTGAACAATAATAAGGTCATTCTTGAAGATTTTACCTATTTTGGATAATGCCCCAGGTCACCCTCCCCATCTGGATGGTTTTAATGACAATATAAAAGTGGGTCTACCTACCTAACCTCAACAACACTACCTATGGGATCAGGGAGTGATTGCTACACACTACATTTGCCTTGGCAACTGCAGCTTTGGATAAAGACAAGAAACTGACATTGAGAGGCTTCTGGAAGTCCTAATATTTATCATGCAATCTGGAATACTGCTAAGGCACAAGAAGATGTAAGAGAAACATGTATGAAGAAATTCTGGGGAAAAGTATGCCTGCAGGTCATTCCCGATTTTTGTGGATTTCACAAAGATGAAAAGTTTGAAGTAACAAGATTGTAAAGTTAGCAAAAGAACTGGAGCTAGAAGTGGGTGAGAATGATGTGGAAGAGTTGACTGAGTCTTGTGGAGAAAAACTATGGAATGGGATCTGATTGAGCTGCTAGCTACAAAGATCACGAAGGAAAAAAGGGAAGCTTAAGAACCCAAGGTCTAACCAAAAAGCTCAACAACAAAACAGCTGGTAGAAGCATTTCACCATCGGACTGAATTTTGTTCTTGTATTGAAAAGCTGGATCCAAATACTTCAAGATTTTTAACAGTTCAAATACTAGTTGAAGATATTACTTGATATTGTAAGATATACAGGGGGAAAAAAGAGTCACTATTCAAACATCTTTTAATAGCTTCAAAAAAAAGTTGCACAACGAACCACCAGTGATAAAGGCTAGATACAGTGGGTGGGAAAGGCACAACATACCACATAACTATGTTTACTGCATAATACTATGCATACTTTATCAATAACTTTACCTTTCATTTCATAATTCTGCTGATTATCAAAGTATTTAATATGCCTGCATTTTAGTATATTTTATGACTTGTGTTAAAGGTATTACTTTGTATATGCCTTTGTTATAAAGGCTAAGTGACTCAGATCTGTAAGAATAAATTTGCATGGGGCAGCTAGGTGGTGCAGTGAGTAAGAGCGCCAGCCCCAGAGTCAGGACAACCAGTGATCTGTTCCGGCCTCAGAAAATGAGCACCCACACATAAAAAATAACTAGCCCTGTAACCTTGAGCAAGTTACTTAACCCCAATTGCTTATAAAAAAAAAAAAGAATAAATTTGCACTATGTAAAAATCACTTTACTTAGAGGTCTGCTCATGGTCCACTTTACATAGAGGAGAATTGAACTGTCTGTAACTGTGAAACCACAGGCTAGTCACTGAACCACTGAGTTCTGCAGAAAACTCTAAAAATTCTTAGACAAGCTGCTGATCTGTTTTGTTACAGGCTACCCAATCCAATGAAATCACAGGTCCGGGTCAAATATGGAGAGACTTAAGTTTTATCAGATCATGAATCATTTCATTAGGGTAAGAGATCACCACCCTACAAACAAAAATCTCACCAGAATTAATAGTAATTAATCATTTGGTTGGTTTTTTTTTTAATTAGTCAAGCCACTGATTCTACCTTAAGGGCTCTTAAAACTACTCATTCTTGCCAAAAATTGCAGTTTAGACTATCATCTTATAGACAGTAAATCTTATAGACAGACAGAGGACAACTATGGACCACCTGGAAAATCCTTTAAGACCACCAGACTGTTCTTTGAGAACTACTGTTCTAGTGGAAACATCCAAATGTTTGGATTCTCTTCCATACAGTTAACACAAATGCCCAGAGAAGTTCCTTTACCTATCTATGGTTGAATCTCATGTGTAAAACGCTAGAATATCTGTTTCTCCTAGGGATATCGAAAGGATACATTCAATTTTGTCTTTAAAACTGAATTTCTTGAATAAATGTATAAAAGAAGCAGTGATCATTTTCTCACCCGGGGAAAGAAAGGGAAGGAAGACAAACTTGGTTAGTGGTTCTTTCTCTTCTGGACAAGTCATACTGTAACTAAAGGGGAAAGGAAGGGATAACAGAAGAATGTGACCAGACCAATAAAAGTTAGGGTGTAGTTAAAGCTGAATGAAATATACAAAGCAGTGGAAAAAGTTACTGGATTAAAGTTACCAGTTACTGGTAAAATTCCTACTCTGTTAGGTGGTATATACAAAGTGCTTCACCAGCTTTAGTGAGCTATATAAATATCAGCTGTTATTGTTGACTACTTGTGTGATAATTGTGTGACTTCAACAGGACACTTAACCTGTCTGGGCCTCAGTTTTCTCATCTATCAAAATGACAGAGGTGGACTAGACAGTTTCTAAAGGGTCTTTCAGTTCTGAAGCTAGAACGCTAGGAGCAGAATTTTCTTCTACTCCCCGCCCAGGGAGTGGTGGTCTGAACTAGAGAAGTCTCCTAAGTAGAATAACAAGTGGTTCCTTAGGGTGTGGTGGAACACGAACGAACAGGTGAACCATAAACACATATGCACAGCAGAGAACAATAAAAACTTTTAGTTTTACTAGGTGGGGGCTATTGTATTCAAATTGTTGTCTGAGGAGGTGGGACTCCTACCTACCTGTACCACCCGTGCCCGGGACTCTTCCTCACCTCTGCCTCCAGACTTGCCTAATATCTCAGCTAAAGTCTTTAGCTTCTGCAAGAAGCTTAGTGCCTTCTCTCGGAGATCGTCATCTCCAATTTATCCGGTATATACTTTGTACAGAGTTGCTTGCATGTGGTCTCCCCCATTAGGCTGTGAGCTCTTTGAGCGTAGGGATTTTTTTTTTTTTTTTTTAGCTTTTTGGTATTTGCTAAGTTTAGCACTGGGCCTCCCACTCACGTAATAGGCTCTCAATAAATAAACGCACAGGGAACTTCCGAACTGGGAAAACAGCAAACTAAGTTTATGAAAGAGGTCCAGGGCACAAAGCTGAGCAGCTCAGCCCGCTCCCCGGGGAACAAAGCAGGTGCAGGACCGTTTTGGGGGGAGGGGAAAGGGGGTGTGTGGTGGGCACCAGGGCTGAAGTTCTGCTCCCAGGCAACAGCTGGGGGGGGGGGTGCGGTTTGCAGTTGGAGAAGGGGGAGTGGACTGAGATTTGGCTTGGCCTTGGGATTCCCCCAGGGACTATAAATATATATTACATCAGAGCTGAAAAGCTCAGGGTCAAAGCCCATGCATGGCAAACCTGAGGCCCTGGACCTGGGATCCACCAGGGCCCACCCTTTGTATATATGATGGGGTCTGGGGGCGAGGGGGTTTCCTGGACAGCTGGACCCCACCAGGAGGAAACCTGGGGCAGGGGCCCTGAGGAAAGGGAATAATCAAGGAGAGGGAAAGGAGAAGAAAGGCAGTGGCCAACCCCCTCCATTCATTCCACTTCTCCCCCGGGACGAACTCCAGGTGAGGCCCATTCTCCCAAGTGCAGACCCCAGACTCCCCAGGTCTTGGCCAGAAGGCCTGAGTAGGAAGGAGCTACAGAGGGATCAGCCTTGAACCGGACTGCCCCTCCCCACGGGCCAGTCCCTGGCCTTCTCGTACTTACCAGGCCCTCGGGGGGTCCTGTCCTCCTCTCGCCAGAGTCTTCGCCCCCACCCCCTCCCCTACCCCCCTTTCCTCAATTCACCTCCCCTCCACCAAGGGGCCGCCATCTACGTTTCTGGCAATGCTAAAAGGGAAACCCCTCTTTCTCCCCTTTCCGATTGCGGAGCTGCCGGCTGACTGAGAAGCGTTCTACTTTTCTATTGGTCAAGGGCTAGAGTGGCGGCAGTTTCCCAAGATCCCATTGGCTCTTGGATAAGACGGACTGAAGTTACTTCCGCCCTTCGAGGCCGGGGCTGGGGCAGACCTCTGGGTGTGAAGTGACACCTGAGGGAGGGACGGAGGGAGGGAGGAAGAGAGAAAAAAGCCTTCCTGGCTCCGGACGGACTGACCGCCCACTCCTTCCTCGAGGCAGGGCGCTGGGAAAGGGAGCTCCTTAGCCTCAGGGGCGAAAAGGACTGCTTTCTCCTCTTCCCGCTCCCTGCCCTAGAGGAGAAAAGAGTTACTTCCGTGTTTTGAGACACCTCTCACAGCAATCTGTATCTTAGCATCTCCCTCCCCTCCCCTACTCCGTACACCTTTAGTTCATTCACCCGAGGTCTATTGCGCAAGGCTCAACTCTGGAGAATGATCTAGGCCCTGCTCTGGAGACAGAACTGTGCAAACCTCTGCTCTTGGGATACCAAAAAACAAATAGTGCCTGCTTTCGGAGATCACAAAATGTGTGTCCGAACGTTAAATACAAGACATTTCGAAGACAACACCAACCATTGGGTGGCGGTGGGACTGAATCCATCGCCTATGAGCTGAACCTGGAAGGATGTGAGGCATCCCGGCACAAACTGGCCTTGGAATGCTGATTCGGGTCCACTGAGTGCAGGCAGAAATCTTTCCCAAACTTTCCCCTCCTTCCTGTGATAACAGGGGGATGCTTAGATCACAGAACCAGGAGCATCCTTCCCTCTTCCCCCATATACAGAAACATTGCCACGAATGAATGGACGTTTATTAAGTGCCTGTTATGGGGTCAGGCACTATGCTAGGGGCTGTGGACCCAACTACAAAAATGAGGAGTACCCGATTTCAGGGTGTTTACGTTTTAATGGGAGGTTATATCACATATAGGAAGTGGGTGTTGGGTTGGAGAATCATAAGATTATGAATGGAACTGTAGGGAAGATGGTTCTTAGGTTCTTTCAAGTAGTAATGGTAGCATTGATTTAATTACTGTTCCCTAGGACAAGAGCAAGAGAGGCAGGAGAATGGGCAGGGGTTAGGTTTTGGCAGAAAGTGAGGAGGACAAGATGGGTCTCTGATTTCCAGATGGATGGTTGAATGGGATGTGAAGCATGGACTGGGGCTCCATAAATCTAGTGGCAGATTTTCAGCCATTCACTCACTCTTAGTACAAATGGATTAGTGGATTAATTCACCTGGGAGGGGGAGAGGAAGGTAACTGTCCTTTGAGTTGCTGTTCCAGATGAGGCAAAGGAAACAGCTGTCAAGATAGATGGTACCTGCATTACCCACAACAATAACAATCATAATACCTAATTTATGTAACAGTTAAAGGTTTATACAGTGCTTTATTTTACCATCCCTTAGACAGACTGTCTTTTGAGTTTTTTCCATATCCCCAGTCTTAGCACAGTGCCTAGTTGTTGTTGTTCAGTCCTTTTGTTCTCAGATTTTTCATAACCCTATTTGGGATTTTCTTTGCAAAGATACTGGAGTGGGTACTTAATAAATATGTATTGACTGACTTATTGACCATCTCATTTGGTCCCAAGTAGCAGGATGTCATGCTTGAACTCATGCTTCAGTTTTCCCTGAAGTACAGCAAAGAAAATCTGAGTTGTTAGGGGAATTACCTGGGAATCTCTTCCTAGGCTAATAAAATAATACTGTGTCAGTCTTTGAGAACCCAGCAGGCCCTCATATCTCTGTGACCCCAGGGATGCCAGTCTGGAGTCTTGTGAAAAACCTCCTGCCACTTATATTAGAATAGCAAGATGGGAAAAGTTAGATTCCTTTTGTAATAAATTTCAGCCTTCTTTGAAATACTAGCTTCTAGGCAGCTAGGTGATTCAGTGGTTACAGCACTGAGCCTGGCATTAAGAAGACCTCTGTTCAAATCTGGTCTCATACACCTACTTGCTATGTGACTCTGGGCAAATCACTAAGCTCTGTTTACCCAGTCTCCTTAACTATAAAATGGGGATAATAGCATCTACCTCACAGGACTGTTGTGAGGATTAAATGAGATATTAAATCTCACATGATATTATAATATAATTAAAATATTTTATAACAAAAAATATACATATATCAAAAGAGGTAATAATGTGCCTGGCACATAGTAAGTGTTTAATCATTGCTCTATTCTTGCCTCCTTCCCTTCCCTGTGTGACTTTAGGGAGATAAAAGAGTATTGGATTTGGAGTCAAAGAAACTTATTGTTAAATTTCTAACTCTACTGTTTACTCTCTGTGACTTTGAACAAGTCACTTTGCCTGCCTTATCCTCAGTCTCTTCCTCTGCAAAATACAAGTTAAACTAGAACTAGACCATCTCTAAGGTCCCTTCCAACTATAAAATACTATTTCTTCCTTCATCCCTTGGCTACCTAATGAAATGGAATTTCAGTACTCAACTTCCTAAGTGATTGAATTGCTGTTGAGTTAACAAATTAAAGTTTTGACCAACAAGTGACTTGTCCAGGTTTCAAGCATGAATGGATAGATGAACGTTGATGTGCCATTCACAAAAATAGGGAAGTCATGAAGAGGAATATCTTTTGGGGGAAATATAAGTTTCTGGAAAGCAGTCTGGAAGAAATTGAATTGAGACCATATACTAAGATCAGCTCCAAATGAATGCACAACAGATATGAAAGGTCACATAATAAACAAATTAGAGAATATAGGAAGGAAATACCTTTCACAGTTATGAATTTGGGAAGAATTCATAATCAAACGAGGAATAGAGATAATCACAGGAGATAAAATGAACAATTTTGATTATATAAAATTCAAGTTTTTGCACCAATAAAATTAATGCAGTTATAATTAGAAAGGGGAAAGGTAACTAGTAATAATCTCTGCAGAAAGTCTCAATGATAAAGTTCTCATATCCAAAGCATATTGATTCAAATATATAAGAACCAGAGCCATTGGCCAATAGGTAATTGTTAAAAGTATATGCATTGGTGGTTCTCAAAGGAAGAAATTCAAGCTATCTATAGTCCCGATGGGGAAAAATTGCTCCAAACCACTATTAATTTGAGAAATGCAAATTAAAACAACCTTGGTTTCACTATAAGCCCATCAGATTATCAAAGGTGACAAAAAGGGAAAATGACAATTGCTAAATGGGCTGCAGCACACTAACCACAATGTTGGTGGAATGGTCTCAGTAATGCTACAAAGAAACAGAACCTGAGTGCACCAATAATAGGTCACTTTAATAGAACATATTTAAATGCCCCCAGGTAAAAGGAATCCCCAAAGTTATGAAGAAACTAAGACAAGAGCAAGAGAGGCAGGAGAATAGGCAGGGGGTGGGTTTGGGAAAAAAGTGAGGAGGATAAGATGAGTCTCTGATTTCCAGATGGAGAGTTGAATGGGATGTGAAGATTGGGAGATAAAAGTAATTAAAGTCACCTGAAAGGTTAAAAGCAAGAAAGTTGTCTGGTGGCCTTAAGCATTCAGTACCTTTAAAGTCCCAAACCAATTTGCCTAAGGACAAAGTTAATTTCAGCTTGTCCAGGTTTGCTCCATAATATCTTAGTTCACAACAGTTTTGGTTGACATTATGGGAATATGTATGTGAGGGAGTGAGGAGAGTGAACTTTAACTCGAACTTCCATGAGTAACCTAACAAACTTCCATGAGTAACAACAGATTATTCATTGGTCCAGACTTTGTAGAAAGTAATTTGGAAATATACTCCCCTTATATCACTAAACTATATGTATCTTTTAACCCCAAAATTTTACTACTAAAATTTTACAGGGCAGCTAGCTGGCATAGTGAATAGAGAACAGGTCTTGGAGTCAGGAGGACCTGGGTTCAGATCCCGCCTTAGACCCAAAAACAAAACAAAACAAAAACCTAGCTGTGTGACCTTGGGCAAGTCACTTAACCCCAATTGCCCTCCATAAAAGAAAAAATTTTACTACTTTCAAAGGGATCAAAGAATGAAGAAAAGGACTTACACATACAAAAATATTTATGGCCACTCTTTTTATAGTACTAAAGAATTGGAAACTAAGGAGTTGACCATTAGCTGGGGAATGGTTGAACAAATTATGACCTATGAATGTAATGAAATATTATTGTTCCAAAGAAATGATCAAAGGGTCAGTTTTAAGGGAAGTATGGAAATATTTGTATGAATTGATTGAGAATGAAACGAACAAAATCAGAAGAGCTATTTATATGATAACATTATTATTTAAAAAACAACTTTGAAAGACTTAGGAATTCTGATTGATGATGAAATAACCCACTACCACTCCAGAGGCCCTATCATGAAGCACAATGCACACCTCCTGACAGAAAAGTTAGGGTCTCAAGGAGCAAATGAGACATAAATTTTCAGAAATATCCAATGTATGGATTTATTTTGCCTGAGAATGTTTATTTGTTACAAGAGTTTTGTTTTTTGTTTTTTCCTTTTTGTTTTTGTCAATTTTAGGGAAGGAATTGGGATTAGCAATAGTATTGTCTTAAAAAAGGATTAAAAAAAGGAAAGGGGGGGGTCATTGAAGCATTTTTTTTTCAATAGTGGGAAGGAAACATATAAGCAGGACAACTTTGAAAGTAGCATTGAATTTATTACATACTTAAAAGGCAAAAATATGTAATACAGATCTGTGGTTTCATGTACAAACATCATTATTAACTCTATAGAAATATTAATTTTATCTAGTGTCTAAGTTCTGAATGTTAAAAAAAATTTTTTAAGAAAGATAATCAGTTTCTTTGTGGATACAGTAGATCTGATGTGCTATTGGGACATTCAGTTGGAGATATCCAATAGACAGCTGGAGATATAGGTCTGGAATATAGGAGAGAGGTTGGAACTAGATATATATATATAGTGCTAGGAATAATTTGACAGTTCAGGACTGTCTCATTTAGAATTACTGCTGTACTCACCAATACCCTAGGTTACTTTGCCCTCAGCCAGTTTGCCTTACCCATATCCAACCTAGATCAGTCTCACTGTATATTTTCTTTCCTACTTCTCTTGAGCCATAGGATACTGCTGGAAAAAGTCCTAAAACTACACAGACTGGATCCTCTGTAGAGGACTCTTACTGCTCTTTGACATTCATTTATTTGTCTCTTGTCGACTTTCTAATGTACTCTCCATGACAGCAGTTCTCAATCTTCCTTTTCTTAAAGCCTCTAATCCTCCTTACCCCTCTACATATGACCTTGCTTACTAATTTACTGAGAAGATCAAAGCTAACTACCTTTCTTTTCATCTCAAAATGTCTTTGGGTCTATGTCAATCCTTTAAGCTCTGAGGAAAAGATGGCTTTCCTCCTTTTCCAAAGTTAACTTAATTCCATCCCCTTGAACCTCCTCTGGGAGACCTAGTTTCCTTCAGTATCACCTTTTTCCTTATCCTCTTCAATCTCTCCCTTTCCACTGGATCCTTTCTTCCTTCCTATAAAACATCAAAGGTATCTCCAATCTTGAAAAGTGACTTTTTGTGACTCAGCTTTCCCTATTTCTTGCCTTCATTTCCTGACCAGATCAGTGGTCTCCATTTCATTATCACCTACTCCTTAACCTCCTGTAATCTGGTTTCTATCCCCAACATTCTATTGAAATTGCACTCTTAGAAATCACAAATGATCTAAACAAATCCAGTGGCCTTATGTGAAGCCTCGTTCTCCTTGCTATGTAGCATTTGACATTCTCTATCCATCTTCTCCTGCTTGACACTGTGCCCCTATAACACTAGGGTGACAGTGACTTCTCCTATGTGCGCCCTTGGAGGGTATCCCAGGTGATATTTGGAGTGTTACAGTAGCAGTAGCAGCAGCAGCAAGTTCATTTACTATTTGACACGGTCTCATGGTTTGAAAGCAGGGCTATGAAGGATGACTTGTTTTCCTACTTCTAGGGTAATCCAAGGGTGTGTTTGTTAATTAATACAATTTCAATGTATTTCACAATTAATCAACTAAGCTCAGAGACCCTGTCAGTTTATTAAATATTAATTTAATAAATTAGAGAAACTTCCAATAAATAATAGTTACTCATGTGTATCTATATCTTAAATCCTTTAATCTCCTATGATAGATAAATATGTAGTAAGTATTCTGGCCTTACTCTCTCAGAGTGAGGTTAGCTATATCTCTTCCTCATGTTTCTAGGGGTACTCCTGAAGAGTTGGAGTATATCTCCTCTAATGCTACTGGATCAAGTCCTCATTCTAGTGTGGTCACTCCACTACTAGCCTCAGTTCCATTTAACCACTTAACCTCAGTTATCTTTTTTTACCAAGTGATATTTACTTTGAAGAAGAACAAGAATAGAAGTAGGACATTTCTTCTCCCACCTCAATATTTTGAGAATATATACTCCCTTATGCTACCTCAGTCTCTGGGGAGAGTAGGCTCAGACCTAATGCAATTTCTACATTGCGTTGGTCTCATTAAGTTTCTGTCCAAATGTAGCTTTACTATTGGATGACCCCTATCTCAGTTATTGCTGGGTTGGGTCCCAAAGGTCATCCTTTGCTGTTCTATAATGCCTTAAAGCCAGATTAGCTGGCTGAAAAAATAGCATAGATTCCATTCCTGAACTTCCTAATGGCTTTCAAAACTCACAAGGTCATAGCCTTCAATAATTACCTTCATCTAAACACACACACACACACACACACACACACACACACACACACACACACACACAGGGGTGGGGGGCATGGGGGAGGCCAACAAAGGACCAAGTTCATATTCATTGTCTACATGTTGGCCTCAGATGGAGAGGGCTCAAGTCTTCTCCTCTAATAGTATTATCTCTCTTCTCACACTGGAATGCTACCAGGTAGTAAGAAGATAGACTGAAAGAGAGGAGTAAATTCTGATAGACGTGTTTTTTCAGTGAACCCCAATTTTAGCTACATATCCTCAGTCAATCAAAGAAGCTTCTTTTCATTACATAGAGGACTAGAACTAGTTACAGAATCTCTGCACCTGTTACAAAGTCCACAAGAGGATTGCATCAGATAAGCACACTGCAGATTCATAAGGTGTGTACTTATTGGACAACAGAGAGACAGAGGGGGGAGTAGAGAGTTGGAGGGAGAGAAAGAGAGAGAACAATTACTATGTGCCAGGTATTTGCTAAGTTCTAGGGATACAAATACAAGCTTATAAGACAGTCCTTGTCCTCAAGGAGTTTGCATTCTAATAGGGGAAGAAAATATATTAAGGGGAACTGGAAAACAGAGAGGTTGTGGTGGAGGGCAGGTTGTGGTAGTATAGTGTGGAGATGACTGGGAAGTGGTGTGGAAGCCTGAGTCTCAACAAGATAAGGGAAAATCTCACCTAAAAGAGCTGAGGAACTCAAGGACAGAGTTTAGGTTACACATGGGGAGGAGATGGGAGTGATGGTCATGAGTAGAGAAGGCATAGGACTAAATAAATATTAAAGTTACTGAACACATGAAATAATAAAAATAAAGACAGATAATTATTTGCTGTGTTAGCTGTGATAATGATCCCATTGTAACTGCAGATGACTTCTCTTTCCTTCTGAGAATATAGTCCTGCACTATTTAGTTCATTAATGATATTCAGTTCATTGTTTCTCCATAAGAATTCTCTTCACAAGATTAAAGTTAAAAGCAGTTCCATCAAGAAAGATGTCTCCATCTGCTTTCTTTCTTCTTCAGCTTCTCTCTAGCCATGACAGGAAAACAGTATCTTCAGCCTCTCTCAAGCTCAAGCTAATTCAATATGATGAGTCTCTTCAGATTCCATCATAAAATTATCTTTATTATATTTCTTTTCAAATATAAGTTAGAATAGTTCTCATTCTAAGAGGGATCATTTCGCCTTACATTATTTCTACCTCCTCCATAGTTTCTCCCATAGATTCTTATAGATCTAGAGAAGCATCTCATAGAATGATAGTTACAATTGTAACACCAAACTGTCCTTTCTATAACATTCCATTTGACTCTTAAAAATACAGTAACAGTGTCTATAGTCTCCATGAGAATCCAGTGAAACAGGCGTTACACTTAAATGGTAACATGGAGGAAGTGTTCTAACATCCACCTAACAGATTTCTCACCACTGTCCCACAACAATAATACACCATAGTCTTGGATGAATTGAGGCAAAGGAGCGAGCACCAAAGCTTGACTCTACTCACTGCATTCTCTCTCTCCTGGAACAAGTAAGCCAGATGAAGAATATAAAATGGGGGACTCTGGTGTAAAGTCTATTCTCTGCTTCTAGAGTCTCTCATCTCTATGGTAATGTTCTCTGGGTAGGAGCCTGGGAAAAAAATTATATGTGTAGGAACCTGGAGAAAAAAATTACACACACACACACACACACACACACACACACACACACACTTTGCCATGGCCAGAACCTTTGTAATCCCTTGTAAAAGTCAGCTTGGGTGTACTTAAAATTTGTCCTTATGTAGCACCAAACCAGATGTAGTGATGCATGTTTGTAAGATCCTGCTACTGGGAAGCTGAGGCTTATTGATCACTTGAGTTCAGAAGTAAAAATGAGAATTAGGAACCTACCTTGGTAGTAAGAGCACCGAAGGTTTATCCTATTGTTACCCTGGGGATGGTTTGTCATGGGGGCATGTCATAGGATGGATGAGCTTTGACCACTAAGGAACTCGGGACATTGCAGGAAAGGTTTACATAAGAACCTCACAGAAGATACTTCTGAAAGTCAATTAAATCAGTTGGAAACCTAGATGGAGACCGTCCTTTCTCCCTATTTGGTGGGTTTGGCAGTTTCTCCTAAGTACTGTTAGAACCAGATTAAAATATAATTTGGAAATATTTAACAGAATAAAATACAATAAAACATAAATAAGGGTAATTTGTGGTTTCCTAAGTCACAAATCTTTCTGTATGGTTTAGTTGTCTGTTTCTGTTTGAGTTCGACACCACTGCCCTATATTCTCTGATTAGCCAACATTAGAAACAATTTGATTCTACCTTCAGAGTAAAGTCCCACCTAAGTGATATCAGATTTTAGCTGGGGGTCTCCTCTGGCATACCACCGCACAGGACTAGACAAGCCAACTTGTAGAGCTTGTGTAGAATTGTGTAAATATGGCTATCTATATAAATAGCAGGATAAGGAGTGGTACCCATTGCCTAGCTTAATGGATGGAGAGTGAGATTCTTGTAGAAGAAACTTTGAATGTGACTCTTGAAACATGGGGTTGATAGGGAGAAAATCAACTGTCAACTTATGGGAGTGCTAGTAAAACTGTATCATGACGGTATCAAGGCAGAAAGAACCTTTCTATTTCACCCAAACTCAAGACATCCCCCGAAACCCTAACCTGCTCTTAGTGGTCTTGAGTTACCCAAATCCTTGTATTTAGATTTGAAGGAAATCTGGGATAAGTCATCCCAGAGTAAAGAGTTAAGTTCCAGCAAAGCATGGATCATTTTAACTGTAAGATGGTGAGTGGATCTGAGGTCACATGCCTGGAAAGAGAAACGTTGACAAATATGAGGGACTGTTTGAAGCTAGCAGCCAGGCTACTATCATACTAGGTCCATTTTGTTGTTGCTGCTGTATAGATGCTGAAGGGTTTTTCAGTTGTATCTGACTCTTTATGCCTCCATTTATGATTTTCTTGGCAAAAATGGTTTGCATTTCCTTCTCCAGCTCATTTTAGAGATGAGGAAACTGAGGCAAACAGGGTTAAGTGACTTGCCCAGGATCACACAGCTAGTAAGTGTCTGAGGCCAGATTTGAACTCGGGAAGACGAGTCTTCCTGACTCTGGTGCTCTCTCCACTGTGCCACCTAGCTGCACACTGGGTCTATTAGGACACCCTCATTTCCATTGATGGTTTGTGAGCAGGTCAACAGCATCATCACTCACATGGAGAAGGGTGGAAAACCTCTTCTGGGCTGAATTGTGGTATTCACTCTGGGGTGAGTGTATTTTATGAAAAGACATCAGGAACTCTTGGGAATTGGAGCTTTTTTTTTTTTTTTTTGCAGGGGGAAAGGCAGGGCAATTGGGGCTAAGTGACTTGCCCAAGGTCACACAGCTAGTAAGCGTTAAGTTTCTGAGGTTGTATTTGAATTCAGGTCCTCCTGACTCCAGGGCTGGTCCTCTATTCACCCTGCCACCTAGCCACACCTGAGAATTGGCACTGTTAAGGACACTTTTGGCAACCTCTGTATTGGAACTGATAAGACCCCTCCACACTTCATCCAGATGATTGGAAGAGAGGTGTTACTTTGCTGATTAGCTGGGAAAAGTTTGGGATAGCTCCTGGAAGCTCATTGGAAGGTTAGCTAAATTTTTGTGAATAATTATCCAGACTTATTGCTCTCTCATG